>OW052245.1:75685368-76885368 GCA_932526585.2 Philonthus cognatus
CTTCATATTCAACGTTTTTTTAGAAACAGCGAACGTGAAATTTACAGCGTATATATAGCGAATGTATACCTAAAAGAAAAATTCCCTGTATAGTTGGTACTTATATATTTATGACACTTATTATATTATTTTTTGGAATTAAGACCGCTTAAAAAGTAGGTAATCAAAATCACTTACAAATATAATTAATAAATAAATCCAACAAATATTAATTAACTTGTATAAATAAATATGCTCTTTTAAATATATCTCTTTTTTTCTGTATCTACAGTATTTATAAATATTAAATACACGCAAACTAATTGTTCACACAATGATTAAATTCATAAGGTATGGGATCTAATAAGATCTTGTTTTTTTTTTTTTTCGGGGAGAGTATCGTCGGTTTTTAGTTTTACAAATTGTGTCCCTTGTCTGTTTTGAGTGCGGCGTAACAGCTCTGGCACACCCGTACGGGTTTCAGTATCCGCAGTCGGGATATCTCGCTCTCGAATCTGCTGCACTTCGAGCAGAAAACTTGGCCGCAGTTTCTGCAGTGGTGCTTCCTTTCATATATCGTGAATTTCACACGGCAGCCCGCGCAGTAGTCGGCGCCCTCGTCTTTCAGCCAGTGGTCGGCTGCACGGCCGGGGATTTCGCACACACTCCAGGAGAACACGCGCCCTCTGGCGTCTCCCACATAGACTGTACGGTGATCTCTTTAAAAGAATTATATGTTGTATTAAATAGAAATTTTCGTTACTGTCGATGGCCAATAGGGACTAGCTGGCAAGGCTATTAAGCAAGAAGATGAAGTTCTGATTTATTTTAAGTCGCGATCGCAACGCTGGACAACCGTTGGACACGTAATAAATAAACATGAAACCATTGAAGTATTGGCGTAGCACCAACATTAAATTATGTTCAGTATAATAAGCAATATAATATTACAGTAACAATTTCAAAACTCATAGGGAAACCTTCAATTTAAAAAAATCTAAAAAAAAAGAGACCTTTATTGGCATTCTTCATTCCAAACAAAACTTTACATTCTATTCTAAAACTAAATCCCCTCCCTTCTATTTTCCCTCTCCCTCCCTAGCTTCTCCAACGTCCTTACTTCTACCCCATCCTTTCTCATCCACTCCATCACCCTTCTACTCCCTTTCGCTCCCATCCATTCCTCCTTCCCCCCTTGCATTGGCGGAGGAAGTGGCCCCACACAATACACACCTTCCATATTCTTCCCCCATCCACACTGTCCTTCCTGTCTCCTCCGATCCACACCTCGCCCTTGCCACAATCACCCTCTCCTCCCTACTCCATCCCCTCTCTATCAGATATCTTGGCACTGTTCCATACACCTGCCACCTCCCATACATATCATTGTACTCACTTCTCTCGATACGCCCTTGCCTTTCCTGCTCTTCCACCTCCTACCCTTTCCCCTTCACCCACTCATCCACCTTCACCCCATTCCATTACTTTCGCCTCCGACAACCCTACCCTCTCATACATTTTCCTCCTCTCCCCCCTCCATCTACTCTCACCACCACACACGCTCATCACCCATACATCCTTCACCAATTTCTCTTCCTCCAGTTCCCACAATCGCATCTCATACCTCACCACTCTCATCATTGCCTCGCACTCTAAACTCTCCCTATTAGTCTCCTGAAGCACTATGTAACTGGACGTGGACCTTTCCACCAACAACATGCGCTTCAGGAACCACATCTGTTGTGCACTCATACCCTTTCGTCCCTCACACTTCCACTCCATACATAAGCACCGATCTCACACGCATCCCATATTTTACATGCCACTCACACATTATTCCCTATCCACTTTCCCCAAGTCATCCCCCACGCTATCCTAGCCTTACTCTGCACCCATTTCACATGCTCCTCATACCCTCCCGTCCCTTTGAACATAAACCCTTCCACTCCAATTCTTTCACCTTCCTCTCCCTCCCTCTATTTCTGAACTTCACCTACTTCGTTTTTTCCACATTTTCACTCATCCCTCTCTTATCCATAAACCTCTCCGCTCTTTTCAACATGTCTTTCATCCCTTGCCATTAACAACATGTCATCCGCATACGCTAACATCCACACTTTCCTCTTACCCATCACTCATGTCTATATATATCAACATCGGGCTCAGCGGGCACCCCTGCCTTAATCCCTCCCAAGTCCTGAAACACTCTGACACATCCGTCCCCACTTTCGCCATCACCCATGTTTCCTCAAAAAAAATCTAATGAACTTACTTTGATACGGCAAGAGCTGTGATCGAAGCAGGCTCGGCGTTGTCCCGCCGATCATAAGCCGTGTGCATCGTCAGTTTACTCCTGAAGACCAATTGTCTCTGCCATTTGAAACCTAAACATACATTTTTTCCCACATTACAGAAACCTAAAAACTAGTGGCACAGCCAGAATTTCGGCTTAGGGCATACAAAAAATGAAACTTGGGCTGTCACTCCCCTGCTACAAACAATTACACATTTATATTACCTGATCTTAAGGTATTCATTGGATTAATAGCCCTCTTCCTAGTATCAGGAACCATAACAAACGAATCCGTCAAGCTCGTATCGGATTTACTCGTGCGCATATTCGATCCGTCATCCACATCCAAACTCGCGCCATCGGCGCTGTTTCCGCCTTCGCTCTTCCGCAACCCGCCGTGCACCCGCGACCTCCTCCTCCTCGTGGTCGGCACCGGCGGTTTCATCTCTTCGGTGTCGCTGCACGTCTCCTTCTCGTTTTCCTGCTCGGAACGCCACTCTTTCGCGCTGCCCTCGATGCACTTCGGCCCGTCCGCCGAAGACCGCGTGTTGCTATCCTCGGACAAGCTACTCTCAGAACCTGATTTAATCAGAGAAACGGTCGAATCGTTGGACACGTTGATTTGCTTAACGAGCCGGCTGTGCAGCGGCGTGGGTCGCGTGATGTTCTTCACAATCGGGGCGTTTTCCTCGCGTTGGGTTTGTAATTCTTTCTCGTCCATCGGAACTTGGACGTAATCTATCGACCACATCTATAAAATTAACACGATTAATACTGATTTTGTGTTTTTAAATTTAGGTTTACCCTTGTGACACCATCCGTGGAACCCGTCATGATGACGTTCGAAGCGTCCCACTCGTGAGTTTGAGAGAACGCCACGCAAAGGATCTGCTGCATGCGATCAGCGCGTCCAACACAGGTGTTAACGTTGGATAGTTCGTCGCCGTTTATGCTCCAAACGTGCAGCCAGGTCGCGGCGCACGTCGCTATATCACCCTTTAATAAAATTATTTACATAACTTTATTCGACAAAAGTTGCACGAGTCTTATAAAATCCAACATTTTTTAAATCTGTCTGACGCTATGATGTTGGTTAAGAAATTAGATTTGTTTCTAACGGCAATTCCACCTGTGTAGTGGACTGTATGCGAAACTTTAATTTGACCGCGGTGCCGCAAATGTCGGGACTTACCTTTTAGTGGGTGGCGAACTCGGACGTCGGACACGCGTGTCTCCCTTTTTCTTCACACGTAACGATTCTAAACTATGGATTTACAATACTTTGACGAAAAACGATGCAACACACACGAGGGTCGGTTGACTTCTCCCCATACGAGGGTTCGAAAAGTTGCGCATGGGCATTGCCCCTAAATCGGCTGCACCAGCGCAATGCAAAATACAAAACGCGGTAAAGTCAAGTGATCCAATTACTGAACAGTTTCCTTCCAATAATATTCTAGAGGCTAACAATCTGGACGACAGCTGTCCTATTATTTGAAGAAAACAAACCGATTTTTGAATATTCGACTTTCCCCATTTTCTCTCCTTACTTAATGTAGTTGTATGAGTTACATGAAGGTGTTAAGTCACTTAATTAAACACAGTTATATTCCTTTCTTCACTTTTATTTTTCTTGCTAGATGTACATTTCGGATACTAAGTACCCATTATCAATAGCTAATAGTTAGCTATTGATAATGGGTACTTAGTACCCCAAATGTACATCTAGCAAGAAAAATAAAAGTGAAGAAAGGAATATAACTGTGTTTAATTAAGTGACGCTCCTTACTTGTTATTTTGTCACCCTGCTGTGCCCTACCTTGTAATTTAATATGTTCTTGCTTCTTGTTGTATGCAACCTTATATACACCATCTCGGTTTGGCGCCAGAGGTTATCCACAGGTCACCCCTTCGGATGTATAAGCTCTACCTCTTTTTTTGGTACGTTGATTACTGTGACTTCTTAGGTATCACGCTGATCGCCTTTGTATATCTCACTGTTCAACCGTGAATGTCGTCTATTCGATATGTCTCGCAACCGAGATACAAAATCGGAACCGCTCACACACACACACACGTCTTACTTTATAAATTCTTACACCACACAGTGGTAGAAAGGTAGATTAAAAAAAAAAAACGATTTTTTAACCAGCATCATAGCGTTGGACAATAGTTGGTCAGGTTATTAGTCCATATAGAAAATTATCTTGATGAATTGAATTATTTGAATGATTAAATATTCCAGTGCTATCACAGTTTGTCAAGTAAAATACTTATTAATAAAATTGCTATGAGTCGAAAAGTAAATCCCATTGAGCCGTATGATTTCTCTTTCGATAAGGCTTTTATTAACAAAATAATTGATTAGTCAGTATTATACATACAGAGAGTTTTATGTAACACCGAACATTTTCATAAAGAGAATTTTTCTTTTAAATATACATATGTATACATCGTACATTTTCCAACGTTCGGTTTATTAAAAGAATTTAATTTGAAGCTTTAAATGAGTGTTTTCCACTCCCAGGCTAAGCATGAAGTAAAATTTCGAGTTTAGAAAAGCCTGAAAATTTGGTTTGGCCGCTCCGCGCTACGCGACCAAACCAAATTTTCAGGCTTTTCTAAACTCGAAATTTTACTTCATGCTTAGCCTGGGAGTGGAAAACACTCGTTTAAAGCTTCAAACTGAATTTTTTTGACAAACCGAGGGTCGGAAAATGTACCGACGTAAAAAAATTCTCTTTATGAAAATGTTCGGTGTTACATAAAACTCTCTGTATATGACAGAGACAAACAAACTTAATGACAGTCTTTAACTTTATTGAAAGTGAAATCATAAGGTCCATCGTAATTAATTAATAATGTTTAAGAAAAGTAACTTACCGTTAAGTCGTTAACAGCAACTGCAGCCACAGGCCCTGCATGCCCCCTCAACTGCCTCACAAACACCCCCCTCGATAAATCCCAGATGATCGCCGTTCCGTCCCTCGATCCCGAAACGATCACATTATAAGCCGGACTTACTGCTAAACAGGTCACCGCATCGGTGTGCGCGTACAAACTGTGCTTTATATTCAACGATTTCTTCCTAGCCTCATACTCCCAAATTGTCACAACCTGCAAATTTAAATAATTGAACAACTGCAACTAGGCTTTGTAGAACGCAACAAAATTTGGCACAAAACACGACGACGAAACGCCATCTGTTATCCATTTGCTGAGTGACATCCAAGACCAAGCTGAGCGCTTGTATACAGCAACTGTTCGTCCACAACAGGGCCCTGTTTTATAGAATACAAATATCATAAATATGAATTTGGTTTAAACTTACAGAGCTAGTTCCCGCTGTAACGATTAACTTAGACGAGGGACAAACGCAGGCGACGATTTCCCCGCTGTTTTGCACAACTGCCTCACAGACGAACGTCGCCTTGTCGCTGTCATAATTGCCTACACGCAGGGAATGATCGGCAAAGCCCCAGGCCACATATTTGTTGTAAGTCGGCGGCATCAGGACTTTGTTCTGTTCGACTGCTAAAACCGCTTTGTCGACGTGAAGAATTTGTCCAACAGGACTTTTCACTTCTAGAATAAAATAACAATCATTAATATTAACACTTTTTAGAAATAACAGACTTCGTTAAGATTCCACTGTTTATTAGTTGACACTGCAACAAATTTTTCGCCACACAGTGGCTTTATCAATAAATTTTCAGGCTTTTCTAAACTCGGAATTTTATTTCATGCTTAATCTGGGATTGGAAACACTCGTATTACGCTTGTATTATGTTCATATTTTCATGTTTAAATATTAATCATAAGCTCGCCGAGCTCCCGCATTTCTCAAATATGCCCTTCTACTAAAAAAGCTTGCTGAGCTCCTGCATTTCTCAAATATGCCCTTCTACTAAAAAAGCTCGCCCATGTCTGATCTAAAGCAACACAACCTAATGTTTTTATCCATTTAAAAATGTCCGTAATCATAAATCCTTGATATGTTTCTATGTTAAACTATCGGAGAAAACAAAATATTAAGAGATTATTGGTTACCTTTAATAGGCTGTAAAGACGGTCGTAAATTATCCAAATGATGGAAGAACAACCGCTCCGGCTGCGGCAGCGTAAACGCCTGCACCAGCGCCCCCGTGTCTATCACCGAACTCCTATTATTATTCCCGCCCATTTTCTTGCACGGATGCGGCTTTTTGAACAACTGCTTCGGAATCTGCCCGAAATTGTTGATGAATCCTATCGTCGCATTCTTCTTCAAAGGATCTTCAATACTGAAAAATACGAAATATTAATAAATATAAAAAAAAAAAATAATAATAATTAATGCTAGTTTTCGGAATTAAAAAATAAGTATTACTTGTCGATGTCGACATTGCCTTCGTAAAACAAATGGTGGAAAACATTAACGGCCTCCACCGCTGGCTGTCCCTGCTGCTTGTGCCCGAAAATAAGGTCGATCCAGTGGTGCAGGTTTTGCGAGACGTAATCGCACTCGAGCGCCATCCTGTGGACTCTGATGAACTCGCGCGGGTCTTGTTTGGCCCAAGGTGGGAGAACTGTATCACCCAATGAGACTCCACTTTGTTTAGATCCTTTAACAAACAAAAAACAAGTGAAACTCTGTATGTTCAATAACAATAACCTCTAGAGGGACATGAAAAATATTGTAGGCTGACAACTCTGAAATTATATATTATAATTATTATGTCCGACGTTCTATATGTCAATTCCTAAGGCATGTAGAAAACTTAACCCAAATATCTCCGTGCTTTATGTCACAGCAATCAAAACGATTGAAGGTATTAGTAAAATAAAGTCTTAGCTAAAATTATTGATTACTAACCAAGATCAAATTTATTAGAGTTGACCAAAAATTCTGGCAGATAGAAAAATTCCGGAATCAGCTCTTTAACATCGGCCATATTGTGCTTTGAAGCGGAAAACCAAGCCTCCTTGATCGAGTGGAACATCCTGTCCGCCAAGTCAAAATGCCCGCCTTGTAGCCTCAGGAAATGCTGCGTGAAGGGCTCCATTCTCACCAAATAAGAACAGACGATCATCGCGCTCGAATAATGCGTTCCGTAATGATAAGGAGGTGTTTCTCCGTGCGGATCATCCCATTCTTTGTAGCGTTTCTTGAACTGTTCCAATCGCTCGGGACTTTGCGCGCCCATCGGCTTGGTGAAATCCCTGAACGTACCGGAATCCGCCAGGTCCAACTCCTCGCTGTCGTAATCCGCTAGAATCCACGGGAAAACCGGATACTGCATGAGATCATTGTAGGAACGTCCGGCCAGAGTATTCAGGTGCATTAAATATTGAAAATTTGATATTTCTCCCCTCTGTAAAAATTAAATATTAACAATTCGGGAAAATGAATACATTAACAAAACATACCACCCATCTTTGTGTAACACTTGTCTCCCCAATTAAATTCGAGAGAATTCCAGTGGTTTGTTCTACGTTTGCGGTGCGCTTCTGCCCGGCCACGGATTGCTGAGCGCTATCAGCGATGCCGGTAGCCGTGGCCATGAATCTTTGGTAAACTTTATTCCTAACTTTTCGCGGAAAAGCTAGTAAATAGTTTCTGCCATCTCCTGAGAATACTTCTATAGCCATTGGCTGTAAAAGGTATCTCCTTTTATGGACTTCTCTGTTAAAAAAAAGGAATTGTTAAATCAATTTAACCTTTGTTATTAGTAATTTATTAGTACCTTATATCTTCATAAGCAAATTTTGAACATTGCCTCATAGCCCGAGACCGCCTCGGCGAACCAGGATTAGGTAAAATCGGCTCGTAACCGTTGGGCGGCACGCCCTCTATATCCCTAATCTCCCGACTTTTCAACAAAGTAAACCCGTCCACTACGTAACAATGCTCCTGTCCGAACAGCAATAACCCTTCCGTCGTATCCAGTCCTTGAATCCTCGCGCATCGGAACATGAAAGTGATCTTTTCGTTCTCCTCCAGCAGTCTGAGCAACGTTTGATTATCCGGAGGCGGCTGTTCTTCCTCGTTCTCGGTCTCATCTTGTTGGTCCTCTGGATCGGATTTCAAGCGTGCTAGGTGAGGTAAAGCTTGCAGCGGGTTCGAGCTGGAATCCTCACTTATGCTGTCCGATCTTTCCGGTTCGGCGAGACCGCTGACGCCGCAGTGTTGCCTTTTTTGCACCGCTAGGTAATATTCTTTACTATGATGACTCGCAGCCACCTTAAAAAATAATTATGTATCCATTACACTAAATATTCCCCGATATTAAAAACTATGCAGGGAATTTTTCTTTTAAGTATACATATCCCGCTTAGCTACACGACCGATCAATTTTTTTTTCATGCTTAATCAAGGAGTGGAATCACTCGTTAAAAGCTTTAAATTAACTTTAAAAAAAACAACAAATTTTCAAATCACTGTAATTATCAGTAATTACAAACGTACCTTATATTTGAGTTGTCCTTTTTCATGATTCGGCCTGAAAGGGTAATGCAAATAAAACAGTTCGTTCTTCATTGTTTTCTTCCTCATTCTGTGAGGTCCTTCTGTCATGTCCAACATCCACTTGTCCAACGCGCATGGCAATGGAGATCCCCAGAGCCCCCTCTCCCGCGTCAGCTCGTTCTCCGTTTGCAGCCACTCCTGATGGACGTATCTCTGCGTGTGCTGGGTCGTGTTGACGTGTTGATTTTTTCTTATAACAGCCAACTCTCTAAAGTAGATTAATACAAAAACATTTACTGTAAGTGTAATGTCATTTACAAAAATTGACCTCCCAAGGGCAAGAGATGTAAATATAATTTTATTATCTATCTTGTTTGAACTGTACCGTAAGGTAAATAATAAGGTCTCACATTCTTCATACCTGCTAATGACATAATCCCCTTTTTTACCTATAAATACCGACCATCATTTTCACTCATTCCATTTCTGTGTACCTGTTCATTCCACACACAACATTTTTTCCAAGTAAGTTTGTTTTAATTTAATTCCTAATTTTTTAAACGTCATAAGCAAAGCTATACTGAAGAGAGATAAATCTCGAAACGCGTCTATAGATGGCCTAAGACATTAGTTTTAATCCAAGTCCATTCACTTCTAATTTGTTGCTATCTCTCCTTTTATTTAAAATTGTATTGTTAGTTGGTTTGAAGAGAATTTGACCTAAACGTTACATATACTTTAATAGAGCGTTGTAACAAATCAAATTAAATAAGATTTTAAATATTTCGTTGTATAATTCAATATCTGGAGGTGTATTTGCACGGGAAGTAGTTGTTTCAATGGATATTTATCGTCTTAAATTGTCTTAGTAATTAAGACACTGTTTGCATTTTCACAAATAGTTTTTTCGTAATTTTATATATTATATATAATTTTATTTGTATTTCCCCCTGATTTTAACCTGTTCTTAATACCTTTCACTTACCTTACTAAATGTACATGATTGATGACCCAAGTCAACGCTTGATCTTTGTTGATTCTAACCCGAATCCTCGTAACGTCATCCTTCCGGACTTTTGTCCGACTGGCCAATCTCGTCAACCCACCAGTAACTTTGTGTATCTTCGACTGAATCTGATTGTGCAACTCCCACGGCACTCTGTAAGTGGCCTTCCGTTCGGCGTCCACGTAATTCAACCACAACTTCGACGCCGCCTCGCAAATCTGCTCCCTGACAATCGACAGATCGGGAGCTTTGGAATTCGGCGAAGGCGGAGCTAGGGATATCTTGAAAACCTCCTCGATCGCCGGTTTTTTGCACACGTATAATTCCTCCCAGACTCTCAAAGCGGCACCGGCCATCAGATTTTTCCCCTGGTGGCAGTTTAGGTGGTCATCTCGTGATTCCAAATCGGTGCCTGGGTTGACGTGCCAGGTGGTTTTCATGTTGGTGTCGAGCATTATTTTCATGTCGCAGGTCAATTGGAGTAGGCAGTAGGTTAAACACCCGACGAAGTCTAGTTCGTGGTTTCCCGCACCAAACACAATTAATCTAAAATAGTAATATATACATATATTTCTATGTTATTGTACAGCAGAAGATGTTAAATAAAGTTATTAATAAATAATTAAATTAATTAATAAATTTTAAAGTGAATTTGTCTTGTGCCATTTTGTTTTTTGTTTTTAGTGTTGGGCACACTTTTCTTGTATATTTTTAATATGTATTTCTTGTATATTTTCAATATGTATTTATAAATGTATTTTGGAAATAGAGATTCCGTTAATAAAGTGAAATTGAAAATTGAATATTATAAATGTATAAAAATTCAATATATTAGGTTATATTCGGACTTACCGATTTGTAGTGAGTTTGTGAAGGGCTTCAAGCACGGACATCTGATCGGCGATGTTCTCTGTTGGCCTCGACAACAAAAACAGTATACTCCTGTTTAAACAGTGGTACAAACATTCGAAAAGCAAATTCCCGGATCTTCTTTTCGCCTGGCCGATTAACTTTACAATAAAATCGAATACTTCATGCGGGTCTTTATTGAGCACGCCTTGCCACAGCTTATCCACAATCCTAGCAGTGAGGTAGAAGACATTCGGAGCGACGTTTTGCACGTGCGCATTGGGTAAGGGCACAATGGGAATAGCGGCTTGGTCCCCGACCAGCATATCAGCCGCTAAAAGGTGGTCCATTAAAGTGACGAGGATTTCCGTTTGGTAAGCGGACTGTTGGCACACTGTTGAGTTTTCCGGGTAAGCGTCGAGGACTAGATCGATGACGGGCGAGGTTTTTCCGGAGACGTTCAAGCTGAGGGAATCTACGACGATTACTCTGATGAAATCGATTATAAATTGGCGGGCCGGATGCATGGTTAAATTGTATTCTTCCGTGGGGGATTGCGGGACGTAAACGGTGTCCGTTTCTTCTGCTGGAGTCGAGGCTCCGCTGCTGTCCGCGCTGTCGTTTGTCGCCATGATCGGGAAGAGGACACCCGCTAGGGCTCCCAGGACTTCCGCCGACATGAACATCGGCATGAAGTCAGGCATATTGTGATATAATTGAAATAGTACCTTAGGAATAATTAAAAGTGATTTTAGAAAATCATGAAGATAAACATTTTCACGCAAACATGGGGCTTCAAAATACTATTGGCGAATTGAAACAGTTTTCTCGGTATTATTAGGGATAAACATTTTAACTCTACAGTGCGCATTTTTCTCTTTTAAAGTGAATTTGCTTGCAAATATATATATATATATATTTTTTTTATTATTTGCAAAACACTTAGTTGTATTTTACTATAATTACAATTTGATCACAAATGGATCAATGAATAATATTTAGCTAACTTAATTTACTAAAGGGTTTAAATATATGAAGTTTAAAAAAAAACTTGTAATGCATATACAGAGAGTTTTATGTAACACCGAACGTTTTCATAACGAGAATTTTTCTTAGAAGTATCCATATGCATACGTTGCACATTTTCTGATGCTCAGTTTATTAAAAGAATTAAATTTGAAGCTTTAAGCGAGTGTTTTCCACTCCCAGGCTAAGCATGAAGTAAAATTTCGAGTTTAGGAAAGCCTGAAAATTTGGTTTGGTCGCGTAGCGCGAAGCGCGGAGCGGCCAAACCCAATTTTCAGGCTTTTCTAAACTCGAAATTTTACTTCATGCGCCACCAGTACAAAACACTGATTCAATGTAAAGTTTAGCGGTGTGTTTTAAACTTCGTAATATGTCAGGGTTTTGTACCGGTGGCGCATGAAGTAAAATTTCGAGTTTAGAAAAGCCTGAAAATTTGGTTTGGCCGCTCCGCGCTTCGCGCTACGCGACCAAACTAAATTTTCAGGCTTTTCTAAACTCGAAATTTTACTTCATGCTTAGTCTGGGAGTGGAACACACTCATTTTAAGTTTCAAATTGAACTCCTTTTAAAAAAACAACTAATATCTAAAGATTTACGGCATATACGCTGTAATTGAGACATGTATACTTGAAAGAAAAACTCCCTGTATATACAAGTTGAGGCAATTAATTGCAATTGATTAGCTACAATTTGTAATGGTCATATAGGCAACCCAATTTACACATAACCTAAAAATTAAAGGTGTCAAATCGTATTTTATAAAAATGTTCGGTGTTATATAAAACTCTCTGTATATGCATTATTTGGATAAATATCTGATGTATATATTTTGTATTTTCCGGTGGCTGACATAATAATTTCTATTGGTAACGATACACAGAATACGGTTGGTTCATATATGGGATGCTGCACGTTTACATTTTCTATATATTTACTAAGCAATTATTTGGTTGGTGCAGATATA
Source organism: Philonthus cognatus (assembly GCA_932526585.2). NCBI lineage: Eukaryota > Metazoa > Arthropoda > Insecta > Coleoptera > Staphylinidae > Philonthus > Philonthus cognatus. The sequence continues at coordinate 75,697,934 of OW052245.1, forward strand.
CAACAATGGGCACTGTAGGATTAAGTATTAGCTACCTGAATTATTGATATTGACTGAATCTTCAACCATTCCGGTAAAACATTCTGTTCAGAGTGTACGATGGCTCTGGCCATTCCCATCAGGACCACAACGGCCTCCATGCAGAAACTAACCCGCGTGGAAACACTGCTGACCGGTTGGTTATTGACCGAAGTGCCCCACAGGTAGTCCCAAACGGAATCCAGGTCAAACTTGGTGTCGCCGAGCAGCACTTTCGATGGTTGTCCCATCATTAAAGCGGTTAGCAGGAAATAAATCTCGGGAACTTCCAAATGATACGGCATCAGCCAGCCCAAGTGCTGGAAGCCGGGCGTGTGCAGCGCCTCTGATTTCGAGTCGGTCATGTGGTTGCTGTTGATCTGGCAGCCGAGCATCAGTGACATTTTGTTGTGGGCGACGAGTTCGGTGTGCCGTAGCCAACCGCCGTTACTACTACCATCTCGAAACCTATAAAACGATGTTCGCTTAAAAATCGTATTTTTTAGACCAAGAAAATACGCTAGGCATTGTTGTCGCTAGTCCTGGCCCTCTTCTGGCTATAGAACTAAACTTGATTTTAACTGTTTTGTGTTGTAGGCATTCACTTTGTGGTACATCTTAATAAACTTGTAAATAAAACACTTTTAAGTTTGTTTAACCACTGTATTTACACTTAATTTTGGGACTATAGTTTCGACTAGCTAGTAGTCATTCTTGTTTGAGAATGACTACTAGCTAGTCGAAACTATAGTCACAAAATTAAGTGTAAATACAGTGGTTAAACAAAGTTAAAAGTGTTTTATTTACAAACTTGTTTTTGTTAGTAAATACCACACATATTCACATTTTGAATACAGTAGAACCTCGCTATACCGGGCCTCGAGATTCCGTAATTCGGATATATGGGGGTTCATTTTTCAGGTTTCTTTTTTCTTTAAAATGTTAATTTTAACAATTGACTGCGTATATATATATATATATATATATATATAGTTTTTATATAATTATAATAATATATATATATATATATATATATATATATATATATATATATATATATTAGCATAATATATAATATATATAATCTCGACACCCTAAAGGGTAAAAGGGATTTTAAATGATTATATATATATATATAATATATATATATATTATAATTTATATTATATAATTTTAACAATTGACTGCGTACCGCCCTAATTAGGTAAAACGTTGCGGCGTCATTATTGTATTATATAGTATGTCTTGTTATGTAGGTGGTTACTGCACATACCTGCATTAAGCCTATTATGTTAAGGGGATTAGTAAATACTGGGTCCCTTGAATATATATATATATATATATATATATACACATATATATATATATATATATATATATATATATATATATATATATATGTACATATATATATATATATATATATATATATATATATATATACATATGTATATATATATATATGTACATATATATATATAAATAAATAAATATATATATATATATATACATATGCGCGTGTGTGTATGTGACTATTATACAAATTACATATATTCGGATATACCGTGTTTTCCTTATATCGTGCTAGGTATAGCCAAAAGCCATCCCGGTATAACGAGGTTCTACTGTATTAGAATATTTAGATATTGTGAATTTAGATATTGTGAAAAATTTAGTGATTGAAATATTCATATTTAAATATTATAATATTCGACTATTTAAATTATTCGTATGGGTTTTGCCTTAGTAAATACACTTACTTGTTTCTTAATGCAGGTCTCGAACACATAACCACGAGTATCCGCAGCCCCCACAGCACGGTAGTCGAGTGCAAGTGTGGTTGCATGAACAGCAATATCCAATCAAAACCCAACGTTTTCGCAACTTCATCGCAAATAATCAACGTGTCCGAATTATTACTGAACAACATCGCATGCACGAGGAATAAACACCGATTCCTCAATAAAATATGTTCCCCTTCTCCCTCCCTTTCAGCATCGCCCTCTCTGAGAGTTAAACTCTTCTCCGATTGCGATGTATTCGTCGGCAGAGTCGACGCGAGGAACTGTCCGAACCACAAGAGGTCGGTTTGTTTCGGTTGGTTTTGTAACAGAGTCGATAGCAAAGAATAGAGAACTTGTCGCGTCGTGGAGTGTTTTACATCAGGGGTTATGTGTAGGAGCTTCGTGACGAGTTGTAAATCGCGCATGATCCAGGTGTTGTTGCGTTTCTCGCTGGACTCGGCCGCTAGTTCGAATAAGTGTTCGAGGTGTGAGCGCAGTAATTCACCAGGGGCTTCATGCCACACTTCCAAGTCACATAATAAATCCTGTAAAATAATTTGTTCATATTATCAAAGAATTTATCAATTTATGTAAATAATTAACAGCCTTATTAATAGAATTGCCGTTTATATCATTATAGTTTAATGCTAGTTAATATCTACTACTTCGGGGTCATTTACAACCCCGATGTAGTCCGCTCTGTGATATTAGGTTTAAGATGTGTTTGTCCATTTTATGTATGATCGGTGACAGGGTCTTTTACAACCCTGCCACCACAATGTCTGTGATATTAGGTTTAGGGTTATTTAGTCTATTTATGTTTTGCTTAGTGTTGTTTATTTTAATTAATTTATTGTTTGTTTTTCTTTTTAAATAACACAAGCAAACCGGCTAATGACCATGCAGTCGAAGCCGGCAAGTGGGAGGGGTTTTTAGTCCGTAGTCCTCCAGTTTGGAGGGAGTCCGACACATCGTCCGTAAATGGATTTTCCCCTCCCACACAAAAAAAAAATATATATCTACTACTATCCTTTTCAAAAAGCGAGGTTGAAGGTAAATATTTTGAATTCGATGGGTTCGATAGTTTTATTAATCCAAAAATGTTAATTTCATCCTTAGAACCATGTGAAGCTTTAACATCATGTTAACATAATAAAAGACTAACACTTTCTTCACTAAAAAATGTATTTACGCTAAATGTACATAGTGTTTGAAATGTACATTTAGCGTAAATAAATGTTTTTAGTGAAAAAAGTGTTAGTCTTTTATTAAGTTTATTATAGTCAACTCTTCACGTAACTCAAACCAAATATATCACATTAACATTTTTGGATACACCTTGAACGCTAATGTCTATAAATAAGGCCGTAAATATTAACATCTTTTTTTATTCTTTCCGAGCGAGCCGTAGCGTGCGCATCGCAGTGAACATCTCCGACTTAAAACGTTAAATTAGCATAGAAAAAAGTAGTTTTACTGCAATCTCAGTTATAAATACGCGTTAGTGAGTGATCTCAACATGAGCTTCCAAACGGGGGCGCACAAAGAGCCCCCGGACGATCCAGACGATCCCGGTCCCACTGATCAAGAAATGGCGGTAGACCCGTCCCCGGCAAACGATAAGTATCACAAAATCGGCGTTCCTTATTACGAATTCGAACAATTCGAATCAAGTTATAATAATTCGCAAAACATGCTGAATATCAAAATTGCAACTCATCATTGTCTCGTTTGAGTTTACAGCTTGCTCTTTGTCCCTCGTTTTTTCGGCTCGGGCCCTATCTTTTGCTACAATATGGGAGTCATAATTTGCTTTAATTTCATCTTTGTTTTCGGAAGTATTGTATGCCATGCAAATACGGCACTGATCTTTTTTTGGGCGGTGGAACCCTACCCTAAATTCACAAGAAAGTAGACATATTGATACAAATCCCCAAAATATACATCGCAAACAAACATCTGCGGACGAAATTATCAATTCGGATGTGCCAAGGATAATTAATAAAAGCATAACAATACTAGATAATTCACTTATTCATTTAGTAAATCGGGAAAAAGTTAATTTCAAGGCAACGGATAAGGGTCCATATTTCATTTATGTGGAAGGAAGTGAGAATCAAAACGTTGGTAACATGCACCCTATGCAAATTGGCAAAATGTTATTTACTTGTCATAGTGATATCAACAGACACATAGTTAATATCTCAAGGGCAGGTAGAAATAGAATTAAAATAGAGGCTTCCTCAGGCAAATCCGCAAATAATATTTTAAATCTTGAAGTATTTAAAACTCATAATATGAAAGCATATATTCCAATATTTTTTGTAAATAAAAGGGGAGTTATAAGAAACATCTATAAAAATCTAAGTGAACAAGAAATACTATCTGAAATTAAGAGCTCTGTCAGGGCTACCTCAATAAGACGCATTCAGAAAAAGAATAAAGAAGGCGAACTTGAGAATATTGGCACATGTATCGTAACCTTTGATGGACAAGTGTTACCTAAATATGTATACATCCATGGAACACGCTGTATGGTAGAACCTTACACAGCTCCCGTACTACAATGTTATAACTGTCTCAGATATAATCATGGAAGCAAGCAATGTCGCAGTGCTCCCAGATGCGGATACTGTGGTCAGGACCACAATAGTAGGGAATGTAAAGATACTTCTACAGTACTATGCGTACATTGTAAGACCAGAGATCACTCTTCATTAAATAAAGAATGTCCAGAACACATCAAAAGAACCAATATGAAAAAAAATAATACACTAATGGGAAATGCCTATCAAAATACAAACCTACAAAATTATAACCCTTATTACGCCCTACTAGATTACGACACTGAATTTCCGCATTTAGTGAGTTCTGGAAAGGAGACCAGCGGGTCAAATATCCTTAAAAGGCCAAGAATAAACAATGGAAGGTAAGGGATTAGCAATAAAACAGCCTCAACCTCAGTTCAAAAACCAATAAATCCTGTGACATCTCCAGAGATTGCTGAGCCCAAACCAAAGAAATTTATTTTCAACCCTCACAGAAGTAGCCCATTTACAAAACAAACAATGTCAACATTAAACGACAATTTAGAAGATTTCTTTAAAATAGCAAACGAAGGCTCCGATACATCGGTGCAAAAATTAAATGATCTCAAAAATAATATTCAAAAAGTATTTGAACAATTTATAAGCAAAATAAATAATGGAAGTGAAGGATCAGACAATGAGTCTGGTCAATACTTTTAGACAGTAATTCTCTTAATAAGTAATAATGCAAACATTTTCAGATCAATATACAATTATCTGAATTCCATAAATTATGAAATTTAAATGTTATCATCAATTATTATAATATATGTATATTAGGGTGTTTCGAAAAAAATCGAAACAGCTGGCTCACCGCTTAAATTAAAGATTTTGGTCTACAATAGATGTGGGCAAAAGCATTTGCGATTGAAAAAATATTTAGAGGGTCCCCCGAGCCCCCAAACATGCCATTTTTAGCCCTTTTTTAGATAATCGGCCAAAAACTTGCCTTATAGTCATCGGATCAAGGCGAATATTTTATATTTTGTGCCCAGATGAATATACTACAAGCAAAATATGCAAAACCTAACTTGGCGTTAGGTCTGGGTGAGCTACGAATTTTTTAAATAACTTTTTTCACAATTTTGAAGGTTTTTTTCAACTGTTTTGTTAAAAAGTGGGTTTTAACGACAAGAAATCAAGTCACACCCGTGATAATTTGTCCTGAGAAGTATATTGAATAATGTAAGCATGCGAACTGCGTATCTCACCCATGTCCGATTATGTGGCATTATTATGTTTGTTTCTTAAAAAAACGTTTTAAATTAATGAAGAACTGGCTTACGCTAAATATTTCTTGCTTTCATTATAATAACTAGTTGTAAGCGTGCAACTGATGCTTTTGAGATCCATTTGAGATGGTGGAATGGTTTAATAACCAATATCCAAATATTCCCCATAGGGAATAATATTAAAAAAAAAAAAAAAAAAATTAACATTTTTTTTTCCTTCCTTTATTAGTTAACTGTTATACCTGGAATGCCATAAGATTAGGAATAGCGGAAGTCTCCCGACCGCTGTCCACAGTTCCGACCAAACTGAACGTTAAGTGCAGAATGTGTGAGTTGAGCAGCGGCCGTTTCCTCCTCAACAGCATCGCCAGCGTCTGGTAGCCTCTTCTTCGGTCCATTTCAGCTTGTGCTGCTTTGTTGCTCCGCACCACGCAAACCAACGCCTTGACCGCCGCGTACAAACTCTCTACATCTTGAGCCATGGCAATTAAACCTAATAATACTGAACATCCTCCGACTGTATTTATCTGTAACAAAAAATCGGGTTTTCTTTTGCTTTCCCTGGTCTTGCTCAATGCCGTACAGCCTGTAAAGTATTAAGATAGACCATTTTTTAACTTTTTACTTACCACTGAAGCTACAGGTCTCGGACAGAACACCCGCACTCCTAAATACCCGATAACGACACCTCCGAGGGTCCTCGACGGTCCGGCCAGGTGTCCAGCGCTGTTGTGCAAAATCCTGATCGGCGTTGCGTTTTCATGACTTGACATTCCCAATTGTTTGGCTATCGATTTGTTGTCCGTCCGACTGTAGACTTTTCTGATTTTACTCAGGGTAAGCTGAGAGACGGCTTTGGCGTTCAACCCGAAAATGACTTTTTCTTCGTTGACCAGCTGTACGGCGTCCATGTTGGTTATGTTGGGAGCTTGGAACGAGCCCATGTAATGCGGTCCTAGTTGATAGATGTGGTTCACTGTCGTCGGCGTTAAAACCTAGAATTATTGTTATAAATACTTACAACAAGTAATTATTTCGATTAGTTGTAAATGCATACAGGGGGAGTATTTATTTTAAGTTTATACAGAGAGTTTTATGTAACATCGAAGATTTTCAATGTTTATTTTTGTATGTTCGATTTGTCAAACCGAAGCATTCAATACACCTTTCATTTTTAGGTTATGTTTAAACAGAGTTGCCTATATGATCATTAAAAATTCTAGCCAATTGCAATCAACGCCTCAACTTTTTCAGTACAAATTGTGCAAACAGGGAGTTTTTCTTTCAAATCCTAATTATAGCGTGTGTGCCGTAAATGTTTAGATAATCTTTGTTTTTTTTTTAAGAGTTCAATTAGAAACTTAAAACGGGTGTTTTCCACTCCCAGACTAAGCATGAAGTAAAATTTCGAGTTTAGAAAAGCCTGAAAATTTGGTTTGGTCGCGTAGCGCGAAGCGCGGAGCGACCAAACCAAATTTTCAGGCTTTTCTAAACTCGAAATTTTACTTCATGCGCCACCGGTACAAAACACTGACATATTACGAAGTTTAAAACACACTGCAAACCTCACATTGAATCAGTGTTTTGTAACGGTGGGGCATGAAGTAAAATTTCGAGTTTAGAAAAGCCTAATTTGGCTCGGTCGCTTCGCTTCGCTACGCGCCCGAGCCAAATTTACAGGCTTTTCTAAACTCGAAATTTTACTTCATGCTTAACCTGGTAGTGGATAACACTTGTTTAAAGCTTCAAATTAATTTCTTTTAATAAACCAAGTGTCGGAATATGTACAACGTATGCATATGTATACTTATAAGTAAAAATCTCTGTATGAAAATTAACATTGGAAATGTTCGGTGTTACATAAAACTCTTTGTATATCCCGATGTATACTCTGTAAACGTGTGGAAATTTGGTGTTTTTGAAAAGCGTTCAGTTTGAAACGTCTAGCAAGTGTTTTCACTCCTTGTTCAAGCGTGAAGTAAAATTTCAAGTTCGCTAAGCGAGCGCCCAAATCAAAATTTTCAGGCTGATTTAAACTTAAAATTTTACTTCATGAGCCGATAAGTCGACAAGCGTATGCAATACTGATTTATCGTAATGTTAAAAATATACTAAAACAACATTTATGTATCATATATTGCACAAAATTTCTAAGAACTTCATGTCAGCACGCTACAAGTGTTCACTCACTTAGGTGCTTTGAACTATTATTGTTACATCTGGATATTCATTACGTTGAGCAGAACACTGCTCAATATAAAAGAAGTATATTATAGAACGGATGTTAATTTGTTGAAAATATATGTACTCATGTTATGTAATAATAATAATAATAAAATAAAAAAAATAAAATAAAATATTTGTGGAACAAAAAAAAAAATACTATTTTAGCATACTGTTTTAGTGGTGAATTTTAAACTTCACAATATTTTAATATTTATACTTTAGCATACTGTTTTAGTGGTGTATTTTAAACTTCACAATATTTTAATATTGTGAGGTTTAAAATACACCACTAAAACAGTATGCTAAAGTAGTATATTTTTAACATTACGATAAATCAGTGTTCCATACGCCTGTCGACTTATATCAAGTTGATGTAAGTATAAGTGTCCAACGTGATGATATTATATAAAGCCTTACATTTTAGGTGTCCAACGGTGTACATTTGTTCAGTTTGAGTCTACTAACCTCCTCCAGTAGATGGCAGGGTCCTTGTTTCCAACACAATTTCGAGTAGCGTCTCCAGGCAGGCGGCGTCCCGATAAAACCGTACACGGAGGACGCCACCGTCAAGTTCGCACTTCCACCGCCAGGATTCTGCGAGATGTAATGCAACTTCTGCGTGTGCATGTGCTGCCCGTCCAAGTACAGAGAAAACGAGGAATTCTTCAAAACGGCCCTGTTCAAAACGACCACCAGATGGTGCCACTGTCCCTCCTGCAGGATATCCGGACACCAAACACGGGCTCCGTGTTCACCCGAACCCTCAGGCTCCCACTCACCAACATCTAATATTTAGAAAACATATATCGATAATGCATGAAATTTCAAAATGTACATTGATAAAACTACCCAACTTCCGAAAGGGTAAAAGGGATTTTGACAATATTGTATACAGTGTGCTAATGATTTGTAGGGATCAGAGCTGGGACCAATCCTCGTAAAAAGGATTCCAATCACAAATCCGAATCACGAATACTCGAATAAAGGATTCGTAAGAGATAAATATGATTCGAATCAAAGATTCGAATCCTGTTTTTTCGAATCACGAATACAAATCGTTCAAGAATAAATTTGATTTTATTATTTTTTTGCAACCATTAATATATAAATATCGTTACCAGTTGTTTTAACAAAAATATTCAAAATCTAATTAATTATTTTTTTTTTATTATTTTGGGTTTTACGTCATCTATTTCCGCTGCTAAGGCCAATCATGACGCCGGAGATTAGGTCTACAGCTATCCGGGAATTTTGCCGAACCCGGTGGGAGTTCCAACCCACCGGTAGGGATCTTTAACGTGCACGCAACATCCAGGCAGTACACGGGTCCTACATGCATTTAACGTCATATCCGAGAAGACGGAGTGTTTGGCATTTTTATCCTAACCTATATAAATGCAGACAACTTGTTAGGCCGGTATTTGAACCCCGGTCCGTGGCGTGGCAGTACAACACTCTAACCACTACACCACCAAGCTGCCCTAATTAATTATTATTAACACTGAACATCGTTGATAACAGACTAAATATCTGATTCCCTGTTACTCTGATTAAATATGTATTTGTGTGTTTCTGGACTTCACTTCAAATCAGTGTTTTGTACGCGTGGCGCATGAAGTAAAATTTCGAGTTTAGAAAAGCCCGAAAATTTGTCTCGGGTCGCTGCGCGACCCTCGACAAATTTTCACGGGGCTTTTCTAAACTCGAAATTTTACTTCATGCTTAGCCTGGGAGTGGAAAACACTCATTTAAAGCTTCAAATTGAACTTTAAAAAAAAAACAAGGAATATCTAAAGATTTACAGAAAATAGGCTAAATTTGAAATACGTATACTTAAAAGAAAAACTCCCTGTATCTGTTTGCTCCGAAGAAATATGAATAATTATAAACCATAATGAAGATAATAATTCATTCTCAAAATCACTCGTTAATTATTATTATACACAATTGACTTTTGTTAAACAATGGCGGCAACAAAGAAAAAACATGTATTTTTAATCTTTTAGTAGAAATACGTTTTATGTTAAAAGAAGTAAACTATCCATCTTTCAGCTAGTATTACAAGTTCTTTCTACTAGCAGCAATCGTCCTTTTAGTAGTAGATGAAACAACTACTATTTTGTTCCTTCTACTATTACTAAGACTTTCTGCAACTAGTTGTAATACAGGTTCCGTCTGCTGGTGGCAAGACACGATAAGCCAGAATCAGCTCTGTTAATAGCAGTAGTTCTTTCTGCTAGTAGAAATAGTGTTTTTTGATATAAAGTGTTTTTTCTGCTAAAGCGTAAACGTTTCTATCAGTAGTAGTAGTAATTTCAGCTAGAAGTACAATTTCTTTGTACTACTAGCGTTCGTCCTTTCAGTAGTAAAAAGAACAACTACTATTTTGTTCCTTCTACTACGAGTAGGTGTTTCTACTACTAGTACGGACGGAACCTGTGTTCCGTCTGCTGATAGCAAGACATCTGAAGCTAGAACCATCTGAACTAGAAGCTCCGTTAATAGCAGTAGTTCTTTCTGCTAGTAGAAATAGTGTTTTTTGATATAAAGTGTTTTTTCTGCTAAAGCGTAAACGTTTCTATCAGTAGTAGTAGTAATTTCAGCTAGAAGTACAATTTCTTTGTACTACTAGCGTTCGTCCTTTCAGTAGTAAAAAGAACAGCTACTATTTTGTTCCTTCTACTACGAGTAGGTGTTTCTACTACTAGTACGGACGGAACCTGTGTTCCGTCTGCTGATAGCAAGACATCTGAAGCTAGAACCATCTGAACTAGAAGCTCCGTTAATAGCAGTAGTTCTTTCTGCTAGTAGAAATAGTGTTTTTTGATATAAAGTGTTTTTTCTGCTAAAGCGTAAACGTTTCTATCAGTAGTAGTAGTAATTTCAGCTAGAAGTACAATTTCTTTGTACTACTAGCGTTCGTCCTTTCAGTAGTAAAAAGAACAACTACTATTTTGTTCCTTCTACTACGAGTAGGTGTTTCTACTACTAGTACGGACGGAACCTGTGTTCCGTCTGCTGATAGCAAGACATCTGAAGCTAGAACCATCTGAACTAGAAGCTCCGTTAATAGCAGTAGTTCTTTCTGCTAGTAGAAATAGTGTTTTTTGATATAAAGTGTTTTTTCTGCTAAAGCGTAAACGTTTCTATCAGTAGTAGTAGTAATTTCAGCTAGAAGTACAATTTCTTTGTACTACTAGCGTTCGTCCTTTCAGTAGTAAAAAGAACAACTACTATTTTGTTCCTTCTACTACGAGTAGGTGTTTCTACTACTAGTACGGACGGAACCTGTGTTCCGTCTGCTGATAGCAAGACATCTGAAGCTAGAACCATCTGAACTAGAAGCTCCGTTAATAGCAGTAGTTCTTTCTGCTAGTAGAAATAGTGTTTTTTGATATAAAGTGTTTTTTCTGCTAAAGCGTAAACGTTTCTATCAGTAGTAGTAGTAATTTCAGCTAGAAGTACAATTTCTTTGTACTACTAGCGTTCGTCCTTTCAGTAGTAAAAAGAACAACTACTATTTTGTTCCTTCTACTACGAGTAGGTGTTTCTACTACTAGTACGGACGGAACCTGTGTTCCGTCTGCTGATAGCAAGACATCTGAAGCTAGAACCATCTGAACTAGAAGCTCCGTTAATAGCAGTAGTTCTTTCTGCTAGTAGAAATAGTGTTTTTTGATATAAAGTGTTTTTTCTGCTAAAGCGTAAACGTTTCTATCAGTAGTAGTAGTAATTTCAGCTAGAAGTACAATTTCTTTGTACTACTAGCGTTCGTCCTTTCAGTAGTAAAAAGAACAGCTACTATTTTGTTCCTTCTACTACGAGTAGGTGTTTCTACTACTAGTACGGACGGAACCTGTGTTCCGTCTGCTGATAGCAAGACATCTGAAGCTAAACTAGAAGCTCCGTTTATAGCGGTAGTTCTTTCTGCTGAAATAATTCTTTTAGCTAGTAGCAGTTGTTCTAAAAAGACCGTAGCCGCGGGGGGGGGGGGTGCATGTTGGGGTTCAAACCCCCCCACCCCCTGAAATTTTCAAAATGATAAATTTTTGTACGTAAAAGCGGGACTGTAAGAGCAAAAACAATATTTTTTTCTAAGCCCCCCCACGAAATTTTTATAACCCCCTCTGAATTTTTTTTCTGGCTGCGGCCTTGGTTCTTCCTTCAGCTTAATAGTAGTTTTTTATTCTACTACCACTACTTTTTTCTGCAACTAGTAGTAGTAGTAGTACAGGCTCCGTCTACGGAACTAGAAGCTCTGTCTGCTAATAGCGGCAGTTCTTTTTTCTAGTGGAGAAATCGTTTTTAACTGAAAAAAAATAAACGTTACAGTTTGTAGTAGTGATTCTTTCAGCTAATAGTACTTAGTAGTACTAGTACAGGCCTCGTCTTGTTATCGTCGTTTTTCCCCAAACGATGATAACGAGAATTCTGTTACACCCCATAATTCAAGTTTTATTATTTGCAAACTGGTAAAATCCGTGTCTCCAAGAATTGTGTTTATGGAGAGCCATAAAACCAGAAACGCCCTTCATGCCAGCTAGAAGTTTCAAGAAATGTTCAATAATCCTCAACTGGTCCTTTCTCTCAGCTACCTACAATAGGCTGTAAAAAGCTTAAATCGGTCAGCGCGAAAACACGCAGCCGATTACCTGGCCCAAAAGGCCGGGCCAACATCTGGCACGGGTATTCCAAAAAGCGTGCGATTCCGAAAAACAAAGACGCAAAGCGCACGGAATACTCGCCTAACAATAGGCTGGAAAATCCCCAGCTCTTTTCGCGGTTTATAGGAAAACCGCGAATCACACCGATAAACCAAATTCGCAACTAAATAGCTGAGAGAAAGACCTTTAATGTGATATAAATCACAACTTAAATAAGTTAACGAGGAAAACTTATATGTTTTAATTTTTGTTTAATTTAATACTTCTAGCTGTCGTGATGGGAAAATAACACTTCTCCGTAAACACTTTTCTGTACATTTTTCTGTAAATATTATGCAACGTTACTTGCGTATCAAAGGGCATGTGCGTATGTATATATATATATATATATATATATATTCAATTATTTTTAGAAATTAATTAATTATTAATTATTAAGTTTTAATCGACTAACCATTTTTCGCCTGAACCCGATTTTATTTATTTGTGTGCGGAATAGTTTTTCTCGCATGTTAATGCATTTGTCATGGAGAAGAATTATTCACAGCACTTATTTCATAAGTCCAGAAATTCGGGTTCCTGGACGCGCCCCTAAAGGCGCACGGGCGAAGAATGGTTAGCGCGGCCCAGAAATCGTAGTGGGGGATGCGATTTTTGGGCAAACATATATAACGGCGAGGGATGCTTTGAGAGTTCAGTTCCAAAGTACTTATCTTTAAACCAACATCGAGTTACCACCAGTCTATGTGAATTAGTAAGTTTGTTTTTGTGTGCCGTTATTTTGTTTTACTATTATTTCACTTATATTTTTTTTTTATTCATTTTCTTTTTCAACTTCTATTATATTTGTTATTAATTATTCTGTTTATTGTTATTAATAAATTTTTGTTTATATTTTTACTTAAAAACAAAAATATTTTAATTAATTTTCATTAACAATTATTCCTTAAATATCAAATTTATAAGTGAGTAAAGTAAATTCGTGAGTGGTTCCTGACCGACTATCCAGTGGATATATCGGGTAAGTACGCATTTTATTATAAAGTGATTGTGTTTGATTACGAGTTAATCGGGTAATCAGGGGGGTACCGAATCAGACATAAGGCCAAACTATTTATTTTGTCTTGATCGGGAGTGTTTGACTCCAAAAGTCAAAGACCGTAATAATCCCCCGATGATAGTCTGCTGGTAGCAAGATATCTGAAGCTACAACCATCTGAGCTAGAAGTTCTGGCTGGTAATAGTGCTAGTTGTTTCTGCTAATAGAAATAGTGTTTTCAGCAAAACAGCCTATTTTCTGTAAATCTTTAGATATTCCTTGTTTTTTTTTTAAGCTCAATTCGAAGCTTTAAACGAGTGTTTTCCACTCCCAGACTAAGCATGAAGTAAAATTTCGAGTTTAGAAAAGCCCCGTGAAAATTTTTCGAGGGTCGCGCAGCGACCCGAGACAAATTTTCTGGGCTTTTCTAAACTCGAAATTTTACTTCATGCGCCACGCGTATAAAATACTGATTTAACGAGAAATTTAAAAACACACAAAAGGCATTTTTAATGGTAATTCTCACAATTAATTTGAATTATTTTTGACGATTCAAATCCTTTTGTAAGTATTCGAATCCTTTTATAAATATTCAAATAATTTTATAAACATTCGAATCCCTTTAGAAGGATTCGAATCCTTTTATAAGGATTAAAATCCTTTTATAAGGATTCGAATCCTTTTATAAGGATTCGAATCCTTTTATAAGGATTCGAATCCTTTTATAAGGATTCGAATCCTTTTATAAGGATTCGAATCCTTTTATAAGGATTCAAATCCTTTTATAAGGATTCGAATCACCCACATTTGGATTCGAATACGAATCCTCTTAAAAATACGTAACGAATCCGGATCACGAATCCAGTTGAACTCAAGTATTCGAATGCCTCTTTTTAATCCTCTAAAAGGATTCGAATCCTGCCCAGCTCTGGTAGGGACAAACTTCTAGGGCTTAACTTACGATTTGGAATATGTGTTTCTTGAGTGGATACAATGATTGCCTTGTCCCTCGCCGAGAGAACAATTGATAAACAAACGAGATGATCGTCTCTGGTGCTGTTTAGATTCCGCACCAGCGTTAACAAACGAACGCAGTGTGGATCCGTGCGGGGATCGGAGAACTTATCCACGCATATCCACGTGGTGAACGTCAATCCAGTTTGCGGGGGAAACATCCTATCGCCGGCTCCGATCCCACCCAAAACACTGCTATCGATATTAACAACACTCGGCGCGTTGGGCGACTGGGGCGCTATGCTGGGCAGGTACAAACAGCCAAAACCCTCGGCGCTCATATCGAACTCAACGAACGGAGGCAGGGTGCAAATGCTCTGCGCGCGGAAATCCTTCGGCGTCGTCATCGAAACGATTGTTTTGATTCGAGTGAGCGGAACTGGCCCGCCGCCCGGCTCGTCGGAGCCCAATGGAAGACATGAAAGCGGATTCCCCAAGCGCAGGAAAGTCCTTAAATCGATGGGCTCGAGCGCTTGCGCCGCTAATCTTTCCAGCATGTACTGCAGAGGGCAGTGCAGGGGATGCCCTTCGTTTTGCAGCGCTGCCGAACCGATTGAGAGTAGTTGTCCGACGAAGCCGCTGTCGCACATGATTTGTTGGTTGCGCTCGCTCCGGACCAGCGATTTTATTATCTCGGCTATGTAGTACTGCAGGGCTAAGCATTTTTTCGTTTCCTCGTGCTAAAATTAACATAGGAAGGTTAATTTGATATTGTATTTAAGTTACAGTTATGTAGAATATATATTTTTTTTGTAAGTCTTCAATTATATAGTTGTAAAATATAGGTTAAGGCCTACGGCCTTGTTATTTAGCATCTTCTGCTATACAAGTACATATATATATATATATATATGGTATATATATATATATATATATATATATATATATGCACTTGTATAGCAGAAGATGCTAAATAACAAGGCCGTATATACGTATATATATATATATATATATATATATATATATATATACATATACATATTAGACTGTGCCAAAAAACGACATTTTTTGATTTCGCTCTTCCTCTAGTATATGATTCCCCGTTCAAAATCCGGCGGGTTCCCAAAATCTGAAGTCAATCGGTTGATATTTAGAGGTGCATCAAGTCTAAAATGTGTTTTTAAAATTTTTTCCTCGATTTTCGAGAGGTTTTAGCTTACTGTTCCAAAATAACGGGATGTTTGACGCCTGAGACACATTATTACATTCCAATACAAAGTATTCAATGCGTTTCAGTCGCCAGATCTACTTTCGGAAAGATAGATTGGCCAAAAAACCCATTTTTTTAAGGCCTAAAAACCGTGACTTCAACTTTCAAGTTCAATAACTTCATATTTTTAGGTCCGCGATGCGTCAATTGTTGTTTGAACATAGTCTAGTATCACATAGCATTATTTGAATTCAAAATTCTAGAGAAAATCGGCCATCAGTTAAAATAATCTTCAATCGAGGGAAAACACGCACTACTTGAAAATGGACCAAAATGACAAAAATTCAGATTCCAATAACTCAGCTGTGTTTAGCCGAAATTGTATGAATCTTTGAGTTCTAAATAGGTTGGGATCTTCCGTTTAATGGAATGCATATAGCGAAATCCATTCCTCCACCTCCCACTCCGATAAGAAAAAACTTTTTCATGATTTTAACTTACAAAAAACAGCTAGTAGGTAGTGCCAACAAAATCGTGGTTTCAATCAAACAACAGAGTAATAAGTTTCAGTAATTTTCCTTTCAGTTCCCTAAAATGTCCAGTTTCTAAGATGATTTGGTGCAAAGTTATGAATTTTTTCAAAAAAAGCTGCATCTTGCTCTTTTTTGGCCACAATTTTACCAATTTTGCACCATAATTGTTGATTTTTACAACAATAATCGACAAATAATCAAATCAATAAAATGTATTGAACACAGAATTTATTCGAGTATTTACAAGTATATTACAGGAACGCTTTTTTTGTAACGCTTGGCATTCGCCGCCTGTGCTCCGCGACAACTTTCAAAAGGTACTGCCTTTGTTCTTCACTCGTTGTCAATTCGGAATTATATTTTGTTATTAAAGCGTTCGTAACGCGTAAAAATGAAAGTTTATGTTTTGCCTCTATGTAAGACTCGTTGGATTCCCACGCAGATGGATCTTCAGTTAAAAACTCGCAGTTCACATCAAATCTTTCCAACAACTTACGTGTATGTTGAGAGAATAGTTCAACGAATTTAATACACAAAATAATCTGAAATGCCAGACTACGTTAATATTTCTTAGACTACTTTCAAACAACATATGACACATAGCGAACAATACCAAGCATTTCCGAAAAAGCGTTCATGTAATATGTGATTCAAGTTACTATTAAAAGTGTTTGATTTTTACTACTCAAACTCTGTACTTAACATATACTATTAATTTTAGTATTTGTCGAGTAATTTAATATAAAATCACCAATTAAAGTGCAAAATTGGTTAAATTGTAGCCAAAAAAAGCTACACGCAGCTTTTTTGGAAAAATTAGTAACTTCGCTCCAAATCATCGTAGAAACTGGAAATTTTAGGGAACTGAATAATTACTGAAATTTATTGCTGTGTTGTTTGATTGAGAGAACGATTTTTGCGGCCCTGCCTGTTAGCTATTAAAGTTAAACAGCTAGTAGGCAGTGAAAATCATGAAAAAATGTTTTTCTTATCGGAGTGGGAAATGGTGAAATGGATTTCGTATCACAGTGATATGCATGATATTTAAAGGGAAGATCCCAACCTATTTAGAACTCAAAGATTCATACAATTTCGACTAAACACAGCTGAGTTATGGCTATCTGAATTTTTGCCATTTTGGTCCATTTTCAAGTAGTGCGTGTTTTCCCTCGAGTGAATATTATTTCAACTGATGGCCGATTTTCTCTGGAATTTTGAATTCAAGTAATGCTATGTGATACTAGACTATGTTCAAACAACAATTGACGCCCCGCGGACCTAAAAATATGAAGTTATTGAACTTGAAAGTTGAAGTCACGGTTTTTAGGCCTTAAAAAAAATGGGTTTTTTGGCCAATATATCTTTCCGAAAGTAGATCTGGCGACTGAAACGCATTGAATACTTTGTATTGGAATGTAATAATGTGTCTCAGTCGTCAAACATCCCGTTATTTTGGAACAGTAAGCTAAAACCTCTCGAAAATCGAGGAAACATTTTTAAAAACACGTTTTAGACTTGATGCACCTCTAAATATCAACCGATTGGCTTCAGATTTTGGGAACCCGCCGGATTTTGAACGGGGAATCATATACTAGAGGAAGAGCGTAGTAAAAAAATGTCGATTTTTTTTGGCACAGTCTAATACATATATATATATATATATATATATATATACATATATATATATATATATATATATATATATATATATATATATATTCATATATATATATATATATATATATATATATATATATACATAGATATATATATTTCTATGTACTTGTATAGCAGAAGATGCTAAATAACAAGGCTGTAGCCAGGGGGGGATGGGGGGTTCGAACCCTCCCCCCAAATTTTCAAAATGTTACATTTTTGTATGTAAAAGTGGCCCTGAAAGACCAAAAACAATATTTTGACCAGTAAAACGATTTTTTTTAGCTACAGCCTTTCTAAATAAATATTATTATTAATCCGATTTTGTAAGAGATATATAAATTTGACATTACCTTCAAGCACGGCAGGAGTTGCAGCATCGCCACCACGACGCCAGGATGCACGATGATGGGATCAGGAGTGGGTGGGTTTAAATTTAAAGAGTTTACCACGGATCGTTTTCCACTTGAACTATTATTTACATTAGGCTGAAACCGACAATAAATCAGAATTTGTTTTATTGTAAAAGATTTTTACTTACATTTGGTTCTGTGGATGTTTGCCTCGAAAGCGAAGGAGATTTCGTCAAATTACCTACTGATAAATTTGGCTTATCAAAGAGATCTAAGGCTACGTCGTATAATAATCTGTATGTCACGGTTGCATACGCTAAAGGTGATGGAATATCATCAGGTATTCTGAAAATTAAAAACAAATTAGGCACACTAATTAGGTTTGTATTTTGAGAGGAAATAAAAAAGAGAAAGGTAGGTCATCTCGAATAGAAAGACTGTTATTCCTTACTTCACTTTAAAAAGTGAAGTAAGCAATAACAGTCTTTCTATTTGTGATTAATCACTTCACGTAAACTCGAAACAATACAGTTATTAGGTCATCTCGGTTGAACCACTAAAAAGAGCATTACAGTCGAAGTTTGAATAACTTACTGTGGATTATGAATAGATCCGATAAATAAATTATGATAAGCGTCCTGCAGTTCGACGCTAGGACACTCGTCGAAACTCTCCTCGAGCTGGTCGACTTTCTCCGACGTGAAACACCCCAACAGCCTGAGCGTGTCGCAAAGCGACGTATTGCAAATTTCCAAGTGGAAAAACTTGGCGTTCGCCGGCTCGAACCTCATCGCCGTGTTAATCGTGTAAAACACCACGTTGAGTAAATTAATAACATCCGGGCCGATGTCCTTCTCCGACAGTTTTCCCTCGAGAGCGACCAGCACGCTCGTCACGTAAATAAACCCGTTGACCTAAAATTATCAGATTGAATTCGGATGATTTAATAAAGAAAACACTTGGTTAAATTTCACTAATATTAGTGAAATTTAACCAAGTGTTTTCTTTATTAAATCATAGTTAAATATGTTTCACCACGTGATAGATGAGAATTCAAGTTGAATTCGGATGTTTCTAGATTGTAAAAATGCGACGTACTTTTCTGAATACCGTGCGTGTTCTGTGAGAATCTCGGAGGCACAACAAGAGGGCTTTTAAAATGTCGGCTTTTAGTTGGAGCATCGCTCTAGGCGCTGAATGCAACGATGCTAGTAGTTGGGCCATATCGTCATCACCTCCGGTTGTTAACACTAGTTCTCTTATAATTCCTAGAATTTTGAAATCATGTTATCCAACGGTATTGATCGACTTCTAAGACTTGTTTTTTAAAAGGAAATGTTGAGCTGTCCAAAGGTACTTACGTTAAAAATGGGGGGTTAGTTCACTGTAAGTACCGTTGGACAGCTCGACATTTCAGTTCAAGAGGGGTTGTTAACCCATTAACGGCCGAGCAATTATAGAGTTAACTCTAAAATTTGATTTTAGGTAAAATTCTGCACTTCTTTTTATGATTTCTATGGATGAGCTAATGTATTATATATATATATATATATATATATATATATAATATATATATATATATATATATATATAATATATATATATATATATATATTATATATATATAATATATATATATATATATATATTATATATATATAATATATATATATATATATTTTTATTAAATATACATAATGATTACGCAGTAAATTTTCAGGCATTCGTCGATTTTAAAAATAAATAAATAAAGTTTACAACGAGTGTTTCCACTCCCAGACTAAGCATGAAGTAAAATTTCGAGTTTAGAGAAGCCTGAAAATTTGGTTTGGTCGCGTAGCGCGAAGCGCGGAGCGGCCAAACCAAATTTTCAGGCTTTTCTAAACTCGAAATTTTACTTCATGCGCCACCGGTACAAAACACTGACATATTACGAATTTTAAAACACACCGCTAAACTTTACATTGAATCCGTGTTTTGTACCGGTGGCGCATGAAGTAAAATTTCGAGTTTAGAAAAGCCTGAAAATTTGGTTTGGCCGCTACGCGCTTCGCGCTACGCGACCAAACCAAATTTTCAGGCTTTTCTAAACTCGAAATTTTACTTCATGCTTAGCCTGGGAGTGGAAAGCACTCGTTTAAAGCTTCAAATTAAATTCTTTAAACAAACTGAACGTCGGAAAATGTACGATATATACATATGTATATTTAAAAGGAAAAACCAAATTTTCAAGCTCTTCTAAACTCGAAATTTTACTTCATGAGCCACGCGTATAAAACACTGAAATATTGTGAAGTTAGAACTGACATTATTTTTTTTTAAATGAGTAATAATCGTAATTTTTAAATAACAAAATATTTACATTTTTCTTCATGCATTTTCAAGTGAGATCAAATAAAATAATATAAATGAACTTATTTAGTAATTTAACTATCAAAAAATTTATAATGTTGCGTGTATGCATCAACGGCGCTTAATGGGTTAAACCAGTGGTCTCCAAACTACGGCCCGCGACTTGCATGAATCCGGCCCGCGATTGTTTGTAATTTTTTTTGTAAATGTCATATTTTGAAATATTGTAACAATTGTTCCTTAAATTTTTCATAATTTTATAAAATTAATCGGATCTTGGCCGACTTTATTATGTAGAATTGTATTTGTGGCCCGCGAAGAAGATAGTTTGGAGACCCAGGGGTTAAACAACTAGATATTAGTTTTCGATTTAATTCTTAATATATTAAAATAATAAATACCTAAAGCACTCTGTCGGCATTCTGGATATATAATCAGTCCGTGCACGCATTTCGCCCCACCGCACTCCCGCAAAACCGTCGCGTTGGCCGCGTTCCCCGACAGCAAACTAGTCAGCGTTTCAATCACCATGTTCCCCAACTTCTCCTGTCCCACAGGCATCGCGTACTCCTTGCTCCCCTCCAGAGCGCTCTTCCTCGCATCCAGCAAACCCGCGTACCTGTTCAGACAAGTCACGAAAACCTCCAGCATCCCCACCTCCCTGTACACATCTTTGAAAATGGTGTTGTGTTTCAAAATATTGATCAGCGTTTGGGTGCACTTGACGCTGCACTCGACGTGGTTCAGACTGTGCGTCTTCAGAAAAATCGACATCGAGATCAGCTCCTTGCAAGGGACGAAGTTCAGTTGGAAAACGAGGAATTCGATGAGCTCGAAGAGTTTCTGTTGGATTTCCGGAGGTTTGTGGTGGATTTTCTCCATGAATTGACTTAAGGTGTTCTGGTTTTCTAATATGAAGTAGTTGGCATTGTCCGAGTGGTAGATGCTGGATATTGCTTCGAGTATCGTGCAGCAGAGCATTGGGGATGTGGATTTTATGAAGGTGCTCTGGAGGACGTGGAACGCTTGGATGTTGCGCACGCTGGTTCCACGGCCTGAGGGTTGCGGCAGGCTGAAGCCTTGCATTTGGAACAGCGAGCCCGTGGAGGCTTGAGATGGTTTCAGTTCCATGTACCCGCACATGCATAAAGATGTTACCATTAAGACTAAGTTTCTGATGGATTCCTGTGCTTCATTCGACCTATCATTTTCTAACCTAAAACATAATATTCCCTCATTATTTAATGTAGAAGTACTGTGCAATCATTATAAATTATAAATTAGAGTAGGCGGCATTTTTTTGTGTTCTGCTGCCCAGAATGCTAATTGAATGATGTTCAATATCTTATTAAGCATTGTTAAATTGCTTAATAAATTTGAGGTTATGGTAAACTAGGTGTTAGGAGCGCATTCTATTTAACTAGGCGAACAATTCGAAGAAATATGAACATATTTGTACCTCTGTGGTGGGAAGTCCGATGTGGTCCAGGAAACACACTCAATGCAACCAATCCGTCAGCGATTGCGTTAATCATTGTACCTCTGTGCACTTTATCTGTGCAATTAACCCATTAACGGCCAAGCAATTATAGAGGTAACTCTAAAAGTTGATTTTAGGTACAATTCTGCACTTCTTTTTTATGATTTCTATGAATGACTTATGCTCGGTTGCAGAAACGACATTCAAATCTATCATCCTGTGATGAACCATCAAAAATTGATGATCATCAAAATTAAATTGCGTTGCACAAAGCAAATTGAACTCTCGTCAAACTTTCATCACAGGATGTATCATTGATGATTGTTTGATTTGACAACGTCGCAAAATATCCCCGCGCAAACCCGCGATTGAGGTTAGAAACATTCGTTGTTTGTATTTTTATTACTGTCAGTGGCGTTTGGATTTATTCTTGCGGTGTTGTGTGTGGTTATACTGTGGAGTTTGATTAGAAAATGTAAGTTTTGTTAACGATTTACGAAAATATATAAATCTAATGGGCAATCTCAACCTTTTAGGAGTACAAGAAAAAATTATACTGCCATGGAGAAGAATCTTCTTCTAGCTCTAGTTGAACAGTGAGTATCTTAAAACTGCGAAGTAAAATAAGAGTCACATTATTTTAGCCTGTTAAGAATCATTATTATTAGTACTTGAATGCGGTTATTATCTTAAAAGTACTCTTCTGAAAATTTATAATATTGTGAGCTTCATCGTTTTTCCCGTCGACTCTTCATATGTAAAGTATATTTGAGATATGTTGTAAATAATATGTGGAAAGTAATATTTTAATTTATCCTGCACATAAATTTATGTAATTTATTCCTGCATCGGCGTGCTTTCCATTCGATGAATTGTTAGTCGTTGAATTTTCCATTCGACAAATTTTCCGATCTCTTAATTACAAGTCGGTGAAATACTGTCGGTGAATTGCAGTCGGTGAACTTTCCGGATACGGTTTCATATAGTATTTTTTAATCCTTTCCTACTTTCTATTCCTTAGAAATAAAGACATTCTAGAAAACAAATCTACCAAAGCAATTTATGTGGAGAAAAAAACTTCTACATGGGATAACATCATAACACTTTTCAATAGTTCGGCAGAATCCAATAATAGGAGTGCCAAACAATTGAAAAGTCTGTATGACAACATAAAACGGGACGTCCGAAAGAATGTAGCGATGAAACATGTATGGTTTTCCTTTATTCAATTAAACATTTTGAGTACTTATCTCAAACTATTTTTTTAGCAAAAAGAATATTCAGATACATTAAAATTGGCTAAATGTATAGCCTCAGCATCTAAGGTATTTGTTACAACAGTGCACTTTGTAATAATTAATATTTTAATTAATTATATTATGTTGTTTTAAGCAAGAAACATTGAAAACTGGAGGAGGGAGATCAGCATGTACACTGTCACAAGAGCAGGAAAGGTTTTTAGCGGAGCTGCAGGGTCAAGTACAACCCCTATCCAATTCCCATGACTCGGCTGCCATATACTTTTGTAATGCTTTATAATTGCACTTATATTTTTATACTAATTTTGATCTTCATAGCTCAAGATATTCCTGTCGCTGAAATTCCCGACACAAACTCCACACCAGATCCTGAACCTGATACTTTATCCCTGTTGCCGGTTATTTCTGAGGCGCCGCAAAAATTACCAGAACGTGCCAGAGCTCTTAAGGCAAAGAGAGTGATAAAAAAAAAGAAATTATTGTCGGCTGACCAATATAGACAATTATATTTTAAACAAAAAATTTTCAATGCACGTAGAGAGGGAATATATCAAAAAAAAATTTATGATTTGACAATAAAAAAGTTACAAATAGAATTAGATAATTTAAAATAAATTTTGTATTGCTTTAAACACTAGTTTTATTGTCAGACGTGAAAAGTGGTATTTATTAGTGTATTTCTTGTGGCGTAATTGGGATTGTTGCGCTGAATATTCTGTTCTACAATTTCTTCCTGTCCTTCATCGTAATCAATTTCTTCTAACATTATATCGTTATGGCTGTTGCAGATGTTATGTAAAACTCCACAAGCAACTATAACTTCCAGAACAGTTTCTAACTTGAGACGCAGGCCCAATTGCAGACACGGAAACCTTCTTTTCAGGACTCCAAAGAAACGTTCTATTGGATTTCTTGCGGCTATGTGAGCGCGATTATAAGCTTCTTCACTGGGACTTGCTGGGTGAAGCAATGGAGTTAATAAATAGTTCTTGCACGCATAGCCACTATCTCCCAACAAAAAAACATTTCCATACTGGCCCATTTCAAATTCAACTGGAAGTGGTGAATCATTAAAGATAGTGCTGTCATGAACTGATCCTGGCCACTGAGCTATTAAATGTTGCAAATTTAAATACGAATCACAAATAGCTGGAACATTTATGCTAAAATACTGTTTGCGGTTCCTAAATAATTCAGCTCTTTCCCCACCAGGAGACTGTATTTTAATATGTGTGCAGTCAATGGCACCGATCACACGTGGAAATCCAGCAATTTTATAAAATCCAGCCTTTACGTGTGTTAAATTATCCTAAGTAACAGGCATTTTAATATATTCCCGGGATAAAGAGGCAATATGTGTAGTCACTCTCTTGATAATGCGGCACACAGTGGACTTATTTACATGGATAAGATCACCATTAACGATATGGAAACTTCCCGAGGCGTAGAAGCGGAGACAAATTAATATTTGATTGATTGAATCAATAGATTTATTGCGTTGAGTAAATGGTCTAATTCTCCTACCAAATAAATGCAATAAATCTGTGACCGTTTCTTTATTCAATCTGTATCGACTTTTAAATTCATGTTCATCCAGTGTTAGAAATGGATTGTTTCGATCGGGAATGTGCCTGATTCTACGGGGATGATAGTCATCATCGGACAAATCAGACAGATCAGACAGACCCGACATTTTCTAAAATATGAAATGTGAATTTAAGGTACTATTTGCAATCTTACTTACAAATTTACTTACCCAATTTATTTAGCTTATATGTATTTTTAGGTTAGTTTGTGAATTTTATTAAGGTTATGTTATGTAGAGCACTCGAAATTGATTTATGATGGTTCATTAACTGGAGATATTTGTCATTCAAATGTAACAATTCGTTAATGAAGCATCTGTACCTGAATGTTGTTTCTGCAACATAATATTCAATTATTGATCCGTTAACGAGCCATCAATGTGACATATCATCAATAATTGATGAAAGACTGATGCTCCATTAACGAGTCATTAACAAACCATTGACAGTTCATAAAATGTTTGATGGTTCGTTAGCGATCCATCAAACTAACATCATTTTTGATGAGTGTTTCTGCAACTGGGCATTACTGTATTACATACTGTGGATTTTTCTTTTTAAATAATATACATAATGTATACGCTGTACATTTTTAGGCACTCGTCGATTTTATATAAAAACGTGCAATATGAAGTTTAGAATGAGTGTCCGCTCCCAGACTAAGCATGAAGTAAAATTTCGAGTTTAGAAAAGCCTGAAAATTTGGTTTGGTCGCTCCGCGAAGCGGAGCGGCCAAACCAAATTTTCAGGCTTTTCTAAACTCGAAATTTTACTTCATGCGCCACGCGAATAAAACACTGAAATATTATGAAGTTAGAAATACACTGATATTATTATTATTATTTTTTTTTAACACCTTTAATAATTAGCAATCTACCCATGGGCATTCATCTAATGGTTTAAAGTACATTTCAACTGCGTGAGGTCAAGGAAAAAGACTTTAACTAATTGTTCTTAAATATATGATGTGTTTTCATTATTTAATTTAATTAATTTCATTTCATTTCAATGTCTGTTTTATTTATACGGCAATTCCAATATGTGGTGTCGCTTCAGGCGATAGGTCGTTTTACTGTTGTCCAGTAAATTCAGGGCTAGCAGGTTCGGATGCACTTCTAGTCTTTTGATGTATCGCGCAGTCACGCACTTCACTTCGTCTTTAACCTCGGTCATTTGTAAATCTCTGTGTATTTGCTCATTTCTTACATACCAGGGAGCATTTGTGATTACTCTTAATGTTTTTGATTGGAATCTTTGTAGGATCTCTACGTTTGAGGAACTCGCAGTGCCCCACAGTTGGATTCCGTATGTCCATATAGGTTTTAATATAACTTTGTACACTAGTAGTTTATTTTCAAGCGATAGTTCAGATTTTTTTTAAACGAGTAATAATCGAATAATGACATAACAAAATATTTACCTTTTTATGTCAGGTCAAACAATATAATATATCAAATTAACTTATTTAGTAATTTACTAAACAAAAAATTAATAATGTTGCGTGTACGCATCAATGGCGCTCATTGGGTTAATTAGGTGATTTCTCTAAAAATAATGCTATTTCAATACCATAATTCAGTTTTGATAAGTTTAACAAGTCACATCTTATGACTTCTAGTGTTATAAGCACAAATATGTGTTAATTCCTCGCCTAGTTAAATTAAATGATCTGTAACAGTAGTGCCAATCTAATATAAAATTCTCTAATTTATATGTATAATGATCGCACGGTAGACAAAATTGACACTTTAATATTTGGAGAATCGATATCCTTAACATCTTAACAAAAAATTCGTCCTAGAAAAGTGTCCAACGCTTATCAGCCATCATTATAACAGATATTTTCAGTTGTGGTAACGACACAAGACTGCAAAATTTGCAACTGTCACTGATTAGGATTATGTAGAAAGGAAACTTACTTCAGTAGAAAGTCAGAGAGAAAGAGATAGCCCTGAGCTTGCCGAAAGTCGTCCAACAGTATCGAAGACACCTCGCTGGAATCCTTCAGGAAACAAAACACCGTCACAAACATCTCGACGAGTTCCAAAGGCGCCAGCTCCGGAATCCTTTGCATGTTGTCCATGCAAATGGCCACACATCCTTTCGCTGTTAAAAAAGATTTTCCAATCAAAACACACCCAGAAAAAAAAATAGCTGTAAGTTAGTTACATACAACTTAGAAGGGTTTAGAAGGGGGAGGGGGACGAGGGAGCAGGTCTTTACCCTGGCGCGAATGGTGGAGAGAGTGATGGAAGAGAAAGGATGTGTGTATGCGGTATTTATGGATCTGAAGGCAGCATATGACTCGGTGCCGAGGGGGAGTTTGATAGAGTGCTTGAGAAGGAGAGGGGTGAGTCAGGGGATGGTGGAGTGGGTGAGGAGAGTGTATGAGGAGACATGGGTGGTGGCGAAAGTGGGGAAGGAGGTGTCGGGGTGTTTTAGAACGTGGGAGGGTTTGAGGCAGGGGTGCCCGCTGAGCCCGATGCTCTTTAATGTATATGTGAGTGAATTGGAAGAGGTGATGAGGAAAGGGCAGGCGGGGGGAGTGGTGATGGGTAAAAGTAAAGTATGGATGTTGGCATATGCCGATGACGGTGTGTTAGTGGCAAGAGAGTATGAAGGGATGAAAGAGATGTTGAAGAGAGTGGAGAGGTTTATGGATAGAAGAGGAATGAATGTGAATGTAGTGAAAACGAAGTGGGTGAAGTTTAGAAATAAAGGGAGAGAGGGGAAGGTGAAATAATTGGAGTGGAAGGGGGTAGTTATTGAGAGGGTTAAAACTTTCAAGTATTTAGGGTTTTGGTTTAAAGGAACGGGAGGGTATGAGGAGCATGTGAGGTGGGTGCAGAGTAAGGCGAGGAAGGCGTGGGGAATGGCGTGGGGGAAGTGGATGGGGAACAATATGACGGTTGCGTGTAAAATATGGAATGCGTGTGTGAGATCGGTGCTAATATATGGAGTGGAAGTGTGGGGGACGAGAGGGTACGAGCTGATAGAGAGGGAGCAGATGTGGTTCCTGAAGCGCATATTGGGGGTGGAGAGGTCCACGCCCAGCTACATAGTGCTTCAGGAGACGAACAGAGAGAGGCTAGAGTGGGAGGCAATGGTGAGGGTGGTGAGGTACGAGATGAGATTGTGGAAAATGGAGGAAGAGAGATTGGTGAAGGATGTATGGGTGACGAGTGTGTGTGGGGGTGAGGGTAGATGGAGGGGGGAGAGGAGGAAAATGTATGAGAGGGTAGGGCTGCCGGAGGCGAAGGTAATGGAATGGCTAGGAAATGGGGTGAAGGTGGATGAGAAAGGCAAGGGCGTATTGAGGGAAGTGAGTATAATGATATGTATGGGAGGTGGCAGGTGTATGGAAGAATGCCGAAGTATTTGATAGAGAAGGGATGGGGTAGAGAGGATAGGGTGATTGTAGCAAGGGCGAGGTGTGGATCGGAGGAGAGAGGAAGGAAAGTATGGATGGGGGAAGAATGTGGAAGGTGTGTGTTGTGTGGTCAGGGGAAGGATACGTGGGGACACTTGGCAGAGGAATGTGAGGGGGTGAAAGAGGAGTGGCTGGGAGTGAAAGGGAATAGAAGGGTAGTGGAGTGGATGAGAGAGGATGGGATCGGGGTAAGGACGTTGGAAAAGCTGGGGAGGGAGAGGGAAAAGAGAAGGGTGGGTAAGAGGGATACGGGAATGGAGTAATAACGAATAAATTGTAAATAGTTTGTAAGATATGCCAATAATGGTCTTTTTTTTTTTTTTTTAGTTACAAAGAATTTTTCTTCGAAATATACATGTCGTCTCGATTTGTAAAGTCGCAGATATTCGATGTTTTCGAATATTGTGCAATTCGAAGCTTCAACGAGTTTTTCCACTCCCAGACTAAGTATGAAGTAAAATTTCGAGTTTAGAAAAGCCTGAAAGTTTGGTTTGGTCGCGTAGCGACCAAACCAAACTTTCAGGCTTTTCTAAACTCGAAATTTTACTTCATGCGCCACGCGTCTAAAATATTGAGTTTAAGTGAAGTTCTAAATACTGATTTTAAATGAAGTTTGAAATATAATACTTCGAAATACTGCCTATGTTTACGCAGTTTGCGCAATTTGAATTCGAAATTACTTAAACACAATATTTAGGAACAAATTTCTTTATTCACATAAAAATGTGCATCGGGAATAAACAATAAAACAATAACAAATATATACAATTTAAATTAATATAAAATAATGAATAAAATGGATTAAAAGACAAATGAAAACAAGACAAATTAATAATGAATGAATGAAAATTGAAAGTAAATACAAATTGAAACATGAGAATTAAAGGTAAGACAAAATACAAGTTAAGAATTTCTTCTGATTATTTTCTTAAATGAATTTCTCAAATAAGAGGAAATTACAAAATGCAAGTCAAAACACAAGACAGAAAATACAAGTTCACGTATGCAAGAAAAGACAACTTACTCAATCAGATACTTTCGATAGAATGATACATTTTTTGTTAGAGGGATGAAAGTTGGGTTGAAAGAAGAAAGTGGGGATGAAAATAACACAGATAGAAGAAAACAACATACGAAAGAAAGTGATGGAAAAAAGACGCGTGGAAGTCTCTAGAATAAAATTTTGGGTTCCCCACTTTATGACCCAGATCCATAAAACTCAAACTCCGGATTATCTTTGATGGCCCGTGATCGGACACCTACCAGAAAAATGCCATTGTCTGGCCAAAAATTTGTGACAATGAGTTTTATTATCTGTTCGCTTGGAATCGGCACGTACCGGAAAGTCATAAAGTGCGCCCGGTCGAAAATAAGCAATAAAAAAGGTTCACATTTTTAGAAATAGAAAAAATTACAAATTGAATAAAAACATCTTAAATAAAATATATATACATATTCGCGCAGCGTTAGGCGCGAACAACCTAAGAAGTTTATTTTAAACTTCACTTGAAATCGGTATTTTAGACGCGTGGCGCATGAA
Organism: Philonthus cognatus; assembly: GCA_932526585.2. Taxonomy (NCBI): domain Eukaryota; kingdom Metazoa; phylum Arthropoda; class Insecta; order Coleoptera; family Staphylinidae; genus Philonthus; species Philonthus cognatus. The sequence continues at coordinate 75,727,838 of OW052245.1, forward strand.
GTAAAATTTCGAGTTTAGAAAAGCCTGAAAGTTTGGTTTGGTCGCTCCGCTTCGCTACGCGACCAAACCAAACTTTCAGGCTTTTCTAAACTCGAAATTTTACTTCATGCTTAGTCTGGGAGTGGAATCACTCGTTAGAAGCTTCAAATTGCACGCAATTATAAACGTCGAATGTCTGAAAATTTACAATATAGATATCGAGGTATGTTTACTTAACATGAAAATTCTCTGTATGACTCAAACAAAAGATAAGACCTAAAGTAATCACGGAATCAAAACATTTTCCACACAAGGTAAAACATCTAACTATGGTTACAACATGATCAAAACAATTGCATAATATAAGCTATCTATATAATGGGAATGGGACGTTTCATCGCCGGGCCAGTTCATCGCCTGGCCAGTTCATCGCCGGGCCAGTTCATCGCCGGCCGTTTCATCGCCAGGCCAGTTCATCGCCAGGCCAGTTCATCGCCAGGCCAGTTCATCGCCAGGCCAGTTCATCGCCAGGCCAGTTCCATCGCCAGGCCAGTTCATCGCCAGGCCAATTGTGATAAGATATGTCAGGATAGGTTTGGATGGGTCAGGATAGGTTAGGATACGTTAGGATAGATTAGGATAGGTTAGGATAGGTTAGGATAGGTTAGGATAGGTTAGGATAGGTTAGGACTTACTGTTTTTGTCAAAAATATACATATGTCCTCCGTGGATAAACTTTTCTTTCCCTCTTTTGGTCAAAATTTGTGTTTCCATACTTGCGAATAGTAAACCTTAATCTGAGTTGCACTCAATGACATATATCAAAAAATGACAGGATTCTCATTCGATTTTTATTAAGTTTGAGTAACGATTACTTGGTTATAAAACCTAGTATTAAATTAGTGGACAATTTCCAGAATTGGATAATATTTGAAATTATATCATTAGATATGATCTTTTTTTCAAAATTTATTTTATAAAAATATTGGCGATGAACAGGCCTGGCGATGAAACGGCCGGCGATGAACTGGCCCGGCGATGAAACGTCCTAGACCGCTATATAATACGGCAACTATTACTAGCCGTTCCACAGTAGTAAAATTGTGGCAGGGAAAGAATTGGGCGCACTCGATAAGTTCGTGACAAATTCGGTCTCGCTCTCGCTCATACTTGTTTTTCACTCCTTCTCTGCACCTCTGTCCATCTTAAATTTGCCGACTTATAGTTATAACTTAATTTTCGACAATCACACAAGACAAAACATTTTACTACAAAAAAAAGTTCACACTCACCGTGTATGTAGCCAACGACCGGCAAACAAGTATGTTTTGTGAACCTTCTCTGCGCGTCTGTCCAACTTAAATTTGTCGACTTATAGTTATAACTTAATTTTCGATAATCACACAAGACAAAACATTTTACTACAAAAAAAAGTTCACACTTACTGTGTACGTAGCCGACAACAGGCAAACATGTATGTTTTTCGCACCTTCTCTGCAGTTTTGTCCAACTTAAATTTGCCAACATAGTTTTGTCTTCATTTTTAGCAATCACACAAGACAAAACATTTTACTACAAAGAAAGTTCACACTCACTGTGTATGTAGCCAACGACAGGCAAACATGTATGGTTTTTTAACTTTCTCTGCGCGTCTGTCCAACTTAAATTTGTCGACTTATAGTTATAACTTAATTTTCGATAATCACACAAGACAAAACATTTTACTACAAAAAAGTTCACACTTACTGTGTACGTTGTAACATTTTTATTTTCATTTTTGAGAATAAAAATGTTGCATTGGCGATATTTTAAGTTATGCGCGCAATTTCAGTTGCCTACGTTGCAATGCTATTCGGCACCAAATGTTTTTTTTGAACATTTCGGGGCGCGCTCATTTTTGGTGAGGGGGGAGGCGTGCGAGCGCGCTGGATGCGGCGAGGAAGAGATTGGGCGACGGAGCATATCGCTGTTGCTAATATTGAATTACTGCTATCGCTACCGAATACCGCTATCGTCATCGCTGTTTATCGTTATCAAGATTGCCGATCATTGCCGCTAAAATTATCGCTACTGGTGTTCGACATTGTCTTGGGGGTTACGGTTGGCCCTCTGAGCGCCAAATAAATTCGGTGAACCTATTTACGTTGGGATCCAACCAAATATTCTGCGCTCGGATTTCGTTTCGATTTTTTTGCAAGGGACGAGGATTCGCCGACTGGGTGGGAGCTAAACCCCAGGTCGAGGAAAAGATAAAGCTAAGTCAAACAAAAGGATACTTGAAAGTTAATTTACAGAGACAGGCTACTGTTGTAGTACTACCGCCCTAGGACAGTGCTCCTAGGTGGCGCCCAATTTAATTTTTGTGTTATCGATTTTTGCGGAATTTATTATTGATTGTTTTTTTTGTTAGCGAAACATTATTTAATTTATATTTTTTTTATATTTTGTATGTGCGAAATCTGTTAATTTTTATTATTATTAAATTCACGATTGTGATTATCACTTATTTTTTTGTTTAATTCAATTTTTTTACCACGACCCAGCCACCCATTTTAAAGAGTTAGCCGCCACAACGTAGCCGACAACAGGCAAACAAGTATGTTTTTCGCATCTTCTCTGCAGTTCTGTCCAACTTAAATTTGCCAACATAGTTTTGTCTTCATTTTTAGCAATCACACAAGACAAAACATTTTACTACAAAGAAAGTTCACACTCACTGTGTATGAAGCCAATGACCGGCAAACAAGTATGGTTTTTTAACTTTCTCTGCGCGTCTGTCCAACTTTGTCGTCTTATAGTTACAACTACAGATAGAGGCTAGAGTGGGAGGCAATGGTGAGGGTAGATGGAGGGGGGGAGAGGAGGAAAATGTATGAGAGGGTAGGGCTATCGGAGGCGAAGGTAATGGAATGGCTAGGAAATGGGGTGAAGATGGATGAGTGGGTGAGGGGGAAAGGGAAGGAGGTGGAAGGGCAGGAAAGGCAAGGGTGTATAGACAGAAGTCAGTATAACGATATGTATGGGAGGTGGCAGGTTTATGGGAGGGTGCCGAAGTATTTGATAAAGAAGGGATGGGGTAGAGAGGATAGGGTGATTGTGGCAAGGGCGAGGTGTGGATCGGAGGAGAGAGGAAGGAAAGTATGGATGGGGGAAGAATATGGAAGGTGTGTGTTATGTGGACAGGGGAAGGATACGTGGGGACACTCGGCGGAGGAATGTGAGGGGGTGAAAGAGGAGTGGCTGGGAGCGAAAGGGAATAGAAGGGTAGTGGAGTGGATGAGGGAGGATGGGAGCGGGGTAAGGACCTTGGAAAAGCTGGGGAGGGAGAGGGAAAAGAGAAGGGAGGGTAAGAGGGATACGGGAGGGTAATGAGATAATAAAATGTAAATATAAATGTAATGTAAAGTGTGGAGGTATGCCAATAAAGGTCTTTTTTTTTTTTTTTAGTTACAACTTAATTTTCGATAATCACACAAGACAAAACATTTTACTATAAAAAAAAGTTCACACTTACTGTGTATGTAGCCGACAAGGGGCAAACAAGTATGTTTTTCGCACCTTCTCTGCGCGTCTTTCCAACTTAAATTTGCCGACTTATAGTATTGCCTTAATTTTCAGCAATCACACAAGACAAAACATTTTACTACAAGAAAAAGTTTGCACTCACTGTGTATGTAGCCAACGACCGGTGGTGATAATCCATGTCGGGATAATGTCATAAGAACTTCAGCGGCGCTTTTCCTCCACATCACGTTGTGTGGAGGACACGACGAGGTTATGGCGGAAAAGAGTAAGGTTAGATCGTCCTTTCTTGCTAGTTCTTCAGCCGGTATTCTATGACTGCATAGCCTCACCAACAACTGTAATAATCAACGATCATATTATTTTTTCAATTAATGATGAAGCCTAAGATAGATTAGCAGTGATTCAATCGTTGGACAATGTTGGTCTTAATTATTCCAATATTTTATTGCGTTAGACAACTTAGTTTTAAAATGTTGTATAATACACTAATATTTGAAATAAATATACACTTTTATTCTAATATAATAATGTGAATGGAGAAGGGAAGAGAAGAGGAAAGTGGGCAAGAAAACGAATACCTTGAGTGTAGGGTAAAGGCGATGGAGGATATGAGGAAGAGGCTGGTGAGTATTCAATGGGAAGAGGTCAATACAATGGAGGAGATGATAGTGGGATGTGGAAGGAAAAAGAAGGGAGAGAGAAGAGGGGGGAGTACGTGGTTTTATGAGGAGTGTAGGCAGGCGAAGAGGGAGTTGAGGAAGGCAGTGGGAGAATGCGTAAGAAAGGGAGGAGAAGAGGGGAAAGTGATGGCGGCAAGGAAAAGATATGATGGTATATGTGAGAGGAAAAAACTGGAGGCGGGGGAAAAAATAAGCGAGGAATTGAGGGAATGCAAGAAAGAGGCGGAAATGTGGAAGGTGCTGAGGAGAGGGGAAAGGAAGCGGCAGTTAGGGATATCGTTGAAAGAATAGACAAGGAAGTGCAGAGAAGGTAGTGCCAGTGGGGATTGGAGAAGACAGGCGAGGGGATGAAGAGGAAGATTATATATATCGCTTGTACGCTCACATTTGGAGTATGGTTCAACAATATGGAGTCCATTCTACAAGAAGTCAATAACTAAAATTGAAATGGTCCAGAGCAAATTTTTAAGATTAATTTCTTATAGGCTTGGTCATTCTCGCACTACATTTAGCCATTCTAATATGCTATTGCTCTTAAACATAAGCTCGCTTGAATGTCGGCGAATTATGCACGACTTGTGTTTTGCATTTAAATTAATTAACGGCTTAATTGACTCTTGTAATTTGCTCTCAATCCTTAACTTAAATTTTCTTATCTCTAAGCCCACTAGGACTATTTTTTTATTTCGTCTGCCATTTTATTGTACCAACTATGGAATTCACAATCCCATGGTTAGGATGATGAAATATTGCAACATTTTAAATTCCGACTCAAATTTCCATATATTTTGCTCATCTTTTAATTTGTTTAAGCGTGGTCTGAGGGTTATTGACTTGTCTAGGTGTATTCTTTAGTTTAGTACTTTTGGTAGTGTTCATTTAAGTTGTATTTAATTTTTTTGTAATATATTTTTTAATTGGTGTGTATAATACTTATTTTTAGTTAACATTTATATACTTTTTGTAAACAAATTTAATGTATTATTGTTAAATAGGCGATGTCCGTAAATAAATAAATAAATAAATAAAGAGTTCACAGAGGAGGAGGTCGAAAGAGCGTTCAAGGAGGTGAAGGGAGGGAAGGCAGCAGGAAGGGATGGGCTGAAGGCAGAGATGTGGAAGGAGATTCGGGAAGGGGGGGAAGAAGAAATTCAGGGAGCTACTAAACCAGATGTGGAGGGGAAGAGTGAACATACCGGCAGCATGGAGGGTGGGGAGGATATGCCCGATACATAAAGGAGGGGATTAGAAGGATGCGGATTGCTATAGGGGGATAACAGTGATGAGCACGAGATACAAGATAGCTATGATGGTGGTAAAAAAATAGGCTAGAGGAGGAGGTGGAAGAGAAGGGGCTACTGCCGGAGACGCAGAATGGGAGGGAATAAGAGGGAATAGAAGAGTGAGGGAATGGATGAGAGAGGATGGGGCCGGGGTAAGGACACTGGAAAGGTTGGGTGAAGAGAAGGAAAGCAGGATGAAGAGAGGGGGTAGTGATGCCAATAAAGGTAATATCACCTCTCCCCCCTCAAATAAAAAAACACCCCAAAATAAGGACCTCAAAAAAACATTCTTGGTAAACCAGTTTCAGAAAAAAAACACCTCGTTCGAATATATGATAAACATTCATCGCCCGTTTTTGTTTTACAAGATCACACTTTATATCCCTTGTTTGTACTACATAATTATTCCGTTTCGCTATAGCATTTACTGTGACAATTTTGTTACAGATTTTAAGTAAAATTACAAATAAGAAAGATATGGGATATTTTCTAAAATCACCTATTTCACGTTTTGCTCAATTACTTCAAATGTTTACAAAATCTCTATTGTTTCTCATTGGGATCTAAATAAGCACATATAACTACACAACTTTGCCCATTTAACCAAATCTCTATCATTAATAATAACAACGTTACCCAAAAGGTCTTTTTTCAAAATTACTTTTAAAGGTCTTTTTTTTCAAATCAATGATTAAGCTTAAGATAGATTAGCAGTGATTCAACTGTTGGACAATGTTGGTCTCAATTATTCGAATATTTTATTGCGTTCGACAATTTAGTTTAAAAATGTTGTACAATACACTAATATTCGAAAGAAATATACAATTTTATTCTAATATATTAGAATATTCCAGAGGGTTCAACAATTCAGTTAATTAACGATTAACGCGTTCGAATACGCCACCTGGTGGCAGGAAAAAATATTAGAGAAAAAAAAAAATTAGATAATATTAAAAATATTAGAGAAACGTACTGTTGTAAACATCGTGTGCACATTGTGAATGATCACTGTGCTTTATTTGTCTCATAAAATGTTGAAATTAATCCCAAATTGTGCAAAATAAAAGAAAATGTTTCCGGCTAAAATATGGTTGTAAGAATCCATAGTAAAAAATGGTGATGTGTCCATCATAGTACTTTCCCCCGTAAATTGCGTATTAAATCACTTTTAAAATATTTGTAGCATTATTATTTTCAAAATGTCTTCAACTTTTTGATAACTACAACTTTTATTTGAAACATTTTCCAATTGTATCAACACACACACTGACACAAATCAATGACTAGATAAAAAACACTATTTATTAAATATCTCAAAAACTAAGAGTGCTATGACAAAAAGTAAATGAACAATTCATCTTTATTTTGTTATTATCTACAACTTTTATTTGAAAGAATTTTTTGTTTGATGAACATTTATTGAAAAAATCAGAAAAAACTGAAAAACGCTAAGAGTAAAGTACCACTTCCGGTTTTCCGATTTTCACCAAAAGCTTTTCAGTTCTTCCGATTGTAACAAAAAGCTTAAGTTTCAAGTTTCATCTCGATATCTTTAGCGGTTTTTGCGGTACAGCGCACACAGACAGACAGACAGACAGACAGACAGACAGACAGATGGACAGACAGACATTTTTCAAAAATGGTCTTATTCGACTCAGGGGACTTCAAAACGGATATTTCCGCTAAAATTTTTGATTCGAAAATTTTCACGAAAACAATACTTTCCCTTTGTATTACATACGGGGGAAAGTAAAAATAGTGATAGGATCAAGAGCACCCGGAGGGGGGGGATCTTTGACTCGCGGGCTTGAATCCCCCAAGACTAACTAAATTGTAGTGTGTCGATGTATATTCCTTCTTTTTATTGTCCAATCAGATCTGATGATTTTTTTATAAAGTTGGATACTCTAGTTGACTTTTACCTTCAAAATAAATTTGAGGTTATGTTTCCACATGGTTGCCATGTGCTTAATAAATAAATAAATAATAATAAAGATTAATTAAATGGCGGAACATTACTGTCAGCATTTTATTACCACTTTTTTGTCAAGTAATTAATCAAATACAACATGGCGTTCATATATCAGAGACAACAGTTAGGAGTTGCTTATATAAGTGCATTTTTGTAGAAGGGAACTTTGCATCCATAGATTTCCAAAACCAGGCATAGATTTATAGGTTATGTCTTGCATCAGTCATGTTATGCCGGGTTTATAAGATGTTTAACTTTTAGTGTTTAGTGATTATCGTTTACATCTAACGTTTAAGAAAATGTGCGCAGAAATTTTTTTCTTTAAGGATATTTAAAGAAAGTAGAAAGTAGCGAACTCCTAAACACTAAACGTTAATTCTTAAAATCCTTAAACGGCGTATGAACGCGCTCGTAAGAACATATACGTTCTATTCCTCTTAAACACTAAACCTTAAACATGTTTAAACGTCCTATAAACCGATCAATAGTTGTCAATAGAGAGCTTTACACGGTTTTCTTTCTTAAATGCTAGAATATTAGTGTTGGACAATTTAAATTTGTAATATTACAATATTTGCGAACACTAGACAATTTAGTTCTCGAATATTAGAATATTGAGTGTTGGACAATTTTGTGCTCAAATATTAGAATTTAAGATGATAATTTGACCAACACTTGAATTAATGAAAATGTGTGTGAAATACCAGGGTTTTTTTTTACCTAAGAATTTTAGACGCATGTGGTTGTTTATTATTAAATACTGACATGAACAAAAATCTTCTGTAAAAGTATCCTCCTCTCCCGAGGAGAGTGTTGGACAATTTTGTACTCAAATATTAGAATTTAAGATGATAATTTGACCAACACTTGAATTAATGAAAATGTGTGTGAAATACCAGGGTTTTTTTACCTAAGAATTTTAGACGTATGTGGTTGTTTATTATTAAATACTGACATGAACAAAAATCTTCTGCAAAAGTATCCTCCTCTCCCGAGGAGAGTGTTGGACAATTTTGTACTCAAATATTAGAATTTAAGATGATAATTTAACCAACACTTGAATTAATGAAAATGTGTGTGAAATACCAGGGTCTTTTAACCTAAGAATTTTAGACGCATGTGGTTGTTTATTATTAAATACTGACATGAACAAAAATCTTCTGTAAAAGTATCCTCCTCTCCCGAGGAGAGTGTTGGACAATTTTGTACGCAAATATTAGAATATAAGATGATAATTTGACCAACACTTGAATTAATGAAAATGTGTGTGAAATACCAGGGTCTTTTAACCTAAGAATTTTAGACGCATGTGGTTGTTTAATTATTAAATACTGACCTGCACAAAAATCTTCTGTAAAAGTATCCTCCTCTCCCGAGGAGAGTGTTGGACAATTTTGTACTCAAATATTAGAATTTAAGATGATAATTTGACCAACACTTGAATTAATGAAAATGTGTGTGAAATACCAGGGTCTTTTAACCTAAGAATTTTAGATGCATGTGGTTGTTTATTATTAAATACTGACATGAACAAAAATCTTCTGTAAAAGTATCCTCCTCTCCCGAGGAGAGTGTTGGACAATTTTGTACGCAAATATTAGAATTTAAGATGATAATTTGACCAACACTTGAATTAATGAAAATGTGTGTGAAATACCAGGGTCTTTTAACCTAAGAATTTTAGACGCATGTGGTTGTTTAATTATTAAATACTGACCTGCACAAAAATCTTCTGTAAAAGTATCCTCCTCTCCCGAGGAGAGTGTTGGACAATTTTGTACTCAAATATTAGAATTTAAGATGATAATTTGACCAACACTTGAATTAATGAAAATGTGTGTGAAATACCAGGGTTTCTTTTACCTAAGAATTTTAGACGCATGTGGTTGTTTATTATTAAATACTGACATGAACAAAAATCTTCTGCAAAAGTATCCTCCTCTCCCGAGGAGAGTGTTGGACAATTTTGTACTCAAATATTAGAATTTAAGATGATAATTTGACCAACACTTGAATTAATGAAAATGTGTGTGAAATACCAGGGTCTTTTAACCTAAGAATTTTAGACGCATGTGGTTGTTTAATTATTAAATACTGACCTGCACAAAAATCTTCTGTAAAAGTATCCTCCTCTCCCGAGGAGTAAAATCACTATTCGTATCCTTTTTATTGGCCTCGACATCCGACATTTCCGGCAAATCGAAAAACAAATACAAACACTTCACCAACGTCGACGGCACCGACACCTCCGACATGACCTGCACGAGAGTCGAATCCCCAGCCGCCAGTAAGTTCAAAGTCGACAGCAACATCCACCCGTTGCTGCTCTCCTCGCAGTTCTCGATCTCCAAAAACTTAGCGATCGCACAACTGGCCGTCTCGGTGCTCTGGTTCGAAGCGCGCTTCCTTATTTCCGAGACCATCAACAACGAGACCTGATGACAGAAGGCGAGAATGTCCCAAAACTTCTCGTTCATGTCGCACGAGGGGCTCGAGCCGAACACTTTGCAGAACAACGGCAGCATGTTGTAGAGCTTGTCGTCCTTTTCGGCGTCGGTGAGGGGGTGCGGCGGGTGGGTGTATTCGGAGAAGAGTTTCTTGAGGTGCATGAGGCCGAGTTGGGTGTGGGGGGATCCGGGGGGGCCGTCGGTTGGGTCGTGGCTGGAGGCCGAGGCGGCGCTCGCCACCCCGCCTCGCAGCTTCCTCATTATATTCATCTTTTAAGTTTTGTTTAAACCATCTATAAAAAAAATTAATATAAATTAATAAATATTATACATCAAGTGAATTAAACACGATTTTATTCACGAAAAGATTTTTGATTTCACGAGCGCCTCGGCGCGAGTGAAATCATTTCTTTGAGTGAATAAAGGTGTTTAATTCACGTGGCGTATATATGTTTTTATTCAATTTTGACGAAATTGTAAAGAAAATGTACTTTACATTTATTTTTAAATAAATTTTTTAACCCACTAGTGACCTAAAAAAATTTTAGTTCACTAGTGAATAAAACCTTGTTTATTACGGTTGTTATGGAGTTAATAATGTCGATTTAAATTAACAAAATTGAATAATATAACAAATTTTTTAACTCACTAGTGACCTAAAAAAAATTTAGTTCACTAGTGAATAAAACCTTGTTTATTACGGTTGTTATGGAGTTAATAATGTCGATTTAAATTAACAAAATTGAATAAAAATAATTTATGAATTTCTTTGAATATTATACAGGGAGTTTTTTTCAGTATACATATACAGGGTGTTTCAGCAAGAACAGAAAGCTCGATTAATTTTTGTTTTTGAGCGTACATATCCCAATTATGTGCTGTAAATTTTCAGATCAGCGAATATATTTTTTTCTAAGAAATCAATTTGAAGTGTTAAAAGAGTGTTTTCCACTCCCAGGTTAAGAATGAAGTAAAATTTCGAGTTTAGAAAAGCCTGAAAATTTGGATTGGCCAATCCAAATTTTTAGGCTTTTCTAAACTCGAAATTTTACTTCATGCTTAGTCTTTTAAAAGCACAACGAACGTCGTAAAATTTACAGTGTATGCATACAGAGAGTTTTATGTAACACCGAACATGTTCATCCAATACAATTTTACACCTTTATTTTTTAAGTTATGTGTAAATTGGTTTGCCTATATGACCATTAAAAGTTGTAGCCAATCAATCGCAATTAATGCCTCAACTTGTACACACAGGGAGTTTTTCTTTCAAGTATACATGTCCCAATTACACCGTATATGTCGTAAATCTTTAGCAAATCGTTGTTAGAAAAAATCAATTTGAAACTTGAAATGAGTGTCTTCCACTCCCAGACTAAGCATGAAGTAAAATTTCGAGTTTAGAAAAGCCTGAAAATTTGGTTTGGTCGCGTAGCGCGAAGCGCGGAGCGGCCAATCCAAATTTTCAGGCTTTTCTGAACTCGAAATTTTACTTCATGCGCCACTGGTACAAAACACTGACATATTACGAAGTTTAAAACACACCGCTTAACTTTACATTGCATCAGTGTTTCGTACCGGTGGCGCATGAAGTAAAATTTCGAGTTTAGAAAAGCCTGAAAATTTGGATTTGCCGGGCTCGCTTCGCTCCGCCCGGCAAATCCAAATTTTCAGGCTTTTCTAAACTCGAAATTTTACTTCATGCTTAGCCTGGGAGTGGAAAACACTTGTTTAAAGCTTCAAATTAAATTATTTTAATAAACCTAGCATCGGCAAATGTACAACGTATGCGTATGTATATTTAATAGAAAATTTCACGTTATGAAAATGTTCGGTGTTACAAAAACTCTCTGTATGTGTACCTGAAAGAAAAAATCCTCGTATTTAAAAATCACATTTATACACACACAGTTGTGATATTTTATTGTAATAAAATGTTATGATTAATAATGTAATTTGAAAAATCTTCAACAATTTAGCTAAAATTTAAAACGTAAAAAAAATTTTTAATAAAGCAGTATAAAATATAATTTAGCAAATTTAAGATAATAAAAAAAAACCACCTTGTATTTTCAGAAATATAACAATTATTCTACTTAAGAGGAAGTCGACCGCTCTCGTATAAAACTAAGCATAATGCCGTCTTAATTACATCCTTGTTTAGAGATGAAATATTTTGAAAAAATAGGTATACATCAAGGAAAGTACAATCTTTAAGCCCGTCTCAATAAAATATTTTATACTTTTACCGTTATTTCATAAAATAATATCAAAGATTGGTAAACTAGCAAAATCGAGTTCCTAATTTTATTTAAAAAATATTGAAAAACTAAATCAGTCACATTGTACAATGGCGGCCGACGAAATGTGAACGATGTTTATTAGCTATGTGAATATGACTTTTAATCAGGAGCGTCGCGTTTGTGCGAAAACAAACATTTGATTGACAGATTTATAAAAGTCATCCAAAAATATGCCTAGACATCTATCTTTAGACGAGAAGAGCAGGGCAATAGCTAAACTAGAAGAAAACTGGTCTCTTAGCCGAGTGGCTGCTGATTTGAATGTAAGAAAAACCTGCATACATAATTTGAAAAGGCGATTTGAATTAAGGCAAGATTTAAGAAGGCCACCCCGAATTGGAATAGGAAGGGTATCTAATGAAGAACAGGATGTTGCATTGGTGAATCATCTCAGAGAAAATCCATTTGATAGTGCCTTAGATGCTCGAGAAGTAACGGGTTTTGCGGGGTCTACTAGAACTGCTCGGAGACGTATTAAAGCTGCAGGTCTACAAAATTATCGGCTAATGTGAAGTTTACGGGATGTTCTCGAAAATTGATTTTTTATATTGATACTTGTAGAATCGCGGATGGAATGGCCGAAAATGACGAAAAAAAAGTGCGGAAACAACGTTTAGCCCCATTTTGGGGCCCCGAAAGGTTGGAAATCCGTTTACTTAAAATGTGTTTTTTAGCCGGAAAAAAATAAAATGTGGTGATAATATGTATTCGTTTCACAAAACTCAATTGTTTAAATGTGTTTTTATAAAGATAGGACTTACGGATTGCTTAAAACTTCTACTTAAAGATTACGATTTTTGGCAGGTTAAGTTGTTGACAATTACTTCTTTTGTTGATTTATAGATATAACATAATGATACCAATAATACTATAATGGAATGTGATAACTGGTTCACAATTGCCCAGAACAAGAGATAGGCGCACCCTGGTGTCATTTCCAGGAGTAAAGTACCAACGCTCACTATAAATTAAAAAAAAAAAAGAATATGTGATGGGAACATTGATTTCATTTTTCGTTTTTGTTAGATTAGTTGACAGCGTTATAAATTTAAAAACAATTATTAAATATGAAATTGGAGCAACAATCTAATTTCTCGTGTTTGTTATGCCGGGTTTATAAGACGTATAAGATGTTTTTTAAAATATTGCTGCTGCCTCCTGGTGTACAGAAATTGAACCTTAAATTTGATTCAAAACCATGGTCCCTTAGCATCAATTGTGCTATATCTATGAATAACAATGGAAGTAGGTGATAACATAACCTGTCAAAAATCGTAATATTTAAGTGAAAGTTTTAAGCAAACTGTAAGTCCTATCCTTATAAAAACACATTTAAACCATTTAGTTTTGTGAAACGAATACATATAATCACCACATTTTATTTTGTACACACCAAAAAACACTGTTGAAATACACCAATTTTCACCCTTTCGGAGCCCCCAAATGGGGCTAAACGTGGTTTCCGCACTTTTTTTTCGTCATTTTCGGCCATTCCATACGCGATTCTACAAGTATCAATATAAAAAATCAATTTTCGAGAACATCCCGTAAACTTCACATCGGCCTTTGTGTATCGTGGGGATGATTTTTGGAACTCGGTCGTCTTTTCTGACGAAAAAGTATTTCAATCATGTAGTAATGGGAGCCTACGAGTTTATAGACCAATAAACCAAAGGTATGAAGAAGGATTCACCCGTCCAATAACAAATAGTGGTCGTTTTTCTGTTAATTTTTGAGCTTGGGTCAGTGTAAACGGACCCGGAATAATTTGGAAAATAGATGGCCATTTAAATGCTATTAAATACAGGGATATTTTAGAATATGTAATGTTGCCTTCAGTAACACAAACATTTCCGGAAAATGTTATATTTCAACAGGACAATAGTCCTATCCATACAGCAAGAATTGTGACTCAGTGGCTAAATGACCACCGTATCCAAGTATTGCCTTGGCCTGCAAAGAGCCCTGATCTCAATCCAATTGAGAATGATACCTACAAAAAAAGATTCACTCAAGAGATTTTAGACCTATGAATGCAGATGAACTTCACGAAATTGTTGAAAATGCATGGGAGGATTTGGCTGACAACTACAATATGAGGAATCTAGTTTCATCCATGAGTACACGTTTGGCAAAAGTTATCACAGCAAATGGTGGTGCTACAAAATATTAATTACATAATTTCTACTTGTATTAAGAATAAATATGTTTAGCATTGTAATTAGCAATTGAATAATAGTCCTTTAAAACCTAAGTTACGCCACTGTTAAGAATTCTGATAAATCTGTACAAAATTAGACAATTTCTCTATGACAACAAAATACCATCCACATTTCGTCGGCCGCCATTGTAGATAATTCCTATGCAACGATATGTGATATTTTTCATTTATTTATTTGGTTAAATATAGTCACTAGGATGTCGCGCGTAAAACAGTTTTTCAAATTTTCTGAAACTTCAATATCGCGCGACATGGCAGTGAATTTATTGTACAATAGAAATAATTGGAAAAAATTAAAATTCTTCGAAAAGAATTCTCCTACAATGTGACTGATTTAATTTCCCAATACTTTTTACAAATGTTGCAGAAAAAAATTATATTGAAGATGCGATTACGCTAGTTTAACAATGTTTGATATTTTTTTATAAGAGAACAGTCAAAGTGGGAAATATTTTATTAAGACAGGCATTAAGATTCCACTTTCCTTAAAGTATGCCTATTTTTTCAAAATATTTCATCTCTAAATAAGGATGTAATTAAGACGCCAGTATGCTTAGTTTTATACGTTTAGAGAGCGGTCAACTTCCTCTTAGGTATGAATGAAATTGCCAATACTTGGTTGTAAAATACTTCAAAATATTAAAAGTTCGATTGTTGTATAATGCGAAAAGAATCGCACTTTTAACGTTTAAATTATTGCACTGTTATTTGAGCTATGGATGGCTTTGAATTTATATTTTCTACAAATTAAAATAAAGAAATAAGAACCAAATAAATAATGCTTTATTAGAGAAGTAAGTCATTATTATTATAATCTAAATTATTCTACAAAAATAAACATGATCATTCAAGCTTAAAGAAAGTGCAAAATGAACAGAAAACACAAACTTTCACAAAACATACACATGATTAAAACCCAAACAATGCTTATCACAGTGTGCAGTTTTGTTTTCCAATTACACTACGAAACAAAAGCCGAGATTAAACACACACGTACACGTACACACACACCGTGCATAAAGTGAATAATGGAAGAAATCACGAGCGCAGATAATCGGCGAATGTAGGAGGAAATATAATTCAAAATACTCGGTAAACAAAAAACCTATAAATATTGAAATTAAGCAAAACTTGCTCGAATTAATGTATGTGTACAATACACACAAACAAAATTAAAATGGATTTTCCTCCTACATTAATTCCTAGTAGGAATATCGAATGGATTTAACTTCTGACAAATAAGGATGGTGGCAAATGGACGAATTGAAACCTGTCAATCACAGCGTGAAACAAATGAGTTTGAGATTGTTGAATCGAATTATTTCAATTAATTATCCTTATTATTTATTTATCTCCACTAAAATTGATTTGAATGATTTATTTTCGTACAACAAAGAGTGCCGGATTTAATGAAAATGTCAATAATTAGAAACGTTCACGCAACTCCAAATTTAATTCAATGTTTATTTGTAAATAAAAATATAAACAAACGACTGTCGGGTGCCGATTGTTTAAACAACGCCGCGACGTCTGAAATGGCAGGCGTGAAGGATCGATTGATTTTTTTAGAGCAACAACCGTGAGGACACTTTCTCTTGACACATTTGGCACGCCAGGAACTGGTCATTCAAGGGGGGCACCGTGGATCAATTACCTTCTTCATCGCGGAACGACGATATCCTGTCCTAATTACGCCCCATTATCAATAACGGATGACAGCTGACATTGCACTTTAAAAAATACACACTCACACACACGCACACGCTCAAAACATTAAATTGCAACGTTGGAGAATCATCATCTCTCTCGCGTTACGGATTTATTTTGATACACTTTCGTTGGGCTTCAACGCATGTGCATTATGGAAACGTCGCGGTGTTTTCGTTTCCGGGTGGTTCGGGGATTTTAAATGAGCTCCATTAACGCGAGTGACTCACTCTCGGTATTATTTTGCATTTAGAATACATTTTCAAAAAATAGCGATAACAGCGAACGTTCTTATTGGAAAATTGAGCGATTATACTAGTAGCGGCATCTAGTGACAATAACACGAACTTGATGTTTAATGGCAAAAGACAGGACTGTATGTATTCAACTCTACATAATAATAATAATAATCTTTATTTAGCATCTTTGCTATATAATAACATAGAAAAATATATGTATATCTATATATATATATATATAAAATAAACATTTGATCATCCTTAATCTATAAATTGTGTATGTATAATAAATTTATCACATAATAATACTTAATATATAATCTTTTTACTACTTTAATAAAATCAGTCTAAAACCATACTTAAATATCTATGTAAAAATAATAAATCCATAATACAACAATACTTATACATTTATGCAAAAAACAATAACTAAAAAGGTAATAATACTTATTTAAAATTTATACTTATACATATAGGAACAATTAATAATATATACACATAATGCACAGCCCATACACTACGACTATTTCTGAAGACTCTTCAAGTAATCTAGCAACTTTGATTTAAACTTATTAGTATTTTCTTCTTCTTTTATTTTTATTGATAGCTTGTTGTGTTCTTGAGCAGCTTTAAAAAAGACACACAATAAATTAACTTTATGTTTATTAACATTTCCATTGGATAATAATACAAATAATTTATATGCTTTATAACTTGTATCGAAAATCTAAAAATCTTTAAATTGTTAATCCTAACTACAATATCTATCGAATCTACTGAAAATTATTCAAATATCCCGCTTATATAAATTAGTTCTGACACTAAAAAAAATATAATAGATGGCGCTTCAATTACCCTAAATAAAGTCCCTAGATTGATATATTACCGCAATTTATAAATGTCAAATTTGGATTAAATTTGGTTACTATTAATTTAATGAAGCAATAATATTAATTCTTATTTATAAAAAAAAATATTTAGATAATATTTCAGTGTTTTAAAACAATTTATAACTAAATTCCTGGAACTGCGTATGTAATATAGGCAACCCAATTCACGTAAAACTTTACCACGAAATACATTTATTCGCATAATTCCTTAATAATTGTTTATTTTAATATTCAATAGTATATTTGTAAATATACTATTGAATATTAAAATAAACAATTATTATGGAATTATGCGAATAAATGTATTGTATTGTATTTATTCACATAATTCCTTAATAATTGTTTATTTTAATATTCAATAGTATATTTGTAAATATACTATTGAATATTAAAATAAACAATTATTATGGAATTATGCGAATAAATGTATTTCATTACATTACATTTTCAAAAATTTGCGATAACAGCGAACGTTCTTATTGGAAAATTGAGCGATTATACTAGTAACGGCATCTAGTGACAATAGCACGAACTTGATGTTTAATGGCAAAAGACCGGACTGTATCTATTCAACTCTACACAAAAAAATTAACTTTATCTTTATTAACATTTCCATTGGATAATAATACAAATAATTTATATGCTTTATAACTTGTATCGAAAATCTAAAAATCTTTAAATTGTTAATCCTAACTACAATATCTATCGAATCTACTAAAAATTATTCAAATAACCCGCATGTATGAATTAGTTCCGATACTAAAAAAAATATAATAGATGGCGCTTCAATTAACCTAAATAAAGTCCCTAGATTGATAAATTACCGCAATTTATAAATGTCAAAATAGGATGGAATTTGGATACTAGTAATTTAATCCATTAAGCGCCATTAATACATACACGCAACATTATTAATTTTTGTTTATTTAATTACTAAATAAATTAAATTGATATTATATTTATTTATTATACATACACAATTTATAGATTAAGGATGATCAAATGTTTATTTTATGTATATATATATATATATATAGATATACATATATTTTTCCATGTTATTATATAGCAAAGATGCTAAATAAAGATTATTATTATTATTATATATTATATTATTTGACCTGACTTGAAAATGTATGAAGAAAAATGTAAATATTTTGTTATTTAAATATTTCGATTGTTACTCATTTCAAAAAAAATAATGTAAATGGATTTCTAACTTCTCAATATTTCAGCGTTTTATGCGCGTGACGCATGAAGTAAAATTTCGAGTTTAGAAAAGCCTGAAAATTTGGTTTGGCCGCTCCGCTTCGCGGAGCGACCAAACCAAATTTTCAGGCTTTTCTAAACTCGAAATTTTACTTCATGCTTAGTCTGGGAGTGGAATCACTCGTTCTAAACTTCATACTGCCCGTTTTTATATGAAATCGACGAATGCCTGAAATTTTACAGCATATACACTATGTGTATTTAAAAGAAAAATTTACAGTGCTTAATACAATAAGTCACTCATAGATACCATTAAAGGAAGTGTAGAATTTTACCTAAAATCAACTTTTAGAGTTATCTCTATAATTGCTTGGCCGTTAATGGGTTAATAAAGCAATAATTTAACTCTTATACATAAAAAAAAAATATTTGGAAAATATTTCACTTTTTTAAAACAATTTCTAAATAAATTCCTGGAATTGGGTATGTAATATAGGCAACCCAATTCACGTAAAACTTTATCATGAAATACATTTATTTCCATAATTCCCTAATAATTGTTTATTTTAATATTCAATAGTATATTTTCAAATAATTGACATTCTATATTTCTTAATTTTGATTATCTATCAATCAAATAATTTAATTTATTCCGCTGAGGTTAGTTTCGCCATCTACCAGAATACACCATATCTAGAAGTAAGAATTTTATTTTAATAATACTAAACAGTATTTATCTATCAAAACTACTAAAAATTATTCAAATATCCCGTCTACATGAATTAGTTTCGATACTAAAAAAATAATATAATAGATGGCGCTTCAATTAACCTAAATAAAGTCCCTAGATTGATAAATTACCGCAATTTATAAATGTCAAATATGGATTAAATTTGGTTACTATTCATTTAATAAAGCAATAATTAAACTCTTATACATAGAAAAAACATATTTGAAAAATATTTTACTTTTTTAAAACAATTTATAAATAAATTTCTGGAATTGGGTATGTAATATAGGCAACCCAATTCATGTAAAACTTTACCATGAAATTTATTTATTTGTCTATTTCCCTAATAATTGTTTATTTAAATATTCAATACTATTGAATATTTAAATAAACAATTATTAGGGAAATAGACAAATAAATAAATTTCATGATAAAGTTTTACATGAATTGGGTTGCCTATATTACATACGCAATTCAAGAAAATAGTTGGCATTTTATATTTCTCAATTTTGATTATATATCGATCAAATAATTAAATTTATTCGGTTGAGGTAAGTGTCGCCATCTACCAGAATACAGCATATCTGGAGGGAAGAAGATTTTATTTTAATAATACTAAACAGTATTTATTCCTTAATATTTGCGATTCTCGTTGATAATCCTATTATTTTCAATCATTTTATAATATAAAAGATATACAGAGCGTTTTATGTAACACCGACCATGTTCATCCAATACAATTTGACACCTTTATTTTGTAAGTTATGTGTATATGACCATTAAAAATTGTAGCCAATCAATCGCAATTAATGCCCCAACTTGTACACACGGAGTTTTTCTATGTTGTAAATCTTTAGATACTCGTTTAGATACTTGATGTTAATGGCAAAAGACAGGGCTGTATGTATTCAACTCTACACAAAAAAATTAACTTTATGTTTATTAACATTTCCATTGGATAATGATACAAATAATTTATATGCTTTATAACTTGTATCGAAAATCTAAAAATCTTTAAATTGTTAATTCTAACTACAATATCTATCGAATCTATTTGAAAGTTATTCAAATATCCCGCTTATATGAATTAGTTCCAATACTAAAAAAAATATAATAGATGGCGCTCCAATTATCCTAAATAAAGTCCCTAGATTGACAAATTACCGCAATTTATAAATGTCAAATTTGGATTGAATTTGGTTACTAATAATTTAACCCATTAAGCGCCATTGATGCATACACGCAACATTATTAATTTTTGGTTATTAAATTACTAAATAAATTAATTTGATATATTATATTATTTGACCTGACTTGAAAATGTATGAAGAAAAATGTAAAGATTTTGTTATTTAAATATTTCGATTGTTATGCGCGTGGCGCATGAAGTAAAATTTTGAGTTTAGAAAAGCCTGAAAATTTGGTTTATCCGCTCCGCTTCGCGGAGCGACCAAACCAAATTTTCAGGCTTTTCTAAACTCGAAATTTTACTTTAGCGGTGTGTTTTGTCAGTGTTTTGTACCGGTGGCGCATGAAGTAAAATTTCGAGTTTAGAAAAGCCTGAAAATTTGGTTTGGCCGCTCCGCTTCGCGGAGCGACCAAACCAAATTTTCAGGCTTTTCTAAACTCGAAATTTTACTTCATGCGCAACCGGTACAAACACGGATTCAATGTAAAGTTTAGCGGTGTGTTTTAAAATTCGTAATATGTCAGTGTTTTGTACCGGTGGCGCATGAAGTAAAATTTCGAGTTTAGGAAAGCCTGAAAATTTGGTTTGGCCGCTCCGCTTCGCGGAGCGACCAAACCAAATTTTCAGGCTTTTCTAAACTCGAAATTTTACTTCATGCTTAGTCTGGGAGTGGAATCACTCGTTCTAAACTTCATACTGCACGTTTTTATATGAAATCGACGAATGCCTGAAATTTTACAGCATATACACTATGTGTATTTAAAATAAAAATTTACAGTATTTAATACAATAAGTCATTCATAGATATCATAGAAAGAAGTGCAGAATTTTACCTAAAATAAACTTTTAGAGTTATTTCTATAATTGCTCGGCCGTTAATGGGTTAATAAAGCTATAATTTAACTCTTATACATAAAAAAAAACATATTTGGAAAATATTTCACTTTTTTAAAACAATTTATAAATAAATTCCTGGAATTGGGTATGTAATATAGACAACCCAATTCACGTAAAACTTTACTATGAAATACTTTTATCACTTAAATAGCACACTTAATATGTTTAGGTTTCAAAATAATGTTTATTGTACTACAACAATTGTTTCACCACACAGTGGCTTCATCAGGTAGATGAATTATTTTGAAACCTAAACATATTAAGTGTGTTATTTAAGTGAAATTATGGAGTTTCAACAACTAACAGCCTCAGCTATACAATATTTGAAATACTTTTATTTGCATAATTCCCTAATAATTGTTTATTTTAATATTCAATTGTATATTTGCAAATAATTGGGTTTCTATATTTCTCAATTTTGATTATATATCAATCAAATAATTTAATTTATTCGGTTGAGGTAAGTGTCGCCATCTACCAGAATACACCAAATCTAGAAGTAAGAATTTTATTTTAATAATATTAAACAGTATTTATCTTCACAAGTGTGAGAAGAAAGGTTATTGATACTTCTTTTTATTATTATAATCTTCACGTAACTCAATCATCTATTATTAGTATTTATCTGATACTGATACTTAAAAAAGTATAATAGATGGCGCTTCAATTAACCTAAATAAAGCCCCTGGATTGATAAATTAACGCAATTTATAAATGTCAAATTTGGATTGAATTTGGTTACTATTAATTTAATAAAGCAATAATTTAACTCTTATACATAAAAAAACTAATTTGGAAAATATTTTACTTTTCTAAAACAATTTATAAATAAATTTCTGGAATTGGGTATGTAATATTGGCAATCCAATTCACGTAAAACTTTACCATACAATACATTTATTTGCATAATTATCTAATAATTGTTTATTTTATTATTAAATAGTATATTTGCAAATAATTGGCAAACTAAATTTCTCAATTTTGATTATATATCAATCAAATAATTTAATTTATTCGGTTGAGGTAAGTGTCGCCATCTACCAAAATACAGCAAATCTAGAAGTAACAATTTTATTTCAATAATACTAAATAGTATTTATTCATTATTTTTTACGATTCTCGCTGATAATCCTATTATTTTAAATCATTTTATAATATAAAAGATATACAGAGCGTTTTATGTAACACCGAACATGTTCATCTAATACCTACAATTTGACACCTTTATTTTGAAGTTATGTGTAAATTGGGTTGCCTAATGACCATTAAAAATTGTAGCCAATCAATCGCAATTAATGCCCCAACTTGTACACACGGAGTTTTTCTATGTTGTAAATCTTTAGATACTCGTTGTTAAAAAGAATCAATTTGAAACTCTAAGTGAGTGTTCCACTTTTAGACTAAGCATGAAGTAAAATTTCGAGTTTAGAAAAGCCTGAAAATTTGGTTTGGTCGCGTAGCGCGAAGCGCGGAGCGGCCAAACCAAATTTTCAGGCTTTTCTAAACTCGAAATTTTACTTCATGCGCCACCGGTGCAAACCACTGACATATTACGAAGTTTAAAACACACCGCTAAACTGTACATTGCATCAGTGTTTTGTACCGGTGGCGCATGAAGTAAAATTTCGAGTTTAGAAAAGCCTGAAAATTTGGTTTGGCCGCTCCGCGCTTCGCGCTACGCGACCAAACCAAATTTTCAGGCTTTTCTAAACTCGAAATTTTACTTCATGCTTAGTCTGGGAGTGGAACACTCATTTAGAGTTTCAAATTGATTTCTTTTTAACAACGAGTATAATAATACCCTAAAGGGGTATTAATTGAGATTGATTGGCTACAATTTTTAATGGTCATATAGGCAACCCCATTTACACATAACTTAAAAAGCTTGAAATTAAATTCTTTTAGAAACAAAGCGTCGGCAAATGTACAACGCATGCTTATGAAAATGTTCGGTGGTACATAAAACTCTCTGTATATTTATTTCATAATAAACACTTTCTTCTATAAAGTGTCGCCATCTGTTCGTTTTAAATTTAACTATACTTATTTACGTTAACTGTCATTCTTGCGAAACTGACAGTTTTATTGCTTTTTCCCCGAAATACGCTCTAACATTTTCGAGTTTTGTGATTATGGCAAAGTAATTTCTGCCGTTGCTAATAATGGAATCGACGCTCAACGATTTTTTGAATGAAATCAACGAGATTTCTCCGCCAGCGAAGACGAATACCTGCGGTGAGTTTTTCCCTTAGAAAAAGTGCTTTTTTCATCAAGAAAAACAACGTGTTTTCGTCAATTTTCGTGTGATCAAATGATCACCAAACATATCCTCACCATCGATTAAATAATCGATGGTGAGGATATGTTTTGTTTGCAAAATCAACATGAATATTAATATGTTTTGTTTTACTATGGGTGAGATTTTATAAAGTTCATTGTTGTTGTTTTATTTGTGTTTTTTGTTTTCAAATTTCATAGATGCGTTGTTTTATTCGTTGTTTTTCTTATTTTCATATTTGTGATTGGGGTAAAATTTCCTATAGGTGTATAAAATAAGTGCTTTTCTAAATTCAAAATTTAGAAAAGTAGATGTAAATGTGTAATATTTGTATAAATTTGTATCTTTGTTCAATTGAAATTTGAAAGTTTTACATACATTTCTCTATTTTATTCAGATTGGCAAGAATGCTTCGACGAGGGTTCAGGCTTTCCATATTACTGGAACGTGCAAACAAATGCGGTAACGTGGGAAATGCCGGCCGAGTACAAAGATTGGCTGGAAAGCGGCAAAAACACTAAACAGGCACCGAAAGTCGAACCAAAAGTGGCGCCCCTCTTTCCGGGGGTTTCTCTAACGACCGCCCCCGAGAGCGTTAAAATTTACAAGATCCAGGAGGAGCCGAAACGTATATCTCCAATTCCCGCCATCAGGCAGACGAAGACGGAGAAGAAGAAAAAATCGAAACCTCCAAGGAAGAAATCGTGTGATTCCGAGGATGAGTATGTTTTTTTGTTGTTGTTGGTCGATGATTTGAATGAAATGTGGTTTTCTTTGTGTCGAGCAGGAAAATTGTTTTGATTTCTTCGTATGGAGGAGATACTGAATCAGATGAGGAGGAAGAAGAAGAAGAAGTGGAGAAAGAAAATAAAGTAAAGAGCAACCAGTCTAGTCAATGTGTAAGTTATTTAAATTCTATGCATTATGTATCCAATTTACAAAGGTTTACATTGTGTATCTGTACATAGGCGTAGCTCAGGGGGGGGCAAGAAAGGCAGGTGCCTTCCTTGCCCCCCTTGGCTACGCCCATGTACAGATATAGAATGTAAACCTTTGTATATTTGATTCCAAGAAATCGTATATTTTTAGCGTTTTACGTAAAAATAATTGACATATTATAAGTTTTCAACTAAATTTGGCATATATTTGATATACGATATACCCCCTGATATCATTCCTGGCTATGCTCATGTATCTGTATGATATTGACAAATCAACTTTTATGATTCTGGACGTGAAATTATGATGAGAAAAGCTACTGATGCATCAATATTTGTTTACAAATAAAAATTGTATGCACATGACACTATAGTTTTCAATCTGAAATAATATCGAATTTTAATTCGAGCCGATGATGATTCACTGCTAGAGTTCCTCTTTTAGTATATTTTTCTAAAAGTAGAGAATTCGCAGTTTCTGAGGTTACAATTGAAATTTGTTTATCATTACGTGCCGTATATTTATTAATAAATTTTTACAGAATTCACCGAAACCTGTATTCAATTCAACAGCGAGCAGCCGAGTTAACAGCGATACCGAAGAAACGGAAAATAAAGAAATTCCACAACCTGCCAAAGAGGAAAGTGAAAACGTACCTGAAGATAAAAAGGAGATAATCCCAACGTCGGGGATTGCTTTAGTAGCCGGCTACGGGGAATCTGACGAGGAGGAGTCTTTTCAAGAAAACGGCACTATCGAAGCGGCGAGCACCCCGATTTCCCACAGCACTCTGTTCCCAGTGACGAAACCGATTGATATCAAGCAATTTATGGAATCGAAGCCCGTGGAGAAAATCGAAGAGGTCGAGGATATAGACAAAAAGGCGTTTCAGAGGAAACGTCGGATAGGGATTAATTTACCGGCAATGCCCAGAAGGGTGATGCCAACGACGACGAAGAAGGACGAGGGGGATTTCGAGCATAAGGGTTTGGGGTATCAGCCGGCCGTTTCGGAAGGCGGGAGTTTCAAGAGCGGCGGGGTGGCTTTTGTTAAAGCCGACGTTTTGTATCCGAGCGAGGCGGAAAAGCAAAACGGGGTCGTGAACGATGCAGACAAAACGCAGAGCACGGTCAAGGAGAAGTTGACTTTTTTGAGCGAGGGAAAGGAACCTGTCAGCGGCGTGCAAATGATGCTGATACAGTTAGAAGTAAGTACAGAACTTTGATCAGAAAATGTGCATACAAATTTCATTTAGATGTATACATAAAAGAAAAATTCCATGTATTATTGTTTATCACAGACGCTGTTCGATGCCCTAAAATACGGCAGTCTCGATTCGAATTACTTGAACAAGTGGATCAAAGATACGGAACGGGAGCTGGTCAAGTTGGAAGAGGAGGCCGCGCCGAGCGGCTGGTTGTTAGAGTGGGACAGGTATATTATGATCTTCACTTTTATTTTCGAAATTCCCACCTTCCTCTCGTGTTCTTTTTTTTTAAATATCCTACAGGAGTCATTAGTGTGTCTATATATAGATATAGATATATATCATTGCTAAAAGTTCTCTTTCTAAGATAAAGGAGTGCTGATTGTATGAGAAAAAAGGTAAGATATTCTTTATTTCTTTTAATTTTTTAAATGATTAATAATATGTTACATCATCGGTTTTAACGGTGAATGTTATTACCTTCAAATTGATGATGTATCACTGTAAAGTAGAGATGGGCAAAGTTAGTAATTTTTGTTATCGGTTTCACTTAAAAGAGTTGACTTATCGAGTCAGCTGAAAAGAGTTACATGACTCAGCTACAAGCGAATGACCCGCAGAGTTCTGATTCGTATAGATCAGTGATGGGGAAACTACGGCCCGCGGGCCAAGTCCGGCCCGCGGAAAGGTTCAATCCGGCCCGTTTAAGAGTGCCGTGGTGAGAATGTTTGAACGCGTTCTTACTTCGTAATGTGACGACCCGCATAAAAACTACCTACCTACGATTAAGCATTATTCTTTGGCCCGCTACGATTGTCTAGTTATTACAAATGGCCCGTCTTAAAAAAAGTTTCCCCACCACTGGTATAGATAGATTATTCATGCAACTTAACAAAAAAATCTGCTTCAGTCAGAATCTAGTGCGAATCGGCAAGACGCTTGTATATCAAGACCTGTTAATATATTATGGCAAATATTACTTTCCGATGCGTAGTGGCAAAATTATAGCGGGAAAGGGAATGGGCACATTCGATAGGTTGGTACTAAGTTCGGTTTCGCTCTCACTTATGTTTGTTTTTCGCTCCTTCTCTGCACGCCCGTCCAACTTAAATTTGCCGACTTATGCATTGTGATTCAGCATTCCGTGTGTCTCAGCAAGAGGAGCTGAATATAGATGACTCAATAACTGAGGAGTTACCCATCTCTACTATATAGTTATGTATTTAATAACTTTTATCATCAAATCAACTAATGTCTTCGTGATGATTTCGGAAACTGTAAGATATAGAGACATGGCATTGATTAAATAACTCAACTAGACAACAAAAAAAGGTGCATTAGCCTGAACAATTAAGGTTGTTTTGTTTTTATTATTTTGTAAGTTTTGTGTATTATACAGGATGTCCCATTAGTGCATTCTTAAATTTATCAGCTCTTGTTAAAGATAGAAATGAAGTGTCTTCACCAAAGTTGCTTGACTTTAACCTAATCTACCTATTTGCCTATATTTTATAATTTTCATAGAGAACGTTCATAAAAAAATTGCACACACTTCATAATGTAAAACATAACTTAATGAAGAGTGATTTGGTAAAGGACGTTTCAAGAAAGTTATTTTACTAATCCTTAGTAGAGTAAAACTGTCTACTATTATTAACAGTTAGGTTTACCGACAGGTTAGTTTAATTTTTAATTGCATGTTGTCGAAATGTTAAGTGGTTGTGTAAAGTTTGTGCTCTATCCAACTTGATTAAGGCTCAAAACGGCTCATTCTGGAATTCTCTTAAAACTAGAGTGTTCAAATACTCTTATCGAGTATGTTTGGAAACATTTGAAGCTGGAGTGGTAGCACGCCGCGAGAATTTCTACACAACGTTTTTGTTGTTTTTAGTTTGCGTTTTTTTTTTGCATTTTACACTGCATAATAATTGGGATATCAGACTTTATAACAAATACATTTTCAATATAAAATTGCCTGTTAGGATCAGAACTGCGGGAATAGATTGTTAAAACTAGGAAATTTCACTGAATAAAATATACGAGCCTGCCAAGTAACTTGTTTATATCAGACATTCTATCAAGTTAGAATGTTTGATATAAAAACAGGTAATATATTTGAATCAAACATTCAAACAATATAACCATATTACTTGATTAACCCATTAACGGCCGAGCAATTATAAAGATAACTCTAAAAGTTGATTTTAGGTAAAATTCTACACTTCTTTTTATGATATCTATGAATGACTTATTGTATTAAATACTGTGAATTTTTCTTTTAAATACACATAGTGTATATGCTGTAAAATTTCAGGCATTCGTCAATTTCATATAAAAACGTGCAGTATGAAGTTTGGAACGAGTGATTCCACTCCCAGACTAAGCATGAAGTAAAATTTCGAGTTTAGAAAAGCCTGAAAATTTGGTTTGGTCGCTCCGCGAAGCGGAGCGGCCAAACCAAATTTTTAGGCTTTTCTAAACTCGAAATTTTACTTCATGCGCCACGCGCATAAAACGCTGAAATATTGTGAAGTTAGACATACACACATTATTTTTTCTTTAAATGAGTAACAGTCGAAAAATAAGTAAAAAAAAAAAAAAAGACCTTTATTGGCATATCTCAACATCTTACAGACTATTTACAATTCATTCGTTATTTCTCCATTTCCATATCCCTCTTACCCTCCCTTCTCTTTTCCCTCTCCCTCCCCAGCTTTTCCAACGTCCTTACCCCGATCCCATCCTCTCTCATCCACTCCACTACCCTTCTATTCCCTTTCGCTCCCAGCCACTCCTCTTTCACCCCCTCACATTCCTCCGCCAAGTGTCCCCACGTATCCTTCCCCTGTCCACACAACACACACCTTCCATATTCTTCCCCCATCCATACTTTCCTTCCTCTCTCATCCAATCCACACCTCGCCCTTGCCACAATCACCCTATCCTCTCTACCCCATCCCTTCTCTATCAAATACTTCGGCACTCTTCCATACACCTGCCACCTCCCATACATATCATTATACTCACTTCTCTCAATACGCCCTTGCCTTTCTTGCCCTTCCACCTCCTTCCCTTTCCCCCTCACCCACTCATCCACCTTCACCCCATTTCCTAGCCATTCCATTACCTTCGCCTCCGACAGCCCTACCCTCTCATACATTTTCCTCCTCTCCCCCCTCCATCTACCCTCACCCCCACACACACTCGTCACCCATACATCCTTCACCAATCTCTCTTCCTCCATTTCCCACAATCTCATCTCGTACCTCACCACCCTCACCATTGCCTCCCACTCTAGCCTCTCTCTGTTCGTCTCCTGAAGCACTATGTAGCTGGGCGTGGACCTCTCCACCCCCAACATGCGCTTCAGGAACCACATCTGCTCCCTCTCTATCAGCTCGTACCCTTTCGTCCCCCACACTTCCACTCCATACATTAGCACCGATCTCACACACGCATCCCATATTTTACACGCAACCGTCATATTGTTCCCCATCCACTTCCCCCACTTGCCCCACGCCATTCCCCACGCCTTCCTCGCCTTACTCTGCACCCACCTCACATGCTCCTCATACCCTCCCGTTCCTTTGAACCAAAACCCTAAATACTTGAAAGTTTTCACCCTCTCAATAACTACCCCCTTCCACTCCAATTCTTTCACCTTCCCCTCTCTCCCTTTATTTCTAAACTTCACCCACTTCGTTTTCACTACATTCACATTCATTCCTCTTCTATCCATAAACCTCTCCACTCTCTTCAACATCTCTTTCATCCCTTCATATTCTCTTGCCACTAACACAACGTCATCCGCATATGCCAACATCCATACTTTACTTTTACCCATCACCACTCCCCCTGCCTGCCCTTTCCTCATCACCACTCCCCCTGCCTGCCCTTTCCTCATCACCTCTTCCAATTCACTCATGTATACATTAAAGAGCATCGGGCTCAGCGGGCACCCCTGCCTCAAACCCTCCCACGTTCTGAAACACCCCGACACCTCCTTCCCCACTTTCGCCACCACCCATGTCTCCTCATACACTCTCCTCACCCACTCCACCATCCCCTCACTCACTCCTCTCCTTCTCAAGCACTCTATCAAACTCTCCCTCGGCACCGAGTCATACGCTGCCTTCAGATCCATAAATACCGCATACACACATCCTTTCTCTTCCATCACTCTCTCCACCATTCGCGCCAGGGTAAAAACCTGCTCCCTCGTCCCCCTCCCCCTTCTAAACCCCCCCTGTGTCTCCGGTATTATCCCCTTTTCCTCCACCTCCACCTCCATGCGATTCCTCACAATCATCATCGCCAGCTTGTATCCAATGCTTGTTATTGTTATCCCCCTATAGCTACTGGCCTCCTTCTCATCCCCTCCTTTATACACCGGACACATCATCCCAACCCTCCACTCTTCCGGAAAGCTCACCTCCCCCCTCCACATCTGATTCAACAGCTCCTTGAATTTTTTCTTCCCTTTTTCCCCAATCTCCTTCCACATCTCTGCCTTGAGACCATCCCTCCCTGCCGCCTTTCCACTCTTCACTTCCTTAAACGCCCTGTCCACCTCCTCCTCCGTGAACTCTTCCCCTCTGTCTCCACATCTGCTTTCTCCAATCTCCCCCGGTACTCCGCTCCCTTCTCTGCATTTCCTTGTCCATTCCCTCAGCGATACCCCTACCTGCCTCCTTCTCTCCCCTCTCCTCAATATTCTCCACATTTCCGCCTCGTTTTTACATTCCCTCAAATCCTCGCTCGCTTTTTCCACCGCCTTTAGCTTCTTCTTCTCACATACATCCTCATACCTCCTCCTTACCTCCGCCACTCTCCTTTCTCCCCCTACGCCTCCTACACACTCTTTCACCGCCCTCCTCAGCTCCTTTTTTCTCTGCCTGCATTCCTCATCAAACCACGCATCCGCCCGTCTTCTCTCCCCCTTTCTCTTTCTTGCACACCCCACTATTATCCGCTCCATCTCCTCTATCGTGCTGACCTCCTCCCATTTAACCCTCCCCAACTTTCTCCTCATATCCTCCATCGCTTTTATCCCGCACTCCAGCACCTCGCTTTCCTGCTCTCTTTCACTCCCGTGTCCCTCCTTTATCCACATCTTCACCTTTAACGGTAGGTGATCCGATCCCAACACCTCCTCTACCTCCATACTCCTTGCTATTCCCTTCACCACTACATAGTCAATCACTGATGCCCCTCTTGCCCCTATGTACGTTTTCTTCCCCTCCCAGTCCCCCTCCGTGCACCCGTTTAACAGTTCCCACCCTTCCTCCATCACCCACTCCTTCATTCTCCTTCCCTCCCCGTTTATACACTTATCCTGCGAGCTCCTTTTCCTCATTGAACCGTCCTCCTTAAGTCCTCCTCCCGCTTCTCCTATTCTCGCGTTGAAATCCCCCCCCCACCATCCACCTTCCTCCTTCTCCTGCTCTTTCATCTATCTCCCTCCTTACGTCTCCCCAGTTTTTACTCACATATAACACCCCCACGTTCATCTTGTATCCCCCTCGCTGGTACTTGACCCACACCAGTCCTTCACATCCCTCCATCATCTCCCCCTTGCTTCCTTTCCTGTCTTCTTTCCATCCAACAATCATTCCCCCCTTCTCCCTTCCCTTTTTCGCACATTTGGTCGCCTCTTTCATCTCCCATCTAAACCCCCTTGGTAACCATCCTTTCACCTCCCTCCAATCCTTCTTCACCATCCACGTCTCCACTATCCCCACTACGTCTTTCCCGATTACCCACTCCTCAAAATCTCTCCTCCACTTGCACTCCTGCCCTTTAGACTTTATTCCCGCCACATTCCAAAACCCTAGCGTTATCACCTCTTCTTCCTCCCCTCCCCCACACCTGCTTCCTCGTCCCCCGCTCCTCTCACGGCTCTTCCGCCTCTGCCCTATCTTCCCCCCTTTGACCCTTCTATCTCCGCTCTCCCCATCTCTCCTCCCCCCTTCCTCCACCTCCACACTTTTCCCAACTTCCTCCTCCATCCTCCTATTTCCACCTTCCTCCCCTCCCACTACCTCACTCCTTCTTACTTTTTTGCCACCTCCTGCCTCTCCAACATCTCCTTCTCCTTGTTCCATCTCCACTCTTCCCCGTTAATTATCACTTTCTGGTACAAATAAAATAAGTAAATGAGTAACAATCGAAATATTTAAATAACAAAATATTTACATTTTTCTTAATACATTTTCAACTTAGGTCAAATAATACAATATATCAAATTAATTTATTTAGTAATTTAATAACCAAAAATTAATAATGTTGCGTGTATGCATCAATGGCGCTTAATGGGTTAAAGTTATCATTTATTTTTTCAGTGTTAAAAACGGAATCGTTGTTACGAAGTTTTACTGTATTTTGAAATAAATGTTAGTTTATGCATAAGTAAAAACATGTTTAATAAATCACAAACTACATTAAACTCTATGAGAGTATTTGAACGTTAAAAATTCGGACCAACACCCAACCACTTTGTAATTACAAGTCAATTAAATAGAGATGGTTAATTTAAATAAAAATATGTTGTAATCAAGTAAATAATACAATTTCTATATGTTTAGGATGATTTGGATGGATGTGAGGAAGCCATTCGAGATTAACGAGAAGATCGCCATAAAAATCCTACTTATATTATTTATTAGTAAATATATAACGTAATAATGCATTAAATAATAAATTATGTGTAGGGCAGGTACAGTATAATAAAAATTTATATTGTGTAGGTGTTTGTAATCAGTAAAAGCCAGATGAATCGTGAAAGATTAAATAAGAAACACTTTATTTATTACAAACACCTTCTCGGTTAATGTAAAAGAAAAATAAAGGGATTCGGCGTGGATGAAACGTTGATTAATTTTATTCATGTCGATCTCGGAGTTTTTTTTTTTTTTTTAATTTCAACACGTCCACTTTGAGGTTTTTTAAGAAGGGTTTTTTTCTCTTGCTCCGCTGGGGTGTTTTAGCGTGCAAAAGCGTTACTACTACAGAAATAAGGGTACGGATGAGTGTCAGTGGGAGTATCCGCAACCCGTTGCCGAACCTGCCGCGGTCGTTGCTCCGCAGGACGACGACGCCATGGATATTTGCACGACGCCTCCGCCGCAGCAATCGGACGTTATCGAGGAGGACGTCGCGTGCCCCGCTCAAATGCCGCCGGACTCGCCGACACCCATGGGGTGCTTGGAAGAAGTCGCTTTGGGTATGGTTTCTTTTTCATTTTTTAATGGAATATGTTTTGAGTTGATTGGATATTTAATAGTAGGATCGCCTTTGAATGAGGAACTGCTGGACCGACAACCGTTACCTCCGGGTGTCGACAGTTTGGATCCTAAAACAGTGAGTTTATTGCATATTTAGTTAGCATTGGTTATTTATAAGATTATCAGATTTTGAAGTTCGAAATTCAGGACGCAATACAAGGAATATTTCTTTCAAGTTTACATATCCCGATGTATTTGCTGTAAATGTTCAGCCGTTTGAATAGTGTTTAGTTTGAAGCTTCTAACGAGTGTTTCCAATCCGTGATTAAGCATGAAGTAAAATTTCGAGTTTAGAAAAGCTTGAAAATTTGGATTTCGGCGCGGAGCAAAGCGAGCGCCCAATCCAAATTTTCAAGCTTTTTTAAACTCGAAATTTTACTTCATGCACCGCCGCACAGTGGGAGGAATCGGGATTATAGCTGGACAAAACCCCCAAAAAAAAGTTAACAATAAACGTTGGAATGTTCTCTGTGCTGATTCTTTAGTCTCCAGAGACTATATTTATTTATATGAAAGCGTCGGTAAGTTAATACAGAGTCATAAAATATTATTGATCGTATTTGATGTTTAAAGTATAGAAATAATGGTGTGTACGAAGGTCCTTCGCGAATAATCCTGCATCATCATATGACGTATTCTTCATATCCAAACAGTTACAGGCATCATACTTATCACGATGTTTCATCTTTTGTATGGCATTGAAGTTATATGTTTATGTAAACTAATATTTTATATGAGAAACATGGTTTCATTTGTTTTAAACCTTAAAACTTTTTTTACCGACTTTTACCGATGTGATCGGACATTCTCGAGATGCCTTGATATATATAATTGCGAATGAAAAAGAAATTACTTGCGACTTTGGTTTATATCGTATTTTTTCTACATTCCATGCATGTAATACGGGAAAGTATTGTTTTCATGATTTATTTCAAACTCGAAATTTCGACGGATATATACGTTTTATGGTCTCCTGAGACAATTCCGACCATTTTTGAAATGTGTCTTTGTGTGTGTGTATGTGTGTGTGTGAGAGCGCGTGTGGGCGGGTGTGTGTGTGTGTGCGAGCGTGTGTGTATGTGTGTGTGTGTGTGTGTGTGTGTGTGCGCGCGCGTGTGCGAGCGTGTGTGTATGTGTGTGTGTGTCCGTGGGCGTTGTATCTCAAAAACCGCTACAGCTTTTAGACTGAAACCCTAAACTTAGGGTTTAATTCTTAGCCAAAAGAGGTCTGCCTAAAAAAACAATTAAGGATATGCCAGAAGCTGTATTTCAACTTCTTGACGTTAAAACGGATGAATCCGAAATTTTTGTAGAATGAACAATCATATAATGCTGTAAATAAAATATAATGCTTCCAAAACTGTTAAATAATTTTCTTTTCCTACAAACTGCTGCTTGTCAATAATCTTATTGTTTAGTTATTTCTTTTTTTCATAATTAATTGACAAATGTATTACAATCTGATAAATTATATTTCATTATATTGTTATAATAAATATAACAAAATAATTTTCTCATAAAATACCTCGATATAATAATGTTTACGAAAAATATGACATTTTCTAGTATATAATTGTTTTATTCTGTCCGCTATTTTGAATTGCCCATTATTTGCTTAATATTAGTAATTTTTAACATGATACAAGTAAATAGATCCACTTTCGCCCATCGTACTAAAGGCTATGAGTTTTGTCCAGCTACAATCCCGATTCTGCCCACTGTGCGCCGGTATATAACACTCAGATATTGTAAAGTTTAAAATATACTACTAAAGCAGTACATTTTAAACTATTAGTAAGGTTTTGGGGCATGTGGCAGTTTTAAAAAAAATATGCGTATAAGCTAACCAGAAAATAAAAAATTAAAATTACAAACTGCCGCTTTCCCCAAAAGCTTATTAATAATTTTGACAAACCTGACAGCAAAAAACTACATAAATGTACATTTTAAACTTCGTGTTCATCACTTTTTTATGCGTGTGGTGCATGAAGCAAAATTTAGAGTTTAGAAAAGCCTGAAAATTTGGATTTGGGCACCCGCTTCGCTCCGCTCCCAAATCTAAATTTTGAAGCTGTTCTAAACTCGAAATTTTACTTCATCCTTAATCAAGGAATAGAAACACTCGTTTTAAGCTTCAAATTGAACACTAATAAAAACTGAGAATGGTCAACAAGGCTCCATAGGCTTTGAATTTTAAATTAGATTGGCACTACTAACTGTTAACACACAGTTTTCAATTCAATTCATTTATTGTGCCACTAACATACATTGTCATTACACTTGTCATCGGAGAATAAGCTTAAAACTAGTAAATACATTGAGGGTAGAAATATACAAATACAAAGAGTATACACGGAAAATAAAATACAAGAACACATTAAAATATTAAAATATAAAAATTACTTAAAAATACTGCCATCGCTGACTAAAAATTCCTCAATTGAAAAGAACGCATTTGTGACTAGAATATTTTTTATTTTAGATTTTTTTTTTTGTTTGTTTTGGCCTTGGTATCTAGACCATTAGCCATCAATCTATTTATATATTTAACATTTTAATGTATTTTAACCAATTCTAATTTCGATAAATAACCATTTACTCCTGAAACAACACAAACTCATTCATACTACATCCATGGACCCGGATGGAATAATTTATTATTCATAAATTATTCCACCGGACGGGATTCGAACCCGCGACCTCCTGGTCTGTGGGCAGGGTCTCTATCCACTCGGCCACCGAGGCCCTATTTTAGATTTGAAATGCATAAGATCCAACGTTTTTAGACTCTCGGGTAGCTTATTGAATAATTTTAATGAGAAATATCTCGTTGCCGTTTGTGATTTCATAAGCCTCATGTTTTGTTGGTAAAGATCTGTCTTAAATCTAGTGTTATGGCTATGATGATCATGTATTGAAAAACTTAAAGGGTTTTTCTTTATATATATATGAGCGATGTCGGAGGCGAAGGTAATGGAATGGCTAGGAAATGGGGTGAAGGTGGATGAGTGAGTGAGGGGGAAAGGGAAGGAGGTGGAAGGGCAAGAAAGGCAAGGGCGTATGGAGAGAAGTGAGTATAATGATATGTATGGGAGGTGGCAGGTGTATGGAAGAGTGCCGAAGTATTTGATAGAGAAGGGATGGGGTAGAGAGGATGATAGGGTGATTGAGGCAAGGGCGAGGTGTGGATCGGAGGAGAGAGCAAGGAAAGTATGGATGGGGGAAGAATATGGAAGGTGTGTGTTGTGTGGACAGGGGAAGGATACGTGGGGACACTTGGCGGAGGAATGTGAGGGGGTGAAAGAGGAGTGGCTGGGAGCGAAAGGGAATAGAAGGGTAGTGGAGTGGATGAGAGAGGATGGGATCGGGGTAAGGACGTTGGAAAAGCTGGGGAGGGAGAGGGAAAAGAGAAGGGAGGGTAAGAGGGATACGGAAATGGAGAAATAACGAAGAAATTGTAAATAGTCTGTAAGATATTAAGATATGCCAATAAAGGTCTTTTTTTTTTTTATATGAGCGATTCATATATATAAAGGGATGGTAAGGGTAGAATTTGCCATGTTTTGAAAATGTGTTTACAGTGATCTCTGTAAGGGGCGGATGCGATGATTCGAATGGCTTTTCGTTGCAGCCGAAACAATCTATGCCTCGAGGCAGAGTGATCCCAAACTAGTAAGCCGTATCTTAGGCGGGATTCGATTAATCCGTAGTATGCTGTTTTTAACGTAGACTTGTCACTGATCTTACGTACTAAATTTCTTATACAGTATATATTTTTGGAGATCTTCCCAGCTAACTTATTGCCTTCTACATCCCATCTTAAGTTTGAGTCCACGTGCAATCCCAAGAAACACGTTGCATCCTTTTCTACTGGTTCATTTAATGAAAACGACATGGTTTTAGTTTTATTTTCATTTAGTATAAGCCCATTTTGGTTACACCAATCCGTCACCAGTTTCAGAGCTTTGCGATTGGTCATATTCGCTACGCTTAACGTCCTATCCGTGACAACTATAGTGCTATCATCTGCGTATAAAATAAGTTCTGTGTTGTTTAAATGTATTACAAGATCATTCATAAAAATTATGAAAAGGGTCGGTCCAAGAATCGATCCTTGAGGGACACCCCTTGTAACAAACTTAGTGGTGGATTTGTTATTCTGATAGAAAACAGCTTGTGATCTGTGCTGCAAATAGGACGATAATAGATTTGTACTTGTGCTATCAAAATGGTATAACTTCATTTTGTCTATCAAAATGTCGTGTGAAATGCAATCAAACGCCTTCGTCAAATCTAAAAATGATGCAACTGATGACATTTTGCACTCAAAACCATTTAAAATGTGATCGACGAAGGCTAGAATAGCATCGCTCGTAGAGAGGGCATTTCTAAAACCAAATTGTTTTTGCATGAACAGGTTATTGTGTTCAAACCAATAAATTATTTGTTTCTGCATTATTTTACCATAACCTCAAATTTATTCGATCATTCAATTAGCATTCTGGGTAACCGCAAAAAAAATGCCACCTAAATCATAATTTGAATGATCACACGGTACGTTAAAGAAGAAGATTTAGGCTTTTACAAACTTTTACTTCATACGGCAGGCATATCAAAGACTGATTATTATTATTTTATTATTATTTGTGAAGTTTAAAATGTACAGCTTTAGTAGTAAACACTTAAATATTGTAAAGTTTAAAATATACAGCTTAATTTTATATATGCTTATTTTTATGTATGTATTTCTTATTGAATGTGTTAATTTATTTCAACAGGAAACTAAACCGAGCAATTTGAGTCTAGTGTTGAATGATTTTTATTCGGACATCGCTGCGATTGAAAACTCGAACAGTTCACCGAAACCCATTAAAGCGAACGAAGTGAAGGATCTAGTAGCGAGTGCCGCCGATACCGGAGAACCAGTCAAAAAGAAAAAGAAGGTGAAATAATTTATAATTAATGTTAAATAAACTCTTTAAAGGTCTGGCCACACATTGATGAGACGAGTACGAGACGTTCCTGGCACAAGTGTCGTGAACATCTAGTGCTCTTCTCGTACTCATATAGTCATTGTGTCGTGCTCGTCTCGTCCTTGTGTAAAAGAAGAAAAGTGTGTATTATATATTCCATTTGTTTCTGGATCTCGCCTAGCTATGGAAAAGTGACAGTTTAAGTATTGTAAATGGGGCTGGTTGTGTTTTAAATCAGGGTTTTTAAATGTCACTGTCAGATGTTCGATTTTAAGGTTATAATTTCTGACTATTGTGATCTTACACTGTTGCCTGTTTTACAAATTTTCAGATATAAAAGGATAATAATATGCAGTTTTAAGATTAACAAAATTTACTACTTGGTTTTTGTACATACAAACACAGCAATAATATTGTATATAACAAATATAATGAATTCGGCTCTGCAAACTTATTTCGTCATCCATTTGTATTTCTCGCTTGGGTCTTCCCGTTAACACATTTTGATCAACTCCATCCATCCACCTTAATTTTGGTCATTCTCTCTTCTGTTGGCCCTCAGTATTTTTTTGTAGAATTGCAAATTTATTCCCACCCTCTTGTGATACTGATAATTTTCATGTCAAACAATTTTTAAGCCCTCATTCCACTTTTATTATTTAGTCAAGAGAACCTGCATCTGATTTAATAATAAAATGCTCGAAGAAGCGACCGCGTGGCGAAATAATTGTTGCAAGATTAACAATAAACCTCTTGAAAATTAAAAAGAGGATTACTTATGATATCATAAATTATTGCAACACTGTTAAAATAAGGAATCAGGAGTGGCAATTAATAAAAAATGTAAATGTTGATGCTGCAACATAACACGAAAGCATGGCTAGGCGAGATCCAGAAACAAATGGAACGGTGTATAAGGTAAAGGATCGAAAATTATGTACTTGGTTAAAAGATGAGAACATACTTCAAAATATTGTCTGATGTGACACACAAGCTTGACACAATCGTGAGAAAATGTAAACAAAACTCGTCGACCAAAAGTCATTGTCGTGCTCGTTTCGTACTCATATCGTCATTGTGTCGTGCTTGTCTCGTCATTGTGTGAAAGAAGAAAAGTGTGCAAGGTATATAAAGGGTCGAAAATGAATAGAAAATTATGTACTTGGTTAAGAGATAAAAACATACTTTAAAATATTATCTGATGTGATATACAAGCTTGACACAATCCTGAGAAAACGTAAACGAAACTCGTCGACCAAAAGTCATTGTCGTGCTCGTCTCGTACTCATATCGTCATTGTGTCGTGCTTGTCTCGTCATTGTGTAAAAGAAGAAAAGTGTGTAAGGTAGGTAAAGGGTCGAAAAAGAATAGAAAATTATGTACTTGGTTAAGAGATAAAAACATACTTTAAAATATTATCTGATGTGATATACAAGCTTGACACAATCCTGAGAAAACGTAAACAAATCTCGTCGACCAAAAGTCATTATCATGACGTGCTCGTCTCACACTTGCAACGTTGATGTGAGACAATCGTGTCATGCACGACACTTCAATGTGTAGTCAGACCTTAATTATGTGCTTTTTTTTAGGTTAAAATGGCCAGTGGGATTTCGATGAAGAAAAAAGGAGTGTCCAAGTTGGTAGAAAAATGGAAGAACGTTCAAAAAGACTTGGAATGAATTGTTTTTTTTTAGTCTGTTAGCCATATTTGTATATACACATAAGTTTAATAAATGATTCTGTATAAAAAAAAAAACTGTATATTTTCACTTTTCTTAATTTCCGTCATAGATTAAATTAGATTGATAACTCATAGGGGGCTCCACGTATCATGATTTTAGTTAACCGAACCACTCGATGAGATGGCGCTGCAATCGCAAATGACGTTATTGTGCGCGGGGAGCGAACGGGATTCTTGCTAAGCGGGGTGTGCGGTGCAGGGGGTCATAACATTGAATGGTGGGTGCGGTGAGGGGAACATCGCACGGTATTAAATTACCGTGCGATGCGAAAAATACCAAAGACCTAATGAACATGTTAAATGTATATTTAAAAAGTTATTACAAATATATTTCGCTACATGTCAAAACCTAATTACATTTCACTTCTCAACAAAATGTCTGCAGTTCGTCAAAAATGCATCTTAGAAATTAAATAAGAGGTCTCCTTATCCGGATAAGGATGTTGGCGTAAGTAGTGTTCCATACAGTGAATTTTTCTTTAAGGTAAACATATGCATAAGCGGTAAATTTTCCGACATTCGTTATTTTTCAAAAGAGTTCAATATAAAGCTTTAAACGAGTGTTTTCCACTCCCAGATTAAGCATGAAGTAAAATTTCGAGTTTAGAAAAGCCCTGTGAAAATTTGTCGAGGGTCGCGCAGCGACCCGAGACAAATTTTCTGGGCTTTTCTAAACTCGAAATTTTACTTCATGCGCCACGCGTATAAAACACTAAAATATTGTAAAATTTATGTATATTCTAATTTCACTTGAAATCTGTGTTTTATACGCGTGACGCATGAAGTAAAATTTCGAGTTTAGAAAAGCCTAGAAAATTTGTCTCGGGTCGCTGCGCGACCCTCGACAAATTTTCACGGGGCTTTTCTAAACTCGAAATTTTACTTCATGCTTAGTCTGGGAGTGGAAAACAAGGAATATCTAAAGATTTACAGAAAATAGGTTGAATTTGAAATACGTATACTTAAAAGAAAACTTCTTGTATGTATAAATACAAATAAAATATTTCCAGAAGAAAGTTATTGTTACTGCAAAAATGTTCAGCAAAAATATTAAAGGGAAGTATTTGGTATATAGTGAAACTTATTTCGTAAATGGGGAAATCTTTTGACTTATATTTGACAAGGTGAAAGATATTTGGGATATAGTGAATCTCATTTGATCAATAGTGAAATGCAATAGAAAAACCGTGTAATTGAATTTAAGACATTATTTTATGTTCTGGGATCGTACTTTGTGACTAGATGAAATTTCAGAATTGCTTGATCCAACAGCAACGGGAACATTCTCCATGGAAGTATGCTCCTAGCCCGGTGTGAAGAAAATCTCCACGTCCGTGGTTGTTTCATGCATAGTACTTGAAGATCATTCACGAATGCTAGGAAGAAATAAAGAGAAATAATGTGGTTTTACATGTGTTTGCCTGCAGATTTAATTAAAAGAATAGACAGTGGCTTAAAAACTTAAAATATTACATAAACTTACGGTTTTAATTATTAATGTTAACGCCCATCCCCAAAGATTCAGAATTGCTTAATCCAACAATACAGGGGATATACTCCAAGAAAAAATGCTCCTAGGTATGATGAAAACATCAACGACCATGGATATTTAGTATACTTGAAGATCATCCACATGTACTAGGAAGAAATAATGTAGTAACACCCTGGTATTAAATTTGTTTGACTGTTCACTTATTTAAAATAATACACAATAGGTTAAAATTTAAAAATATTTTACATACTTATGGTTGTAATTATTTATATTTATTAACGCTCATCGCGAGATGATTTCGCCTATCAGCATTTTTGTGCCTTCAGATCCGACGGATCTGACAGCTGTTGAATGAAAACGAGCCCACGTTAGAAATTGCGGGAAATTTGAAATTCCGATATATGCGCCCTCCCATCGAGTGGGTCGGTCAACTATATATGTGAACTTATAGAATCATATGAAGTCGACTGGGTCTGATTTCCGTCGTAATGCAAATGGTAAGTAGTAAATTGAGTTGCCTACATTTAGGCGCTTAAAAATCTTTGAGAATCTATCCCTGAAAGTAAACACTTCTTCTTTCGGGTATTTAATGACCTTGGCATCTAAGCCCTGTTGACCAGTCACAGTATTAATTAAACAAATGTTTGTATAACCACTTGAATAAATAAATATAGGGGTAGTTATAAAAGGAAAAGGTTATAGAAATGTTTGCAGTTATTTTGATAATTAGATTATTAGAGTATCGACTGAATTTAAAATTTGGAGTAACGCCCTTCCCAAGGGAATAGGACATGGAAAATACACGTGCAGTTAGCAGGATGAGGTACACTAGAAGGGAATGCAAGGAATAAGAATATGAATATGGATGTGACTGAAAAGATGCAAAAGGATAGGAGTCTAACCATTTGCTGGCTTTGCGTTTTAATTTTTGCGCAGTGGTCCGACCTACTCGGGATCTGGACACGGACTCCAAAAAGGAAACACTTTTGACCATACATTTATAGAAAAAAAAATAAATTAACAAAAATACTGTAAGGTCATCCATAATAAAACCGTTTTTTAGGCCCCGTAGAGGCCCCTTAAGGCCATGATCCCGTAGGCATTTTCCGTACACAAGTGAGATTAAGTTGCATATGTTATATTGGAGATTGTAAAAATTAATTAAACGAGCCGAGAAGCGAACCCATCCGTTCCTGCCAGTTGATGAACCCACGTCGACAAATTCAGCGATAGATAAAATTGAGTGTGCATACACGAGGCATGGCTACCCGAACGAATTCGGCATTTCTACACACAAACATATTTATGCGATATACGTAGTGCTCGAGCGGCTCCAGCATCTGAAGCAAATTTTGCGTGCGTTTTGATTTGGGCAGCGCGCGGCGTGTGCCTCGAGCCTGACTCATGAAAATACAGCGGTGGTGTGGGAAGCTAAATATAATTTATATTTGATAAAAATCATTTATAGCATCGGCGACGCGCGGCGCACATTTATTTAAATACGGAGAGAAGCAAGATAATAATTATTATGTTTTTTTTTAATTAAAACTGGTAATTTAATTATTGTATGGAGATGTATTATGGATGACACTATTTTATGCAATATATAACTTATTTACTAGTGTCTCAATTTAAGACGTGATTGCCCATTAATATAATATTAATTATATAGTTTATACATATTTTTTGTAAACATCTGTATAAACATTCTTAAAACAACTTTACGATGTTGTTTTACACACAACTTTACTAAAAATGTATTGTTTGTTTGTTAAACCATTGAATTTGAAATATTCAATGGTTAAACGAACAAGCTCATAATGTCCATGAAATCTTTTATTTCCAAAATAATATGGTATTTATCAAAAGTAGTATTCTGCTCATGTACTGCATATAAAATTAATATTGTTGGCTAGTAATGGAATCATGATTATAACAAAAGTTATAGGATGCAACAGCCAACTGGATAACCATACAATGGGCCTTATAATTTACCTTTCGTTAATAATTAACGACTGTCGTTAAAAAAATCCTTATAATTTCCTATTCATTGTGTATTTAGAGGCTGTCGTCGTTTAAAAAGAAAACGGGGTACGTTCTCTAATCTATTCGTTTGTTGTTGTTTCAATTATGGCCGAGTTGAATTATGATTTCGAATAAATCTATTTAATAAATAACAATTTAAACGTGGTTCCGCCTAATAATATGTATACCTATGGGGATCGGAAAAATCCATTTGAATAATGTTCCTCAATTGAGTTTCGGAAGCGCCATAAATATTTCACGAACATACTATTTTTACTAGTATATTTGAATCGGTAGTTTGAGGAATAAACA
Organism: Philonthus cognatus; assembly: GCA_932526585.2. NCBI lineage: Eukaryota > Metazoa > Arthropoda > Insecta > Coleoptera > Staphylinidae > Philonthus > Philonthus cognatus. Next base: position 75,771,362 of record OW052245.1, read on the forward strand.
AAAAATGTCCTATTAATGTGTGCTCGGAAACGTTTCGTTGGTAAGATACAGGGCAGTATCACATATAGCATACTTAGTGACACATTTACACAATTCTGTGCTTACTAATGTAAATACATCTAGAGCTGTTTTAAAACGTAGCGAGGTATAGCAAAAACTGCGACGGACAAAAAATGTATATTTTATTCCTCTATCGAAATACAAATATCGAACTGGTGTCTCTTATTAGTATTAAGTAAAATGTACCCAGAGACGCCCCTGGATTAAATAAGCGACCTGCAATCACATAATAAGCAGCCCATATTACTAGCATACAACCTGCCAATTATCAATTAAAACTAATGAAACACTTTTGAAATATTAACAATTTTTAAAAGTAACTTAATGAAAAAATCAACGCCATGTATCTCGCCAACGAAACGTTTTCTCGTAATTAATTAACTGATTAGGTGAATTCGTCACCTTCTTCATTCTTTGAGAGAAATGATGAAGATAAACACAAAAAAAATAAGAATTTTTTAAATACACTTGTAAATAATAAATAATTTGTATTTACTTTAGTTTGAGAATGACTACTAGATAGTCGAAACTAGTCACACAATTAAATGTAAGATTCAGTGGTTAAACAAAGTAAAATTTGTTTTATTTACAAGTGTATTTAAGATGTACCACAAAGTGAACGCATACAACACCAAACAGAATTTTTTTAAATTTGCAATGAAGACTAATTTTATTCTTAATTCTGGGACCAGGTCCCCAAAACCGCGAAAACCTCGGTTTTTTCTTTCACATTTGCAGGTTAGGTTACAGTATTGTATCAAATTGATACAATAATGTGTCAACTTGTATAATTTTTGTTTTTCAAGTTGTATTTCAATATTGTGTCAACCTAGTGTCGCCCCGGGCGCCAAGTTCAGGGGGGCGCAAATTCAAGCGTAACAGCACCCCGTCCGGGATTGACGTGGGGGCAAAACTGGCAACTGCACCGGGCGGCAGAATTACTTTTATCCTGTTATATTAAAAAGTGAAATAGCTACAGGGGCGACAAGAGGCTGACTTGCCCCCCACCCCCTGAGAAATTTTCTAGATCCGGCACTGATATGTATGTTTCGCCCGGTATATGCATGTTTATTCATTTGATTGGGATACATACAAGTTTAAGAATGGAGTGTTTTTTTGTGATTTTTTTGTATATTTACTGATATGTATTTAATGAAATTCAATAAATAAAATTGATTGTTGCAATAAATATAATTATTAAATAATGCATCCTTCATTCATTTATTATTTATTTGTTTTTCTTCTTCTTTTCCTTTAGTACTCAAAATTTGTATACAGGGAGAGTTTTTGTTTGATGATCTCTATTGGGATTTCTTTCAACTATAATAGATAGAGAAATGATCAAATGGGCAAAGACGTGCTGTTTTAAGAGTGTCATACAAGTTAAGGTTAACTAGACATTTTGAAAAATGTAATAATTGCCGATATTTCTCGATTATAGGAGATAGAAGAAACTGTAAACAAAACATAATGTAGAAGTATCTAAAACGTTGCCTATTACAGTTTCAGTTCTATATCTTTTAATAACCTACTCATTTTATTAAGACATTTGTATCAGAAATTTAGTTTTTTCAAATATAATTCAATTTTTTTTTGATATTAAAAAGACGGCTTTTCTCTTTTATAAGATATTCCTTAGGGTCGTGCCTACAATTCATAAGGTATACATTTATCTTAAAAAGATGTACGCTATACCTAATGTTAATGGTGACGATTTAACAAATTTGTTTGGCTGCACTATAATACCGATGTTTCTCTTATTAGTATACTTTTCGAGATCCCCAGAGAAAACATCTAAAAACACACCCTTGGTAATTGAAAATTCGAAGCAGATTTATTGTATTAAAAAACAGGTTATAAACAATGGTTCCTAGGGCAACGTACGGGAACGATCTACCGGCAATCATTTTCTCGGCATATATGTTTTTATGTAAGTATGTTTATATTTTTAAAGTGCCGACCTCAATATCTTTAACTTATTGACTAAATTAGCATGATAATTATTTATAAATAGGCCTGCATAAAGATATTGAATCCGTAGCGAGTTGCTTCGCATCAGCTGCGTAATCTTGTTTTTTTTTTGTACATACGCTCGTCCCGCGCGTTCCAACGCTATGCATCGGCATCGCATGATTTCATTTCTGCAATAATCCGAATGACACGAATAACCCATCGTATAGAACCGCTATACGTCGTGCGATCTGTCTACCAGCAGCTCACTAGCGCTGGAAAACGGGCGGTGGACGAGGTTGTTACACATTTGTGTTTAGTTGTATATCTTCTACTCCAGCTAACATTCAATCACCTATCGGAAATCGGCTGAACTAACAGCGGCTAGTACACGATGAAAACAATGGCGCCTTTTTTAAACAAACCAGATTTTTTCCATTGATACTTGGACCATATTAACGGGTATAAAAAGCTATATTTTGTAGTTTATTGAAGTGGGTATGTAAAGAGACAGATTTTCCACATCCATTGTGATATTTTTCGTGATGATTAAATATCATTTTCTATTTATAATTAAATTTTAAAAAACATTTAATTTTTTTATTTTTTATTTTCAAAACTAAAAGTATTCTACCTTATGGGTAATTAAATTAAGTAACTATTCCTATTTTTTTAAAATTTTTTTTTGTAAATCGTGCTACCGTTAATATGCTTTAACTGAAACACACTCGCAGGATCGCAGCCTTAAGAAGAAAAAAACAGTAGAAAATGTTAGATATTTATTAATCTACTGCTTTTTTGTGTCATCTACCGCTAATAAATTTTACGACCTGGCAGCAGAAAAAAACAGTAGAAAACGTTAGATATTTATCAATCTACTGCTTTTTTGTGTCATCTACCGCTAATAAATTTTACGACCTGGCAGCAGAAAAAAACAGTAGAAAACGTTAGATATTTATCAATCTACCGCTTTTTTGTGTCATCTACCGCTAATAAATTTTACGACCTGGCAGCACTTACCCTCATAAAGGGGTAAGTGTTGTTTGCAATACAATTAAGTATTTTAAAAGAGTATTGTGTGTACTTAATACAATACAATTAACTATTTTTATTGACCACACGAAAAAAAACGGAAACTATTCAGTTTAAAAAAAATCCACATTTCAACTTTATTTCAATCTCAAATGCATCTCACTTCACTGTACATACAATATGCTAAAGCAATGAGCAATCACAAATTTCTTACCACTCACAATTAAATGAGAACTTGTTTTGTAAAAAACAGAAAACGAAAAGTATATAAATTAAATAACAATCATCCTAACATTATAATTATAATTGAAGTGTTTCATGCAAAAAAGAAGCAAACAATCGAAGCACTTCGAAGGGAAGGGTTGCAAGTATCAATTTAAAAAAATTGTATCACAAAATATATAAGTTCAGTTTGAAACTTCCACCGAATGTTTCCACTCCCTGATTAAGCATGAAGTAAAATTTCGAGTTTAGAAAAGCCTGAAAATTTGGATTTGCCGGGCGGAGCGAAGCGAGCCCGGCAAATCCAAATTTTCAGGCTTTTCTAAACTCGAAATTTTACTTCATGCGCCACCGGTATAAAACGCCGAACAATTTTGAAGTTTAAAATATACTGCTGAAGCAGTATGCTGCCACGCGTATTAAACTTTAAACAATTGTGAAGTTTAAAATATACTTCACATTAAATCAGTGTTGTCTAACGTCTCACTGGATAATTGTAAAGTTTAAAACATTTTGCTTAAGTAGTATGCTAGACGAGTACACTTTTTGAACTTCACATTAAATGAGTGTTGTGTACGTCTGGCGCATGAAGTAAAATTTTAAGTTTAGAGAAGCCTGAAAATTTGGATTTGGGTGCTCGCTTCGCTCTGTGTCCAAATTCAAATTTCCAGGGTTCTCTGAACTCTAAATTTTACTTAATGCACCACTGGTGTAAAACACTCAACAATTTTGAAGTATAAAATATACTGCTCAAGCAGTATGCTGCCACGTGTAATAAACTTTAAACAATTGTGAAGTTTAAAATATACTTTACATTAAATCAGTGTTGTCCACGCCTCACTGGACAATTGTGAAGTTTAAAACATTCTGCTTAAGCAGTCCGCTAAACGAGTATACTTTTTGAACTTCACATTAAATCAGTGTTGTGTACGCCTGGCGCATGAAATAAAATTTCGAGTTTAGAAAAGCCTGAAAATTTGGATTTGGGCGCTCGCTTCGCTCCGCGCCCAAATCCAAATTTTCAGGCTTTTCTAAACTCGAAATTTTACTTCATGCTTAATCAGGGAGTGGAAACACTCGGTCGAAACTCCGAATTGAACACTTTTATAAAAACAAGGACCGCCTGAGCATTTACAGAGTATCCATCGGCATACGTATACATAAAAGAAAGGAAACATCGGCATATGCATACACATACATAACTATTACACTTTTGTTTTTTTGCATGAAACACCTTAATTAAAAACATTGCACACATCGACATAAAACAAAGCAATCAAGCAAAGTTGAAATAAATTTAAATACTCCACTCCGCACATTATTATTTATTGTCTTAAAAGTGAAAAGAATTTCCATCATACTGAAGTTCATTTTATTTATTTAATTAATTATTTATTGTGCCCACAAATCACTTTGCGAAACATCATAAATTTTCTTTACAGGCATGTGATTTACTGTAGATATCAGTCTTTATGTTTAAATATTACAGACAGAGTACACAACTAATAAAATACTACAAATCATTGTTTTGACGAAGGAAATATCGAAAGAACAACAAAAAAAAAAAAAACGGCGTTTGAAATCTCCACAACTGTAAAAAAATAAACTCGCTCGCAATTCTTGTTTCAGTAGAAATTGGTAAAATTTAGGCACGGATTTTTGGCTTACACTTTTATACACCTATAAATGCATTTTGATATTTATTATACACACATCGACACATTAACAATATTCTTACAGTAACGTTGTTTTACATTGAAACAGTGAGTCTCATGCGTTGGTTTAAAGATAAAAGTTATTAAGTGCGTTGGAAATTAACACATTCACTACCAGCGTCATTCAAGCGCCTAATGAGGCCTAAGTGCAGAGCAGAAATGCGCACTCCCTAAAGAACCAGAGCCAGCGTTGTGTATACAGGGAGTTTTTTTTTCAAGTGTACATGTCCCAACTACACCGTATATGTCGTAAATCTTTAGATACTCGTTGTTAGAAAAAATTAATTTGAAACTTGAAATGAGTGTCTTCCACTCCCAGACTAAGCATGAAGTAAAATTTCGAGTTTAGAAAAGCCTGAAAATTTGGTTTGGTCGCGTAGCGCGGAGCGGCCAAACCAAATTTTCAGGCTTTTCTAAACTCGAAATTTTACTTCATGCGCCACCGGTACAAAACGCTGACATATTACGAAGTTTGAAACACACACGCTAAACTTTACATCGCATCGGTGCTTAATCAGGGAGTGGAAACACTCGGTCGAAACTCCAAATTACATTGATTTAATGTGAAGTATATTTTAAACTTCACAATTGTTTAAAGTTTAATACGCGTGGCAGCATACTACTTGAGCAGTATATTTTAAACTTCAAAATTGTTGAGTGTTTTATACCAGTGGCGCATGAAGTAAAATTTCGAGTTTAGAAAAGCCTGAAAATTTGGTTTGGCCGCTCCGCGCTTCGCGCTACGCGACCAAACCAAATTTTCAGGCTTTTCTAAACTCGAAATTTTACTTCATGCTTAGCCTGGGAGTGGAAAACACTCGTTTAAAGCTTTAAATTTAATTCTTTTAATAAACATAACATCGGCAAATATACAACGTATGCTTATGTATATTTAAAAAAAAAAAATCTCGTTATGAAAATGTTCGGTGTTACATAAAACTGTCTGTATGTATGTTTGGGCGGGACAGTCCCGCTTTCAGGCAGTTTGTCCTGCTATCCCTAGTGAGAGGAAAATTGTCCCGCTTTCCTAATATTTTTTTACAAAATTCTTTGGCCGACCCGATTAGATGACAAAAATAAATGGCCACGTTACATATATATGACACTAAATTTTAAATACCATCATTATAATTTGCTCTACAACATCATATCACAAACAAATTGATTGAATTTTCAAAATGAAAAGCCTGCAGGATGATCTGGGTTAAAAGACAATTAACTTGTTATAAACTGTGCCTTGTTTATAACCATTTTACGTAATTATATATTGTAAAGGGTCTTTCAATAGGAGTGATAGTTTTTCAAATAGAGATTTCTCGGTTTCTAATAATTTTTTTTTTATTTCTAGGTGTTACTATATGTAGTATAGTGTGCAGTTTCATGATGCAGCGTTTGACTCCTCTCGATCGGTTGAAAGTAATAAAAAAATATTACCGAAGTGGTAGCTCAGTTGTGGGTACTCAACGTTTATTCACTCGAGAATTGAGTCGCCGTCATCGGTACTCTGCGCAGGTTATACGCCGCACTGTGGAAAAGTTTGAAAGTCAGTTAACTTTACAAGACAATAAGCAACCAAAAAGACAACGAAAGGTGCGAAGTGATGAGAACATTGCAGCTACAGCGGCCAGTGTTGTCGATGAGCCAAATTTGTCGATTTCACGACGATCGCAACAACTGGGGCTATCTCAGACTTCAACTTGGAGAATATTGCGTAAGGATCTGGGGTGCATCCTTATAAAGTTGTATTGACTCAAGAACTAAAGCCAAATGATCATAGATTGCGCCGAGAATTTGTTGACTGGGCCCTTGAGCACTTGGAACACGATCCTGATTTTGACAAAAAAATCATCTTCTCAGACGAGGCACATTTTTGGTTGAACGGCTGTGTTAATAAGCAAAATTGCCGTTATTGGTGCGAGGACAACCCAGAAGTGTTACATGAAGTTCCGTTGCATTCCGAAAAACTCACTGTCTGGTGCGGTTTAGGGTATGGCGGCGTCATCGGACCTTATTTCTTTAGAAATGAGAATGGAACAGCCGTAACCGTGAATGGTGATCGCTATAGGACCATGTTACTTGAATTTCTATGGCCAGAACTTGAGAACATCAATATTGAAGAGATGTGGTTCCAGCAAGATGGCGCTACGTGTCATACAGCTGAAGCTACTCTCGCTTTGCTGAGGGAAAAGTTTGGCGATTGGATCATCTCACGACGAGGATTTGTGAATTGGCCGCCAAGGTCATGTGATTTGACACCCCTGGATTACTTTCTTTGGGGCTATGTGAAAGCACAAGTCTATGCCAACAGGCCACAGTCTTTGGATCACTTAGAAGAAAATATTCGTCAAGTTATTGGCGAAATACAGCCAGAATTATTGCACAGAGTGATCAGAAATTGGAGCGATCGGTTGCGTCAGTGTCAACGAGCCCGTGGTGGACATTTGAACAATATCTTATTTCACACATAACTGCATTGTCCAAGCTTCAAAATGAAGCAGGAATGAAGTTGATATGTCAAACCTTTGTTGTTTTATTCAAAATTAAAATCCTATCATTCCTAATGAAAGACCCTTTATGTTAATTGTAATATTTTAAACTGACTTGTACATCCATTCATGTTATGGCGTAGTATGAATAAAGATTATTATTATAGCCTTTTAAGCAATTGCTCAATTTAATAAACAATTAATAAAAACATAGCCTGGTGGTGAACGTGTTAACCGAATTTAATAACTTTTTGTCCTTAAAATTGTGGAAATAAATCCTGTGAAAATTTCAAACACCGTTTTTTTTTCGCAGAAAAAAAAATAATCATAAAGAAAAACGTTAATTTAGTTTAGGTATAAAGTTCGTTATGTATAAAAATATCACTAGGAAATCTCATAACTAGAAAAAAAAAATATATAGTATGTACAATTATAACTTACATAATACAACCTATAAATTGGGACTAGAACTATTTCCCTGCTATGTACATGTATTGTTTTTTTTTCAGTTTCAGTTTAGTTTAATTGGTGCTGAAATGTAATTTAATGTTTTAAAATTAATTCTTACAAACTATAAATGCAATGTATACCACGACTAAATCAAAGTGTGTGTGTGTGTTAGTTTTTTCGTTTTTGTCTTCAGGGGGGGAAATTATTTGATCCTAATGAATTAACTAAGAAAACGATGAAATGAATATGTACACAAAAAACAAGGGGTTTAAAACGTGTGTGAATGATAAGCTTTATTCGCTTATTCTATTTTAAGTCTTCTGCTGAACTCCTCTTGTTGCCTTTCCTTCCACTCCTTTTTCGGCTTCATTCGTTTCAATTGGCCATCCCTGTGTAGAAGAAAATCACACGATTAAAACTCTGTTCATGGTTGTTATTGATATAAAAATCGAATGATTGAAATAACTTGATGACTCGAAAACACTTGTTTAAAGCTCCAATTTGAACTTTTTTTTAAAAACGACGTAAATCTGGAGATTCACAGCTTGTATATAATGTATACAAGCTGGAAATCTCCAGATTTACGTCGTTTTTAAAAAAAAGTATAAATTGAAGTTTTAAACAAGTGTTTTCCACTCCCAGACTAAGCATGAAGTAAAATTTCGAGTTTAGAAAAGCCTGAAAATTTGGTTTGGTCGCGTAGCGAAGCGGAGCGACCAAACCAAATTTTCAGGCTTTTCTAAACTCGAAATTTTACTTCATGCGCCACGCGTATACAACACTGATTTCAAATGAAGTATAAAATATACTACTAAAGCAGTATGCTGAAAACTTTTATTTATTATATTCTAAAGGAGACGAAGGTGATGGAATGGCTGGGGAATGGGGAGAAGGTAGATGCATAGGTGAAGGAGAAGGAAAGGTGAAAGCACAGGAAAGACAGGGGTGTATAGAGAGGAGTGAATACAACGATAGGTACGGGAAGTGGCGGGTGCATGGGAGAATGCCGAGGTATTTGGTGGAGGGGGGATGGAGTAGGGAGGAACGAGGGGGGGTGGAGTAGGGAGGAACGAGGGGGGGTGGAGTAGGGAGGAACGAGGCGGGGTGGAGTAGGGAAGAACGAGGGGGGGGGGGGGGGGTGGAGTGGAGTAGGGAGGAACGAGGCGGGGTGGAGTAGGGAGGAACGAGGGGGGTGGAGTAGGGAGGAACGGGTGGTGTTGGCGAGGGCGAGGTGTGGATGGGGGAAGAGTATGAGAAGTGTGTAATGTGTGAGCGGGGGAGGGATACGTAGAGTCGTTTGGCGGAGGAGTGCGAGGGGGTGAAGGAGGAATGGGTGGGAATAAGAGGGAATAGAAGAGTGGCGGAATGGATGAGAGAGAATGGGGCCGGTGTAAGGATGCTGGAGAGGTTGGGGGAAGAGAGGAAAGCAGCAGGAAGAGAGGGGGTAGCAATTAGTGTAGATTATTATTACTATGCCAATAAAGGGGGGGGTGGAGTAGAGAGGAACGAGGCGGGGTGGAGTAGGGAGGAACGAGGGGGGGGGGGGGGGGGGTGGAGTAGGGAGGAACGAGGCGGGGTGGAGAGAATGGGGCCGGTGTAAGGATGCTGGAGAGGTTGGGGGAAGAGAGGAAAGCAGCAGGAAGAGAGGAGGTAGCAATTAGTGTAGATTATTATTACTATGCCAATAAAGGGGGGGTGGAGTAGAGAGGAACGAGGCGGGGTGGAGTAGGGAGGAACGAGGGGGGGGGGGGGTGGAGTAGGGAGGAACGAGGCGGGGTGGAGAGAATGGGGCCGGTGTAAGGATGCTGGAGAGGTTGGGGGAAGAGAGGAAAGCAGCAGGAAGAGAGGGGGTAGCAATTAGTGTAGATTATTATTACTATGCCAATAAAGGGGGGGTGGAGTAGAGAGGAACGAGGCGGGGTGGAGTAGGGAGGAACGAGGGGGGGAGGGGTGGAGTAGGGAGGAACGGGTGGTGCTGGCGAGGGCGAGGTGTGGATGGGGGAAGAGTATGAGAAGTGTGTAATGTGTGAGCGGGGGAGGGATACGTAGAGTCGTTTGGCAGAGGAGTGCGAGGGGGTGAAGGAGGAATGGGTGGGAATAAGAGGGAATAGAAGAGTGACGGAATGAATGAGAGAGAATTGGGCCGGTGTAAGGATGCTGGAGAGGTTGGGGGAAGAGAGGGAAAGCAGCAGGAAGAGAGGGTGTAGCGATTAGTGTAGATTATTATTATTATTATGCCAATAAAGGTCTTTTTTTTATATTCTAAAGCAGTATATTTTAAACTTTACTTGAAATTAGTGTTGTATACCGGTGGCGCATGAAGTAAAATTTCGAGTTTAGAAAAGCCTGAAAATTTGGATTTGGGCGCTCGCTTCGCTCCGCGCCCAAATCCAAATTTTCAGGCTTTTCTAAACTCGAAATTTTACTTCATGCTTAACCTGGGAGTGGAAAACACTCGTTAGAAACTTTGCATTGAACTCTTTTAAAAATCAACGAGTGTCAGAACATTTACAGCATAAGCATATGTATATGAAAAAGATAAATCCCCTGTGTTCATCACTTATATGTAACATGGTGTCTATGTGTAGGTGAATATACCCAAGGCAGTAGCCACGGAGGGGTTATGGGGGTTCAAACCCCCCCTAAATTTTCAAAACGTTAAATTTTACTATGTAAAAGCTGCCCCGTTAGGTCAAAAACAAATTTTTTACCATTAACCCCCCTCCCCAAACATTTATATCTCCCTCGAATTTTTGTTCTGGCTACGGCCTTGAATATATCAGATTTCTCTATTCTTTACTGACACATTCACACATCTACACGCATACCAACAGAGCCGTGTGCATTTGGTTAGTGATAGTTATCAGGCATTCCGATAGATGGTGATAAAAAAAAGCCCTCTGTTCAGTATTCCAAAAACAATTGCTCGAGAGTACACTGCATTTTTGTTACCAATGTAAACAATGAATGGTAAGCCCCTCCCTCCCCCTTCCCAAACATTTATATCTCCCCTAAATTTTTTTTCTGGTTACGGCCTTCAATATATCAGATTTCTGTATTCTTTACTGACACATTCACACATCTACATTTATATCTCCCCCGAATTTCTTTTCTGGCTACGGCCTTAAATATATCAGATTTCTGTATTCTTTACTGACACATTTACACATCTACATGCATACCAACAGAGACATGCGCATTTGTGTTAGTGATAGTTATCAGGCATTCCGATAGTTGGCGATAAAAAAGCCCTCTGTTCAGTATTCCATAAACAATTGCTCGAGACTACGCTGCATTTTTGTTACCAATGTAAACAATGAATGGTAAGCCCCTCCCTCCCCCTTCCCAAACATTTATATCTCCCCCGAATTTTTTTTCTGGCTACGGCCTTCAATATATCAGATTTCTGTATTCTTTACTGACACATTTACACATCTACATGCATACCAACAGAGACATGCGCATTTGTGTTAGTGATAGTTATCAGGCATTCCGATAAAAAAAGCCCTCTGCTCAGTATTCCATAAACAATTGCTTGAGACTACGCTGCATTTTTGTTACCAATGTAAACAATGAATGGTAACCAGCCAGAAACGATCAAAACTTACCATACTAAATCAACCAGACCTCCTTGTTTCGCGATAACGCTCTTCACCCGGTTGGCAAAATCTATAGCCGACTCGTTTTCGTCCCTGGTCATCGGTGGTAGATACCAGACCTCGCAGACGATCGCCCAACTGGTCATCATGCAGTACAGATATTGCATCATGGAGTACCGGCTGCTGTTCCAAAAGGCGTCGCCGAACCTCGCATCGTACTTGATGGCTACGGGGTAAATTATGCTCCCGACTTCGAAGCTGCCCTTTTTGAACTGCATTACCGAGGTGTTGTTGATGCACGTGCCCTCGGGAAAGATTAATATCGGTGGATTGTTCGGGTTGGACACATGCTCTTTTAACCTGTGAATTTAGATAAAAATAATTTAAACAAGAGACAATTTTTAGGTTTCATAGATTAAGTTGGAACGCAGTTGTTATTCTTGAGTTAGTTGAAGATTTGTATCACTTAGTTGGAGGGAAATAAATGAACAAAGCTCAATATGTTATTATTTAAAATAGATTCAATGGGCCCGTTCATCAGAGACAACATTTGGGAGGTTACTGTCAACTGTTGGCAAATTCTTTGATGACCGGATTGTTAATTGTGAACGTGTTTGGGATTTTTGCAATCGTACAAAATAGACCGACCGGGGTACCGTTCATTAGATACCAACATACATCACAAACAAATCCAAACATGGTGAATGATGAACATTTTGATGAATGGGCCCATTGACACTCTTCGTTGTATTTTGTTACTGAGAAATACACGCAACGTGTTCATTTTACGAAATACCGCGATGTTATGTAACTGAGATAGGTTGGATATTATTAAACCTAGCCTAAAATCTATCTAATTTGACAGTAAGTACAATTAAGTTAGGTGTCAGTTACCAAGAATAACGTAGTAAGATAGTAATCATGAAATATTTCATGAATGTCATATTTTTGTACATTGAAAGATGTATTTATCCTAATTGTTGACATTTTAAATGCTGGTGTCAAATATTCAACTGTTTCAACTATAATTTACTTTATTTCAATCGCCTTTTGATGACATTAAATCACCGGATTGTCACTAAAAACCTCCAAAACACCAGATTTAAGGTGTATTTACACTGTGCTAGTAGCTTGCCTGGTGAGTAGACAGTTACTGTGAAGCCAACTGCCATGACTGCACTTGACTGTTTACACAGTGTTACCAGCTGCCTGGCGAGCACTTTCAAGCTACCTGCTATGCCAGTTGATGCCTGCAATTTTTTTTTATTATAATTAGCAATACAATCTATCCAAAGACATTAAGTATTAGATTAAGTGAGTAATAGTAGTCTTGCTCGGTGTAAATCCAGTGATCCATCTGAATTTTTGTTTATTTTTAAATTTGTAACTACATCAGATCTGCAGGGGTTTTCCTCTTCAGTCTTCATCTTGACAGTGAGCTTTTCAGGAGTTTCGTAGCCAGCATGTTTGGATGGGATTTCAGACGATAGCTGTAGGTTTTGTCTGTAGGTTTTATTTCCTCTTGGACCGTGAGAATACTAAGGTCTTGTTGTAGAATTTTGTTGGTCACATACCATGGAGCTTTTGTAATTGTTCGCAGAACCTTGGACTAGAATCTTTGTATAATATTGATGTTACAATTTGCTGCCGAGCCCCAAAGTTGAAGGATGTGGGACCATATAGGCTTCAGGATATTATTATAAAGAAATAATTTATTTTCAAGCGATAGTTGTGTGTTTCTGTTAATTATCCAGTGCATATTATGGAATTGAAGACCAAGGGCTAATCGTTTATTGAAGATGTGTTTACGCCATGTAAGTTTTCGGTCCAAGTATATTCCAAGATATTTAATTTCCGAAGCTTGAGTCTGTATTTTTCCATTCAATAGGGCAGGAGGGAATGTTGCGCTTCTCGTGGTGAAGGTTACTTGAGCAGATTTGGATATGTTGGCCTGTATACGCCAGTCATTTAACCATTTAGAGCAGTGGCTCTCAACCTTTTTGGGATCACGGAACACTTTTAAGTGGTCTCGATTTTGGCGGAACACCGTTATCATAAAATTTGTAAATCTAATGTAAATCACACAAAATAATTGGAAGATTAATATTTAATTGAAATAAGAATATATATTACATGGTAACTTATTTTAATGAGAAATTTGCGCTTGACGACCTTTACAAATTTCCTCAAGGTTGGGTCTTATGTAAGAGAGCGCTACTCTCATTTCTTCTTCTAAATTGGTAAGTCTTTCTCTTTTTTTGCTTTTAATATTTGTTAGAGTTGAAAATCCAAGTTCGCACAGATAGGACGTCGAAAAGAGCAACAAGATATTCAACGCTCGTTTTGCAATAAATGGATGTTCATTCTCGATGGAAATCCAAAACCTTTCCACTCCTTCTTCTTTGAATTTTAGTTGTAACGTTCGATCCGTTATTATATTAATAAACTCATCTGCTTCCTGAATAGAAAAATCTTGGTTCATTATATCAAATTCACCAAATGGATTTCGCGCCCAATCAAAGTCTTCAATATTAAGAGATGGAAAGTAATGAGTTATTTTGTCTTGCAATATTGACAAATGCTCTGCCACATTTGAAATCATTTCGTTAATGTTAACAATATTTTCCGTTGCTAATAACGGAAACATATCAAATTTGCGATTTTGAGCAATACGATTTTTCCAAAGCAAAAGCTTTTTCTGGAAAGCTAGCAATTTGTCTGTGGATGTCAGAATATTTTCATTTTTTCCTTGAAGAGATGTATTGACTGAATTTAAGTAGCTGAAGATATCGGCTAAATATGCTAGCTTAGTACACCATGCATCATTTTCCAAATATTTTACGTATACATCATTACCCTCTTGTCTAAAAAAAAACTAGCAATTCCTGTTTCAACTCATGAACTCGGGTTAGCACTTTTCCTCTTGAGAGCCACCTCACTTCAGAGTGCAAAAGCAAACATTCATATTTGGATTCCATGGTGTTACAAAGTTGTTTGAACATACGGGTTTTTAATGGTCTCGATTTAATATAATTCACCATATGTACGACTTGTTCCAAAACAGACTTTAAGTTTGCTGGTAGACTCTTCGAAATCAAAGATTCCCTGTGCAGAAAGCAGTGAGTGGAGACTATATTTGAATTTATTGCTTTAACTCGACTACAAAATCCCTTAATACTGCCACGCATGGCTGGAGCTCCATCAGTACAGATTCCTGCGCAATTTTCCCAGGATAATTTCCATTCTTCCAAATAAGATGATACTGAATTAAATATGTCTTCTCCAGTTGCGTGACCAATAAGTTCCTTGCAGAATAAAAACTGATTTATTATTTCAGTGTCGTCAACAAAGCGAATAAATCCGATTAATTGGGCTTTGCCACTTATGTCAGTGGATTCGTCAATTTGCAGCGCAAAATTTTTTGTACTTAATTTCGCCGTCACTGCGTTCTCTATAAAACCTGACATATCTATAATTCTTCTTTTTATCGTATCGTCCGAAACGGGAATTTTTAGGACGTCTCGCTGCGCTTCATTGCCAAACATAATCTTAACAATTTCTAAACATGCGGGCAAAATTAGCGATTCTGCGATATCATGTGGCTTTTGCTTCAATGCAATTAGTTCTGCCACTTTATAAGAAGCGATTTGCGCTTTATCCGAAATTGTAACGCTCTTTCGAAAGCATGTTGCTTGCACTTCTTGATTTTTCAGCAATCTTTCGAAATAATCTTTACCTTTCGAAGTTAGACAAGAATGTTTTGTTGAAAGGTGTCGCTGTAACTTAGCTGGGACCATTGCACTGTTAGCCAATTTTTCACCACATACAATACATCTCGGAATAGGAACATCTTGACTACCGCTCCATGTAAAACCAAACTTCAGATATTCTTCCGAATAATGCCGAACTGATTCGGATATCTTTTTACGTTTATTTTCGGCATTTTTGTTGCCTTGCATATCTCCTTCAATTGAAGAAGACCTGCTTGTACTCGCCCCAACATTAACTTCACTTTCAGTCTTTCTTTTCAAAAATTTGTCCATATTTCAGATTTAAAAGTCTTGATTAACTGCTAAAATAAGCAACTAAAAAAGATAAGAATACTGTTAAAACTACACAACTTGCATTTCATCTTACCAATTTCCAACAATATAAAATATATATATACAATAAAAAACACACTCACGAAAACTAGATATTTATATAAAATTATGGCTGAACCGCAGATCGAAATTGCGCTTTTGTTATTTACGTACGAAGAAAGAGAAACAGCACGAAATCAACACTACGTAGCGCGCCCTGCGTTATCGAGTACACTAGAAATTTAGTGGTATTCCCCGGAGTAACTCCAAACGACGTAACTGCGTCGTTCGATACTTACACTGTTAAGAGGCAATATGCTAGCCCGCTCGGTTCGAAATCCACCGATTCCCCTGGTTTTCGTTCCCCACCACTCGCTCTATTACGGGCGGAGTTAGTGTATTCCCCTCAACCGAAGCGCGCTGGGAATTACACGCATGGCACGCTCTCGTTACAAATCTGTTTTTTTTTAATTCAGCTGAGATTGATTCAAGGGCACAGCACGATGCGTTCGGCCGATTGCCGACATATACCGAATGTACCGTTTCAAGACGGTTCGGTTCACCTCTAGGGAATTAACATGTTCATATTTACACTAATTAACAAAACTATGTAGTATTTATTTTATAGTAATAAAAAAATTTACTGTTTCTTATTATATTATATTCAAAATTTTCGCGGAACACCTGGGACAGCTTCGCGGAACACCAGTGTTCCACGGAACGGCGGTTGAGAGATTTTGTCAAGCTTGGAGTTTTTTGTGGCAACCACCGGGTCTTCATCAGCTGCTAGAGTTGCCGTATTGTCTGCGAAGGTTCCTGTGAGTACTCCCTCTAGTGCTGGTAGATCAGCTATGTATAGTAAATATAATGTTGGGCCAATTACGCTGCCTTGGGGGACACTAGCTTCTATTTTGTAAAGGTTGGTCGTCTCTTCACCTTGTTTCACAAAGAAGTGTGGTGCCTGCAAATCTAGTTTTTTGTAATTATTTGTAATTATGATCGTTCGAATTGGCCAGTGTGTCTCGTGTAACATTATTGTCACCTCCGGTGTTCCGCAAGGGTCTCACCTGCTTTTTAACGTGTTTGTGGACGACGTAATTAAATGTTTTTCTAACGCTCAATGTCTTCTATACGCCGAGGACATAAAATTTTCATGCGAGTTAGCACTCGTGAAGATGCCGTTCGCTTACAAAATGATTTGCTATCATTTCAATTATGGTGCCAGTTGAATAAACTTCAACTTAACTTAAAAAAATGCAAAGTCATAACTTTTTATAGACGTCAGTCTACCGTTGTGTATGGATACCGATCGATGGATGATCCATTAGAAGGCGTAACACCAATCAGGGATTTGGGTGTGGTCTTCGATTCCGTGCTCTCCTTCGACGAACATATATCAAATATCATTGCCAAAGCCTATCAGCTTCTCGGATTCGTAAAACGGAACTCCAGAGAGTTCTCGGATTCGAAGACCATACTCATACTATACTACACTTTAGTGCGTTCCCATTTGGAATATGGCTCTTGCGTTTGGTCACCATACACGGCGGTAGACAAAGACAGAATTGAATGCATCCAAAGAAAGTTCATTCAGTTTTTGGGTTTTAGATTTAACATTATCGGAAGCACTGCTGAACTCTGTAACCATTTCGGCATCCAAAGCTTAGAGCAACGTCAGTTTAACTTTGACGTAACTCAGGTATTTAAAATCGTAAATGGTCAAATCGAATGTCCGGACCTTCTAAATTGGATAGGAGTGCATGAAAAATCAAACCTTTAACGTTCCATTTAGAAGGACGGATTATACTCTACACTCGGCCTCTACGCGTATTTTAAGGAATGGCAACGAAGTCAATATTGGCTTCTTTGTTGACTCCTACAACACCTTACTGTGCGTATTGAAATCGTTGTGAATTTGATGTTATTTTAGTTTGTACCTAATTGTTATACACGTTTATATTAGTACTATGTTTTTATTGTGCTGATTTCTGCATTGTATTATTTATTTATATGTTATTATTCTGAATGTTTATATTTATGTATTGGCCATCCGTTTTTAATAAAGATTAAAAGTGTTCCACAGGATTTCCTCTTCTTTATATAATTTCATAAACTGTAGATTATGTTTGGAAGACCATCTTTCAGACATGTTAATAAATATTAAAAGTGCGATTCTTTTCGCAATCTACAACAAGTTAGTCTTACAAAGACTATATCAAACACTCATTGAAACAACTACTTCCCGGGCTAATACCCCGACGGACATTGAATTATACAACAAGTGTTTGCTGTTACATACAGTAACCTACTGCAAATGTAACAATTTGGGTCAAATTATTCAGGCCATCTATAGACGCGTTTCGAGATTTATCTCTCCTCAGTATAGCTTTGCCATTACCTCTAAACAATTTGACACCTTAGACTGGCGGTCACGTTACCGTTCAAACATAAGTATAAATGAAATTGCCAATTCTTGGTTGCAGAATACTTCAAACATTAAAAGTGCGATTCTTTTCGCAATCTACAACAAGTTAGTATAATTCAATGTCCGTCGGGGTATTAGCCCGGGAAGTAGTTGTTTCAATGAGTGTTTGATATAGTCTTTGTAAGGCTAACTTGTTGTAGATTGCGAAAAGAATCGCACTTTTAATGTTTGAAGTATTCTGCAACCAAGAATTGGCAATTTCATTTATACTTATGTTAATAAATGTCAAAATATTCTACGCCAGAATATTTATCAATATATTTAAAGGGAACTTGAACACTTTCCTGGCATTAACTCGCCTGTAGTTCACAAAAAGAGAGTTGTGGGAGAGCCACTGTCATGTGGTGTGGTGGGAAAAGGCGAGTAGACAGTTAAAATAAAAAATGTTGTAGTAGCTCGCACTCCAGTTGCTGTCCTACTCACCTTGACAGTAACTTGCATGATACATTTACAGAATGACAATAGCTGTCCTGCAGCTACTGTCTACGCCAACTCGCACTGTGTAAACACGCCTTTAGTCTCGTTATACACACGACGTGTCCCATTTATTCGTGTACATTTCGCAAACGCATCGTGTGTGTTACGAGGCTTAGTGACAGAAGCACTGATTTGGCAACCTTTCTTTAAGGTCCCGACTTTGACGCCATCTAGCGTTTGGCAACGTTGTGCGCTTGGATTTCTGTTGTTTGCTGTTGGTGCTTGAGTGCGGAAAAGTTGGGACCTCGAAGTGCAACCTAACGCTAGTTTGAATTGTAATTACCTTTGAGCGACGGCATGTCTATCCTTCACCTCCGAACGCTCGAACCAGATGTGCGGCGAGGCCCTGGCCACCGCCCTCTGCAGAATCCCCAAGAAACCACCGTGCCTCTGCCCGATCTAAATTTTCCGAACAAAACAATTACACAAACAAAATCCATTTCCGCACAAGCAACAAAAAACATACCAACGAATACATATTATCGCACATCAACATGAGCGCGTCAATCGGGGACGTGTGATTAGCGACACAGATGCCACCCTTCGGCCGATTTTCCGGATTGTGATAGATGATAACAGAAGACAGCGCCGCCGATAAAATCCCGAAAGACATTTTACTCACATAAGAAGCCAGCTTCTGTTTAAACACGCCCGACGGCAAATATCCCACTAGAGCAGTACACAAAGTCAACGTCATCACCTGTAACGATGGCAAAAAAAGACGAAGCTAGACAAACACTCAACACAAAAAAACAATTTCACAAACACAGTATTACAGAAAAACAATTTTAACGGGTCGTACACATAAGCTAATCCATTCAAGGTCATTTGGGACAAAAGTTGTATGCATGATTCAAATTTTCGTTATATGTTAATGCTTGAAGTTGAGTAATTTTACACAAGCTCAGGTGGAAGTAACGGTCGTACTTCGTCGAAACACTCAGGGATTAGTAACAGGGACGTCGACCAGTGAGTAGGCTTTCTTGTTTGAAGTAATCAATTTATTGAAATCAACCGAGCTTTCGGACATTATTTGTCTCCGTCTTCAGGGTTTTACAATTTTAAATCTGTTATCCAACCAACGAAAATGGTTCATCACAAGTTCAATCTCTGGGGCATAACACGGGACACGTGGGCACATAACCTATCATCTATCCTTGGATTAGGTTATGTGCCCACGCATCTCGTGTTACACCCCGACATTCGTTGTTTTCAAATGAGTTCTATTTGAATCTTTAAGCAAGTGTTTTCCACTCCCAGACTAAGCATGAAGTAAAATTTCGAGTTTAGAAAAGCCCCGTGAAAATTTGTCGAGGGTCGCGCAACGACCCGAGACAAATTTTCTGGGCTTTTCTAAACTCGAAATTTTACTTCATGCGCCACGCGTATAAAACACTAAAATATTGTGAAATGTATGTATATTTGAACCTCACTTGAATTCAGTGCTTTATACGCGTGCCGCATGAAATAAAATTTCGAGTTTAGAAAAGCCCAGAAAATTTGTCTCGGGTCGCTGCGCGACCCTCGACAAATTTTCACGGGGCTTTTCTAAACTCGAAATTTTACTTCATGCTTAGTCTGGGAGTGGAAAACACTCGTTTAAAGATTCAAATAGAACTCATTTAAAAAACAACGAATGTCTCCGGGGTATAACCCGGGATACGTGGGCACATAACCTAATCCAAGGATAGAGGTTATGTGCCCACGTGTCCCGTGTTATGCCCCAGAGATTGAACTTGTGATGAACCATTTTCGTTGGTTGGGTAACAGATTCAAAATTGTAAAACCCTGAAGAAGGAGACAAATAATCTCCGAAATCTCGGTTGATTTAATTAAAACAAACAGTTTTTTTTTACAAAACGTGTTTTTTTCATTGAAACAGCGTTTAAAACATTAAGGGTTAAAAACATATTTAAAACATGTTAAAAACACGTGTTAAACAGAACATATAGGGCATTTTTCTTTTAAGTATACATATCCCGAAAATTACAGCGTTTTTTAAATTTGCGGGAATTTGTTGTTTCAAAGCGGTTAATTTAAGGCTTTTAACGGGTGTTTTCCACTTCCAGACTAAGCATGAAGTAAAATTTCGAGTTTAGAAAAGCCTAAGAATTTGGATTGGCCGCGTAGCGAAGCGGAGCGGCCAATCCAAATTAGGCTTTTCTAAACTCAAAATTTTACTTCATGCGCCACGCTTAAAAACACTGATTCACAGTGAAGTTTTAAAGACACACACATACAACAATGATTATAGGCAACCTAATATACGTTAGAGTTATTAGGTTGCCTATAATCACTGTTTTAAACAATTTTTTCAGAGCAGAATTTTACTCACGTTTTATTCACATCTACATATTAGATTGCTAAAGCCGTATATTTTAAAATTTACTATATTTCAGTCTTTAATACGGGTGGCGCATGAAGTAAAATTTCGAGTTTAGAAAAGCCTAATTTGGATTGGCCGCTCCGCTTCGCTACGCGGCCAATCCAAATTTTCAGGCTTTTCTAAACTCGAAATTTTACTTCATGCTTAGTCTGGGAGTGGAAAACACTCGTTTAAAGGCTCAAATAGAACTAATTTAAAAAACAACGAATGTCTCCGGGGCATAACACGGGATACGTGGGCACATAACCTAACGCAAGGATAGATGTTAGGTTATGCGCCCACGTGTCCCGTGTTATGCCCTGGACATTGAACCTGTGATGAACCATTTTCGTTGGTTGGGTAACAGATTCAAAATTGTAAAACCCTGAAGAAGGAGACAAATAAACTTCGAACGCTCGGTCGATTACAATAGATTGATTACTTGAAATAAGAAAGCCTACTACTGGTCGATGTCCCGGTTACTAATCCCTGAGTGATTTTACACAAAAACTAATCGAAATAAATCAAAACCCAGTTAAGAGGGTTCCACTTTCAACTTTTCACTTCGTCTTTTAAATATTCAAAACCTAATTGAAAGGCTTAAATAATGGCAATGACAGCTAAGTCTCAAATAACAGTGAATGATCATTTTCCGAATTAATATAATAGTCCACCAATATTTAGGATAAAATAGATAATGCACATAAAAGCCGATGATCCACCATGTTCGCCCTTTTTAATTTTTTTTTTTGGACTCACCAAAGAGTAACTCATATCAGTTGACAGAATTATAACGTCAATGGTGGACGTGTGGTTGGCCACACAAACGCTAGCGTTGCGGGGCCTGTTGTGTTTGTTGTAAAAAGTCACAACGCCCGATAAAGACCTGACCATGATTCTAAAGGCAATTTTGTAGGTTTTGTCAATTAGGTACACCCTGATAAAACAGTCTGGCATCAGACCCAGGAGCCACGTTGTTACAACCAAATATTGGACCTGTTAGTAAATGTTTAAATGTGTGTTAGGTTGATTAATTGTGTGTTGGGTTAATTAATTGTGTTAGGGTTGCGGTTTACTAGTGAGACAGACTTTGCCCAGCCTTTTACTAGAGTGAGATAGACCGATATTTCTATTTCCAGCATAAAAAGGTAAACGTAACATACCATTGACATTTTTTTAATGAATGTTGAGCTAATTAAATGCAGAATATACGGACACCCTTGAATTTTACATAGTACAAGTTTTTGTTGCCTAAAAAAGAGTAAATAAATGACAACAAATAGCTATTTTTTTAATGACTTAAAAAATAGAATCACTTGGTATGTTTCACTAATTTTACATCTTTATTCCGACTAATTTCGGCTATCAGCCATTTTCAAGGAAAAATAAAATTAGTGAAACATACCAAGTGATTTTATTTTAAATTTAATTTTTTTAAAATATTTAGTTATGTTTCATCAAGTGATCAATGAGAAACAAATTGAAAATATATTAAAAAATAGCTTTTAAATAGCAGGATTTTTTTACAAAAAAAATCAATATCTGAATCGTTTTAAATTGGTGACATTAAAATCCCCCAAGTTTTAGGATTATTTTGATGTATCATATAATATTGTCCGATAATCAGAACATGAATAGTGCTGGGACTAGTGACTACCAAAAACGCTGGATTTCACCCATAATAAACCGCAACTTTAAGTTGATTAATTGTGTGTTGTGACGATATGATTTTTAATTACTTTAATTTTTTTCGTATGTTTTTATTTGAGAAGGCTGCCTTAGAAAATCTGTCAAAAAAAAAAAATAATAAAAAAAAAGTGTGAGCGGTGAACTTGGTGCGATCACGATCACGAGCTGTACTGTTTGTTGGTATTACGACATCATGGACTACAGAAAGGGTTCTTGCTAGACCTAAGTTCAAAGATTACCGTTGAGTGTAATGTTAATACTGCTGAAACTCTTTAACTCCTCGTCTTGCCTTCACTGCTGATACTCTTCAACTAGTCATCTGGCCGTTAGTGCGGTGGTTGGTTTCTGCGGGTTACCGGTCCGTGCTTGAAGAGTATTGTCAAGAGAAAATCAAGAACATGTCCGTGCTTGAAGAATAAATCAAGAAATTGAACCGTAATTAATTAGTCTTCAACCACAATCTCAAGTGGAGGATACTGCTATAATTACTCTTGCCCAGGATACAGATAAGCCCCAAGAAACTTTTATATTGTGTTTATTTTTCAAATTGAATTATTCATATTTAATCAACCTCTTTAGTTTACAAATAATGTAATCTCCAGTGCACTCGAGAATTAGGTCATGTAGCATTGCAATTGGCTAACTTTTAATATTAACTCACAATTTGAAAAATAAAAATGAACCCAAAATTCAATTTAAAAAAAATTCTTATTTTAGTTGGTATTTCGTAATTTAAACAATTAAGATTACTCAGATGTTCCTGTAAATTGCGTGGCGCGCAAAACATAAATTAAAAAAAAACAGAACCCACCCTTCGTACTGAGTCAGCTGGACCAGGAATAATTAGCTAAATTAAAGTTACTGCACATTTACAGGAACATCTGAGTTTTATTCATTGCATATCGATTTACCATGATTTTTAAGATTCTGAAAATGGAATTAGGGTAAAGGTGTATGGGAGGCACGAATCTAAAGTTCGTTGGTTAAGACGACTTACCGCTTGGCTGCAAATCGAATTCTAAGTTCCATTTTTGAGGTTATATATGGTCGTATTTTCGGCTAAATAAGCACATTAGAGATACAAATTACACACATGATGAAATTATCTCCAAAATGAGGACGTAATTCATCCAATGTGTAGTGTTATCTTCATTAATTCAGCCAATATCACGATATTAGTTTTACACTAGAATTGACGTCTACTGACGTTTATTTAAAATAATGGATATATAAATCGAGATTAATTATTAAATCATAGGTAATTTAATTTACGATATAAAAAATAGATGGCACCTTCGTACAATAACTAGGATATTTACTGCAATAATAATAAAATATTAACAAATAATATAACTATATATAATAACACCTACAAATATTACTTTTATATTTAATTCACTGTTTTTACTAAAATTAAATTTGTACGGTATATCCAGTTTGGTTAGTAGACACACAGCTAAATTTAAATACAATTAAAATAATTTAATAGAACCACATAACCAAGCAAAATTGTCTGATTTAAGGTTTTGTATAGCCACACATTTTTCTATAAAATAATAAGATGCAGATAAACATTTTATTATGCTTAGGCGATTTTACATGTTTTTAAGTTAGGTTAGTAGAAAGGTTTGCAATAGAATAAATTGCGGAAGTCTTTTTGCGCAAGTGAAATATTTCACATACTTCTAGGTTAGGTTAGGTTAGAAGAAAGGTTTGCAATAGAATAAATTGCGTATATTTCTTTGCAGACGATGACTATTCCAAATATTTCTAAATTAGGTTAGGAGAAAGATGTTCAATAAAATAAACTGCGTAACTCTCTTTGCGCACGGTGACTATTCCACATACTTGTAGGTTAGGTTATGTTAGGAGAAAGGTTTGCAATAGAATAAATTGCTTAAATATCTTTGAGCACATTAATTATTCTACATACTGCTAGGTTAGGTTAGGTTAGGAGACAAGCTTGCAATAGAATAAATTACGTAAGTCTCTTTGCGTATGCGGAACAGCCCCTGAATATTTAAATATTAACATTAATATTTTACATCATTCCTAAAGATGTCGATGACAGTTTTTGTAAACAGTTAATATTTATTACATTTTAATACATCTAGCGCCATCTATTTTTTTATATCGTAAATTAGAATAGCTATGATTCTAATTTACGATATACAAAAATAGATGGCGCTAGATGTCGTAAAATGTAATCTTGATTGATGTGAATCAATCTTGATTTATATATCCATTATTTTAAATAAACGTCAGTAGACGTCAATTTTTGTGTAAAATTAATATCGTGATATTGACTGAATTAATGAAGATAACACTACAGGATAATTTACGTCATCATTTTGGAGATAATTTCATCATGTGTGTAATAGGTATCCCTAATGTGCTTATTTAGCCGAAAATACGACCATATATAACCTCAAAAGTGGAACTTAGAATTTATTTTGTGGCCAAACGGTAAGTCGCCTTGGTTAAGGCGAACTTTAGATTCGTGCGTCCCATACACGTTTACCTCGATTCCGATTTTAGAATCTCAAGGTAAATCGATGTATAACAATCTCGTTTCTTGGGGCTTATCTGTATCCTGGGCAAGAGTAATTATAGCAGTATAGTCCACTTGAGATTGCGGTTGAAGACTAATTAATTACGGTTCAATTTCTTGATTTTTTCTTCAAGCACGGCATGTTCTTGATTTTCTCTTGACAATACTCTTCAAGCACGGACCGGTGACCCGCAGAAACCATCCACCGCACTAATGGCCAGATGAGGAGTTGAAGAGTTTCAACAGTGAAGGCAAGACGAGGAGTTGAAGAGTTTCAGCAGTATTAACATTATATTCAACGGTAATCTTTGAACTTGGGTCTAGCAAGAACCCTTTCTGTAGTCTATGATGTCGTAATACCAACAAACAGTACAGGTCGTGATCGTGATCGTACTAAGTTCACCGCTCACACTTTTTTTTTAATTATTATTTTTTTTACAGATTTTCTAAGGCAGCCTTCTCAAATAAAAACATACGAAACAAATTAAAGTAATTAAAAATCATACCGTCACAGTGTGTTTGTGTGTGAAATACTAGATGTGAATTCGGTACTTATACAACTTGGATTCTAGGATCCACATTTATTATTTGGACTTACCCCGCAAAAGCAGATTATCACCCTCAGCGGAAACAAAAAACAATACCGTATGAAGAAACCGCACATCCAGATAACGGTCAGTCTCCACGAGATGAACTCGTACCGCCTGTTCGTCCTGGTCAGCAAGTTCCAGTTTTTGAGATCTTCCGCTTCGAAACGCGACGTCACTTGATCCTCAATTATGGCTTCCACGCCCGCTTTGATGTACTCTAAGCAATTTGAAAGCTCGAACTAAAGAAAAAAGCACATTTAAGGTGTTTATAAAATCAGAATTCAAAAGCACAAACTAATTGAGAAGAAAAGAAGAAAACTTGTATTTTTCCCCCCTCTCAAATCGTTTCACCCTGCACGCTGTAAATTTTACGACATTCGTTGTTTTTTTAAAAGATTTCAATTCGAATCTTTAAATGAGGGTTTTCCACTCCCAGACTAACCATGAAGTAAAATTTCGAGTTTAGAAAAGCCTGAAAATTTGGATTGGCCGCGTAGCGAAGCGGAGCGCGGCCAATCCAAATTTGACTTTTCTAAACTCTAAATTTTACTTCATGCGCCACCGGTATAAAACACTGATATATCGTTAATTTTAAAATATACGGCTTCAGCAATCTAATATGTAGATGTGAATAAAACGTGAGTCAAATTCAGCGCTGAACAAATTGATTTGAACTGATTTACAGTGAAGTTTTAAAAACACACACATACAACAACGATTATAGGCAACCTAATATACGTTACAGTTATTGGGTTGCCTATAATCACTGTTTTAAACAATTTGAACAGTGATTATAGGCAACCCAATAACTGTAACGTATATTAGGTTGCCTATAATTGTTGTTGTATGTGTGTGTTTTTAAAACTTCACTGTAAATCAGTGTTTTTAGGCGTGGCGCATGAAGTAAAATTTCGAGTTTAGAAAAGCCTAATTTGGATTGGCCGCTCCGCTTCGCTACGCGGCCAATCCAAATTCTTAGGCTTTTCTAAACTCGAAATTTTACTTCATGCTTAGTCTGGGAGTGGAAACACTCGTTAAAAGCCTTAAATTAACCGCTTTGAAACAACAAATTCCCGCAAATTTAAAAAACGCTGTAATTTGCGGGATTTGTACTCAAAAGAAAAATGCCCTGTATGTTCTGTTTTAAACGTGTTTTAAACATGTTTTACGCACGTTTTAAACATGTTTTTAACTAAATTCTGTATTGTGGAGGCTTCTACTTCGTTATACATGTTAATTACACAATGAAACACTTTTAACTTTGTTTGTATAACACGTTTTATTTAATGTGACTGCAGTTTCGACAAATTTAGCTTGTCATTATCAAACTAGTTTAAGTTACTCCATGTTTGATAATGACAAGCTAAATTTGTCGAAACTGCAGTCACATTAAATAAAACGTGTTATACAAACAAAGTTAAAAGTGTTTCATTATGTTTTTAACTGTTAATGTTTCAAACGCTGTTTCAATGAAAGAAAACTCTCTTGTATATAATGTTTGTAAAAATGTAATTTCCTGTACTCCTTGAGAATGACTCAAAGTCGAAACTAGTTGGAATAAAAAACCAAAATATTAGTGAAATTTAACCAAGTTTTTTCTTTATTAAATCATAGTTAAATATGTTTCACCACGTGAAAGATGAGAAACTTGTTCAAGAAAAAACTGTTTGCTTTAATTAAAATAAAAATAAAACGTTTTTTTTAACAACCCTGGAAATAAGTGACTTACCCTTGTATCTGTTAATTTGGTCTCATCATCGGATAATTTCCCATCGTCGATTTTTTCCTTCTCCTCAATTTTTCCGGTGGAAGGCGGCGGTTCGGGCACAAGTATCAATTTATCGTCTCGACTGATCAAACTGTTGCCGTTCTTCTGCGACAGAACCCCGTTCTTTTTCACACCGTTGACGATCGGCGGAGACTCCACCTCCGATTTTTTGTCCGGCGGCAGTTCTTCGCTGTAGCCCTCGTCCTCGTCGGACTCGTCGTTCGGCCGTATCTTCTGCTGAGCCGTTTCAATATTCGCCCTTCCATACTAAAACAATAAAAAGAAGCAAAATAAGTTTAAATTCAGATACAGAGTTTTTCTATTCAGTATACATATCTGAATATACTGTATACGCTGTGTAAATCTTCGGATATTTGTTGTTTTTACAAATATTTTAAATTTAACCTTCAAACGAGTGTTTTCCACTCCCAGACTAAGCATGTAGTAAAATTTCGAGTTTAGAAAAGCCCCGCGTAGAAAATTTGTCGAGGGTCGCGCAGCGACCCGAGACAAATTTTCACGGGGCTTTTCTAAACTCGAAATTTTACTTCATGCGCCACGCGTATAAAACACTGATTTTAGGTGAAGTTCAAAATATTCTACTAAAGCAGTATGCTAGCAACGTGTATTCTGAACATCACATCACAATTTTTTCGTAGCTATCTTCTTTCTTGGAGAAAAATGACAGTTTGTCCAAAAATCGAGAATTTACGCGAGTGCACTCGCTTTTTTTGTATTTAACAAAAGTTGCGAATAACTCAATAACTAATAGAAATACAGAAAAATGGTTCAAATACAAGTTTTAGATAATTAAATTTGCGACAATTTTTCTATCTTCAATTTTTTCGTAGCTATCTTTTTTCTTGGAGAAAAATGACAGTTTGTTCAAAAATCGCGAATTAACGCGAGTGCACTTGCTTTTTTTGTATTTAACAAAAGTTGCGAATAACTCAATAACTAATAGAAATACAGAAAAATGGTTCAAATACAAGTTTAAGATAATCAAATTTGCGACAATTTTTCTATCTTCAATTTTTTCGTAGCTATCTTTTTTCTTGGAGAAAAATGGCAGTTTGTTCAAAAATCGAGAATTTACGCGAGTGCGCTCGCTTTTTTTGTATTTAACAAAAGTTGCGAATAACTCAATAACTAATAGAAATACAGAAAAATGGTTCAAATACAAGTTTTAGGTAATCAAATTTGCGACAATTTTTCTATCTTCAATTTTTTCGTAGCTATCTTTTTTCTTGGAGAAAAATGACAGTTTGTTCAAAAATCGCGAATTAACGCGAGTGCACTTGCTTTTTTTGTATTTAACAAAAGTTGTGAATAACTCAATAACTAATAGAAATACAGAAAAATGGTTCAAATACAAGTTTTAGATAATCAAATTTTTGACAATTTTTATATCTTTAATTTTTTCGTAGCAATCTTTTTTCTTGGAGAAAAATGACAGTTTGTTCAAAAATCGCGAATTAACGCGAGTGCACTTGCTTTTTTTGTATTTAACAAAAGTTGCGAATAACTCAATAACTAATAGAAATACAGAAAAATGGTTCAAATACAAGTTTTAGATAATCAAATTTGCGACAATTTTTCTATCTTCAATTTTTTCGTAGCTATCTTTTTTCTTGGAGAAAAAGACAGTTTGTTCAAAAATCGCGAATTAACGCGAGTGCACTTGCTTTTTTTGTATTTAACAAAAGTTGCGAATAACTCAATAACTAATAGAAATACAGAAAAATGGTTCAAATACAAGTTTTAGATAATCAAATGTGCGACAATTTTTCTATCTTCAATTTTTTCGTAGCTATCTTTTTTTTTGGAGAAAAATGGCAGTTTGTTCAAAAATCGCGAATTAATGCGAGTGCACTCGCTTTTTTTGTATTTAACAAAAGTTTCGAATAACTCAATAACTAATAGAAATACAGAAAAATGGTTTAAATACAAGTTTTAGATAATCAAATTTGCGACAATTTTTCTATCTTCAATTTTTACGTAGCTATCTTTTTTCTTGGAGAAAAATGGCAGTTTGTTCAAAAATCGCGAATTAACGCGAGTGCACTCGCTTTTTTTGTATTTAACAAAAGTTTCGAATAACTCAATAACTAATAGAAATACAGAAAAATGGTTTAAATACAAGTTTTAGATAATCAAATTTGCGACAATTTTTCTATCTTCAATTTTTACGTAGCTATCTTTTTTCTTGGAGAAAAATGGCAGTTTGTTCAAAAATCGAGAATTTACGCGAGTGCACTCGCTTTTTTTGTATTTTACAAAAGTTCCGAATAACTCAATAACTAATAGGAATTAGTTGAAGGTTAAATTTAAAATATTTGTACAAACAACAAACAAATATCCGAATTTTTTTTTGCAAGTCCCGGTGATTTTTTGCCTAAATACGCCATACGAAAGTGCCGTTTACTGATTAGGTTATTCGATTTTTAAATCGTTTTCGAAGACTGTTAGATGTATGAAAAAACGCTGCTCATATTTATTCGAACAATAAAAGTGAAGTAAGGAATAAAATATGTTTCATTGTGATTAAATACTCCACATAACTCAATTATTATTTAAACAATTAGGGAATCATTAAAAAATGTTCTTTATTAGTGCTAATAGATAGTAACAATCTTTACACAAGTCAATTGGTCTTAAAAACTAAATACATCACAGTATAAAAGAACGCTACTATACATGATACATTCTAAAATAAGTCTATAATAAGCTAATAAGCTGAAAAACACCTGTATCTAAAATTAAAATATAAAAACGGATAAAATATAATTTAACATTACAGATTACAGAGAGAGGGCAGCATAATTCCTCTATAATGAGGTACCAAAATCAAAATCTAAAAATTCGTCGATACTATAGAAGGCATGTTTAGTCAAAATAGTTTTTATTAAGTTTTTAAACGTGTTTAATGATAGGTTTCTGATATGAGTGGGTAATTTGTTGAAGAAATTGCCACACAAAATTAATTCTGTCCAAAAATTATTGAAGTCCTGGGCGGCTTTGGAAACAAACAACGGTTTTTTTTCTGAAATTGGTTATGACAAACGTCAGATTATAAACGACAGATTTCAAATAATTTTGTGTGAAGTAAGAATCGAGACAACATTGTGTAATTCCACAGCCAAGCAGTACTTTAACTATTTTTGGACAACCAGTAGAAGAGCTTTGATGGACATAATCGCCTTCATCAAAAATTAAGGATAGATACCTTAAAGAGAGATCACATTGTGTCCGGGTGAAGATTTTCCAGCCATGAAACGTAAGTTACATCACTTCATTACGGACTTCAAGGTGAAAAATAAGGCTGCTCAATGGAAAAAGGGAAGATCATACAACAACTCTTCCATTATGCGTGGCTCGTACTCCAGCAAAAATTGGACGTCCTTCTCTTACATTTGAGAAGAGCAGTGAACGTTCCAAACGTCGAAAAACGAAAGCACTACGGTCGACTACGAGTTCTTCTGAATTAGTTTATGCCGTTCAGATGAGCCTTCGTGCAGAAGAAAACGCGAATGGCGCAAACATCCTTAAGAAAATTAAGTTTTTATCGCCAATAAAGGCACATAAATACCGTAAGGCTTTTAAAGAGAGTGGAACCAATAACGGCATAGAACTTACAGCTGATGAGGCCTTATCACTACTTTTTGAGGCAAAATCAACTAGGCACCAATATGATATAATTAGGGGCTGGGGGGTTTCTCTAGATCAAAATACTCCGATTTTTAAAATTTTTGATACTAAGCCATGTGTAAACTCAATGGAAAAAGGGAAGATTATACAACAACTCTTCCATTATGCGTGGCTCGTACTCCAGCAAAAATTGGACGTCCTTCTCTTACATTTGAGAAGAGCAGTGAACGTTCCAAACGTCGAAAAACGAAAGCACTACGGTCGACTTCGAGTTCTTCTGAATTAGTTTATGCCGTTCAGATGAGCCTTCGTGCAGAAGAAAACGCGAATGGCGCAAACATCCTTAAGAAAATTAAGTTTTTATCGCCAATAAAGGCACATAAATACCGTAAGGCTTTTAAAGAGAGTGAGGCAAAATTTACCAGGCACCAATATGATATAATTAGGAGCTGGGGGGTTTCTCTAGATCAAAATACTCCGATTTTTTAAATTTTTGATACTAAGCCATGTGTAAACGTGTGTGGGACACATAAATGTTATGATAAAGTTCTTTCGGAGACTTACCGTTTAGCCGAAAATCGTATTTTAAGCTCCAATTTTGAGGTTATATACGTTGGTATCTTTGAGAAAATAAACACATTACAGGTATATCCTGAACACATGATGAAATAATCTACAAAAGTATGACGTAATTAATTAAAATTGTTGTATTATCTTCATTTATATAGCAAAAATCACGATATTAATTTCACATTAAATGTGACGTCCACTGACGTTTATTTAAACTAATGGATATATAATTATAGATTGATTATTATCCATATTTAGATTATGAGTATTTTAACTTCTGGTATAAAAAAGTAGAGGGTTATTTTAAAAAAATAACCGCTTACTAAAATGTTCTTCTAATGACCGATTATAACGTGAAAAATTAATTTTGTAATTGAACAAATTACAATATATATTCTTTATTACGGGAGACCTTTAAAAATACAACAATATATAATAACAATAATCACAAAACAATACAAAATCAAACAAAAAATGTACAAATGAATACAGTCTGAGACAGAAGTTACATCTAATAAAAGAGGACCAAATAAATAATTATATAAAGGACCTTAAGAGGAGTTAATCGATCTTAAAGAAAGTCTTTTAAAACGGTTCAACGAGATACCAAAAAAATCTATTGACTCGCCATAAGAATTAACATATCTTATTAAATTGTTTTGTGGGCTGTTATAGCCATACAGAGTAATGTGGTGTACGTCAGCAAGAAGTTTTTGTTGTCTGGTTGAGCGAACTGGAACGTTAATGCCAATAGACGACAAAATGGATGGGCAAAGTATCAGTCCATTCAGTATACGATATGCGAAGCATAGCATAAAATAAATCCTTCGTTTTTCAAGAGACAACAAACCGAGATATGTACGAAGTAGGTCATAATTATTACTATCGTACGAAAGGTTTGACCGGTAGCAAATGAGTTTTATCATTTTACGTTGTACACGTTCTAATCTATCAATGTGACATTGATAGTGCGGTGACCAAATTATGCAGCAATAGTCTAGAATTGGTCTGACTAAGGTGGAGTATAATGTCATTAAAGTACGGATAGATTTGAAATGTATAGTAATACGCCATATGAAACCAATTCTTTGAAATGCTTTTGCAATAATTAAATCTAAGTGCTCATGAAATTGAAATTTACAGTCAAGCAGAACGCCTAAATCATTGATTTTATAAACCCTCTCTAAAAGATTACTATCTAGAAAATAGATAGCCGGTAAATAGATCCCTTGTTTTCTTGAAAAACGAATATATTTGCATTTAGTTGTGTTCAAATGCAAATCATTACTGGAGCACCATATAATAAGCTGATCCAGATCATTCTGCAAGATGCGACAATCGTCACTGGTGGTGATTTTACGATACAGCTTCATATCATCTGCATAAAGCAAAACATTTGATTGAATTTCTTTACCAATATCATTGATAAAGATGGGAAATAGCAATGGTCCAAGGTGAGAACCCTGGGGCACACCTGAAGTTGCATTTATTACAGAACCAGAAACTGCATCATTTATTTTCACCACATGTTGTCTACAACTTATGAACGACCGGAGCCACTCAATCATGGACCCAGCAACACGGTATAATTTTGAAAATAATTTTATCATGTATACAATTAATACCGTAATGTGCTTATTTATCCAAAAAATACCAACGTATGGATCAAATTTGGAACTTAAAATACAATTTGCGGCTAAACGGTAAGTCTCCGAAAGAACTTTATCTTAGCATTTGTGCGTCCCACACAAGCTTACTCCCAGTTCCGTTAAAAAAAACTCTCAAAAATAATAGTATTTCGTTCTGGAGAAATCGCAGGAGCTGTGATAAAAAAAGTTTCCTGCTTACAAAAAGATCCAGGAAGCAAAAAAATCTGCTCTCGTGACCGTGAAGAAATCGTAGAAATTGAAAAAAGCGCAGAAGTTAATTTGCAGGCTTTATTAGTGCACACAATTAGCCGAATTGTCCAGATCCAAAAAGATGTTCTGCAAAGACTGACAACAGAACAGCTCAACAGTCTAGTATCCACGAAGATTCCGACGCAATCGAAGCGAAGCGAGCCCAGCAAATCCAAATTTTCAGGCTTCTCTACATAAACATAAAACTCCCTGTATATCATATTTGGTTGTAATTGTATTTATTTCATTAGTAGTGATTCTTCTTAATATTATTTTATTAACCGTTTTAAATATTTTTGGTGTAACACCGACACTTTGCATTGTAAGCAGGCTATTTATCAACTTTCAGGAGGGAGCTCATTTTTAATAATAATAATAATAATAATAATATTTATTTGCCCAACGGAAGACCAATACAGGGACAAAAATATAAATAAAAACTAAATAGTAATACAAAAATAGCACAAAAAGATACAACTTAGGAATATAAGTACAAGACAATTTTTAATTTATGGTATGAAGTGTTATACATGGTCACCAACAAAAATATCGCTAAATAAATTATTTGAATTAACAGACATATGAAAGATGGGTGACTTACGTAAAATATTTGTTCTTGAGGGTGGAATATGAAATGTGCTGCTGTGTCTTGACAATATACGTGGAACATGAAACTTTGTTTTCAATTAATTTACGCAAAAACGTTGCACTGAATTCTTCTCTCCGTGATGTCAAAGAGACGAACTGAAATTCATTTAATAAGCTCACATAATCACAAGATACATCCGGGTACGTACCGTGAGTTTTAAATGACAAGAATTTCAGAAACCTTCTCTGAACACGCTCAATTGACAAATATGCGTTGCTATAATATGGATACCATACAATCGATGCGTATTCAAGCTTACTCCTAACAAGAGCATAGTATAAAGTTTTTAA
This sequence comes from Philonthus cognatus, assembly GCA_932526585.2. NCBI lineage: Eukaryota > Metazoa > Arthropoda > Insecta > Coleoptera > Staphylinidae > Philonthus > Philonthus cognatus. The sequence goes on from OW052245.1 coordinate 75,805,938, forward strand.
CAACGTGAGGTCCTTAAAATGACGGGATGTACGCATTAAGAAACCTAGCGTTTTTAATGCAGAGGTTGATGTGCATTTTATGTGTTCCGAAAAGGATAATCTGCTGTCAAATAAAACCCCCAAATCTTTACATTGAGTGTTACGTTCAAGAATATCGTCCTGAACACGGTAGATAAATTGTATAGGTGTATTCTTACGGTGGTAAGACACTACAAGACACTTACTAATGTTCAATACAATTTTATTTACTAAACACCAGTGTGTAATATGATCAAGGTTATTCTGAAGTAGTAGAGCATCATCAACACATTTAATTGTGCAATATATTTTTATATCATCTGCGTATGCTAATACCGGACATAAAATAGAGGTTATCAGATCATTGATCTAAACAATAAATAGAAGCGAACCCAAATGCGATCCTTGAGGGACCCCTGACGTACTAACAAACTTGTTAGATCTAAAGCCATTAAAGTGTACATAGTTCACTCTGTTACTGAGGTATGAAGACATAAATTCAAGAGATGAACTAGTAAATCCAAAACTATTTAGTTTATGCGGCAATAAGTTGTGATTAATTGAGTCAAATGCTCGACTGAAATCGGTATAGATAACGTCGGTTTGTAATCGTTTATCGATAGATTCACTTATATTTTGAGTAACTACAGCTAAATTTGTTGAGATCGATCTGCCCGATAAAAAACCATGCTGAAATGGAGACAGATACTTATGAATGTGATTATAAATAGAGTTATAAATTATATGCTCAAACACTTTAGCAAAGTTTGATAAAAGGGCAATTGGCCGATAATTAGAAGTAAGACATGGATCGCCTTTCTTAAATACAGGCGTAACAACAGCAGTTTTACATACTTCAGGAAATGTCGAGGTCCGTATAGCTAGATTGTATATAATAGTCAGTGGTTTTGCAAGGATGTATTTGCAATCTCTAACTAAAAAGCTTGGAATTTGATCATCGCCACACACTGAAGAATTCTTTAATTTACTTATACTATTTACAACAACATTCTCACATAATTCACATTAAGCCATCTGTAGATGGCTTAAGACAATTAAAATTCATTCCCTATAATTTTATCAATTTATTTCAATTTCCTTTTGTTTCATTTAGTTTGGTTAGAGAATAGTTTGACCTGATGTTGCATTTTGCATATAAATTATGCATAGAACAGCAGTGCTGTCGTGTAACGCAAATATTCATTGTATAATTCAATATCTGTCGGGGTATTAGCTCGAGAAGTAGTTGTTTCAATGAATATATCGAGACAAACTTTTTGCAAAAAGTCGATATTAATTTTAATTCGTTTTTATATTTTAACAACATTTTCGTTAGTATGACTAATGGAAAAAGATTAGAAACTATATCGTCAAGTTTAGCTGTTGTTTTTGGCAGATATGATTTTAAGAAAGTATTTGCAAAGCCATTTACAATTGACAACGGTGACGTTAGTTCAATACCATCGTGAACCAGTTGACTAGGAATTCTGGATATTCCTTTTTTTTGCCTGACGAATTTCCAAATGTCTTTAGGATTTTTTTTAAGATCAATTTCAATTTTTCTAAGATATTCTTTATACGCCGAGGAGATTTGAGATTTTGTAAGGTTGCGTAACCTTTGAAATTCTGAATAATAGAAAGGATACCCAGTTGATTTCCATTTCCGATGATAATGCAATTTTAGTTTTACATTTTTTTTAATATTTGTTGTAAACCACGGAGGAAAATTATTATTTTTATTCAAAGTATACATCGGCACATTTCTGTTTAAGGCGTTGTATAATATATTGTAAAATTTACCGGTTACTTCATCGGAAGTACTGCAAGATTCTAGAGGCGACCAGTCCGCATTAAGTAGCTCAGAATACAAGTTAAAATAATTAGCTTTATTGAAATTAAATAATTTATTGTCATTTGTAGGAAATAGTTGTTGTTTATTACTTGTGTTAAGTTGCATATTCATAAACAATGCGGGATGATGTGAGTCTTCAGCAACAAAAGGGAATAAACATTTAGGCGACCTTATCAGAGGTGTCTATATATTTACACAAATAATGCATTTTTCACTTAAATAATACCTCAATTTGAAGTTTGGCCAGCTTTTTGTTAATTTGCCCCACTGTGGATCGTGCGGCGTTTCTTTTTATTTTAAAATACTCACCGATGAGAAGTTGGCCATAAATTCTCCAGCCACGGATTTAACCCGGCGCCTCCACAATCGGACATTTCATCATTACATCTTTAAACATTTATAAATCCTTATTGACGATCTATCCAATTAATTTTACAAATATAACAGTATTCCAAAAGATATTAAATAACAAACATTAAAAAAAAAATGTCTATGCCTCACATATTAACTAGACACAATTCTTGATTTAAACATTTTCAAAAATTAACTTCTATTTGTCCCCATATAGAAACAATTTGTTTGTGTCAATTGTTTCTATGGGGTATTGTTAACAATCTTAACTAATCAAAACACCGCGAAAATGACTTTGTGATTTTTTTTATGTCCAGCCACGATTATTCATTCAGAAATGTTTTGATTAGTTAAGATTGTTAACAATTCCCCATAGAAACAATTGACATGAAAAATTGTTTCTATATAGGGACAAATAGAAGTTATGAATTTTTGAAAATTTCTGTATGAATAATCGTGGCAAGACATAAAAAAAAATCACAAAGTCATTTTCACGGTGTTTTGATTAGTTAAGATTGTTAACAATACCCCATAGAAACAATTGACACAAGAAAATTGTTTCCATATGGGGACAAATAGAAGTTATGAATTTTTGAACATTTCTGGATGAATAATCGTGGCTGGACATAAAAAAAATCACAAAGTCATTTTCACGTTGTCTTGATTAGTTAAGATTGTTAACAATACCCCATAGAAACAATTGACACAAAAAAATTGTTTCTATATGGGGACAAATGGAAGTTATGAATTTTTGAAAATTTCTGGATGAATAATCGTGGCTGGAAATAAAAAAAATTAAAAAGTTATTTTCACGGTGTTTTGATTAGTTAAGATTGTTAACAATACCCTATAGAAACAATTGACACGAAAAAAATGTTTCTAAATAGGGACAAATAGAAGTTATGAATTTTTGAAAATTTCTGGATGAATAATCGTGGCTGGAAATAAAAAAATAAAAAAGTTATTTTCACGGTGTTTTGATTGGTGAAGATTGTTAGCAATACCCCATAGAAACAATTGACATGAAAAAATTGTTTCTATATGGGGACAAATAGAAGTTAAGAATTTTTAAAAATTTCGGAATGAATAATCGTGGCTGGAAATAAGAAAATAAAAAAGTTATTTTCACGGTGATTTGATTGATTAAGATTGTTAACAATACCCCATAGAAACAATTGACACGAAAAAAATGTTTCTAAATAGGGACAAATAGAAGTTATGAATTTTTGAAAATTTCTGGATGAATAATCGTGGCTGGAAATAAAAAAAATAAAAAAGTAATTTTCACGGTGTTTTGATTGTTGAAGATTGTTAGCAATACCCCATAGAAACAATTGACATGAAAAAATTGTTTCTATATGGGGACAAATAGAAGTTAAGAATTTTTAAAAATTTGGGAATGATTAATCGTGGCTGGAAATAAAAGAATAAAAAAGTTATTTTCACGGTGATTTGATTGATTAAGATTGTTAACAATACCCCATAGAAACAATTGACACGAAAAAATTGTTTCTATATGGGGACAAATAGAAGTTATGAATTTTTGAAAATTTCTGGATGAATAATCGTGGCTGGAAATAAAAAAAGTTAAAAAACTATTTTCACGGTGTTTTGATTGGTTAAGATTGTTAACAATACCCCATAGAAACAATTGACACGAAAAAAATGTTTCTATATGGGGACAAATACAAGTTATGAATTTTTGAAAATTTCTGGATGAATAATCGTGGCTGGAAATAAAAAAAATCAAAAAGTTATTTTCACGGTGTTTTGATTGTTGAAGATTGTTAGCAATACCTCATAGAAACAATTGACATGAAAAAATTGTTTCTATATGGGGACAAATAGAAGTTAAGAATTTTTAAAAATTTCGGAATGAATAGTCGTGGCTGGATATAAAAAAATAAAAAATTTATTTTCACGGTGATTTTATTGATTAAGATTGTTAACAATACCCCATAGAAACAATTAACACGAATAAATTGTTTCTATATGGGGACAAATAGAAGTTATGAATTTTTGAAAATTTCTGGATGAATAATCGTGGCTGGACATAAAAAAAATCACAAAGTCATTTTCACGGTGTTTTGGTTGGTTAAGATTGTAACCAATACCCCATAGAAACAATTGACACGCAAAAATTATTTCTATATGGGGACAAATAGAAGTTATGAATTTTTGAACATTTGTGGATGAAGAACAGTGGCTGGAAATAAATAAAAAATACAGAGTCATTTTCACGGTGTTTTGATTGGTTAAGATTGTTGACAATACCCCATAGAAACAATTGATATAAAAAAATTTTCACTATATGAGGACAAGTAGAAGTAATGAATTTTTGAATATTTCTGGATGAATAATCGTGGCTGGAAATAAGAAAAATCAAAAAGTCATTTTCACGGTGTTTTGATTTGTTAAGATTGTTAACAATACCCTATAGAAATAATTGACACGAAAAAATTGTTTCTACATGGGGACAAATAGAAGTTATGAATTTTTGAAATTTTTTGGATGAATAATCGTGGTTGGAAATAAAAAAATCACAAAGTCATTTTCACGGTGTTTTGATTGGTTAAGATTGTGAACAATACCCCATAGAAACAATTGACACGAAAAAAATGTTTCTATATGGGGACAAATACAAGTTATGAATTTTTGAAAATTTTTAAATCAAGAATTGTGTCTAGTTAATATGTGTGACACAGACATTTTTTTGAAATGTTTGTTGTTTACTATCTTTTGGAATACTGTTATATTTGTAAAATTAATTTTATAGATCATCAAAAAGGATTTATAAATGTTTAAACATGTAATAATGAAATGTCCGATTGGGGAGGCGCCGGGTTAAATCCGTAGCTGGAGAATTTATGGCCAACTTCTCATCGGTAAAATACTCAGATGCGTTTCTTCATATTCATTCAATGTGCGAAAGGTTTCTACAAATGCATTATTCCTATAAAATCATTACTTTTACCAATAGTTAGTTATCAGAGTGGAAAATTCCACACAATTTCCCCTCGATATTTTTAGCTCGATTCGAATCCTATTCAAACACTCTTACGTTTTCCCCCTTTGTATACCCTGAATATTCATCATCTCGTCCTACAATCATACCGAAAGCAATTATTTCTATTTATAGTAAATTACAATCTATTCTTTCGTCCATTCAATTAAAAAAAAAACAACAACAAATAGAAACAGCATCATCGTCCAAACTACCACCCACCACAAAACCCAATAAATTATTCCACTCGAACTGAATAATCGATAATGCAAAACTCTTCCCTATTTCCCCCCTATTTTCAATCAAATCGCATACGTATCATGCATCCAAAGGTCGGAGTTGAAAGTTCTTCGCATTTGCAAGGGTCGTAAATACTGTGCATAAGAAAGCTGAAAAAGAGTTTAATTTGCGAGTCGAGTATTCCTCCTTCAATGAAATCCTACACATATCGTACATCTAAAGGTCGGAGTTGAAAGTTCTTCGAGTTATGTGTCGTTAAGAGGATTATTCCCGAATGACCTTCGCAATATTCGGGATGTTAATAACGGCGATTATGTAATTAGTATCGATTGTTTATGTCGCCCGGGATGGTTCTTGACAAGAAGGGATGGCCCTAATGAGGGAAACTTTGGTGAATATGCGATGAGGTTATTGAGTAATGGCATTATTCAAATTAGTTTCTGCGGAATGGATAGATTCTTGAAATGTTTGAATCTGTAATGTATAAATTAGTATTTAGAAAAGAGAAGACAGAAAAATTCATGTATCATATTTTTTTGTCGTCTCTTTTCTAAATACTAATTATTTATTTATTATTTATTTCAAGAATCTATCCATTTTGCAGAAACAAATTTGTCCAAGTCTCCAAGTCTATTATCAAGATTCGCAGCTGTTTTCAATTCTAATATATAGCAAGATATCGTATGTTCAATAAAAAAAAAACCTCTAAAGTGCTATGATTTAATCTTTAGATATTCCTTGTTTTATTTTAAGTTCAATTTGAAGCTTTAAACGAGTGTTTTCAACTCCCAGACTAAGCATGAAGTAAAATTTCGAGTTTAGAAAAGCCCCGTGAAAATTTGTCGAGGGTCGCGCAGCGACCCGAGACAAATTTTCACGGGGCTTTTCTAAACTCGAAATTTTACTTCATGCGCCACGCGTATAAAACACTAAAATATTGTGAAATTTATGTAAATTTGAACTTCACTTGAAATCTATGTATTATACGCGTGGCGCATGAAGTAAAATTTCGAGTTTAGAAAAGCCCAGAAAATTTGTCTCGGGTCGCTGCGCGACCCTCGACAAATTTTCACGGGGCTTTTCTAAACTCGAAATTTTACTTCATGCTTAGTCTGGGAGTGGAAAACACTCGTTTTCCTACATACTTGTACTTTAAATGAGTATTTTCCACTCCCAGACTAAGCATGAAGTAAAATTTCGAGTTTAGAAAAGCCCCGTGAAAATTTGTCTCGGGTCGCGCAGCGACCCGAGACAAATTTTCTGGGCTTTTCTAAACTCGAAATTTTACTTCATGCGCCACGCGTATAAAACACTAAAATATTGTGAAATTTATGTAAATTTGAACTTCACTTGAAATCTATGTATTATACGCGTGGCGCATAAAGTAAAATTTCGAGTTTAGAAAAGCCCAGAAAATTTGTCTCGGGTCGCTGCGCGACCCTCGACAAATTTTCACGGGGCTTTTCTAAACTCGAAATTTTACTTCATGCTTAGTCTGGGAGTGGAAAACACTCGTTTTCCTACATACTTGTACTTTAAACGAGTATTTTCCACTCCCAGACTAAGCATGAAGTAAAATTTCGAGTTTAGAAAAGCCCCGTGAAAATTTGTCGAGGGTCGCGCAGCGACCCGAGACAAATTTTCACGGGGCTTTTCTAAACTCGAAATTTTACTTCATGCGCCACGCGTATAAAACACTAAAATATTGTGAAATTTATGTAAATTTGAACTTCACTTGAAATCTATGTTTTATACGCGTGGCGCATGAAGTAAAATTTCGCCACGCGTATAAAACACTAAAATATTGTGAAATTTATGTAAATTTGAACTTCACTTGAAATCTATGTATTATACGCGTGGCGCATAAAGTAAAATTTCGAGTTTAGAAAAGCCCAGAAAATTTTCACGGGGCTTTTCTAAACTCGAAATTTTACTTCATGCTTAGTCTGGGAGTGGAAAACATTCGTTTTCCTACATACTTGTACTTTAAACGAGTATTTTCCACTCCCAGACTAAGCATGAAGTAAAATTTCGAGTTTAGAAAAGCCCCGTGAAAATTTGTCGAGGGTCGCGCAGCGACCCGAGACAAATTTTCTGGGCTTTTCTAAACTCGAAATTTTACTTCATGCGCCACGCGTATAAAACACTAAAATATTGTGAAATTTATGTATATTTAAACCTCACTTGAAATCCGTGTTTTATACGCGTACATGCTTAGTATTTAGAAAAGAGCAGACAGAAAAATATGATACATAAATGTTTCTGTCTTCTCTTTTCTAAATACTAATTTATACATTACAGATTCAAACATTTTAAGAATCTATACATTTCGCAAAAACTAATTTGTCCAAGTCTCCAAGTCTATTATCAAGATTCGCAGCTGTTTTCAATTCTAATATTTAGCAAGATATCGTATGTTCAATAAAAAAAAAAACTTCTAGAGTGCCATTATTTATTCTTTTTTTAGATTTAGGTTGACATATAAAACGTTAGGCATAATAATTTTAGTATATAATTTCAGAGTTGCCAACCGAAAATATATTCCATGGCACTCTAGAGGTTTTTCTTAATTGAACATACGATATCAAGAACGCTAAATCAAAAAAAATCCTAAGCGGAAACACCTACTTTCCGTTTTTTTAGATATAAAAATAAATTTGACGTATGCAGCAAACACCTTGTAAACTTTTAGGACGCAACAGACCTAGTACTGTTCGTTAGATAAATTAATGTCCGTTCGTTACATAAACTAACGCACTTTTGACATTTGCTACAATGAATCTGTTCGTTACATGAACTGCACTGTATTCGTTTATAGGAGTTCAGTTGCACTGAACATGAATAGTGTCCCTGTATTTAAGAGAATAGCGCAAACTGGCATTCATCTTGACGCCTTTAGGCGCCAAATTCAAAATAAAACAAATTAACAGGGCGCGCGTCAATCATTATAGAATATGATTGGTTTATAAATGAAATTGCCAACTCTTGGTTGCAGAATACTTCAAACATTAAAAGTGCGATTCTTTTCGCAATCTACAACAAGTTAGTCTTACAAAGACTCTATCAAACACTCATTGACTACTTATGTTTGAACGGTAACGTGACCGCCAGTCTAAGGTGTCAAATTGTTTAGAGGGAATGGCAAAGCTATACTGATGAGAGATAAATCTCGAAACGCGTCTATAGATGGCCTGAATAATTTGACCCAAATTGTTACATTTGCAGTAGGTTACTGTATGTAACAGCAAACACTTGTTGTATAATTCAATGCCCGTCGGGGTATTAGCCCGGGAAGTAGTTGTTTCAATGAGTGTTTGATATAGTCTTTGTAAGACTAACTTGTTGTAGATTGCGAAAAGAATCGCACTTTTAATGATTGGTTTAATTTGAATTTGGCGAGTAAAGACGTTAAGATGGATGCAAGTTTGCGCTCATGATTTTTGCTACTTTCTTAAATACAGGGACACTAAACATGAATAGTGTCCCTTTATGTAAGAGAGTACCGCAATTGATAAGACCAATGTAAGGGCGTCAACATGGCGTCATAACTGTTCCATTACAACACTTGAAACAGTCGTGTGGATGTCCAATAAAATATAAGGTGCATTATATTTATTAATAAAAGAATGTACTTAGACTTAGATTCGGAATTCTTAACAGAAATTAATAAATAAATAATCATTACGATTTATTAATTGATGAAATTTCTTAATTTGTAATTGTCTATCATTAGTTGGAACACTACGCTTTGACAAACGTCAGATGCAAACGTCATTTCGTCGTGCGATTTATTTGTTTATATAGTTATGTTTGGCGATTTATAGGTTCTTTTTACACATAATTCATTTACCCTATTACCACGGGTAGTAAGAATTTTTTTTTTAATTTAATGTACAATAATTTAATTTGAATTTGGCACCTAAAGTCGTCAAGATGGATGCCAGTATGCGCTACTCTCTTAAATACAGTGACACTAAACATGAACTTTCTGCAACGGCATCTGACGGTGTTAATTATAAGTTCAGTTCATTTATGAACTGATGACGTCACAAACTTGAACTCAGTTCAACTTAGTGCAGCACAAACGAACGAACTTACTTTACGAGTGTAAAAGCACCATTTGATCTGCAATACGAAAATATCGATTTTGATATATAGTTCATCGCTATGCGTATTTTGTAAAATTCCTGTTTTAATTACGTCCACGGTATTCATTAGTTTGAAAGAAAGTGCCTTTCCATCAAAGCGGTGAATAAATTTCGTTCGTATTCATTGACTTGAAAATGTAATGAATGAACGCTTGCTAATGGCACAATTCGAATGGCGAGTTCATCAAGTGGCTGGCATTTTAGATCACGCGTGGAATTCGGAGTGAAAACACCGCTAATTAATTTAAATGGAATAGTCTCATTGCCGTTGCTTTTCTGATTGAAATACAAATTTATTAATATTAGGGGGACCGGAAAGTAATGTCGTTTTTGCGTATGTTGATCTTTGTGGTCGCCTAGCAGCTCATTGGGTAATTCAAAGTACTGTCAACGACATTTTAAGGTTAGAGTGACTTGTTTTCTTGTAAGTTATAAAATTTTAAAGCTTTTTTACAAATAAAACTACATGTTTGATAATGGCAAGCTAAATTTGCCGAAACTGCAGTCACATAAAAATAAATTGTGTTATACAAAGTTAAATCGTTTTTTATTAATAAATTAACATGTATAACGAAGTAGAAGCTTCCACAATGAAAAAAAATAACTTTTTTACAATGTTTGGTGAAATGATGAGTCAAAAACCAGAAGAGATACATATCCGGCATTGTATGCTTTTTGAATTTCATAAGAGGGTAGGCGTGTAACGGTTGCTACCAAAAGCATTTGCGATATTTATGCGAGTGCTTTAGATGTTCGTAAATGCCAAGTTAAAATCCGGTGATTTCAGTCTTTCTGACTCTCATCGATCAGGAAGACCAACAATTCTGGATAATGACATTTTAAGGGCGGAAGTGAAAGCAAATGCATGTCAGATCATTGAAGAACTTTCGAACAATCATAACGCACGTCGGTTAATTATTCAGGAACATTTGAAGCAGTTTGGGAAAGTAAGCAGAGCAGGTGTTTGGCTCCCGCACAATCTATCCGAGGAAAACAAATCTAATCGTTCCAATACCTGCAACTTATTGCTTCAGCGGTATAACACAGAAGCGTTTTTTGATAGACTGATTACCGGGGATGAAAAATGGTTCTTTTACGATAACCCAAAACGCAAAAGGCAGTGGCTTTCTCGAAAAGACGCGCTACAAGCTTCAACTAAACCAGGTTTACACCCCAAAAAGGCGCTTTTGTGTGTTTGGTGGAATACTTGTGGAGTTGTTCATTTTGAAGTGCTAAAACCTGGTCAAACTGTTAATGCAGACCTTTATTGTGAACAATTAGATAGAGTACATCAATCTTTGATTGAAAAGTACCCAGCTCCTGTTAATAGAAAAGGTGTAATTTCGCAACACGACAATGCAAGACCGCACTTCGCAAGACGAACTCTAAAAAAAATTATTGAACTAGGATGGGAAGTATTGCCGCACTCACCATACTCACCTGATATTGCGCCATCTGATTTCCACTTGTTTTGATCGCTAGAGCATTTTTTAGGTGGAACAAAAATTAAAAATTCTGAAGAAGTTGGAAATGCCATCTCCGGATATTTTTATGAGAAACCTGGTGATTTTTATCGATCCGGGATTGAAAACTTGCACACTAGATGGCAAAATGTCGTAGAAAATGAGGGTAATTATGTTATTGATTAAATTAAAATATCGATAAAAATGTTGTTGTTTGAATTTAATGTAAAAAAAAACTACATTACTTTCCGGTCCCCCTAATACATTACATTACATTAATAGATTAATATCTGGAGAGTTATACATTACATAAATACATTACGGCCATTCCATAAATAAGTGACACTTTTTAGGAGTACATCAGGGATTTTAGCGAATTTCACATATATTATAAAGGCTATCAAGATATGGTGTTTGGTTGTTACTAGAGGTTAAACAAATTATTGTGTCAAAAGTTATAACAATATAAACTTTTAGTACACTTTTATTTTGAACTTAAAAATATCGTAAACCGTTACCTATACAAAAAAAGTTATTCTGTACTTTTTTGTGCTAAAATGTTCAAAGTTTAAAATACATTTTTTTCCAAAACGAAGAAACTTCATTTATATAGATTTTATTTAATACATAAAACATATCTCAAACAATAATCAAATACTCATGTTTTAATTTTCTTGAAAAAAATATATTAGGGTATAATAATCCTACTATATAAAATTACGAAAAAACTATTCGTGAAAATGCAAACAGTGTCTTAATTAATAAGACAATTTAAGACGATAAATATCCATTGAAACAACTACTTCCCGTGCAAATACACCTCCGGATATTGAATTATACAATGAAATATTTAAAATCTTATTTAATTTGATTTGTTACAACGCTCTATTAAAGTATATGTAACGTTTAGGTCAACTAAGACACTGTTTGCATTTTCACGAATAGTTTTTTCGTAATTTTATATATTATGTTTAAAGTGTGCAAACTATAAGAAGCCTAAGCTTATTTTCTCGAATTCAAATAGTTTTGAATTTGAATTTATCTTGTTTGAACTGTACCGTAAAGTAAATAATAAGGTCTCACATTCTTCATACCTGCTAATGACATACTCCCCTTTTTTTACCTATAAATACCGACCATCATTTACACTCATTCCATTTCTGTGTACCTGTTCATTCCACACACAACACTTTTTCCAAGTAAGTTTGTTTTAATTTTATTCCTAATTTTCTTTAAACGTCATAAGCAAAGCTATACTGAAGAGAGATAAATCTCGAAACGCGTCTATAGATGGCCTAAGACATTAGTTTTAATCCAAGTCATTTCACTTCTAATTTGTTGCTATATCTCCTTTCATTTTAAATTTGTATTGTTAGTTGGTTTGAAGAGAATTTGACCTAAACGTTACATATACTTTAATAGAGCGTTGTAACAAATCAAATTAAATAAGATTTTAAATATTTCATTGTATAATTCAATATCCGGAGGTGTATTTGCACGGGAAGTAGTTGTTTCAATGGATATTTATCGTCTTGAGTTGTCTTATTAATTAAGACATTGTTTGCATTTTCATGAATAGTTTTTTTTTTTTCGTAATTTTATATATTATAAATTATTTCAATTTAAAATATAATTACTACAACAACATTTTGTATACTTAGAAAATATTGAATATTGCAATAATGTTTTCCACTCCCAGTATAGTTTCTAACATTCAAAGTGAAAGTAAGGAAAGCAGTGCGGCAGAATATTCAAATTAATCACGGTGAAAGTGTTTCTGTTTTGTTTACGTTGAATGTATCAAATTGTATTGCTAACCGTATTGAAACTATGAACAATTCTTTATATTTTATATTGTTAATATATGAACAAGGCTGTAGCCAAAAAAACAAAAATCGGAGGGGGTTATACAAATTTCGGGGGGGATTTAATAAAGCTTTAAACAAGTGTTTTCCACTCCCAGACTAAGCATGAAGTAAAATTTCGAGTTTAGAAAAGCCCCGTGAAAATTTGTCGAGGGTCGCGCAGCGACCCGAGACAAATTTTCTGGGCTTTTCTAAACTCGAAATTTTACTTCATGCGCCACGCGTATAAAACACAGATTTCAAGTGAAGTTCAAATATACATAAATTTCACAATTTTTTATTGTTTTATACGCATGGCGCATGAAGTAAAATTTCGAGTTTAGAAAAGCCCAGAAAATTTGTCTCGGGTCGCTGCGCGACCCTCGACAAATTTTCACGGGGCTTTTCTAAACTCGAAATTTTACTTCATGCTTAGTCTGGGAGTGAAAAACACTCGTTTAAATTTCAAATTGAACTTTTTTGAAAAAACAGCAGTTCAAACAAGATAAATTCAAATTCAAAACTATTTGAATTCGAGAAAATAAGCTTACGCTTCTTATAGTTTGCACACTTTAAAGTGTGCAAACTATAAGAAGCGTAAGCTTATTTTCTCGAATTCAAATAGTTTTGAATTTGAATTTATCTTGTTTGAAATAATTGATTTTTAAAAGCATATTGAATGTTAGAAACTATACTGGGAGTAATAAATATTATTGCAATATTCAATATTTTTTAAGTATACAAAATGTTGTTGTAGTAATTATATTTTAAATTGAAATAATTGTTTTTTAAAAGCAACATGTTCGTCGTATTCTAATGTGTTCCTGATAAGCAAAACGGAATTAGCAGTTTCTAACAAATGCACAATAAATACATAATTTATAAATTCACCTCAACGAAAATAGTAAAAGTAGTAGAAAATTGGAGTAAAATCTCCAAGCAGCACTAACCTCATTACCTCCTCCATTATCAATTCAAATTACCTCATTGAATTAACAATATCCACACGCGTGATTTACGACGAAACGAATTGATCGTTTCAACCTTAAACAATTGACTTAACGAACACGCGTGTTCAATCATTTCCAATCACACGATATGTGCCTGTACGACAAAATAAACACGCTGCGTTACTTTAAATAAAAAAATCCACCTATAATACAAAGTTTGCAATCATAAAATTCCATGGGATTTTAAACAGGGAATGTTGCGAGGCAATAAAAGATGAAACATTTTGTTTAAATATTAAGAAATGTTGATTGTTAGTGTTTTATTTTGTTGTTTAACATCGGTTTGCAGTCCTTGTAGAATTTCGAGATACTCTAAATAAAAATCGACCTATAATACACAGTTAACAATCAAAAAATTCCATGGGATTTTGACCGGGGAATGTTATGAGACAAAAAAATGATGTCAAATTTAGTTTACATATTAAGAAATGTCGATTATTTATTTATTTATTTAATAACAAAACAGGCTGTAAAAGTCCAATAACAGGGTCATATCATTAGTACAATATAAATACAATATATGGATAATATTACAAATTACTACAGTATGAAAAGAAAACTATAAACTAAGGTAACGCAGATAATAATTTAATACAATCACTAACATCAAGCTTAAATACTGAAAATGTTGCCGTAAAAATGTCTACATTATATGCGTAATTATTGTAGAACCGTGATAATCTTATAATGGGAGAGTTAGAATAATAATTATTAGCTGGAGTGTCGTAAGTAAAAGTCCTAATAAATCGTGAACAAACTCGAGGAACATTAAATTTAAGGCGACTGACAAAGTTCATGTCATCAATCAAATTATGCAACAGTTTATAGAGGAAGCATTTATCTCCCATAATAAGAACGTTAAAGCAGCGGGGATCCGAGAAGGGTGCGATTCGGTCGCCATGGGAGTGGAAAAATCGAAGAATTCATTTTAGAAAGTTCAAATTTTCACAGGACCAAAAAAAAAAAATCCGCGTGTCTTAGGCTAAGCGGCGTTCAAATCCGACCGCGTTTTCTATTTTAAATCATTTTTTTTAATTTTACGCCGGGCGGAAGATTTCCTAACCTCAATATTTTACACGCTGGTCTTGCTTCGCACGGAACTTTTTCAGGTCGCGCATAGCATAATTTCGATGGGATTTGACCTGGGCTTTCCAACGCGACACTTCCGAGCGCTCAAATCGCCCGATTAAAAAAAATATCGCATTTAATCGATTTTGCAAAAAAAAATAGATTTTTAAAATTTTGCGTCTATCGTGTTCAGAATTTCATTAGAAACACGACCTATCTATCGAGAATTTTTTCTATCGAGGAAAAGTATTTTCTTTTGCAATTGAAATTTCATAAAAATATACAGGGTGTCCCATTAGTGCGGTCTCGGAAGATATCTCAGCTCTCGTTAAAGATAGAAAAAAAATGTTTTCACGAAATTTGCTTGATTTTAAGAGCTGCATAACCTAAAATTATTTTCAAATATACAGGGTGTCCCATTATTCCATACTTAATACCAACTTTGTTATTTTAAATGGAACACCCTATATATTATTTTTTTATTTGATCCGCCTTTAAATAACCTACACCAAAACTAATGAAAATAGATATAGGGTATGTTATACAGGAAATAAAGCATTTTTTATTGCGGATTTGATCAAATAAAAAAATATAGGATGTCCCATTTAAAAAAATGAAGTAATGTACATTTTAAATATTAAATATTCGAGGGTAGTTTTTTACTAGGTTTTATAAGTAATATTAAAATGTGTTATAGTCAATGGATAGAGCATTCTTTACTGCATATGTGTGTAAAATTTCAGACTGGTATCTTAAAAAATACGAACACAGTGAATTTTTAAGTAAAGTACTAAAACTGCCAAAATTTTCAAAAAATATATATTTTTTTAAGTAACGAATTACCTAAAGTGCCGATAATGATATATCTTTGTGTAGGTTATTTAAAGGCGGATCAAATAAAAAAATAATATATAGGGTTTTCCATTTAAAATAACAAAGTTGGTATTAAGTATGGAATAATGGGACACCCTGTATATTTGAAAATAATTTTAGGTTATGCAGCTCTTAAAATCAAGCAAATTTGGTGAAAACATTTTTTTTCTATCTTTAACGAGAGCTGAGATATCTTCCGAGACCGCACTAATGGGACACCCTGTATACCGGGTGTCTAAATCTCGCATTTAATCGATGGTTTTTATTTTTTCTCCAAAACGTTTTGTTTAAACGCAGATCGCTAGGATTAAATTTAGCGGTGCTCGGAAATTTTTTTTTTTTTTATTGGCCGCCTTCACGGGCTGTCAGCACATTTTCGGTCGAAAAATTGCGATAGAAGAATTTGGTTTTCACATTACGATTTCGAATAATTATCCGCAACCGACAAGATGAAACAAGACGAAACAAAACAATTAAAATTAATTAATTTTTAAGTTTAACGTGTATATACAGGGTGGTCTAAAACCGTGATTTTCTTGATTATTTTTTTTGACCGACTTAAAATGCTCCAAAACGATTTGTTTAAACGTAGGGTGGTATGGTTTGACCTCGCGGTGCTCAGTAAATTATTTTCGAGCCAACAAATGGCTGCCTTCCCGGTGTTTCAGCAAATTTTCGGTCCAAAAATTGCGCTAGAGAAAATGTGTTTTCGCGGGGATAAACTACCCTCTCTATGTGTGAGCGAAGCGAGCAAGGCAAGCGAGCGAAGCGAGCGGCTGGAGCGAAGCGACCATCTCTTCCAACCTTTTCACGGACCTTTACATCCATCCACTCCATAACCACTACAAAACAACGATTTACCTTGCAGTCACCACCATTCGGCTCATGCACCAACGCCTCTCCCCCTCCCTTTACCCTTGCTACTATTATACATATTTTACTTCGACATCATTTTTTTTGTAATTATGCAATTCTCTTTACATTTCTACATTTCCTTGATTCGGCCCTCGGCTCCCCGGTTGGTAAATCGGGCTAAATGCTACTTTATAAATATAATTCTGTTATGTACAGAAATTAATTCAAATTCTGTAAGAAGATCACTGTAAGGTATATCAAAACTGTACTGGCGGTATTTTATAAAATAAAGATATCTAAGAAATTCTATTTGGATATTTTCGAGCATGCCAATATATTTCAGATTCCTAGATTTGATCCTTGAGGTATCCCACTGGATGCAACCTACCACTTGGATTTGTGACCGTATATCTCCACAAGTTGCCGGCGATTAAATAGCTATGACGAGATTACATTCATGATGTTGTGATTTAGGCCAAAGGATAACAATTACTTATGCTTACTTACTTAGTGTTTTATTTTTTGTTCAACGTCGGTTTGCAGTCTTTTTAAAATTGTGAGATATTGGCTGTTTTTTTTAAAAAGTTCAATTTCAAATTTAAACGAATGTTTTCACTCCCAGGCTAAGCATGAAGTAAAATTTCGAGTTTAGAAAAGCCCCGTGAAAATTTGCGCGACCCGAGACAAATTTTCTGGGCTTTTCTAAACTCGAAATTTTACTTCATGCGCCACGCGTATAAAACACTGATTTAATGTGGAGTTCCAAATTTATATTACTTAAATATTTTAAAACTTCTAATTTAAATTTATGAAACTTCATGGATTTTAACCAGGGAATGTTACGAGACAAAAAAAATATGCCAAATTAGTTTAATGCTAATTAATCTCTACTAGACGCATACAAACACGATACTAACATTTCGTATTATTAAATCAAAATCTACATGTTATTGTTAGTTTTGAAATAATGATAGAATGATCGTAGCAACATTACATTTCCATGTAGTCTAACTTCATTGTAATCAAGTAATTCAGAAGGTGTTACACTGTTTTTTTTATGTTTGTGAAAATGTATTTTTTCTGATATATTATTGGATTGCAATGTACTTCTAATGAGTGTCTCCACTCCCAGACTAAGCATGAAGTAAAATTTCGAGTTTAGAAAAGCCCCGCGTAGAAAATTTGTCGAGGGTCGCGCAGCGACCCGAGACAAATTTTCACGGGGCTTTTCTAAACTCGAAATTTTACTTCATGCGCCACGCGTGTAAAACACTGAAATATCGTTAAGTTCAAAATATACTGCTTAAGCAGTATTCCAAAGCAGTATATTTTGAACTTCACTTGACATTAGTGCTTTCAAGCTTCCCTTGTTTTTGAAGAGTGGTTAATTTGAAACTTCTAATGAATGTTTCCACTCCCAGACTAAGCATGAAGTAAAATTTCGAGTTTAGAAAAGCCCCGCGTAGAAAATTTGTCGAGGGTCGCGCAGCGACCCGAGACAAATTTTCACGGGGCTTTTCTAAACTCGAAATTTTACTTCATGCGCCACGCGTATAAAACACTGACTTCAAGTGAAGTTCAAAACATACTGAATAGGTTTATACATTTATGATTTCATGCATTATTAAATAAATTCTAAATAACCCTATTTTGTTATGACAGTTGAGGTTATGTATAAGACCTAAACTAAGGCTATTAAATTATTAGTTGTAAACTAACAATAGTAATCTACTTAAACGTTTTATTAACCTGAAAATGTTAATATCATTTTTAGAATTGTGTTAAAGCTTTATGCTAAGGTTTATTAATAAGGCTGGTTATGTTACAAAATCACTTAATATAATAGCAGACTATTTATGATTTTCAACTCTTTATTTAACTCACTACAATTGTTTCGCTACACTGTAGCTTCTTCAGGTGAAGAAATATAATATAATATATAGTCTGCTTATTATATTAAGTGATTTTGTAACATAACCAGCCTTATTAATAAACCTTAGCATAAAGCTTTAACACAATTCTAACAATAATATTAACATTTTCAGGTTAATAAAACGTTTAAGTAGGTTACTATTGTTAGTTTACAACTAATAATTTAATAGCCTTAGTTTAAGTCTTATACATAACCTCAACTGTCATAACAAAATAGGGTTATTTAGAATTTATTTAATAATGCTATTATATTAAGTGATAATGGATTTTCAAAAAATAAGTGCCTTAACAATCAACGAGATGTTATAAAATGTTTGTAACATGTTTTTAATTGTTAATGTTTTACTGTTTCATTGAAAACACGTTTTGTAAAAAAAAAACTGTTTGTTTTGATTAAAGTGATTAAACCTTTTTTTTGACAACCCTGGGCCTTGTATGATAAACTAACTGTATATGATAACCTAAATAATAAATGCTCTATACTCACTATTACTTTAATTAAGTTACTAAATTGGAGTAGTCACAAAAAAAAACCCTACTTTTATGTAAAGTTAAAGTTAATCTGAGGGGATTTTTCTCGTCGACGCTATAAGAATAATTAATGCGGGCGTCGTTGAATACACCCCTCGGTGGTGAACAAAAGAAACTTTCTGTTCCACTTATCTCAATTTCCACGAAAACTTATTTTCAGAAATAGAAAGATGCACGTTATTTATTTATAGAAAGTCCCCGATAAAAATAATTTTCCACTTCGCCGGGAGAGTAAATAAAATGCATTTATACAAAATATCGATTGCCGAATAATCCTCACAAGATTGTGCGAAATATTAGTAGAATTAATAAAATAATGGTGTTACTCCATTGATTCTGATCACTTTAAACAAAACACATTTAGGCCCTGTTAAGTTTAGATGTAAATACATTTTGGTGTTTTTCAATCATGGCTTATCGCTAAGCTGTGGTTTAAGCTTGAGTTTTCGTAAGCGGCCGACCACCACCGCTTAACGTGCTAAACTCGAATTCATAACCTCGAACATCAAAAATAGTTGACGTTTTAATATTGTCTCGACAATGAAGTAATTATTAGGTATTTCTATAGTTGAATGGATGTCGATAGATTATTCCTGAGGCGTTCGGATCTTTGACTTAGGTTCTAGAGCAGTGGTGGGGAAACTTTTTTTAAGACGGGCCATTTGTAATAACTAGACAATCGTAGCGGGCCAAAGAATAATGCTTAATCGTAGGTAGGTAGTTTTTATGCGGGTCGTCACATTACGAAGTAAGAACGCGTTTAAACATTCTCACGACGGCACTCTTAAACGGGCCGGATTAAACCTTTCCGCGGGCCGGACTTGGCCCGCGGGCCGTAGTTTCCCCATCACTGTTCTAGAGTTTCTTATTCTTCTGCATCCTTTCGGTCACATCATCGTTTGGATTAAATCCTTACATTGCTTTCTACATACCTTGTCCTACTAATTGTATGCATCTTTTCCTTTTCCTGTCCCTCAGAAAGGGCGAATGATGCAGCAATGTGTTATTATTATCTCCATGAATTAATTAGGACGTTCTTATACTTTTGAATCCTAGGTTACTCTCCAGATCGAAATACTCCGATTTTTGAATTGTTTTAAATTGAGCCAGGTGTAGACATGTGTGGGGCACACAAATGTTAGGATAAAGTTCTTTCGGAGACTTACCATTCAGCCGCAAATCGCATTTTAAGTTCCGATTTTGAGGTTATATATGTTGGTATTTTCGGGTGAATAAGCATATTACAGGTATAAATTGTACACAATGAAATTATCTCCAAAATTATGACGTAATTAATCCAAATTGTAGTATTATCTTCATTTATATAGCCAAAATCACAATATTCATTTCTCACTAAATCTGACGTCTACTGACGTTTATTTAAACTAATGGATATATAATTCTAGATTGATTATTATTCATGTTTAGATTATGAGTATCTTAGCTTTTTGTATAAAAAAATAGATGGCGTATTAAAATTTTAAAATAGATCCGCTCCCTAAAATGTTTTTCTAGTGACTGGGATTATAACGTAAAAAAATAATTTTGTAATTGAAATATTCTAATTTGTCTCTAACTTCTATAACCATAATTTCTAGTTGCGTTGATGGCCAACAATTTTGTTGTTACTCCACTGCTGCAACCCGAGTTGATTTTCGTAAACGGCAAATGTGAATTTATTGAAAATCAAAAGTTAAGTGTTTACTATAAGTTTATACATAACTGAGTACATGGTGATTTTATAATTACAGTATATGTGATATTGTTACGAGATCAATTTACTAAAAAGTAACGGTACAATATCATAATATTCTCGTTTCCCCGTAAAGGTAGCGCCATCTACTTTTTTATATCATAAATTAAAATATTTGTAATTTTCTAATGGATCCAATTTATATATCCATTATTTCAAATAAACGTTATTTCAAATAAACTAAATATGACGTGTACTGACACGTCATATTTAGTGTAAAATAAATATCGTGATTTTGGGCTGTATAAATAAAGATAATACTACAATTTTGATTATTTACGTCATAATTTTGAAAATAATTTCATCATGTGTACAATTTATTCCTGTAATGTGCTTATTTACCCAAATATACTAACCTATATAACCTCAAAATTGGAACTTTAAATACAATTTGCGGCTAAACAGTAAGTCTTCGAAAGGACTTTATCTTAACTATTGTTCGTCCCACACACGCTTACTTCCAGTTCCGCTGGCAAACTCTCAAAAATCTTAGTATTTCGTTCTGGAGAAAACCCAACAAAATATGCAAACGAGCTAGAAATGTATAACTGACATAATACGAGTTGTCAAAATTATTGCGTCAGATGATAACGTTTGTTACAACACGTTACATGTATCTGTAAAGAACAGTCGCGCTTGGTGCTGCAGAACTTTATGTGCATTTTATTTATTATTTATTAGGTTAATTTTAACCTCAATTCATACACAGTAAGGTTAACAAATACATAAGCATTTATATTATCTAGAGCACACGTCCGCTATTATCTCATGTACTCTTTTGGAACATAATATATTTACTACCAACATAACGTAAGCTTACGCTTAAATAAGCTTGGCTTAACAAATGATTCAGAAACAGATTGCAAAGTAAAGCCCAGCTTAGCTGAAACTACAGTTTACGAAAACTGCTGCCTAAGACATGATTCAACAACTGGCCCTTCACAAATGTATTTTATACCAATTGAAGGGTTAAGGGGAAAAACCAAATGAGTCCCAATTTTGAAATTCTACAAGGGAACAAAATGAAATGTCAGAGCTCTGTATGTTTCATAGGTTATTTATTTCTTTCGTCGTGAATAACTGGTGAGCTGTTTGTTTGTTTCCCATTAAGTTTTTCTACGTGAAAATACTTGGTCTAAGCTAGACAATAGTGTCAAAAACGATTTTTGGTACTTTTTGGACTCATTTGGTTTTTTTCCTTTACTCTTCAATTATTATGATTATTATCAATGGATTTCGATAGCTAACGCCATCTAATATGGAGCATTAGATGGCGTTAGCTATCGAAATCCATTGATAATAATCATAATAATTGAAAGGTAAAGGGAAAAAAACCAAATGAGTCCAAAAAGTACCAAAAATCGTTGGCATCGGTGGTTCAGAAGTTCGTTTACATTTCAAATGATGATTTAAAAGAAACTAGTTATGTGAGATAAAAAACTTTCTATTTATTATTAAAGTACAAAAATAAGGATTTTATTTTTTAAAAATTACATCGTCCATATGTGATCCTTGACTATTTTGACACTGCTGCAACCTGGAGCGGAAATTTTCAATGACGGCCTCACAAGTGTTTCGTGAAATGTTTTGCATTTCCTCTCGAATATTTTCCTTTAATTCCTCTAGGGACACTGGGTTGCTGTTAAAAACTTTACTTTTAAGCTATCCCCAAAGAAAGAAGTCCAGTGGGGATAAGTCCGGGCTACGAGGTGGCCTTTTTGGATATCACTTTTTGTCCAAAAAAATTCGCGAACAGCCCTTAATGAGCCTGTGAGCGTGATCTTGAGGCCTTAATTTCTGTACCATTTGGATTTTGTACGGATGTAAATGTACATTTTTGTGAAGAATACGAATCAAAGATGATCTGGGCACACCTAAGGCGTTAGACCGCTTCCGAGTAGAGAGTCCATGATTTTCACGAATAGACGCTCTTACATGCTCGACGTTTTCGGGATCTCTTGATGTTCTAGGTCGGCCGGTCGTGGTTGATTCATTGTTGAACCTGTCTCCTCGAACTTCTGTACCCATTTTAGAATCAATTGAATCCATGGAGCTTCATTTATACGCCGTATGTTGTAATGAGCGCAACATTTTCGTTGCGCTAGAGTAAAAGAATCGTTGTTGCGGTAGTACTCGCGTACACAGAACGCACGTTGTTTATCGCTGAACGACGCTATGGTACTGAATTCCCATTGGCCGCTCTTGCGCTTCGTAACCCCTCCGCCCCACCCCGCCGTTGCTGCTCGTCGCAGCTACCGACTCAACACAGACTTTTGGTCCACCCTGTATTATGATTATGTTTACGTTGTGTACAAAATGTGCATTTGGTAATTCAAATCAAACTGTGAAGAAAGGTTATACAATTCAATTCAAATTGCACATTTACAATTGCATCACGTAAAGATTATAAAATGCCGCGTTTAAAATTTTAAAATGTTATCGTGATGCAACGTAACTTATTGTTGATATTTTTATCCCACCCGAGATGAATTTTAATCAAACACAATTTTAGCGAGCATCGATCCAACAAACCAGTTGTTTTCTGGACGCTGTTTACGGAAAACCCACAAGATCAACTTAACCCTCAGAAAATGATTGTTTGCGCCACCGCCACTAAAAGGATTCCGGACTCGAGTTTCCATTATCCCCCCTCAACAACAAGCAAGCGTCTGCTTGCATAACACCGGCTTCCACGTCCAGTATAAATTCGATTTATTCCATTACGATAATTTTAAAACACGCACACGCGCTCTGTTGTGTAAGATAAAATTGATTGTTATCGTCTCTGATAAGGTTTTAAATGGTACTTGATGTTTATCCGATGAATTTTTGTTGGGTACATTTTCACTTGTGAACTTTGTCAAACAAGGTGGAATTTCTGAATTTAGCGACCCTCGACAAATTTTCACGGGGCTTTTCAAAACTCGAAATTTTACTTCATGCATAGTCTGGGAGTGGAAAACACTCGTTTAAAGCTTCAAATTGAACTCTTTTGCGACAAAGGTGGTAAAAGGTTCGAGTATTTTTCTTATTTTGTTTAATTATTGCAGGGTGTGAGTTCTAGCATGATTTAATAGTTTATTTTTAAAACACTTTAGTGGGGTTAAATTCCAGATTTGAGAAGCTGTTCTTCATGAACGAGGAGCGAATTTATTTGAATTATTTTGTATTGTATCTTTTCTACTTCTTTTTCTTAAATAACCACATGCTATTACTATTTAATGTGTTTTTATACCGTATTCCTCTTAAATCCTTAAAGTAAAACAAACAAAAAAGATGTAAAGGGTAAGTGATATACCGGGTGACCCATTTTAATTTATCCACTGGAATATCTTGTGAAATATGCATCGTAGAAAAAAATATTCCAAACAAAAGTTTAATGGTTTCGAGGGGGCTAACCGATCCTATAAAATGTTCGTCACCCCCACTAAAAACATTTGCCGTTGTTCATGATCCTGTTCACTTAATGCCTGGTTCAAACACACGTGGTACGGGTGATACTTCGAGTGTTTTAAATATCTTCTCGCAGTCTTTCTCGGGATGCCAATTTGGTGCTGTATTTCGCGAAGTGATATCTGGGGGTTCAAATGGATCATCGCTAAAACTGTTAAAATGCGCGGATTCATACGATGATCATTGATGGGGTTTCTCTGTCGACGTTGAATATTTCCTCTCCTACATCTCGATTCAATATGACGAATCGCTGAATGATTGGGATGATGCTGCCGTTGGGGAAATCGTCTTCTGTATAATGCCGCAGCTCTTCGATAAGAATGGCGACATTCTCCTAGGACAAGGAGAATATCCACCGTTTCATTCGGAGAATAATCGCTCATTCCGGATTCTTCTACAAAGCGTTCTCAGTTCTCACGTCACAAGACATCGAGGTTTGTGTACGAAGTGTCAGAAAAACTAGTCGGAATTAAAATACCCAAGCAAGCGTCGTCGAATTGTTTGTTTTGATTTTTTTAAGGCAATTTTTCATTTTTTCCGAAAACGTCTTCATTTTTGCGACTACACCGCCATCTATCAAGAATTCAAAAAAATGTTTTGGATAAAACCTACATAATATTTGCCGTAGAATCCGAATCAGAAATACAAAATAGGGGTTCCTATTTAAGAATTCAAAGTTGCCCCCCTCCTCCACCCCCGGGAGGGTAGTCGTGGCGAACATTTCATGGGATCGGATGGCCACCTCGAAACCATTAAACTTTTGTTCGAGACATTTATTTGTACGATGCATATTTGTCGAGATAATCTAATGGATAAATTAAGCGAATGCAGCGCCATCTATCACGAATTCAAAAAAAATTCTCGTATAAAACCTACGTCATTTTTGGTGTATAATCTGAATCTGAAATAAAAAAATAGGGATTCCTATTTAAGATTCTAAAGTTGCCCCCCCCCCTCCCACCCCCCGGGGAGTGGGGGTGACGAACATTTTATAGGATCGGTTGGCCCCCTCGAAACCATTAAACTTTTGTTTGGAATATTTTTTTCTACGATGCATATTTCACAAGATATTCCAGTGGATAAATTAAAATGGGTCACCCGGTATATTTATTATTATATTAATTGAGAATTTTCATCAGTTATCAATGAATAATACGTTAAAAAAACATTTAAACGTATTATTCATTTTTGTAATATCAAATCAATTAAAATTTAAATGAAAAGCGCGGACAGCCCGGCGAAATCTTTTTCGAGTTAGTTGGCGACATCGTCGTCCAGAGGCGCTCTTTGCAGTATTTTCCACTATAGTACCTTCTATAGAGTTCATTTTTCTAGGGCCTTGCATGCTAGCAACACGTATAAAGAGTCAATATGAAAGTAATAAAGTACTATTGCTTTCCTTTCCTTTGTGAACCTTCTATAGAATTCATTTTTCTAGGGCCTTGCATGTTAGCAGCACGTATAAAGAGCCAATATGAAAGTCACAAAGTACTATTGGTTTCCTTTGTACTTAGTGACTTTTACTTTGTACCTACTGTACGTGTTTGCTGAAACGGTAGCCAATTTCCACCTTCGTTACGTAATATACTATTATTAACTATTTTATAAGGGTGTCAAAAATAAAACGCGATATAGATACATCAGTTATCTTTCTGATAACTTTTTGTTAGTAGATATAAGCACAAATGTTTTAGCAACAGCTAATAAAATTCTTTCTAGAGGGCGATAAGATTCCAACACCATAAATCGCTCAACCCGTGCTTGTCGCGTGGCAAATCACCCGAGTTGCGAAATGTTAACAATTAATACGATAATTATGAAACAAATTGAGTAATGATTAACTGAATTTAATCTCGCGTTTAAAACAACAATTCTTAATTAATGAAGAAGTCTCGATTATTAGTTATATACAGAGAGTTTTACGTAACACCGAACATTTTCATAACAAGATTTTTTTTTTAAGTATCCATCTGCATACGTTGCACATTTTTCGATACTCGGTTTATTAAAAGAATTTAATTTTAAGCTTTAAGCGAGTGTTTTTCATTCCCAGGTTAAGCATGAAGTAAAATTTCGAGTTTAGAAAAGCCTGAAAATTTGGTTTGGTCGCGTAGCGCGAAGCGCGGAGCGGCCAAACCAAATTTTCAGGCTTTTCTAAACTCGAAATTTTACTTCATGCGCCACCGGTACAAAACACTGACATATTACGAAGTTTAAAACACACCGCTAAACTTTACATTGAATCAGTGTTTTGTACCGGTGGCGCATAAAGTAAAATTTCGAGTTTAGAAAAGCCTGAAAATTTGGTTTGGCCGCTCCGCGCTTCGCGCTACGCGACCAAACCAAATTTTCAGGCTTTTCTAAACTCGAAATTTTACTTCATGCTTAGCCTGGGAGTGGAAAACACTCGCTTAAAGCTGAATTCTTTTAATAAACCGAGCATCAGAAAATGTGCAACGTACGTATATGGATACTTCAAAGAAAAATTCTCGTTATGAAAATGTTCGGTGTTGCATAAAACTCTCTCTATATACAAATATCTTTATTTAGGGATTATATACATTATTCAATAATATTATAATTCAAAAACAAAAGAGCTGAGGTGAAAAGTGTTAAGGTAAAAGAGGATTATTTTTTCGTTGGCTACAACTTTTGTTTGAAACATTTTTTGATTTAGACATCGAAAGCCATAGTCGGTGAGTTGTTGATCTACACTAAGTTTTTTAGTTTCTAATTCAAAAACAAAAGAGCTGAGGTGAAAAGTGTTTAGGTAAAAGTGGTTTATTTTTTTGTTGGCTACAACTTTTGTTTGAAACATTTTTTGATTTAGACGTCGGAAGCCATAGTCGGTGAGTTGTTGATCTCCACTAGATTTTTTAGTTTCTAATTTAAAAACAAAAGAGCTGAGGTGAAAAGTGTTAAGGTAAAAGAGGTTTATTTTTTCGTTGGCTACAACTTTTGTTTCAAACATTTTTTGATTTAGACATCGAAAGCCATAGTCGGTGAGTTGTTGATCTCCACTAGATTTTTTAGTTTCTAATTCAAAAACAAAAGAGCTGAGGTGAAAAGTGTTTAGGTGAAAGTGGTTTATTTTTTTGTTGGCTACAACTTTTGTTTGAAACATTTTTTGATTTAGACGTCGAAAGCCATAATCGGTGAGTTGTTGATCTCCACTAGATTTTTTAGTTTCTAATTCAAAAAACAAAAAAGCTTGTATTTGTATTCTTGTATTTAAAATTGTCCTATAATAGGCTATCGACCCGAGGTCTTTCTGACATTGTTACATGGAATGTGTTTAGTTATAGTATGTTATGAATAGATGATAATGAATGAATAATATAAATAAATACTAGTTTAGTTAGTGGGTGTTTCTGAAATAAGGTCAGCGATGGAGTCCTTTTGTAGGTAAAGGTGGTTTATAGGATCATGATTAGTGAGTCTGGATGCACATTTATGGGCTAGATGGATAATTCGAGTTTCTATAGGGATTACTTGTGTTTTCTGATAAAGAGGGTTGTTGAAGGGGTTGTGGAGGGGTTTATTGGGATGTCTGTTGTTTGTCAACATTTTCAGGGCCGATCTTTCTGCTACCTGTACATTTTTTTTAGGGCTATTAGTTGTTATATTAATGTAAATATTATAAAACACTGAAATATTGTAAAATTAAAAATATACTAGTAAAACAGTATCAATTTGTAATAAACATCAGGTTTATCAGGGCAGGTGGTGGCCGAGCGGTAACGTCGTCGGACTGTATCGCTCGGCGAGCCACAAACTCGGGTTCGATTCCCGTGCACGGGGAGACTTTATTTAAAAATAATTTCTCGTCGTGACCCTGGGTGTGGTATGAATGTGAGTGTTTGTCCGTATAATAGCATACTACAAATTGTAATGTTAAACAATTAATTAATACAAAATATATATAAATAAATGATGTTGGCTAATCGGCAAGTTCCCAAGGCCAGGCTAAAGCCAAATACAACAAAAAAAAAATCAGGTTTATCACAAACAAATTTTTCTTAGCATCCAATAAAAATGATTTAAGTGAGTTTTTGTTGTTAATAAAAAAAACTCGCATGCATTTAATTGCAATAATTGTTCAATTATATCATTTCGCAAAGTATATTGCGCTTTATAAAATTTATTCAAGCACTTACATCCATAATTGCAGTATATTTTTGCATTTTATTATTTTCTTGGTTTATGTGCACTTATTACAAATACTTGAGTACGTTTATCAGTGCGTCGAGCATGATAAAAAACTAACAATGCAATAGTTAGGATATGAAAGATAATTTGAATAAAAAATAAGCATTTTAGACATTCGTATTTTGAATTAGTCACGAATTAGGTATGTATTTTAGTTTGATTGCGAAATTATTAATATTAATCCTTGAATATCTTGGAAATAAAAAGTAGAAAATTAAAAATATGATTTTTAAATTAATGGCAATCAAGCCAGTTTGGTAAACGAGTTCCAAATTACGATGTTGATCAATAATATTCTAAGGAGTGTTTTCCATTTCTTGGTTAAGCATAAAGTAAATATTTCGAGTTTAGAAAAGCCATCAAACATGCGGGATTTGTCGCGAGCCGTGAATAAATCCAAAATTATCGGATCCATCGTCTTTTAATGTTTATTTGTATTGTACCAGTGGCGTATTTATAGAGGGGGGCTGGAGGCCTGTGCCCCCCTCCCTATTAACTTCAAGAATAATGCAATCATTATTAAAAATAATATACATACTTAACAGAAATATAGATAATATACATAACAGATGCTATAAATATGTGTAACATTTGGTTTAGAATCGTCTTAATGGATTGGTAGTCTTAAGTGTTCATCGACAGCATGAAATCGATTTACAGAGAGTTTTAGATAATCTAGCGAGGCAAAAGAAAATATTGTAAAGTCTTGGCTACACATTAAGTTAATATATACATACTTACTAAAATGAAAGATATATTACTATATAAGTCGCCCCCCCCCCTAGCCTAGATTCATAAATACGCCACTGTATTGTGCAATCCTCATGTGTGAATAATTTTCCTGCTTTCGCCCAATTGAAGGAACACGCACCTTCGTCGCTCGTGCTTAAAAAATACTTTCACTCGGGAAAATTATTTTTTCGCACTTGTTTCGTAAAATACTAGTTTGAGACTGGTTAAAAGGCTCTATCTAGTTGCCAAGGCTATTAAAATAGAAGAATAAGCAACATAACTTGGTAACAAATAAATGTTATTTCTTAATATTTATTTGTACCATGAGTCATTACATAAAATATAAACAAATTAATCGCCTCAAGGAAATAATTTCGTCCAAAGTTTAATCTGTACATTTTTCCATTAACAATTTCATTGGTGGAAATTTACAATTTCGAAACGCGTGTAAACTAATTACAATGAAAGGGCGAAACGTAAACATTTAAATTGAAAAACATAAGAATAGGGATTAGCAAATAATATTTCTGATGCAAATTGATTATTATATATATATATATATATATATATATATATATATATATAACATCTTTATTTACAGGATACATAGCAAGTGTTTTAATTTGAAATTACCTAATATTATAATTTCGTTTCATCAAGAGTGCAGTGAACAAAGTATTTACCGAATTAAATTTAAATTCTGTAAATTGGCTATCGACCCTGGGGCCTTCCTTTATTATTATATTATCGTTAATAATTATTGTACAATTTAACCGCACAATGGGTCATCGGCCCAAGTCCATCTTGTTGGAATTAATCTAAATTTAGTTTATGACTGCGTGTGATACGAATTGGAAAAGAAGCGACTTTCTCTTTCGCCAGGTCGATCTCAAGTTCAATGAAATCGCAATTGCCAACGGCACTCAAGGAAGTGTAAAACGTAAAATTACATCATCGACCGTGCAGTTCGCAAGATGACTAGAATGTATCAACAATTGTTGCTACATGAACACTGCAACATTGTTCAAAATTGCAAGAAAAACAATACGAATTAATACAAGGTGTGTTTGAATCAGTGGCGGCTCGTAACAATATTTATTGGCGGGGCTGCAGATATGTTTACTGTTCTTCACTTTTGTACAAATAAAACAATTTCAACACTTTCAAATATATATTGCATAATGCTACATTTGTTTCGTCACACTGTGGCTTCTTCAGGCGAAGAAATGATAAATACATTTTTGTATCAATCAATTTTTTAATAGGTTGGTTGTAGTCCGTCATATCAAGTAAATTAAAATAATGGGTCAAAATGGATAAAAGTACTTCTTGATATTTTAAATTTATTTTATTTTCTGTAAATAAAATAAATTTAAAAATAAAATAAATTTAAAATATCAAGAAGTACTTTTATCCATTTTGACCCATTAAATCAATTTTTTGTTTATTGTTCATTTAAGTACAAATATTTCAATGTGTATGCATTTTGAGCAGGGTTTTTGTTTCATTTTGATTAAAACAAACAGTTTTTTTTTACAAAACGTATTTTTCATTAAAACAGCGTTTAAAACATTACCAATTAAAAACAATTTTAAAACGTGTTTTAATCATGTTTAAAACACGTTTAAAACGTGTTTTAAACACGTTTAAAACGTGTTTAAAACATGTTTAAGACAGAACATATAGGGCATTTTTCTTTTTAGTATACATATCCCGATAATTACGGTGTTTTTTTATATCTACAGAAATTCGTTGTTTCCAAGCGGTTAATTTGAGGCTTTTAACGAGTGCTTTCCACTCCCAGACTAAGCATGAAGTAAAATTTCGAGTTTAGAAAAGCCTAAGAATTTGGATTGGCCGCGTAGCGAAGCGGAGCGGCCAATCCAAATTAGGCTTTTCTAAACTCGAAATTTTACTTCATGCGCCACGCTTGAAAACACTGATTTACAGTGAAATTAAAAAAACACACAAATGCAACAACGATTATAGGCAACCTAATATACGCTATAGTTAGTTATTGGGTTGCCTATAATAAGTGTTTTAAACAATTTGTTCAGTGCAGAATTTGACTCACGCTTTATTCATATCTACATATTAGATTGCTAAAGCCGTTTATTTTAAACTTTACGATATTTCAGTGTTTCATACGTGTGGCGCATGAAGTAAAATTTCGAGTTTAGAAAAGCCTAATTTGGATTAGCCGCTCCGCTTCGCTACGCGGCCAATCAAAATTTTCAGGCTTTTCTAAACTCGAAATTTTACTTCATGCTTAGTCTGGGAGTGGAAAACCCTCGTTAACCTAGTTCAATTTGAAGTAAACTATCGAGTTTAAAAATTACTCAATTCTTAGTTGAGTTTTGTGCGACAAACGTGATGTGCATAAGTGTCGAAACTAATATTAGTTCATGTTTTACTGCGGCATGGCCTAGACCTCGATTATACATATTGGTCGCAATTTAAAACGTCAAAGATGCAATTTATCCGATGTAATGACGTCGAGAGAGAGATATAGTCAGTCGTCGTAAATTTCCCCAGCATGTTCATATCGATGTTTACTCGGAGGAATTTCTATTTGTGTCAGGCCTAAAAATATTATCTCCAAGACTATTTTTAATGGATTTATATTTTTACGCCTCGATTTGAACAATACAACACAAACCAAATACGATCAAATTTTTAGAAAAATTAAAATGTGTCTAAATTAGTCAAATTATGCAATTAATTAATATAACGATTTGAACAATACAACACAAACCAAATACGATCAAATTTTTAGAAAAATTAAAATGTGTCTAAATTAGTCAAATTATGCAATTAATTATTATAACATCTTTATTTATAGATTTTTTAAGAAAATAATTCTAAATATAATACAATACCTTTAAATTAACAAGATATGTCTATACACGTTCACCTGTCGCAGTTTCGCCCGTTTATAGACATATTTTGTTAATTTAAAGGTATTGTATTATATTTAGAATTGTTTACTTAAAAAATCCCAACTATAGGTCTTTTAGCCTGTTATGCACTTATTCGATGAAAATGTAAAAGTTATTGAAAACTTACGTTCTTTTTCTGGTTACGGTCTTGGCTTTAACGTCAAATCGTAAAACGATTCACTAAAACTCCCTAATATAATCTTATTGGTTGGTTAGATTAGTTTATTAAATGCAGATTGTTTTTTTTTTATTACTTGTTGCTGCAAATATCCAATAGTTTCGTTTTAGTAATCGTTGTAGGAATGTTTGCACATGCCGACGACGATTTCGCTGGATCGATTTCCCGTCAGACTTCATTCATCATTCCGCGCTGTATTCCATTACCATTATTTTAAACGCATCCAGAATACAATGCAAGCCAGTCGACCGTAACGAAAACACAGAATTAATTACCGGAAATAAATTAAGGTTACACGATTAGTTAAATTGGACATTTAGTAATATCCACACTAACAGTACAAGTACTAAAAATTTGTACTATTTAAGTTCTCGGTACTCAGTACGAGCAAGGCCATAGCCAAAAAAAATGTCGGGGGGGTTTTAATGGTAAAAATATTGTTTTCGCTCTTACAGGGCCGCTTGTGCATACAAAATTTAAACATTTTGAAAATTTTTGGGGGGGTTTAAACCCCCATACCCCCCCCCCCCTAGCTACGGCCTTGAGTACAAGTATTTAATTTTCCAAACACTTTTACTTAACTCATTTTTTGACCGCAAAACGAACTCGTTTTCGCTCAAAATGTCAAAACAAGCGAGTTCTCGCGGTTGAAATAATTTTTTATTTCAAGCCCAAATTCGCGATATTAAAATCACGATTTTCACCACAACACTTAACCAGAGTGTCATTGCTTTCTAACCTAACATTATTGACTATCAGCGACGGCTCGCAGCCTAACTTCAGGGTCGGCCAGAGATCCAAGGTAATATGTATCCGTTACTGAAAGGTGACTTTATTGTGCAATTCCTTATATTTATAACGAGCGATCCCAACCTCAAAATTTGTGTGCCTTGGAGCTGTGGTCGACCCTGAAGTTAGCCTGCGAGCCGTCGCTGTTGACTATCATCTATAGTTTGTCTCAAAAATACGAGGACCACAACAAAAATCAGCTGATCAAATTACGCGACTTTATTGGCTGCCGAAAAGGCAAATTCAAACTGAAGCATAAAAATCTAAGCACATGAAGTTGCAGTTATCATGTTAAAATCACATCTGACGCTTTTTTTTGTCAATTTGCGATTTGCCTTTATTTACATATCGTGTGTTTGAACAGTTAACTTTCCTCACCGCTGATCTCTATATAACACTAGATTGGGCTTAACCGCTAGGGCGCGTTCTCACATGGGCGCCGCCATGTTTGTCAAAATTGAGTGACACCAATATGGCGCGACATTTGAAATGAACGCAGCAATCAGTGTTTGTTAACATAGTGTTCCAGTGCATTTTCTGCGGAAGAAAACCCGACTTATCGAGAAATTTGAAGCTGCACAAGTACATCCAAATAAACTGTAAAAGTAAATATCATCTATTTATATTGTTATATTATAATGTGACCACTTCTAAGATTTCCATTCGACGAAGAATCGTCCAGAAAATGGCTGGAACAAATGGATTTGCCAAATACAAAAATAACCAAAACAATGAGATAGTGTTCCAAACATTTTGTTGCATCTGCGCTCAAGCAAAACAAGAAATACACGACCCCGACTATTTTCGACCAAGAGTACAAAAACACTTAGGTTTTTTGATGTAATTATAAAAGACAATAATGTTTAAAATAAAGGTGAAAATACTGATACTAAGAAGTTTGCAAATATTATTGTTTTCATTTCAATTATAAATAAATAACCATTGCACGCTGTATAAAAATTTACCAATAAAGCGTTCATGTATGCACATTTACTTATATAAACAAATATTTAATGAATATTTACTATAAATGTTTCATTGAAGTGATTTGAATTTGCCGCTCAAACGTGTCACAGAACCTCAATTTTAACGCCAGCATTAAAATGGGCACGCTGTCAGATAGCGGAATATGGCCTATGCAAAATCCAGCCGAAATGTAAGCGAATATTTTGATGAGTGAGGAGTACTGATCTCCATTGTTATACAGAGATCAGTGCTCCTCACTCATCAAAATATTCACTTATATTTCGGCTGTGTAAACCAAAAAGTTTGTTGTGATTTTCCTACTTTGAGACAAAGAATACCATAACCTAATCCAACATATCTGTCGTTCAACTGAATCAAAATGTCATTGCTTTCTAATCTAACCTACCTTAAAGCTAACTTAATCACAATCAGGCGCGGATCCTCGAAGGGGGAGGGGGGAAATCCCCCACCCCTCCCGCCAATGGTCAATCGACAATTGAAAAATATTGCATTTTTTGTTGAGTTTAAAATTTTTAGATGTAGATTAATAGACAGTTTATAAAATAAAAACTTTAACAAATTAGAGAATAAAATTTGTATTTACACCGCTTTTTTTTATGATGCTCACCATTTTGATCTTTTAAACCAATGATGATACGAAGTTGGTCAAATTAGACTAAAGTTTCAATATTTGATACTGAGTAAGAATACGTCAGCAAATTTCAGCTAATATCATTCGTTTTAAAAATATGGCGAAAATTGTAAAATG
Organism: Philonthus cognatus; assembly: GCA_932526585.2. Lineage (NCBI taxonomy): Eukaryota > Metazoa > Arthropoda > Insecta > Coleoptera > Staphylinidae > Philonthus > Philonthus cognatus. The sequence continues at coordinate 75,840,915 of OW052245.1, forward strand.
ATTATTAATTTATTGTAACTTTGTTATTTAATGTAACAGAGATCTGTAACTTGCACAGGAATTAACATATTATATACAGGGTGTCCCATTTTCTAGATACAACACCTATTTTTAGTTTTCTTATGGCGGCCATATTTAATTTTTGTACCATTGATAAGAACAAGAAAAAATTGTGCTAAAGCATGTTTCAATTAATTATTAGTTAAAGCAATGAAATAAAATATGACAGTTTTTGTTTTATCAAGTCGGCCATTTTGGATTTTTAGATAAGATCAAGAAAACTAATTGACATGTTACACATGATTTCGTACAAATTTTTCTTGATCTTATCTAAAAATCCAATTTGGCCTTGATAAAACTAAATCTGTCATATTTTATTTAATTGTTTTAACTAATTGAACTGTAGCACATGATTTTGCACTGCATTTTCTTGATCTTTTCAATGGTGTAAAAATCCAATATGGCCGCCATTAGAAAACCTAAAAATGGGTGTTGTATCTAGAAAATGGGACACCCTGCATAAAATCTGTTAATCCTCTGTATTTCTCTGAAGGCTTTTATGGTACACAGAAAATTACAGATGTCTATCGCATTAAATAACAAAGTTATAAAAAAAAATAAAGGATCATCCATTTTTACATTTTTTGCCATATTTTTAAAACAAATGATGTTAGCTGAAATTTGTTAACATATTCTTACTCAGTATCAAATATTGAAACTTTTGTCTAATGTAACTAACTTCGTGTCATTATTGGTTTACGAGAACCTAATGGTGAGCATGATAAAAAAACGAACGGTATAATAATTACATTTGTAAAACAGTTTTTATTAGTAAATGCCCCCCCCACAAAAAAAATCTCTCTGGGTCCGCCACTGATCAGAATGTCATTGTTTTCTAAACTAATCTAATTGAATGTCATCTAACCCAACCTAAGATATTCATCTGTCTTTTAACCTAACTAGGTTGTCATTGTTTTCTAACCTAACCTTGGGGCAGCTTGGTGGTGTAATCTCTTTATTGACTTATATGAATTTTACAGTATCAATACAATTAAAATTCGAATCTGCCTTTTTGGCATTACACACAATTTCGCAACAAACAATAGATATGTATCAAATAAAATTTAACTATATAACAAATTTACAAAATTTTAACCTACTAAAATATTTATATATATACAGAGAACAAATAAATAGAATTACTGAACATTAATCAAACTATAAAATATAAAAATGTATGTGTACAAAAAAAAATTAATATATGTACAATTTATATCGACAACTTTGGAATAGAAAATAAATATATTTTTTTGGCGTAGTGGTTAGAGTGTTGCACTGCCACGCCACGGGCCGGGGTTCAAATACCGGCCTAACAAGCTGTTTGCATTTATATAAGTTAGGATAAAAATGCTAAACACTCCGTCTTCTCGGATATGACGTTAAATGCATGTAGGACCCGTGTACTGCCTGGATGTTGCGTGCACGTTAAAGATCCCTACCGGTGGGTCAGAACTCCCACCGGGTTCGGCAAAATTCCCGGATAGCTGTAGATATAATCTCAGGCGTCATGATTGGCCATAGCAGCGAAAATAGATGACGTAAAACCCAAAATAAAAAAACGTAACCTTTTTAACTCATTTAACCTAACAGATCCATTTAAATCTTACTAACTCTAACCTAACCTTGGTAACTCATTTAACCCAATAGATCCATTTAAATCTTATTAAAATTTCTTTACGAATTTTCGATGACAATTTTTCCTATTAAAAAAATCTAAAACAATAACAACTCAGATACACTTGTGGCAAACAAGTTACAAATCGCTTGAATTGTTATATTTCACTGATTATTAATTTAATTAAAATAAATATTCATGAAAATTAAAAAATTTAATTAAAATAAATATTCATAAAAATTAAATATTTAATTAAAGTAAATATTCATTCAAATTAAATCATTAATTAAAATATTCATGAAAATTAAACATTTAATTAAACGCTGGAAATTTTATTTCCACAATGTTAGCAGGACAAACGCCTTGATAAACCTATGAACAATTGAATCTAATCTTAGAATAATGTATTATTAATCGAAGTTTATGTTATTAATAATTGAATTGATTAAAGTTTAAAGTACAATGTATTATTTGTTAATAATTGCTTTATTGATTGATATCTTGATGGTTTGAATAACAACATTTTATACAAAAAAAAGTATTTCAGTACAAACATTTCACAATCAGATAAGATGAGCACGAGAGAACTGGTCTTATCTTTTCAGTTTTTATTTTTAGACTGGATTCAGAATTTTAGTACAAAGAAAAATTAATTATATAAGTTATAACAATAAATCTGTGGCTTGAAGCTAAAAGGCCGAGGTAATATTTTTGGAAAGCAAAATTATTATTCATAACACGATATACATAATCAGATTCTATGCAAACATACAGGGAATTTTTTGGTATACATACTCATTAATTTTTAAGAGTTTAATTCGAAGCTTTCCACTCCCAGACTAAGCATGAAGTAAAATTTCGAGTTTAGAAAAGCCCTGTGAAAATTTGGAAATTAAAAAATGGCGGCCATAAGGAAAACAACAGTTAGCTATGGTTCCTGGGTAAACTTTAAAGTTATCACAAAATGAAATGTGCTACTAGATTCCCCATTAAAAAGTGTCTTATATCATAGTTCTAAATATCTAGATTCAATAGTATTTGAATAAAAAAACAAAACGAAATTTCAAAACTTCAGTTTTTTGGTGATTTTTAGAAAACAACAGAAGATATTTTAAATTTGTTTTCAGATTATTGGGGGCCCCTAAAATACACAACTTTATCCCAATTAACTTATCTCTTTAAATAACTGAGATTCCTATACATTCTGTGGAAATACGGACACGCGGTATACAGGGCGTCCCGTGACACAATAGAGCGTATTCCTTAGGCACACTTTTGTCTAAAATCTGATGGTTAAAGAGTTATGGGCAAAATTAAATTTAAGAAAGCAGAAATCATGCAGAACAAAGTACCTCACAACACATTCTTGATCTTCTAATAATTGAAGACGTAACTCTGTGAAGAGTTTCTGGATCGTCTTGTATGGATGCAGCTGCAGCCATAATATATTGAATGAACTTATTTATGGTTTGTGGTTTATTTCAACAAACTAAATCATGTGTCCTCAAAGATAATAGTCTAGAGGCGTTAGGTCTAGTGACCTCGGAGGCCATAGAACTGAACCTCCCCTTCCAATCCAACTGTTAGCAAATTTATTGTTTAAATATGTTCATAATGAGGAGGTGCACCATCATGCTGAAACTACATGTTAACTTTGTTTCGAAGTGGAATATCCTGGATTAAACGATAATTGCTATCATAAGTAAGTGAGCCTTCTAGACCAATAATTCCAAAACTATTAAATTTTAGACAAAAGTGTATAAGGCATTTTCGACTAAAATTTGTCCAAGAAATACGCTTGTAAGCTATACGCATCGAGTCACGGGACAGCCTGTAGATTTTTCCAGGATACGTACAACGCTAATAAACTTTTTACTTTTCCCGTATGTTGTTTTGTTTTCAATAAGATTTTCAAATCAAAAATATCAGTGGATATGTCTGTTTTCAGGTCCCCTGGGTTGATAAGACCATTTCTGAAAAATATCTGTCTGTTTGGGCGATTATGTCGTACAGACTAGAAGAATTGAGATATTAAAATCACACAATAAACTTAAGCTTTTTTACAATTATTTTAGCTAGCTTGGTCAACATCTAAAAGGCAGAAGTGTATTTTTAATATTTTGGTAAATATTGATAATATAAACAACTATAGAAGTCCAAAATAAATTTCTCAGATTGATGGAGCACAAACTAGGCAGGGCACATAGTCCAGGGAATTAACACTGACATAAAGGATCTGTTACAGATGCATACTCTGGAATCCCGCAGACGGATCAACGATCTGAGTACTCTGCATAGCCTCATAAACGGCTCCATTGATTGTCCAGATATTTTAAAATATCTGGATTTTTACTTTTCCGCCAACAGCCGTTTATTACGATCAAGACCGCTATTTCGCGAACGAAAAATCACTTCGAACTTTGGTCGCAACAACTCCATTGATCGTATAATGAGACTCGCTAATTTATATAACAACTGTGAATGGTTTGATATATTTAACAGTCCTCTAAGGAGTTTTAGATTTGGTATCATGCAAAATATTTTAGGATAATAAATCAATTTCATTATTAGTTTTCCTTATATTATTATTGTTTTTAGATTTTGTTATTTCTATATAGAATAATTGCTGTAATTATTACCACCATTTATTAAATTTTAGTTATTAATGTTAATACGTTTTATCAATTTTTAAATATTATTATTATTATTTTGTACATATTCTTTGTAAAAGGGGTTTCCCGTGAGAGAATAAATTAAGAAAAATAAAAAGATAAGAATTGTAGAGATTTAAAAGATGCATATTTTATTTAGATTTACAGTTTCTTTAGTAGCCCTCTTTGTATGAGTTATTTTGAACAAAACTCTTTTTAAAAGAAATAAATAAATTGATTGATGGATATTGTACTCTGACACATAACTTGACATGGATATCAACCAGATCAAAGTAAATTTTAAATTTTTTTCAATATATAAGTTTTTACTAAATATTTAGTAGCATCTCACCCGCTGCCTATTTTATAAATTTTCATAACTAGTAGTAGTGATTGTATTTGTTAGGACCTTCCTAACTGGCTATCGATCGCGAGATCGTTCAGCCGTGTAAGTTGTGTGTGAGTGCGTGTAACTGAACTTGTTACTTCAGATAATCGCCCTTGTTACTCTAAAGCAGGGGTGCCCAAACCGTCGATCGCAGGACCATTTTTGGTCGATCGCCAACTGGTTTGTTTCAACCTCCCGTTAGATTTTGTGAAAAATTAAAATCTTTTTTTACTACTTTACTACTAATTCGTTTGTTGCTATTTCCAAAGCAACATTAAGCCAAATTTAAGATCGCTGCATGGAGAATGATTTTTAAAAATTTCGACATTAAAAAATTATACACAGAGTCCGCCAGAAAATTGTATACACACTTTGAGGAACTAAAACTATTTATTGTGCGTGTGTATACATTTAAATACTGATCATACATGCTATATTGTCTTCAATTAAGGACATGGTTACTTTAGATTTTCAAAATGTTAGCCGATTGCAGTCAGAAACATGACGGAACAACGACGTGAGAAAAAGTTACATCGGTCAATGTTTCAATGGATATCGCTGTACCTGCCGCTGTAATCTCTTGGCGAAAGTCCTCCAGTAAAGGTGTAACTATGCGTGGGGTAGGGGGGATCATAAATAGTAAGTACATTTAAAATTGTATACTTCGCGGAAAATCATTCGAAGGACGATAATTTATTTACTCAAGGTCCAATAGACTCGAAGTCCTATTACAAGTAGGTTACAATCAATTATACAGGATTCTCCTTATTAAACTATCCATTTTATAATTTTAATAAAAACTTTCTAAGTAATAGTATATTACGTAACGAGAGTGGTATGCAGCATATTACATATAGGTCCAATAGACTCGAAGTCCTATTACAGGTAGGTTACAATCAATTATACAGGATTTTCCTTATTAAACTATCCATTTTATAATTTCAATAAAAACTTTCTAAGTAATAGTATATTACGTAACGAGAGTGGTATGCAGCATATTACATATGAGCGGACATGTTGCGCACGAGCCGCGCAGCGGCGAATGCAGTATTCCTCGAATATGTTATTGCCATTACACTCGAGAAACGTACGATCCTTTACCTACGCCCTAACAAAATAAACAATGAGCATGAAAGAACAACTTAGTTATTGTAATAATTTTTAATAGTACTATGACAATAATGAAAACTAAATGACTACTTGATCAATATACAGGGAATAAAGCTGTACATTTTCCGACATTCGTTGTTTTTTAAAAGAGTTCAAATTGAAGATTTAAACGAGTGTTTTCCACTCCCAGACTAAGCATGAAGTAAAATTTCGAGTTTAGAAAAGCCCCGTGATAATTTGTCGAGGGTCGCGCAGCGACCCGAGACAAATTTTCCTGGCTTTTCTAAACTCGAAATTTTACTTCATGCTTAGTCTAGGAGTGGAAAACACTCGTTTAGAGCCTTAAATTGAACTTAAAAATAACAACGAATATCTAAAGATGTAAAGAAAATAATTTCTTTTAGGTAAACATACGCCTAAGCTGTACATTTTCCGACATTCGTTGTTTTTTAAATGAGTTCTATTTGAATCTTTAAACGGGTGTTTTCCACTCCCAGACTAAGCATGAAGTAAAATTTCGAGTTTAGAAAAGCCCCGTGAAAAATTGTCGAGGGTCGCGCAGCGACCCGAGACAAATTTTCTGTGCTTTTCTAAACTCGAAATTTTTCTTCATGCGCCACGCGTATAAAACACTGATTTCAAGTGAGGTTCAAAATATCCTTAAAAGTACTTAACTTTCTTTTACCGCTTTTATCTAAACTTTTAAATAAAGTGATAAAACAAAGTTAAGTTCCAGTTGTACCAAACAAGTTGAACTGGATTAACTCTGAACTTCAGTTCAAAGTGACAATTGAACAATAGGAACTGTCATCTTGAACTCAAGTTCAGTTCCAACTCGAGTTCAACGTTTCTGGTGCTACTGGCCCTAAGTGTTTTATTATAATTTCATATAAAGATGAAACACAAAGTGAATGCTAACCAAATCAAAGATTTCAAAATATTATTGTTTAGCAGTATATTTATAATCCTACTTTAGCAGTTAACTTTTAATTCTGATTTAGAAGTATATTTTGAACTTCACCACAAATCAGTGTTTCATACGCGTGGCGCATGAAGTAAAATTTCGAGTTTAGAAAAGCCCAGAAAATTTGTCACAGGGCTTTTCTAAACTCGAAATTTTATTTCATGCTTAGTCTGGGAGTGGAAAACACACGTTTAAAGCTTCAAATTAAGCTCTTTTGAAAAACAACGAATGTTGCAAAATTTACAGCTTATGCATATGTTTACCTAAAAAAAATGTTCACGTTGTTTTTTTTAGAATAGAAAAGTTCAATTTGAAGCTATAAACGAGTGTTTTCCACTCCGAGACTAAGCATGAAGTAAAATTTCGAGTTTAGAAAAGCCCCGTGAAAATTTGTCGAGGGTCGCGCAGCGACCCGAGACAAATTTTCTGGGCTTTTCTAAACTCGAAATTTTACTTCATGCGCCACACGTACTAAACAATAATATTGTGAATTTATGTATATTAGAACCTCACTTGCAATCAGTATTTTATACGCGTGGGGCATGAAGTAAAATTTCGAGTTTAGAAAAGCCCAGAAAATTTGTCTCGGGTCGCTGCGCGACCCTCGACAAATTTTCACGGAGCTTTTCTAAACTCGAAATTTTACTTCATGCTTAGTCTGGGAGTGGAAAACACTCGTTTAAATCTTCACATTGATCTCCTTAAAAAAAAACAACGAATATCTGAAGATTTACAACATATAATTGGGATATGTATACTTAGAAGAAAAAATCCCTGTTTATATGAACCACAGTTGAAACACAACTTCCTAGTTGACCTCCATAAAGTTGGCACCCCCACTTCGCCAAAATCAAATTAAAATATGCCTATAATTTAGGACTAATTAAAGACTAATTTGTACCCACAAAATTATAATTTGTACCAACTTAGTTTCGCCGGAAAACCGATTATTATTATGGGGGTGCTAGCTTGACTAAAGTTAGCACCCCCACCATTCTCAATTGAAATTTAACGAATTTAACGGTACACAAACTGTAGCAATTTTTATAACGAAAAGTAATCATTGAATCAGGCAATTGTTGCTGTCGACAGATTGCATGACCAAAAAACATATACGAGACCAAGCATATTACGCAGCAAGTTTCCTGACTTGCGTCGAGACTTTTCCGCTGCATCCAGTGAATTTGCATGGCTCTTCCAGGTACTTTTGAAGAACAATTGCCGATAGTTCGCTTTCAATTTTGACAAGATTAATGTCTGAAGTCATTGCGCGACAGCGCAGTCGACTTGGTTGGCGCTACATCCTGCCGAACACTTTTGACGGTTTTATACCGAAATTTGAGATTTAACCGAAAATTATTTTATCAACAAAAATATTGTTTAGAACAAAATGCTTGTGGGTACAAATTAGTCCTAAATTAGAAACACAAGTTTACCTAGTTTTATTGTGGTTCCAATTTTTTATTACGGTTTTATACCGAAAATCGAGATTTAAAATTAATTAATCCGAAAATTATTTTATCGACAAAAAATGTGTTTAAAACAAAATACTTGTGGGTACTAATTAGTCCTAATTTTATACTCTACATTTCTGTTTATTAATTATGAACAGTACTTTTTTACTTATAAATTGGCTAAATAATGTATAAATTGTTAAAATAACTTATAATTGTTTAAACAATGAAAAACAAACATGGGTACAAATTAGTCTTTAATTCAAAGTTTTGGATGCACCTGGTTAAATTTCAATTGAGAATGGTGGGGGTGCTAACTTTAGTCAAGCTAGCACCCCCATAATAATAATCGGTTTTCCGGCGAAACTAAGTTGGTACAAATTATAATTTTGTGGGTACAAATTACTCTTTAATTAGTCCTAAATTGTAGGCATATTTTAATTTGATTTTGGCGAAGTGGGGGTGCCAACTTTATGGAGGTTCCTAGTTGTGTTATTTAGAAGTAAAATTATTAGGAAAAGAAAAACTTACAATGCGATTTTCTCAAATGCGGAATTTTCGACATGAGCCCTTTTAGCTATAAGCCATAAAAATGTTATTATTATTTAATTAAACATTTTATCTATCAAGTGCTCCTTATCTTAATACATGGGTTTTCCATTAAAATTCCTTAACTTGATCAAGTTTATTTTTATTTTGTACTTTTTAACCTACACAGGCCATTTTTCATGTACACATATCCCAATGTATACGCTGTAAATTCCCAGGTATTCCTTGTTTTGCTAAAACCGTTCAGTTTGAAGCTTCTAACGAGTGTTTCCACTCCCAGGCTAAGCATGAAGTAAAATTTCGAGTTTAGAAAAGCCCCGTGAAAATTTGTCGAGGGTCGCGCAGCGCACCGAGACAAATTTTCTGGGCTTTTCTAAACTCGAAATTTTACTTCATGCGCCACGCGTATTGAACACTGATTTGTAGTGAAGTTCAAAATATACTTCTAAATCAGAATCAAAAATAAACTGCTAAAATAGGATTACAAACATACTGCTAAACAATAACATTTTGAAATCTTTGATTTAGTTAGCATTCACTTTGTGGTTCATCTTTGTATGAAATTATATAAAACACTTAACTTTGTTATATCACTTTAAATAAAAGTGGTTAAAGACAGTTAAGTACTTTTAAAAATATTTTGAACATCACTTGAAATCAGTGTTCTATACGCGTGGCGCATGAAGTAAAATTTCGAGTTTAGAAAAGCCCAGAAAATTTGTCTCGGGTCGCTGCGCGACCCTCGCTAAATTTTCACGGGGCTTTTCTAAACTCGAAATTTTACTTCATGCTTAGCCTGGGAGTGGAAAACAGTCGTTAAAGCTTCGAATTAAACTCTTAAAAATCAACGAATATGTATACTGAAAAATTCCCTGTATATTTGCATAGAATCTGATTATGTAATTATTATATAAAATTATAATAAAACACTTAATTTTTATCACTTCATTTAAAAGTTTAAATAAAAGTGGTCAGGCTTTTCTAAACTCGAAATTTTACTTCATGCGCCACGCGTATACAACACTGAAATATTGTGAAATTGAAAATATACTCACGTTATTAAATTTGACAAATGTTTACTTCCTCTAGCCAAATTGTTCGAAATTCGAGCGGCTTCATTTCGAATACAGAACTATTTAGAATTCGTAAAAATTTGCTTACCCTTGTTAATTTGCATAACTTTGAATATTAAATTACGAGAATATTTGTGTAAACCGCAAACAGTAGGAATCAATTAATCTGACTACTAATTAAATTGCAATACAATTAACCGCACTAATAAAGCAATTTGTTTGTAGAAGTAATATTTAGGTTAAAATGTTGTTCGCAAACACAATGACTACTGATTTATTATTGCAATTATCTTTTGTTTCAAATTTTGTGATTTATGCATTGTTTATAAAAAAAAAAAACGGTCGTTTTCAGGGCAACTATTTATTTAGAGCGGTTTTGTTACCAAGTCGATTTATATTTTTAGAACCCGTTGCCAAAAATCCACGAATTAATCCAGAAAAAGCGCTTTCGAAATATTTAATTCAGGCAATCGCGTACTCAATTGAAACATTTAAATGAGTGAATCATACGATTCCAAAACTTAATTCTCCAAATCCTGCGCTCGGCTTGCAAACAAGGTTTCATTTTAAGTGAATAAATCAGCGTGCAGAAATTCCCACGCGCCCAATCCGCGTAAACGTGCGTTTTCCCAACATCATCACAAACACAATTGATTTTATTTCTGCTGAAGGTAAGGGGCGGACTCACCTCGAATATAATAAGCAGCAGCTTTATGTACAGCCTCCTCACACCGATTGATTTTCCTATGGAGGCCAGGAAGATGATGCACAACAGGAGCATCAAAAAGGGGGTGAAGAACAGTGATGCGATCACGGACACGGTGCTCATCATTACGGACATCGCGCTCCCCGACGCGCACTATTTCGATGACTGATTACTTTTCGGGAGGTAGGTTTCACTTAAACGACTCGGTGGACATGTCGGTGTGTGAACACGTCGCTCGGCGCTAGCTCACTCTTGCGCGCTTAGAGGAAGCATTTCGGCGTGAGATGGTGAGTGCGGACGTGAGAGGAGCGGAGGTGGGAATTTCGCGTCGAGTTCATGCGCGCACGTGGTTGTCACTGGTGCGGGTCTCTGTTTTACCCACCGGCGAACTGTCACCCGACAGCTGTCACGATAGGAAAAATCTGGAATATTGCATCAAGTTAATAACAGACGAATTGTTTAATTATTTTAATAATTTATTAGATTATTAATGATTTTACATTAATTAAAAGGTGTACAAAACGGATTTATGTGATTACGCGGGTATAATTTGAGAAAAAAGTGTTGTTGATTTCAAGTTGGCAACAGCTGTCACGAAACGAAAAATCTAGAATATTGCACAAAATATCAAGTTAATAATAAAGGAAATAACTGTATGTTTTTGAGTTTACCTGAAGTGATTATTACACTAATAAAGATTGTTATTCCTTACTTCACTTTTTAAAGTGATGTAAGGAATAACAGTCTTTATTAGTGTAATAAAGGAAATGTTTAATTATTTTAATAACTTATTTAAATATAGACGATTGTATAACAATTAATAACATATTTAATTATAAACGATTGTATATTAATTTTATGGTTGTAGATCACGGATTTATTTGATTACGCGGGAATAATTTGAAAAAAAAAGGGTTTCGATTTTAAGTTGGCAACAGCTGTCACGAAACAAAAAATCTGGAATATTACACAAATTATTAAGTCAATAATAGACGAAGTGTTTATTTATTTTAATATTAAATTATTAGTGGTTTTATAGATGTACAATATGGATTTATTTGATTACGCGGGATTAATTTGAGAAAAAAAGTGTTGATTTGAAGTTGGTAACAGCTGTCACGAAACGAAAAATCCGGAATATTGCATAAATTATAACGTTAATAATAGACGAAATGTTTAATTATTTTAATCTAGGCGATATTTTTGAATTACCCACTTGCGCGCGCCATCTAACGCCGCGGAAAGGAAATGTATTTCATGTTGGCTAGACGTATGAGATTTTAGGAGAGCTATATTCAGGTTGTTGAATCATAGAGAATTATTAGTAGACGAGAAGGTTACGTTACGGTTTGTGAAATTGTTGTTAGCGATTATTAAAGTTTTAAACAAATGCAGTCCGTCTAATTTCCAACCCCACGAAGTGGCCATCCCCGACTAATCAATTATTGTACATTAATTTTATAGATGTACAATTCGGATTTATTTGATTGATTTTATAAAAAGTGTTGTTGGTTTCAGATTGGTAAAACTGTTTCCTTAAGGTGTAAACGCACTTGACACAATTACGTCCATTTTTTAAAATCGCAGTTTTACATGCTAAAAAGTGAATTACAGGACACTTAAATGAATGATTAAATTAGTTATTTGAATTGAGTTTTGTGTTCTCCTGAAATAACCTATTATTTAAAGGTTGTGCAATGCCATTAGTAATTGGTGTGTGTGCACCTTTAGTTCGGATTTGACAGTTGTCTCCAGTGTTGCCAGACATGGCGATTTATCGCCAATGTGGCGGGCGATTTGATGAGCTGATTTAGCGAAGATATTTCATTTAATTGAAGTACAGTTGTGAGAGAAAAAAACTAGTACAGCAGGGAAGCTAAGCTACTGCAAAAATATTGTATTTTTTGCTTGTAAAACAAACTTGTCATGTACAGGTTAGCATTTATTACAGATATGACGTCACGTGTATGTCAAAAAGGCAGAGACAAGAAAAAAGTTAATTATACATGCAAGTTGTATGCGATTTTAAAGTAAACTCTCAAGTTATAGCACTGAATAAAATAAAGGATAAATTCACTTCAAGTCTAAGTATAAAAATAAGTTGCTAAACAAGAAAACACAAAAACAACACGAACATAAATAAATTGTTTAATATTTTCTCATGCCCCCCATTCCTATCAATAACTTCCTGTAAACGAGGCATTGATTAAACTAAGGGTCTTATGTACTCAGGAGTGATGTAAGTATGCCAAGCATTAACAATCATCTGTGTCAGGTCTTCTCTATCTCGAGGTCGCCAATTTTCCGCCTGCATACTCTTTGCCAGAGCTGGGCAGGATTCAAATCATTCAGGATTCGATTCCCGGATTCGAATCCTTTTAGAGGATTCAAAAGAGGTATTCGAATACTTTAGTGAAAACGGATTCGTGATCTGGATTCGTTACATTTTTTTAAAAGGATTCGTATTCGAATCCAGACGTAGATGATTCGAATCCTTATAAAAGGAATCGAATCCTCATACACGGATTCAAATCCTCCCAAATAATTCGAATCATTGCTATTAAGGCTGGGATTCGAATTCGATTAATTCAAATAGTTAAATATTCTAAGATGAATATTTAAATCACTAAATTATTCATATTTGAATATAAATATTTACATTTTCGAATAATTCAAATATTTGTGAATGCATATTTGGTTACTTAACCATATAAATTTTCCAAACTTAATAGTATATTTTGAACTTCACTTGAAATCAGTGTTTTATACGCGTGGCGCATGAAGTAAAATTTCGAGTTTAGAAAAGCCCCGTGAAAATTTGTCTCGGGTCGCTGCGCGACCCTCGACAAATTTTCTACGCGGGGCTTTTCTAAACTCGAAATTTTACTTCATGCTTAGTCTGCTAGTGGACAACACTCGTTTGAACTTTAAATTTAACTCTTTTATAAAATCGACGTATGTAATATAATAAATCATTCATTGAAATCATAGAAAAAGATGCAAAATTTTACCTAAAAAGAACTTTTAGAGTTAACTTTATAATTTGCTCGGCTCTTAATGGGTGAATATTCTATTCCTAAGAAAAACCGTATTTATGTAATATTAAAGTTGCATTAAATATAATAACAAACTGTGAATAAATCGACAAAAATCTAGAAATATCGCAAATCTCGACATGTAGAAAATCTTGACGGTCCACTCCCAGACTAAGCATGAAGTAAAATTTCGAGTTTAGAAAAGCCCCGCGTAGAAAATTTGTCGAGGGTCGCGCAGCGACCCGAGACAAATTTTCACGGGGCTTTTCTAAACTCGAAATTTTACTTCATGCGCCACGCGTATAAAACACTGACTTAAAGTGAAGTTAAAAACGCACTGAAAACCAACCTAACTTCGATATTTTTTCAAAATTGGATGTTTTCGTTCCTATCCATGCTATAAACCTTCAGATATTCGTTGTTTTCTTGTAAAGAAACTTCGATTCACTGTAGTCCTTCGGTCTCCGAAGACCATGATTAGTTCTTCTAGCTGTAGCCTTTGTAAAATGGCAATAAACTTAGTAATCTAGAGTGATCACTCAATTTGAAACTTCTAAGAACGAGTGTTGTCTACTCCCAGACTAAGCATGAAGTAAAATTTCGAGTTTAGAAAAGCCCCGCGTAGAAAATTTGTCGAGGGTCGCGCAGCGACCCGAGACAAATTTTCAAGGGGCTTTTCTAAACTCGAAATTTTACTTCATGCGCCACGCGTATAAAACACCGATTTAGAATGAAGTTCAATAACACATATATCATCATTAATTAAAATCATTATTTAATCTGATATTTAGTCGGTAAATGAACATTTTTGTTAATAGAAACTGATGGAATAAAATGTTACTGCTTGCAAATGATAGATTCAAATTTATTTTTAAAGGATTTGTATCCGTGATTCAAAAATGAGGATTCGAATCTTTGATTCGAATCATATTATTCACTTATGGATCCTTTATTCGAGTATTCGTGATTCGAATCATATTAGGTGATTCGGATTCGTGATCCGAATCCTGTTTTTGAGGATTCATCCCAGCTCTGCTCTTTGCCATATGGCCCCAAACGTTCTCAATGAGATTTAGGTCTGGACTTTTTGAAGGCCAGGATAACTCTTGTGTGGACTAGGCAGTTTCCTAAAGTTGCAGAGTAAGTAAATCACGTAAAATGACTTAACCATTAACAAATAACTTACTTGTTCAAACGTGTAATCTAGCCCAAATACTGGTAACTGAAGGTCCCAGAAGTTCCTCCAGTATTCTGATATACACGGGTGTTACAGCTTTACCTGGCTCGCCGTAACTCCGACCTTTCACATTTACATTAATATTATAAATATTGTCCCTTAATGCGTATTTTATTATGTTTTCGTGTAATCGCAGTTACCAAGAAGTGATTTTTATGGTGTTTACGTAAAGTGCGCGATGGGAACAATTGAATCATAAACCGCCAAACGCAAACGGTTGAGCAAATTAACCGACAGCTGCATACCAGACCCGAACGAGAGGCTCAAGATGCAGATTGTAGTTTGGCAACATCGGTAAGGTGGTGGTAATTGGGAATTATCATGACCAATTAGAATCACTCATTACCACCACCTACCCCTATAAGACTCCACCCACCACCCCGTGGAGTAACCAAGGGATAGACGAGAGAAGAGACGATAACGAAACGTCAATGAGAACGGTTGCGACATTTTAAACTTTTGTACATTTTGTATATATTGGTGTTTGACGAATATACGAGTTAAACTAATTTTATTATTTTTATTATATCTAAACCAGATATAATTGGTCTTTCGAATCTAGGAATAGTATTCTATTCTATTCTATTGAAAGTGAGTGGGTAGTTATGCTACCCTCCACCGCAAGGATCTATTGTGGCTCACAATTAAGGTCGAACATCCGACCTTACAGCTCACCTTCCAAGTCCATCTTCTTGATGAAGTCAAGGATCTTGTCAGGTGAAGTTTTTTCCAGGTCCTTCAGGTTTAGCTTCGGTGTGCCAAACACTGTGGTCCTGATCTGGTCGCCAGCTGGACAGGCACATATGACGTGCTCTGCTGTTTCATCATCCTCTAGGCATAGGCGGCACTCAGTGGTGTCGCTTAGTCCTAGTTTATTAAGGTGATGCCTCAGACGGCTGTGTCCAGTGAAGAGAGCAGTTAATGTGAGAACATCTGATCTGCTCAGCTTCAACCATGAGGCCGAGTATAGTAACATTTTGGTTCTTCGAACCGGATTAGAAACAACGGGGGCAGTTAATCGTTCTTCGATGCTAGCACATACTCCTGAATCTCTAATACTAATCCATGCCCAGACGTTTACGGAAAAACGGCCGCTCTGGTTAAAGTTCGGAACGTATCGTTCATTGTACCGTGTTCCTTGAGGCCGATAAACACGAATACGACCACATCGATTCGACTGAAAAGTCTTTTCGTCCGAGAAGACCGTTTCCCAAAACTGGTTTTCACCTAGATACTGGTTGGCAAACTGCACCCTTCTAACTTTATCAGAAAATTTAGTACCCGAGTGTCTTCAGCTTCAGTAGATATTTTGCCGCGTCCCGACCCAATTTTTCTGGTGATATTTGTTGACGTGCATTTCATCGGCAATGTCCCTAATGCTAATACCGCCTCTTAAACGGGTCGTTATTATCGCTTTTTGAATTTAAGTCAGTTAAGGCATGTCGACGTCAATTAAATTTCGTTTGACATTTCCGCAGATATGTCAATTTGATTGACAATTTCAAAAATCAAAGTTCACATAGCCAAATATTGTGCTATAATAGTTTTTTTCTCTCGCAACAGAACATACACACCAAAAAATTAATCGATTCTAAATGTTTGATGTTAATGATATGTCGGTCTAGGACGTTTCATCGCCGCCGATTCATCGCCACCGATTCATCGCCGCCGATTCATCGCCGGGCCAGTTCATCGCCGGCCGTTTCATCACCAGGCCTGTTCATCGCCAATATTTTTATAAAGTAAATTTTGAAAGAAATATCATATCTAATGATAAAATTTCAAATATTACCCAATTCTGAAAATTGTCCACTAATTTAATATTAGGTTTTATAACCAATAATCGTTACTCAAACTTAATAAAAATCGAATGAGAATGCTGTCATTTTTTGATATATGTCATTGAGTGCAATTCAGATTAAGGTTTACTATTTGCAAGTATGGAAACACAAATTTTGACCAAAAGAGGGAAAGAAAAGTTTATCCACGGAGGACATATGTATATTTTCGACAAAAACAGTAAGTCCTATCCTAACCTATCCTAATTTATCCTAACCTATCCTAACCCATCCAAACCTATCCTTACCTATCCTGACCCATCCAAACCTATCCTAACCTATCCTGACATATCCTATCGCAATTGGCCTGGCGATGAACTGGCCTGGCGATTAACTGGCTTGGCGATGAAACGGCCGGCGATGAACTGGCCCGGCGATGAATTGGCCCGGCGATGAACTGGCCAGGCGATGAACTGGCCCGGCGATGAAACGTCCCATTCCCGGAAAATGTCTATTTCAATTAAGAAATAAATTATATCTTTTAATAAGATTGGTGAAACCGGTCATTAGTAATTTACAATATGAATATCCGATTATTCAAATTCCTAGTCCCGATTTATTTCCAATATAATTCTTAATCAAAATTGAAATAACCGAAATAAAAACGGTTTATAAATAACTTATCCAGTAGATGGCTCTAGAGTAAAATCTTTCGCAGGAAATTAGGTTAAATGAGATATAAATTCAATAAAAAATACCTGAAATTATTTAAACCTTTTTTTTACGAAATTTTCAATACATATAATTGAATTCACTACAAATTGAAGGTAAACACGATAAAATAACTAGGAACCGGTTGCCGGTTCGTAGATCTACATAAATAAAATAAAATCTGTTTTTCTCCACGTCGAATACGGTTAAGAATAAAGTTAGAATAACTATTAGAAAAGATATCCTTAATATATACAAAACAAATCACTCTGATTATACATAAGCTTGTTCAAACAGCATTACTTCTGAGGGTTCACCGAGCTGCTCGACGTCACTTTTTTGCTGTGCCTCACTTTCTTCACGTACGCCTCGACCAAATTCTGGATCTTCTTCGGGTTAATCTCGCCCGTCTTATTATGACATATCTGAAAAAAGAGAAAGGTTAATACGAGTTAATTAATCTCACACGTATTATTATGACATACAGAAAGTTTTATGTAACACCGAACATTTTTAGGCCGGTCGTCCACTGGAAGCGACAACACGCGGCTACGCGCTCACGCGATCCTAGCGGCAACATGCGTATACGCGCGACAGATCCCGACGTGTGTAAATCCAATGAATCTCGTCCACTGCAAGCGTGCGCGGACATGTGGATTCTCGCGTGTAGCCGCTACTCTTGCAGCCGCTCGTAGCGCGTGAGCGCGTAGCCGCGTGTTATCGCTTCCAGTGGACGACCGGCCTTATCCAATACAATTTGACACCTTTAATTTTTAAGTATTGGGTGAATTGGGTTGCCTATATGACCATTAAAAATTGTAGCCAATCAATCGTAATTAATGCCGTAACTTATACATACAGGGAGTTTTTCTTTCAAGTCTACATGTAACAAATACAGCGTATATGCCGTAAATCTTTAGATACTTGTTGTTTTTTTAACTGAGTTCAATTTAAAACTTGAAATGAGTGTGTTCCAATCCCAGACTAAGCATGAAGTAAAATTTCGAGTTTAGAAAAGCCTGAAAATTTGGTTTGGTCGCGTAGCGCGAAGCGCGGAGCGGCCAAACCAAATTTTCAGGCTTTTCTAAACTCGAAATTTTACTTCATGCGCCACCGGTACAAAACACTGACATACTACGAAATTTAAAACACACAGCTAAACTTTACATTGCATCAGTGTTTTGTACGCGTGGCGCATGAAGTAAAATTTCGAGTTTAGAAAAGCCTGAAAATTTGGTTTGGCCGCTCCGCGCTTCGCGCTACGCGACCAAACCAAATTTTCAGGCTTTTCTAAACTCGAAATTTTACTTCATGCTTAGCCTGGGAGTGGAAGACGCTGGTTTAAAGCGTCAAATCTATTAATAAACCGAGCGTCGGCAAATGCACAACATATGCTTATGTATACTTGAAAAATCCTCGTTATGAAAATGTTCGGTGTTACATAAAACTCTCTGTATATGAAAGAAGAAAAAAAAGATAATACAAATTGAAAAAATCGCAATTTTAAGTTTTTTTTTAGTTTTCTTAAAAAGTGGAAGTTGACGTTTGATTTTTTTCTGAAATAAACGGTTCTTATAAGAAATAGGTTCACATTGATTCAGTGTTTTAAACACATGATGCATGAACTAAAATTTCGAGTTTAGAAAAGTTTGAAAATTTGGATTTGGGCGCAGAGCGAAGCGACTCGAAACACTCCTTAAAACCCTTTTATGAGAACAACGAATGTCTGAAAATGTACAATGAAAAATGTCTTGTATTTTAAGTAGATCACCCTAATAGAGTCTGTTTAGTCTAAAATATTCTATTTATTTATGAGTGTAAAAATTGAAAAAAGATATAACAAGCCCATAATTTTAAGATTTTTTTATAGTTTCCTCAAAAAGTGGAAGTTTTTCTAAAATAAATGATTCATACAAGAAATGGGTTTACATTGAATCAGTGTTATATACGGGTGGCGCATGAAGTAAAATTTCGAGTTTAGAAAAGCCTGAAAATTTGGATTTGGGCGCTCGCTTCGCTCCGCGCCCAAATCCAAATTTTCAGGCTTTTCTAAACTCGAAATTTTACTTCATGCTTAACTTAGGAGTGGAAGATACTCGTTTAAACCTTCAAATTAAAGTTTAAAACAAAAACAGAGAATATCAGAAGATTTATTATTATTAGCATATACACTGTAAATCCGTTGTTTTTTAAAAGAGTTCAGTTTGAAGCTTAAAACGAGTGTTTTCCACTCCCAGGTTAAGCATGAAGTAAAATTTCGAGTTTAGAAATGCCTGAAAATTTGGATTTGGGCGCGGAGCGAAGCGAGCGCCCAAATCCAAATTTTCAGGCTTTTCTAAACTCGAAATTTTACTTCATGCGCCACTGGTATACAACACTAACTTCAAGTGAAGTTTAAAATACACTGCTTTAGACTATAGCTTAATTAGTATGTTTAGAACTTCATGATAATTCAGTGTTTTGTACCGGTGGCGCATGAAGTAAAATTTCGAGTTTAGAAAAGCCTGAAAATTTGGATTTGGGCGCTCGCTTCGCTCCGCGCCCAAATCCAAATTTTCAGGCTTTTCTAAACTCGAAATTTTACTTCATGCTTAATCTGGGAGTGGAAACACTCAGTTGAAGCTTCAAATAGAACGCTTTTATGAGAACAACGAATGTCGGAAAATATACAAATATGTCTTGTATGTAAGATAGACAGAGTTTGTCGAGTGTAAAAACTTACTTTGGGAACAGCTCGTCTGAGAATGTCTTTGTAGTCCTCCTTGTTGATGTGCTTCTTGTTGTAATGCGGCTTTAATACTAATTTGACCTCCTCGACGACACGCTCTTGCCGATTCAACTTCTTTAAGAACTGTGAATAAAAAAATACAAAATTGTAATATCTTTTTCTTAAAAATGTATGCGTTTATGTTTACCTTATCCTTTACTTGCATTTCGACAGCTGAGTTGGGTAGATCATCCAGGATTTTCAGACTGTCCTCGTCCACTTTAACGCCCACCATTTTAGTACCTAAAGAATATTCAATATAAACGATTGTTCAACAATAAATTAATCGATCATTTTAAATAGGGGTCATCTCCGCAATTAAAAAAAAACAAACTTTTTGCAACAGTCTGTCCCTTTAGTACCTCTACTCGTGTATTCCAATATGAAATCAGGCCAGAACTAATACGCGTTGCCTTATAAATGTAAAAAAAACATTAACTTAACTAACAATAAATGGAACTTGGACAGTTTTTAAATTAAAATGGAAATTTTGAAACTGCTAAGATAGTCCCTTTTTAAAATGAGCGATTCAAATAATTGCAATCAAATTTCACGCACCTTTTCCAGTCGTCTTCTTCTTTTTATCCTGCTTGTTCTTGTTCATCCTCTGTGTGGGCGAAGACCCGAACAACGCATCAAACGTCCCCTGCGGCTTCCCAGTCCCACCCGTCTTGCTCGGCTTGGACTTGGTCTTCGAAACCGACTCAGACGGCGGCTCGAAAAGATCCTCGTAGTCACTCGGGCCTGGCGAATACGGCGAGTCCAACAAATCCACCGTCGAAATATTCGCGTCGTTGTTGCGATTGTTTGTCTTCCGCGCTGCCGGTTTGCTAATATTCTTATTGGGCATGGGTTTAATGGGGGTCGATTTAATCGGCGGCTTTGTCGGCGCGACTTTAATAGGGCTCGACTTAGTCGTAGTAGGGAGTACGATCCTTTGAGGTATTGAAGACATAACGGGTTGTAGTATGGTTGAGTTGAGGATGTTGATCCGTGAGGTTAGGTTAGCCGTGGCTGTTGTTACGGTTGAAGCCGATGAGGAGTAAGCCGGCTGCGTTCCAGATTTATTCGATTGCGGGAAGATGGAAGCTTGAGATTGCACCACTTGATTGATAACAACGCCGATGTTCCTTTCAGGAGTTTGTTTCGTGTTGTGATCGGGTGTGTTGGTGCTTGCGTTGCTTTGAGAATCAGCAGGTTGAATTTCTGTAATAACTGGGGGTGTGTGGGAGACATCCGGTGTTTGCGCTAGTTGCGCTCCCGTTTTTTCCAGCGCGTCCGACGCTTCGTTCAGATTATTATCACTGCTTTGAGCTAGACATGATTGAACGTTGGACGCGTTATCAGGTGTGGGAGATCGTGATTTCGTCGGGTCGAACGGATCGTAAGCGTCGGGTGAACTGGGTGGTGAATTCGGCGGATCCGGCGGAGTGTTTGGACCTTTGTGAAGCGTATCAGCTAGTCTAGCCTCTAATTCTTCTTGAGGATCCATCTCGCATTCTAAATCATCAGGTTCGTGGAGCGGGTTGTTGATAGCGCGCAATTGCGGCGCCTTTGCGTTAAGCGAGAACTTAACTTGAGGTTCGGGCGGAGTTTTCGGGCCTGTTGTGTAATCAGGTTGTTGGCTTGAATCGCAAACGATTTCCTCCCTAGTCTCCCCGTTTTCGCTATCGCTCAAGACGATTATGTCTTTGGGTGATGGGGTTATTTCTTTGAATGGTGATCGATCCAAGTCGATTATCGCGACTGGTTTTATTCCTGCTAAATCCTTGTTTTTCTTCTTTGTTTTCGGGCTGCGCTCCCTCCTCTGTCTCTCCCTCTCTTTCCTAGTTCTTTTTGTTGTTAAATCATCATCCCGTTTCCTTTTAATCGTCGCCTCGCGCTCACGCTCATCATTAAAGCTAACACTCACTAAAATATTATCACCCGATGCAAACACCTCCTTGCTAGGTGGCGGAGTTTTATCCCGCTTCCTCTTCTTCTGCTTCTCTGACTCCTTTTTCTTCTTTTCCCCGCGCTTCTTATCCTTCTTCTTCTTATTATTATCATTCGTGAGTATAACAGTTAAATTATGCGGCTTCACCGGTTGTTTCTCTAACAATCTCGGTGGAGTCCAAGAAGGCGTCAACGGGCTTCTGGACCTTGTAGGCGACGGTGACCAACGCCTCTCCCAATCCTTTCTCCGCTTCGGCGTAATTGATCTTGTTCTATGCCTCGACGCGCTTCTATTCTTCTTCCTCGCTTTCGTCCGCGAAACCGACCGCCTAGTCCTCTTCCTGCCCCGACTAACAGTCCTCCTCCTGTTCCTAGAACGCGTCCGCTTTCTGGATCTAGACCTTGTATTATTCGACCTCCCCCTGCGCTTTCGGTTTTTATCCCGGGAGTAAGACCGGCGATTCCGCGAAGGTGTCCGATGCGGAGCACTAGTGGACCGGCTTGATCTCGTCACACTCCTCCTCCTGCAATCCCTCCCGAACTTATCCTTAATCCGCCTCGGCTTTTCCGCAACCACCGATCGCACGTTATACCTCTCAATCTCCTTCCTCTTCTCTTTCTTTCTCTCCTTCTTCTTTTGACTCTCCGCTTTACTCTCCTTCTCAGGACTCTTCTCCTCGCCATCCTTTTCCTTATCACGGTAATTCCGATCCTTATTACTTCTACTGATTTTCTTAAAAGCCGGCGATTCCTTATCCTTATCTTTATCTTTACTACTCGCGACGACCTCCTTTTCAACAGGCGGAGTTTCTGGTTGTTCTTCGTTATTATTAGTCTCCGCTTTTTTAGCCTCTTCAAGCTTCTTCAGCTTATCAACGATCTCCCCCTCTTCGTACTCCTCGGGTTTGGTGAAATCAAGTTCGCATTCTTTAGCGTTGATCTCAAGCGCGTCGCCACCATCAGACGCGGTTTTAAGTTCTTGCTCTTGAGCCTCGTCGAAGTCGTTTTTCTCCTCATCTGAAATAGCTTCCGTGTCTAAACCTTCGAGACCCTCTCTAACCGGCTGTCGTTCATCCAAGCAAGGGGTGTAACTCCTCTCCTCCTCGCTGATATCCTCAGTCATGCTCCTCAAATCGCCGATGTTAAATTGCTCGACTTTAGCTACCTCATCATCGGAATCGCTGTATAAAACTGTGGGATCGCTAGGTTTTTTCGGTTTTTCTTTCTTTTGAATCGCAACGGGTTTCTCAACAGGATCCTCGCTTGTGTTCGCAATTTCTTCACCAACTTCCGACGAAGATAATTTTTCTTCAACTTCCGATGAGGAGAGTTTTTCGCCAACTTCCGAGGAAGAGAGTGTTTCCTTTGGATCGTCTGGAGATCCAGCTCTTTCCTCTTCCTCGTGAGGTTCCGGAGAACACGGCTCCTCCGGGATCAAATCCTCCATTGAAACGGCGTTTTCTTGTTCCGGTAAATCATCATCTATTTTCGCCGGTTGAGTAACGTCCAAACTCGAACCCACATTAGCTTCCTGATTCAACAACTCCAAATCTGTTTTCGCTAATTTAATACTTTCAGCTGAGTAAATACTGAAATTCGGACAGCCGTCTTCGGAATCGCCGTCTTCATCGCAAGATCTTTCTTCCAGAGGTTCGTCTGGTGTTGGACAGACATTGGTAGTGGACGTAACGTCTTCTTCCTTTGATTCCTCGCACTGTTCCTCCTCGGGCTGCGCAGGTTTTTCCTCGACTTTCTCGGTGTCGATGATTAAATCTGTGTCGCTGTTATTCGCCTCATCATCGCTTTGTATGTTTAATTGAGCTACTGGTGGAGGTGATGGAGGTTTAGCCTCGTCTGCTTTACTAGTGCTGACCGTTTCGATATCGCTGTAAATATCTAGTTCCGAATCGGATTTTGGCGAATTCGCTCCTGATTTCTTTGAAGGCTCAACGTCACTTCCACAGCTTGTGTTGATTAAGGAGTTTTGCGTCGGCTCCATCGGACAATCACCGTCACCCCCGCTGGACGTGCTCACTGAATTCCCAGAAGACGTCGTTACTGTGTTGCTCGTGACTGTGTTAACAGCATTTCTGTACTCGCCAGGGGAGTTATTAATGGTGGAATTGCTGCTAGGTTCGGCTGTGTTTGAAGTAGGAGCGCGTTTTACCCGAAAATTCTCGGGGTTGTTTAAATTAACCCGCTCGTTGTTGTTGTTAATAGAAGCCTTACCTTTTCCTTTTGTATCAACCTTAAGTGTTCCATCTTTACTCACGGAAAGCACTGCGTTTTTCGAATGGAATTTCTCCTGGCTATCCAAAATACTCCCCAAAACATCGCTAGTGCTAGTCGACGGAGTCGATAACAAGACGGCCTTCCTGTTAGCGCTCCTTCTGAAAATCGCAGCATCCGAGTAATTCGGCCGCCTCGCCCTCAACAAACCAACTCCACCGCTCTCGCCTTCATTTTCATTATCCGCGTCCGAACCCGAAAAATAATCCAACTCATTCCCTCCCCCGAATATATTCAACGCGGGTATCCCCGCCTGGCTCCTCTGCACTCCAATCCGATTCCCCTCCACGGAAACCCGAACATCCGGCAAAGTCTGCCCCGCCGACCTAGGCGTGCATATCCCCAACTGCACCGCCAACCGCTTCTTTACCGTTTTCGGTTGTTGAGCTGCCCTTCTAGCTGTCGTCCGCGTTCTCCTCTTGCGCCTCCTCCCCTTGCGCTTCCTACCTCTAGTCTCGATCACGATTTTCTGCCCCGTCTCCTCATCAATAGCATAAGTAATCTTAATCTTGCTCTTTGTAGTACTCCTCCTTTTTGTCTTCTTCTTCCGCCTAGTCTGAGTATTCGAACTGGCGCCCACGCGATCATCCATTTGGTTGCGCTGGACGCGGTTTGTCATGATAGTGGTGCGCACTCTTTCCGTTTGCCGGGTCCTCGGAACCAACCTGTCAACGCGAGAGCATTTTGGTTTTTACATTGTTAAAATTCCTAATCAATATAATACTTAACTGTAATGAACGGTTTTATAATGCAATTTTAATTCTTATCTACTCCTTTTTGTAAATGGATATGTATTTAATATCCACTATCAGTGCTCAAAAAAGGTGTGATAATTCTTCTTGTTTGTTTGATTAAGTGCATTTTTTTGGCTTTTCATTTCCATTATAAGAATTTGATAGTCTTCAAACACAGTATGGATAAATGGAAATTTCTTAATATCACATTTAATAAATGATTGAAAAAAACATTGTATTAGTCAATGGGAAAAACCAGTGCCTACTAAAAAATTTGCTGCAAAGCACCCAAGTTGTAGACAGTTTGGATGAGATTGGCAAGGCAGCTGTGATAATGCTCTCATTCACTCCTTTACATTTAAAGGCCACTTGTGTATAGAGCAGGGTGTCTAACGGTTTACCTTTCCTGGGCCACATTTTACAAAGATGACTTGTTTTGGACCACAGAAGGAGTAATACAAATAAAAGTTAGTATACACTTTATACAAATTACATTGAGTAGATTCTCCAAACTTTGGCAGTAACGTGGAGTAAGTCCTCACAAGCTTTTATTCATTTTTATTTATATCCCCCAAGGTAATGAGTAAAAAAAATGGTTTACATATTTTCACTTTCAATAAATGATGAGCAAACAAAAACAGAACACATATTTTCACTCACACACATGAGTGAAAAAGATTCTGTACAGTAAAAGTCATAGTTGAAAACAAGGATTCGAATCGTATTTTTTTGCGTCGCGGTTCAATTAATAAAATATATATTGGTTCGGTTCCAGTTTTCATTCCGGAAAAAATAAGGGTTTGTGGTTCAGATCCAAGTGAATGTTTTAATTTTTGAAATGTTTTTATTTCATAATAAAAACATGTTGAAGTGTCCATCATAGCAATTGATGACTCTTTTAAATAAATACCTGATATATTTTATCTATATAGTTGTCATAATATTTATGTTTTAACAAGGAAATAAATTGTATTATATATTACCAATTATAGTTCAAAATTCACATTAGAATTGATAATGAGGAATTTACGAATTAATTATCAGTGAAAAGTAGGTGGAATATGATTATTTCTATGTGATAAGCATAAAAACCAATGACAGGAGATGGAAACGTAAAGGTTGTTCAAAAACTCCAACATTTTGAGTAAGCTGTGTATCAGTAAAGACACTTCAAATTTACTAGTTGCTCAACACCCTTGGAAAGGTATGTAAGTATAAAAATATAATCCAAGTTTCACGAAAGTGGCAACTAAAAATATTTTTATACACAACAAAAAAATATACTGTGATCTGAATTAATTAATTTAAGGTTTTCTGTATATTATTATTTAACACGTTAACCGCCATAGCGTATATTGCAGAAGGCCAAAAGTCTTTGAATCGTATGTTCAATAAAAAAAAACCTCTAGAGGGCCATGATTTTATCTTTTTTTAAATTTAAGTTGGCTACACGCTTTAGAAATTGACATATAAAACGTCAGACATGATAATTATAATACATAATTTCAGAGTTGCAAACCTACAATATTTTCCATGGCACTCTAGAGGTTTTTTTTAATTGAACATACGATATTTTCAAACAATGTATTATAATAAATTAAATTTTATGCTTCTAAACTCTATATGAACTATATTTTTAGTAGTGATGGGCAAGATCGATCAAAAAAGATCGACTGATCGATCCTTGCAAGTGATCGATCCGCTCGATCTCTTTGAGCGGATCGATCTTTTCGATCGGATCGATCTTTTCGATCGGATCGATCTTTACGATCGGATCGATCTTTTCGATCGGATCGATCTGTTCGATCGGATCGATCTGTTCGATCGGATCGATCTGTTCGATCGGATCGATAATTTCAGACCGCTCGATCGGCTTGATCTTTTCGACGACTCGATCTTTTCGGACGGCTCTATCTTTTCGAGCGACTCGATCTTGGGGGCGGTTCGATCTGTGCGAACGGGTCGTGCTGATCGATGTGATCAATCGGCTTGATCAGATTGGTCATATCGATCGGCACAAGTGGATTGATCAGGTTGTTCGGCTCGAGCAATGATCTTTTTGAGCGGATCGATCATTGAACGATCACACTATTTTTGTATTCTGTTTTGCGCAAAGTGAGACAGCATTTATTAAAAAAAGGATATAGGCAGGGTCTTGGCAGGGCCGAGAAAAAATTACTAATAAGCCGGTTATTTTTCCCGGGCTAGTCTTACACTTTATATCCGAGCGTACTATTATATTATAGAGATTTTAATAAAAATTTATAATATTTCATTTCATATTAGCTATTTATATATTTAGTAAATACATAAATAGCTAATATGAAATGAAATATTATAAATCTTTATTAAAATTAATACTAGGGATGGGCAAGATCGATCAAAAAAGATCGACTGATCGATCCTTGCAAGTTCGAAAAGATCGAGCCGCTCAAAGAGATCGAGCGGCTCGATCTTTTCGATCGGATCGATCTTTTCGATCGGATCGTTCTTTCTGATCAGATCGATCGGATCGAGCGGCTCGATACTTCAACTGATCGATCATTGCTTGATCGATCTTTGCAATGATCGATCTTGCCCATCACTAATTTTTAGTATTGATATTGGCAAATAACCTTTATAAGCCAACGTGATCCACTACAGTGTAAATATTCTAATTTAGCAGTACTTTATTGCCTAGAGATCGTAACTACCCAGCAGTCCTTAGGGACCTTTATCATCAATAATAACCAACTTTTTGGTTACTTTTACACCGAACTTAGATAGTAATCATGGTCCTGTATATTTTCTCCTATTTAACCGGTTCTCTATCTCTTACCGCTTAAAAGATACCCATGCACGGACTGCTTAATCGAAACACTCTGTATACTACAGAGTCCGCCAATGAAGCGGGAAAATTAAAAGTACCCAATTTTTTCATGAAACATTTATATTAGAATTATTTTTTTTACTTTTTAAAAATAACGTTCCTCAAGTGAGAGCCATTTCCGTAAAAACTGTTTTTTTTTAATATAACCAAACTTAGGGTGTATTTACTGCGAACAGTTGCAGTCCTGCTTTAACAATAGGATATTTTAAACATCAAATTTTGAGATATTGGTAAAATAACAAATAATGTGACAAATAAATTATAAATTGTCAAATAAATTGTTACGATGCAGAGATTTTCAAAAAAGAAAATGCTACAACTTGCAACTTTACAACACATACAGGGATTTTTTCTTTTAAGTATACTTTCACATTAATGTTATTGATAATGAGCACTTTGTGCCTCGAAATGTAGGTCTAACGATAAAAATAAAAAGTGAAGTAAGGAATAACTGTCTTTTTTAGTGTAATAATCACTTCACGTAAACTCAAAAGCATACAGTTATACTTTCACATATTCCATATAAACATTTGTAAAATTAATAAACTAAACAAAACTAAGTTGAAATATATTTTGAACTTCACTTTTAATCAGTTTTTTATACGCGTGGCGCTTGAAGTAAAATTTCGAGTTTAGAAAAGCCTGATTTGGCTTGGTCGCTCCGCTGCGCTACGCGACCAAGCCAGATTTTCAGGCTTTTCTAAACTCGAAATTTTACTTCATGCTTAGTCTGGGAGTGGAAAACACTCGTTGAAGTTTTTAAATTGAAAATTTTTAATAAGATCAGGAATGCCTGAAAATTTACATTGAAAAATCTTAGCATGTATACCTAAAACAACAACTCCTTTTATTTAGAACTTTTTTAAAATTTGAACATATAAATGGGCAGATAATAAAGAAAATAGATATTCCTAAGCAAGAAATATTACATGATCCTCCTATCCTACCTGATTCTCAGAGACACTCTATTTACCACGCACACATTATTTCATGCACACACTAATTTTGAATGTCTGGTCAAAAAATGATCACATTATTTTTTGATAAAAATGTAGTTCGAAGTAAAAACGAGCAGTTAAAATTTGTTGAGGAAATATAACGGCGCCGGTGACAGACACGAGCGCGTGTAAAATTGCCAGTAAGCAAAGCCCGTGACAGACACGAGCATGTACATGAAGTGGTTAAATTGCTAGTAGATATAAATAATTTGAGGCGGTGATAGGTAAATACATTTGTAATCGTAATCTTTGTGAGTTAATTGAATTGTCATAATAATGTTAGATTTCCATTCACATAACCTACAAATTTAAAGTTGATTTACAACATAACATGTGATTAATCTTGTCCTAACCTATAACACACAACCTGCATCACACCATTAAATTCCAGTTTCCTGGGCATAGTTATAACACCAACCTTATCCTGGCAAGAGCAAATCAAAAAAATAAGCTCAAAACTAAGATCCGCCAGCTATGCTGTGCTGTCAATGAGGGTTGCAGTCAATAAAAACGCTCTCTTGAAATTCTATCATGCATACGTCTGTAGCCACCTAACGTATGGCATAATCATATGGGGTGTCTCGCCTGACGCAATTAGACTGTTTAGACTCCAAAAACAAATTATCCAGAGAATTATATTCTCAAAAGGTAGAGCAAGCTGTAAACCTCTATTCAAAGCACTGAATCTACTTACATTTTATTTATTATACATATATAATTGCTGCTTATATGTCTTTCTACACAAGAATAAATTTGCAACCAATCATACAACAGGAGCTCTGCTACTCGTTATCAAAGTGATATTGCGGTACCCACGCATCGCACCACATTATACAATCAAAGTCCCTATTACATGTGCCTGACCCTTTACAACCACCTGCCTCGCAATATAAAAATGCTGACACATTTCAACAAATTTAAACATTTGCTCAAAGATATGCTAATAGAAAAGGCATACTACTCAGTCAGCGAGTATCTCCAAGACAGAAACTTAAACCAGTAGAAAATTAACCAGTAACATTCTTCCTCTAATCACAAGACATCTGCAGGCAGTTCTCTGCCTGCACTGTTTAGTACCACCTTGTTTTACTGTTATCTGTAGCTTTGTTTATATATTTATTTATTTTAATTGATGATTTACCACTACTATTCGATGACCATTGTAATACATATTGTATATATGTCTATTTACAAATAAATTAAAAAAAAAAATTCTTGAAATGTCAAATTTGATTGGTCATATTAAAAAAAAAACTGATTATAAATATTTTTCTAATCATGGCCGAAAATTTTCCCTCACTCAACGAAGCAGGTCAGGTTGAATTTGCAATTTCTTGTCTGATATTGGAATTATAAAAACTCAGATAAGTTGTACATAGTCCGAAAGCCATTACATAATCCGTATGAAAAGCCATCATATAGTCCGTAAGAAAAGCCATTAAATATTCCGCAAGATATTACATAGTCCGTTAAGTATATATTTTCCAAGACGATATAGGAAATGCCATAACTGTTAATACAGACCGCTACCTCACAGGGTCAGAACATTTTTTATGCAACCGGGGCTGTTAAATTTTTAACAACAGGATAGGGGGCCAGATTTGTCCGCATACGACTTTTTGCATTTGGGATTTCTGGAAAGCAGGGCATACATTGATAGACCGCAAACCAAACTAGAATCAAAAAGAAATATCAGACAAGAAATTGCAAATTCACCCTGACCTGCTTAGTCGAGTGATGGAACAAATAAATAAATTGATTGTGAGTTACGTGAAGATCAAATTAATTTAACGAATAAAGCACTAATAACCTTTCTTCACACTTTTATTTGAATTACCAAATGTACATTTCAGACACAAAGTGACCATATTGGTCACTTTGTGTCCGAAATGTACATTTGGTGGAAAAATGGAACATTTTCGGTCAAAATTAGAACAATGTTTACACTAGTGTTGTGAGTTGGCGAAAATTCTCGAGCACGTTCTCTATGACCGAAATGGCGAAATATAGAGAACGTTCTGTTGAGGAGTGACCGAAATAATTTTCATGCCTCTGCTCGTTGTTTTCTCACGGGCTAGATGCGCCGTCATCAATTATCCTCCTTGCACACACTGTTGCATTCTTTCCTTTTTTTTTTAGCTAACTAAGGATATTGGTTTTAAAGGAGTATAATTAATATTATATAAGTATTTATTTTTTAATTTATGTGACTCAGTGGGACACATGCTGTTTGCGAGTTGGATAAGTATACTGAAAATGTCTTCTAAGAAATATAATATTTGGAGTTATTACATTTGAAGAGTGTGATGAGGATAAATGATGATGGCGCATTCAGTCCGCGAGAAAACAGCGAGCGGAAGCATGTAAATTATCCAGGTCAATCCCCAACAGAACGTTCTCTATATTCCGCCATTTCGGTCATAGAGAACGTGCTCGAGAATTTTTGCCAACTCACAACACTAGTTTGCACAGAAATTACTCTCACCTGAGCAACATTATTTTTAAAAAGTAAAATGTCAGATTTTTTTTTACAGATTTGAGTTGAGTAAACTCACATCTTTCAATTTTTTTTTTAATTTTCCCATTTTAGAACCAAAGCTATCGTGGAATCGTATACAACTCGCACGGCACCGTAGGCCTAGAGTACATGCGAGTCATATTCAACTTGCACGGCACTTAACGTGTTAATGAATAAAATTTGAAGTTCTGTTCTAAATGACATATAAGTATAAAAATAAAATATTTAGTCAGGCAATTTATCTTTTAATTATACATACTTCTATGTATACCAAAATAAAAAGAAAACACATTGGAATATTAGTGAGCACTATGCTTTATGTTGTGTTGCCCAAGCTATTTCCACACCATGATACCAAGACTCTATCTTCCATATAATACATCACTGTTGAAAAATTTTATGTGTGCGAACGAGAAAAAAATGATTATCTTTTGATATTTTAATATATAAATTTGGTTGCCAATAAACAAAATACAAAGCATTGTGCACACGAATGTCCCAATGCTTTGATGTGTTATTTATTTGGGTATACATAGGAATATGTATATTAAAAAGAAACATTTCCTTATAAAAAAAAGTCTCCGCAATATATTGTAGTCATTTGGAGTGGAAGTTGTTGCAGCGACATGGAAAACTTAAAATTGCTCGAAGATTTTAAAAATAATTATAATGCTTAAATTAATAAACATACAACGACATTTATGGCTGTGGGCCAAAAAAAGCAATATAAAGGGCCACGGGTCGACTAGCCTTGTTCTAATAAGATAAAAATATGCACAACTAATAATCACACTTTTAGATGACCAAATATAATCATAGTGACCAATTGATAAGCAAATATTTCCCATATCTAATCAATACATTTTGTTTTTAATATGACCAATCAAATTTGACATTTCAAGAATTTACTGGTGTGATGCAGGTTGTGTTTTAGGTTAGGACAAGATTAATTACTTGTCATGTTATAAATCAACTTTTAATTTGTAGGTTATGTGAAGGCAAATCTAACAGTAATATGACAATTGCAGCATATTACATATGAGCGTACGATACTTTACCTACGCCTTAACAAAATAAACAATGAGCATGAAAGAACAACTTATTTATTCAATAATTTTTTATAGTAACATGACATTGATGAAAACTAAATTATTACTTGAACAATATACATCAGTGAAATGTCATTTGGTTGTGCGGTAATCAATTAGCTATTCAGCTGTCAGCATGTAATATACTTGTCAAAGCTATTACGTGTACGTGTAGGTAATGTCAATCATATGCGTCAAGATGACAGTGTGGTATAATGCGGTTACTTGATAGAGAGTAGGCAAACAAAGACTACGATTACCGCCTCAAATTATTTGTATCTACTACCAAGTTAATAAAGTGTCTCTGACGATCAGGTAAATGCTTGCTCAGAAATATTTGTCTTCTTCATTAAATGCCCATTTATACGATCAAATTTTGAGAAAGTTCTAAATACAAGGAATTTTTCTATTATGTATGTTACGATTTTTCAAAGTAAATTTTCAGACATTCATGATCTTATTAAAAACTTTCAATTTGAAGACTCTACGGAGTGTTTCCAATCCCAGATTAAGCATGAAGTAAAATTTCGAGTTTAGAAAAGCCTGAAAATTTGGCTTGGTCGCGTAGCGCAGCGGAGCGACCAAGCCAAATTAGGCTTTTCTAAACTCGAAATTTTACTTCATGCGCCACACATAAAACAATGATTTAAAGGAAAGTTCATCCACTATACTTAAAAGAAAAAATCCAGGTATGTGTTGTAAAGTTGCAGAGTTCTCTTTTTTGGAATTCTCTGCATCGTGACAATTTATTTGATTTATTTGTCACATTGATAATTGAGTCGCCTATTTCCAAAAACCCCTAAATCCATTTATATATATATAAAACCTTTATTTAGCATATTATTTACAAACATCTTACAATGATAATTGAGTCGCCTATTTCCAAAAATATTATTTACAAATATCTTACAATAACTAACATAAACTAACCATAAACCATGAAATAATAATAGAACTCTTCAGCGAATCCATTTAAAAACCATGGATTTAGGAGTTTTTGGAAATAGGCGACTTAATTATTTACCAACGTCTTAGAATTTTATGTTTAAAATACCCTACTGTTAAAGCAGGATTGCAACTTTTTGCAGTAAGTACACCCTAAGTTTGGTCATACCAATGTCCTCAGATTACTGCCTGGGTAAGAACATTTTTTCTATTTAACATTTTTCAGCAATAAGTAATTCTTTATAAAAATGTTTTGTCTCTCTGAAGGTGTGGCTTCGTCGGTGAGTAAAAATGATGTTTTAAAAAATAAATGTGTTTTTTCTTTAGTTACGAGAAGACTTGAACTAGTAACCTTAGAACAAAATACTATTCACAAATAATTATTTGTGAAGTAAGTGTTAGGCCCATTTATACCATGACTAATTAACTACTGGGCGATCAAATAAATTTATTATGAAGAGTGAATTTAGGGTGGCAGCACTGGGCTGCACTTCTTGAATCTTGAAGCTGAGTTGATAAATCAAATAATTTGAGGTAATTATGCCTTCGAACACTGCAAACAGCAAAAAAAAAAGAATCAGAGCCTACTCTAATTGTTTGGTAGTTGCATCGAGAAGGATTAATGAATTTGCCTCGTTTTGCATATTTTTGTATCATATGTTCAATAAAAAAACCTCTATAGTGCTATGGTTTTATCTTTTTTAAAATTTATGTTGGCTACACACTTTAGAAATTGTCATATAAAACGTCAGACATAATAATTATAATGTATAATTTCGGAGTTGCCAGCCTACAATATATTCCATAGCACTCTAGAGGTTTAATTTTATTGAACATACGATATTACGCTGGTGCAGCCTATTTAAGGACTATGCCCATGCGCGACTTTGCATAAACTTGCGAACAGCGAGTCCTTAGAGGAAGATCAAAGAACAACATAAGTATTTATGTCGTATTATCATTATCGTTCGCTCCAGAAAGCCCAAAGACCAAAAGCGTAGAACACCGAGGTAAGTCCCAAGATTAGCTGCACCGCTATCATAAAAAGTAAATTCACATACAGTCCACTATAACAACTCTTTCCACTGAACAATTGGAATTGCCGTCACCAATTATAAATCATTTGATCGCCCGGTATAATTACTGATGTGTTTTTTTTAAGGGATGAAACGCACTACTCACGCTCGACGTAGTTCTGTTCGGGGTCCAGAACGGAATTTCCTGAAACTCCCTATTGTCATACATTATGTAAAATTTCGAGGTTAGAAAAGCCTGAATATTTGGATTTGCCGGCGCGAAGCGGAGCTTATCAAGTTGCCTTTTAATTTATAAAAAAAAGTCTCGATTAGATTTAAATGTGATGTTTAAGAAATTCCTTCCATCTGCTTCCCATAAATATTTTATAATAACAATAATAATAAATAAATAAATAATCATAACAGAGGAGTTTCTTCAAAGGGGTGCACTCAAGAAATCATAAAATCATAAAACCTACATGTAAAAAGGATCAGAATAGTACGTTTATTATTTTTACCACAGCAATAATAAATCATTTAAAAGAAACAGAGACATCCTTATCTTTAGCAAAAAAAATACTGGTATTTGGTGCTAATTTAAAACTTAAGTAACATTTATAACGACTACACAGTATTTTAGGTGACCTGACGTAATTAGATTCTAAAAAAAAAAAACATGGAAAACAGAAATGATTTTAAACAGTGAACTCGGAATGCATAGCTGAAATTTTTTCACTTGTCTTTTTTACAGGGTTGCCAACTGATATAATAATAATAATTGAGAGTTGTTAGTAAAAATAAACATTCTAATATACAGCTTTATTAGAGCCGCTTTATACACACAAGAACTCTTGCAGACATTTGTTTAAGAATTTTATATAAAAGTTTCGCAATAATTTTATATATAAAAATATGTTTCCCTGTATTAAGGTGGGATTCCTAAGCGATGACTGAAACGACTCGAGCCACGCCCGACGACTGCTTTGCATGTAAATAAATGGAAGCCTTTCCTAAGACTCGAGTCATACGACTGTACTGGTACAGAGAGAGGTATAGTCGTAAGAGCCGCGTGGCTTTTAACATAAATTGAGTTTATTTCATCATTTTAAAGTTATTACATTGATAAAAAAATATATTTCTAACAAGATATCGTTTCTATGAAATTGGTGGTCTAATGAAGGCAAACCAAATAAAATAATGAAATAAAAACTTATTTTTTTTATAAATTAAATAAAGCTAGGTTAGTCTTTTATCTATTATTTGATGTTTTGATTAATTGCATAATTAAAAATTCTTTTTTTTAATAATATTTTTTCTCTAAATAAAGTCTATTATTTATAACGATCTCGTAGAAATTGAAGTAATAGTCGTTACATAGGAATCTGACCAAGTGATTAGGGCCGCACGACTACAGTCGTCGCTTAAGACTCCTACCTTTACACAGCAAAGACTTATATTCCAAAGAATTACTACCATACGCACACGCACTAACCGTTTTCCGGCCGAAATCAAGTTTTACGTAAATGTATCTAACTCTATTAATTTTATAGATATCAAGACAAAATAAAAACCAAAATTATCAGAATGATGCTCTAGATTTTTTGTCTTTACATCATAATATTCCCTAAGTAGTTAGAAAAGCGCAGAAAATAATTCACAATTATAAATTGATAATTAACCTAAAACGGGAGTTTTAGTGCTGTAAAATTATCAGAAGGAAGAAAGACTCACCTTTATTTTTTTTTCTTGTATAGATTTATTATAGGACTACTTTCTGTAGAAGTTTGAAGCTTGAGAACTTTGTCGTTGTTTTTATATAATTTTTCAAAAATGCCAAAAATTGTATTTGGCAATTTTTAAAGTAGATTATCTCAAAAGGGACTGAGTGAAAAATTATGAAATTAATGCAGATAACATTTTTTTATGACAAACATATGATATGAATTTGATGATTGAGACTTGACTGGTTCCAGAGTTATAGTGCATCAAATTTGGCTAAAAATTGCGTTATATGCACACAAAATTGAATGGTAATTAATGACTTACCTTTATTTTTTTTTCTTGTATAGATTTATTATAGGACTGCTTGCTGTAGAAATTTAAAGTTTAAGAAAATTGTCATTTGTTACATCATTTTTCATAAATCCAAAAACCGGATTTTGGCAATTTTTAAACTAGATTATCTCAAAAGGGACTGAGTGAAAAATTATGATATTACAGATAACACCTCTTTATGATATAAACATATGATATGAATTTGATGACTGAGACTCAACTGGTTCCTTTTTTTTATATAATTTTTTAAAAATGCCAAAAATTGTATTTTGGCAATTTTTAAAGTAGATTATCTCAAAAGGAACTAATTGAAAAATGATGAAATTAATACAGATAACACCTCTTTATAACAAACATATGATATGAAGTTGATGATTTAGACTCAACTGGTTCCAGAGTTATACTGCATCAAATTTAGCCAAAATTGCGTTATATGCACACAAAATTGATCGGTAATTAATGGTAAGAATCCATTTTTCTAATATTTAACAATAACAAAATATTTTTGCCATTCAATACATTCAATGCAGGCAATAGAAATGTTATTATAAAGATAATAAACTATAAAATAATATTGTTTTAATCTCATTTATGACACCTCTACAGTTTATGCATTTCGAAAGGATCTTGTCAATAAAGTGAAAGATGTTATATCCAAAGTCAAGAAGATGACTTGAGCGATGGTGCCAGCAGCTAATACAAAAATAAGAAAAAGATTATCAATTTGTGCCAACATGAAAATGATTTTGGCTTGAAAGCTGAATGGAATTGCTTTGCTACATCGCATGGGAAGAATTCTTGTTATGGTAACGGTGGTACCACTAAAACGAAAGTAACTAGAGCCAGCATGCAAAGACCTTACTATGACTAAATTCTTATTCCACAAGACATGTTCAAATACTGCAATGAAAAAATAACCGAAATAAAATACATGTTGTCCCCGACGAAAAAATTATAGAAACTAATAAAAAGATTTGACGTTTGCTTACCTATGCCAGGAACAAGAGGGTATCATCAATTCGTTCTTATAAGTGTTTACTGACAAATCTTCGCTTACAAACACGGGATATGTTGCATGCATTTATGAATATCAGTGGTGGCTAGGCATAGTCAAAGACAAGTGCGATTAAAATACCGATGTATTCATTTTTTTGATCCACCTGGCTCAAAAACTGCCTTCCACATATCTAAAAAGAACATGGTGTGGATTCCAATAACTAAAGTTGTCAGAAGAATTACCCCTACAGAACTAACGACGGTTTCGGGCACACACAACTATGCACCGTAATTTCGACACTTTGCAATAGTTTAAGGAAATTATAAATTTATCATGCTAACTGATGAAATATACATATCGAACTTTATATGAGTAACTCACTTAGTTTTAATAAAATGTTGTGTTTTAGAGGAGTCTTACCATTAATTACCGTTCAATTTTGTGTACATATACAGCAATTTTTGGCCAACTTTGATGCACTATAACTATAGAACCAGTTGAGTCTCAATCATCAAATTCATATCATATGTTTATGTTATAAAGAGGTATTATCTGTATTAATTTCATAATTTTTCACTCAGTCCCTTTTGAGATAATTTACTTCAAATATTGCCAAAATATGATTTTTGGCATTTTTTAAAAATTATATAAAATAAAAGGACACATTTTTCAAACTTCAAACTTCCACAGCAAGTCGTCCTATAATAAATCTATGCAACAAAAAAAAATGAAAGGTTAGTCTTTCTTTCTTCTAATAATTTCGCAGCACTAAAACTCCCGTTTTAGGTTAATTATCAATTTAAAGTTGTGAATTTTTGTCTGCACTTTTCTAACTACTTATTTTACAAACTTAAAATGTCCGCCAGAAAAAAGTGTGTGCCCGAAAATGTTTCTAACTATACTTTTGAACTCACCGAGTATTGGGGAATAACTGGTAAAAAATTTTGAAAAAATAAAAATGTTGAGCAACGTGGTCTGGGTGATTTCTAATGGATTGGCCCTCTGATGTTATTCTTTAACCTCACTTTCTAAACGGATTTAATTTACGTATACTTAGATTGCGAGGTTAAGTAATTACATATACGTTAAACTTAACATTTCGCTTACAGAATCGTCATGAATAAGTATCTTTTACGGAAAAGTCATATATAACCTTATATTTAAATGAATATTAAACGCTAAGTACTGGCTGACAGTACTTTTATGGCACACTTGTAGAAGAAATGTTAAGAATGAGTTGTTGAAATAACTGAATTTTTGTTTGCTATTTTTTAATTATTTTTTCGAAACGTTTGTATTCAAATGTTGGCAACCCATTTTATCTATTTAGAAGAATAATTAATTTGATTCTTTACTTCTTTTACTATTAATAAAATTCACCTAATTGTATTCCTCCGGGTGACTCGCCTCTGCTGCTGCAGGTAGATGGTAAAATCGTCGCCCTGTCCCTCCTCGCTGGGGCTACAACTGATGCAATACCACACCCCGGGGGGCACTTCCGACAAAGGGGGCGTCAGACACTCCAGGTGGAAACCCAGGTCGCACCCGTCGCACAACAACATCCTCTCCTCTCTGTCGCAGTCCCCACAGACCTCGCAATAAGTCGGATCATCGAACACTATATTATCCAAATTCTGCTGCTGGGCCGCCTCCACCGGCACCTGCCTCACAACCTTCCCGTTATAGTGACTCCTCACCAAAATCAGATTAAACGGTTGCCGATCAACTGGGCAGGTGTTTACGTTCTTCGACCACTCTTGTATGCACTCCACGCAAAAACTGTGATCGCACGATTCAGGCGAGCCCACTTCCTGGGCTTTGAACGTCAACAAACAAATGGGGCATTTATCGGATTGCCCGTCGCTGTCTGAGGAGGAGCCGGCTTCCTGGCCGGGCACAGCGGCTTTCGAGGAATCGCCGGGCAGGGCCGCTGTCGAGGAATCAGCGGGCATGGAGTTCGTGCTCCAGTCGGAGTCGTAATCGCTGGAATCGATGCGATGCGGCCCTATCGGACGACGCACAATTTCTGAGTCCGAGCTGGAGCTATCATCGGATTCACTGATTAACATCGGCTAAAATACATATGCCCAGTCAGTCAAAGAAGTTTTTTTTAATTCGCTATTGATTTTTTTTTTTGCAGAAAAGAAACTAACATATATGCAGTTGTAATACAAAATAAAGGAAAAACTAGCAACAGTGATTGTACGTCTATACTCACATAAATTTTCGTCACTGTACGCTGCAAAAAGGAATTTATTTTTGTTTAGAAGCAATTTACTTACATACATATGAGTTTCTTTGATTTCAAAGGTTTAAACTAGTGATCGGATCACTCAAATGAAAACAATCGATTGAGAAAATAATCGAACATCTTGAGATTTTCTGAAGGTCGGGCGAGAGATCTCTCGAAAGACTGCACCTATTATTGCTCAAGAGATCTCTCGAATGATTGCTCGAGAGATCTCTTGAATGATTGCTCGAGAGATACCTCGCGTGATTGCGGAAGAGTTCACTTGAACGATTACTTGTATCGCTTATTTATACTTTTAAGCCATATATTTTATCCTCGACAGAAGATTTTTCTATTGGCAATATTTTATTGCGATAGATTATTACCTGAATTATCATTTGAGTGATTACACGAGCAATAATTCGAAGATCGTTCAAGCAACCATACAAGCGATCATTTAAGCAATCACTTAAGCGGTTCTTCGAGTAATCATTTCAGGAACCATTCAAGTGATCTCTCAAGCAGTCATTGGAATGTACCTCAAGCAGTAATTTCAGAAGTCTCTTAAGCAGTGATTCAAATAAACTCTCCAGCAATCATTCGATTACCAATTTAATTCAAATCCCAATTGATATCATTCGATTACGCCCATCACTAGTTTAAATAGGTAATTTTGAAACTGACAACTATTTGTGGGGCATAAATATAGACTGGCTACAAATTGAAGCCAATGTTGATAATAATTTTATTTAAACATTGATTTCATCCTGTTTAAATGAATGTTAATAAATATATACAGGATGATGAGAAAATCAGTGAAAAGCTTCGATAAAAAAACTCATCACTTCATTCTAAATCAAAAATATTGTAGATTGATCGCATTTAGTTATATGTTGGCAGTGATAACATTCAAACTAAAATTCACTTTTAAGTTTCCATATCATTATTACAGCATATCGATCAAATACTTCCGAAACCTCGTAAGAGCAAAATGTGAAATTTAATAGGAGACACAAAATACTAGTTAATTATTATATGCCCTGCGTAATCTTTCCGATATTTTTTTATGGTATAACGTATAACTTCAATATGTGTGATTTTTAATAAGTATTTTGAATAGATGTTTATACTAAAATTGGTAAATTAATAATATCAGACTTACGAGGAAATATTTTTGTATAATCGGGACTTACGATGTTACGGAAGTAGTTGAGCGATATATATTTTAATAAATTTATATTTTTAATTCGATTTGAATTTTGATGACAGGAATAAAATATTATTAGCGAATGTATCGCAAAGTCTTAACTTGTAACTAAAGTAATGTATAGTTAATGCTTGTTGCGCTACACTCTTGATGGAACCGGATGTACAAATTTTTTAAAGAAAAACACTTGTTTTGTTCCATGGTTTTATTTTCAGTTTCCTGACACATGTTTCGGTCTTTAGAGATCATAATCGTGATCGTGTAAAGACCGAAACACGTGTCAGGAAACTGAAAATAAAATCATGGAACAAAACAAGTGTTTTTCTTCACCAAATTTGTAATATATTTGTATAAAAAATTAACATAAAAATTTGCTACTTCTCGATGTTTTTTTTAATCTGTTTTCAAATAGAGCGCAATATTTTTATTTTTTTTATCTGAAAAGTAATGAGGGTTTCATTTTATTGTTGTACAATAAATTGAAACCAGCTCAACTCACTTGTTTTATTTCAAATGTTAATATGGAGTTTCATCAAGTACTTTAAAGAAGAATACTGGCTTAGCCACCGATCTTTATAGAGAGAGTTTTTCTTTTAAGTATACATCTTCTAATGCTAATAATAATAAATCTTCGGATATTCGTTTTTTTTTTAAGTTTAATTTGAAGGTTAAAACGAGTGTTTTCCACTTCCAGGTTAAGCATGAAGTAAGATTTCGAGTTTAGAAAAGCCTGAAAATTTAGATTTGGGCGCAGAGCAAAGCAAGCGCCCAAATCCAATTTTTCAGGCTTTTATAAACTCGAAGTTTTACTTCATGCGCTACCGGTATACAACACTCAAATATTGTCAAGTT
Source organism: Philonthus cognatus (assembly GCA_932526585.2). Lineage (NCBI taxonomy): Eukaryota > Metazoa > Arthropoda > Insecta > Coleoptera > Staphylinidae > Philonthus > Philonthus cognatus. Next base: position 75,882,746 of record OW052245.1, read on the forward strand.
CAAAAGACACTGCTAAAGAAGTATTTTAAAGCGGTATAATTTAAACATCACATTAAACCAGTGTTTAATACCGGTGGCGCATGAAGTAAAATTTCGAATTTAGAAAATCCTGAAAATTTGGATTTGAGAAATTTTCAGGCTTCTCTAAACTCGAAATTTTACTTTATTCTTAGCCTAGGAGTGGAAAACACTCGTTTAGAGCTTCAAACTGAACTTTTTTAAAAACAACGAATGTCGGTAAATTTACAGTGCATGCATATGTACAGGGTGGTCTAATTTCGATGTTGCTTATGGGCATCTCAGTAAATATAAGAGTTACAAAAAATCCGATGGCGGAGTTGCGATCTCTTTTTTTAAAACTAGGATAATGCCGAAAACAAAAATGCACCATCTTGTTTCTTTCAGAAGTTATAGGACAAAATCGGGTTTTCTTAATTTTTAACTTTAATTAATACCTTGCGGAATTTGTAAGATAGACAAAAACTTCAAATACCTTCTTAAAGGCACTTTTTTGAGTAGGATCCAGTAGCCTAGGCATTTTTTTTATTTTATGCACACATTTTCGAGTTACAGCCAAATTATTATTTTTTTAAATGTAAATCATAGTTAGCTCTAATATAGTTGATAAGAGTGTTTTTCACTGATTTCAAAAATATAGTGAATTTATCTTAAAAAACAGTGTTACTATAGAGTAGAAACTAGCTTTTAATCTGCTAAATAATATAATACGAAAGACAATAGCAATTTTTGATCATTTGCATGCTTAGTTTCAATTATGATAAATATTTTAAACTAAAGGTTTTTAAAATAATAATAATTCTTTTTTAACTAATAAATGTTTTATTAGGCAGAACATAATTTTATTTTCCAATCTTGTTGGAAAAACAGAACTCTTTGCTGTTGCAATGGAATAATTAATTAAAACTGAACGTGCAAATGATCAAAAATTTCTATTACTTCCATATTATATTATTTAGCAGATTAAAAGCTAGTTTCTATTCTAGAGTAACATTGTTTTTTAAGATAAATTCACAAAAGTATATATTTTTAAAATGAGTGAAAAACACTCTTTTCAACTGTGTCAACGCTAACTATGATTTACCTTTAAAAAAATAACAATTTGGCCATAACTCGAAAATGTGTGCACAAAATAAAAAAAGGCCTATGCTACTGGATTCTACTTAAAAAAGTGTCTTATGAAGGTATTTATAGTTTTTGTCTATCTTACAAATTACGCAAGATATTAATTAAAGTTTAAAATCAAGAAAACCAGATTTTGCCCCATAACTTCTAAAAAACAAGATGTTGCATTTATGATTTCAGCATTATCCTAGTCTCAAAAAAATAGATCGCAATTGCACCATCGGATTTTTTCTAACTCTTATATTTACCGAGATGCCCATAAGAAACATCGAAATTAGACCACCCTGTATACTTGAAAGAAAAATTCCCTACATGAAGAATATAGATAAAATGTATTAAATCTTATTTGAACCACTGTTCTACCCCTTTAACTATGGCATCGTCAATAAGCGATTTGGCAGAAACTGCCTAAACTGGCGTTACAGTGTTAATAAACGATTAATGCGAAGTTCAAAATATGCTGCTTTAACTGCTTTAGCAGAGTATTTTAAACTTGACTTGAAAGCTGGGTTCAATACGCGTGGTGCATGAAGAGTGTTTTGCATTCCCAGGTTAAGCATGAAGTAAAATTTCAGGCTTATCTAAACTCGAAATTTTACTTCAAGTTTAACCAAGGTGCGAGAGCATTCGTTAGAAATTTCAAATTGAATGTTTCTATAAAATTAACGAATGCCTGAAAATTTACAGAGTAATCATATTAGATATGTATATTTAAAAGAAAAATTCCCTGTATAAATGAAATCGCTTGCATGATAAAAGAGTAACATATAACAGTTTTTGAGTACAGTTAGCAACTTTGAACATTTTTGAAACTGTTACTTTTCCCCTTCCATGTTGCAGTCTCTCTATACAGATTAAGGAGTCTATCTTTTTAAAAGACATTAACAAGTTTGCTACTACAAAATCATATCGCAAACAGATTGATTGAATTATAATTTTCTTTTTACAGCTTTTTAAGCAATTTTTCAATTTAATAAACAATTATAAAGACAACTAGTTTTGAATTTTTCTCTGAGGGCCTGGGCAGGTATTCCTGAAAATGTGAATGACAGTTTCAGGAACAATATCTGATGGTAGCGAATATGATTTCTAATCAACACTTCATTTTGTTTTCACATTTGATTCACCTACCATAAAACAAAATATTCTCTGCATTTGACTCGAAAAGTTTTGTCGACTGAATCGTTAAATCTTAATAGCACTGTACTAGAGAAATGCCGTAAGTATTGATATTAATATTAGATACGATACTTAAATGTTAATTTATAAATCAATAACAATGTTAACGTTAACCCATTAAGTGCCAGTGATGTGGAAAATCAATATTACTAAATAACTTTAGTCATTTCAAATGAAATTTTTATAATGATGGGGCTACACTGACATAATGCCGTTCATTATCACATTATTTGACATCATGCTGAATGTAAATTAACATAATAATTATTATATATTCCATTTGTTTCTGTATCTCGCCTAGCTATGGAAAAGTGACAGTTTAAGTATTGTAAATGGGGCTGGTTGTGTTTTAAATCAGGGTTTTTAAATGTCACTGTCAGATGTTCGATTTTAAGGTTATAATTTCTGACTATTGTGATCTTACACTGTTGCCTGTTTTACAAATTTTCAGATATAAAAGGATAATAATATGCAGTTTTAAGATTAATATTGTATATAACAAATATAATGAATTCGGCTCTGCAAACTTATTTCGTCATCCATTTGTATTTCTCGCTTGGGTCTTCCCGTTAACACATTTTGATCAACTCCATCCATCCACCTTAATTTTGGTCATTCTCTCTTCTGTTGGCCCTCAGTATTTTTTTGTAGAATTGCAAATTTATTCCCACCCTCTTGTGATACTGATAATTTTCATGTCAAACAATTTTTAAGCCCTCATTCCACTTTTATTATTTAGTCAAGAGAACCTGCATCTGATTTAATAATAAAATGCTCGAAGAATGGACCGCGTGGCGAAATAATTGTTGCAAGATTAACAATAAACCTCTTGAAAATTAAAAAGAGGATTACTTATGATATCATTAATTATTGCAACACTGTTAAAATAAGGAATCAGGAGTGGCAATTAATAAAAAAATGTAAATGTTGATACTGCAACATAACAACACGAAAGCATGGCTAGGCGAGATCCAGAAACAAATGGAACGGTGTATAACGGAATTAGACTTTATAGTAGCCCTTTCATAATGTTGTGTTTCCACATCAATTAGCACGTTTGCTGCTGTTGTCACGAATCTGTGACGCAAGTGTTCCTGGATTCAGTGCTATCAACTCGGATTTGTCTCACTTAGTATGCGGCACTTGCATTCAGCACTTGGGGTGCGAATGTGTTAATGGGAAAATGTCAATATATAAAAATATGTTGAGTCTGTGAGAAACGGTGTTATTTTAGGTGTTAGTAGTGAATGTGTTAATGGGAAAATGTCAATATATGAAAATATGTTTGAGTCTGTGAGAGACGGTGCCATTTTACCTGTTGGTAGCGAACGTGTTAATGGGTAAACTGCCAGAAATAAGTCCCGTTGAAAACTGTACTTTTTTAACAGAAAATTTATAAATCAGGTTAGGTTATCCCGAAATAAGGACAATGTGTTTTATTTTTACTTTAAATTGAAACCTACATTTTTTAAACAAAATGGAAAGGACTCTAGACCATGTTGCTTTTTCCAGCAAATAAGACAAATTTGCAGTTCTAAACCCTTTCAGCTAGAAGACTGAAAGATTTCTGTATATAATTTTTATGACCAACTGCCAATTACAAAAGATCTTTCAGGTCGAGGTAATTTCAGAAGGTCCAGAGGCCACACGACCCCCAACATGACCAACTGCCAAAGACCACGCTTTTCCAACTGTGAAACATCCATGCGACGATCACCGATTATTGATATCATTCTATTATGCCCATCACTTGTAAGGACCAGGACTACTTACAGGACTAATATTCAAAATAATTTTAAACGTAAAGTAATTCTAGATTGTTTTTTAATGTATTTATTATTACTACGAATTGGGGCTGGAGAGAGTTACAAAAACATAAGCAAATAACCATTGCCAAAAAAAGTATTCAGAAAAGAGCTGAACATTTAGATGTTGAATTATTTAGTAGAATTTCTACACAAAGATATAATAAATTTATCACAAAACACATAAAATTACAAAATAAATATCGATCAACTACTTCGGAAACCTCTTAAGTGCAAAATGTGAAATTTGACAGAAGCAGAAAATACTAGTAAATTATTATATCGTATGTTCAATTAAAAAAAACCTCTAGAGTGCCATGGAAAAAATTATTGGTTGTCAACTCTGATATTATATATTTAAATTATTATGTCTGACGTTTGATATGTCAATTCTCAAAGCGTGTAGCCAACTTAAATTTAAAAAAAGATGAAATCATGGCACTTTAGAGGTTTTTTTTATTGAACATATGATATGAGCTGTGTTATCGTTCAGATTTTTTTTATGGTACATATTAGTTCATCATGGGCGATTTTTAATAAGTATTTTAAGTAGATGTTTATACCAGAGCTGGGATGAATCCTCAAAAACAGGATTCGAATCACGAATCCGAATCACCTAATATGATTCGAATCACGAATACTCAAATAAAGGATTCGTAAGTGAAAAATATTAATAGAAACTGATGGAATAAAATATTACTGGTTGCAAATAATAGATTCAAATTTATTTTTAAAGGATTTGTATCCGTGATTCAAAAATGAGGATTCGAATCTTTGATTCGAATCCTCATTTTTGAATCACGGATACAAATCCTTTAAAAATAAATTTGAATCTATTATTTGCAACCAGTAATATTTTATTCCATCAGTTTCTATTAACAAAAATGTACATTTACCGACTAAATATCTGATTATATAATGATTTTAATTAATGACAATATATGTGTTATTGAACTTCATTTTAAATCTGTGTTTTATACGCGTCTCGCATGAAGTAAAATTTCGAGTTTAGAAAAGTCCCGTGAAAATTTGTCGAGGGTCGCTGCGCGACCCTCGACAAATTTTCTACGCGGGGCTTTTCTAAACTCGAAATTTTACTTCATGCTTAGTCTGGGAGTGGACAGTCAAGATTTTCTACATGTCGAGATTTTCGATATTTCTAGATTTATGTCGATTTATTCACAGTTTGTTATTGTATTAAATGCAACTTTAATATTAAACAACGTAGGGCCTCGAAAATCCCCTTGCCTCTGAGACATATGGACTACGAGGACCGGCTGGCAGCACTAAACCTCCCTCCTCTGATACGTCGAAGGCTGCGCGGCGACCTGATCGAGACCTTCAAAACCGTCAGAGGGTACTACAGCTGCTATCTACTTCTCAGCCACGTCTCCTCCAACCAAAACCAGCACCTGCGAGGGCATGCGTACAAGCTCAACAAAAGCCGATTCAACAAAAATCCCTATAAGCACTATCTGTTTAATAGAATTGTAGACGACTGGAACGCTCTTCCCGCAAATGTTGTTGTTGCCGACTCCGTCCAACAGTTTAAAAATAGACTAGATGTATACCTACAACTGTGATAGTTAGTCCCATAACGTTGATATATTGTTAATTTGCGAGCAGTGTCTATATATGTTGTACATCTTGTAAATTATGTAAACCGTGTAAATTATTTATTGCACTGTATAGAGCCACAAGCATTTATGCTAGTTTGTATAGCGAACGACACCAGATGTAATCTGCCAGTTCGTTTAATGTGTAAATAAAATAAATAAATAAATAAATAAAAACGGTTTTTTTAAGAATAGAATATTCACCCATTAAGAGCCGACCAAATTATAAAGTTAACTCTGAAAGTGAATTTTAAATAAAACTTTGAATCTTTTTCTATGATTTCAATGAATGATTTATCATATTACATACGTCGATTTTTTAAAAAAGTTAAATTTAAAATTCAAACGAGTGTTGTCCACTCCCAGACTAAGCATGAAGTAAAATTTCGAGTTTAGAAAAGCCCCGCGTAGAAAATTTGTCGAGGGTCGCGCAGCGACCCGAGACAAATTTTCGCGGGGCCTTTCTAAACTCGAAATTTTACTTCATGCGCCACGCGTATAAAACACTGATTTAAAGTAAAGTTAAAAATGCACTGAAAATCAACCCAACTTCGATATTTTTTCAAAATTAGATGTTTTCTTTCCTATCCATGCTGTAAACATTCAGATATTCGTTGTTTTCTTGTAAAAAAACTTTGATTCCCTGCAGCCCTTCGGTCTCCGAAGACCATGGTTGGTCCTTCGAGCTGTAGCCTTTGTGAAATGGTAATAAACTTAGTAATCTAGAGTGATCCTTCAATTTGAAACTTCTAAGAACCTGTATTGTCCACTCCCAGACTAAGCATGAAGTAAAATTTCGAGTTTAGAAAAGCCCCGTGTAGAAAATTTGTCGAGGGTCGCGCAGCGACCCTCGACAAATTTTCACGGGGCTTTTCTAAACTCGAAATTTTACTTCATGCGCCACGCGTATAAAACACTGATTTAAAGTGAAGTTAAAAATGCACTGAAAATCAACCCAACTTCGATATTTTTTCAAAATTAGATGTTTTCTTTCCTATCCATGCTGTAAACCTTTAGATATTCGTTGTTTTCTTGTAAAAAAACTTCGATTCCCTGCAGTCCTTCGGTCTCCGAAGACCATGGTTGGTCCTTCGAGCTGTAGCCTTTGTAAAATGGTAATAAACTTAGTAATCTAGAGCGATCCTTCAATTTGAAACTTCTAAGAACCAGTGTTGTCCACTCCCAGGCTAAGCATGAAGTAAAATTTCGAGTTTAGAAAAGCCCCGCGTAGAAAATTTGTCGAGGGTCGCGCAGCGACCCGAGACAAATTTTCGCGGGGCTTTTCTAAACTCGAAATTTTACTTCATGCGCCACGCGTGTAAAACACTGATTTAAAGTGAAGTTAAAAATGCACTGAAAATCAACCCAACTTCGATATTTTTTCAAAATTAGATGTTTTCTTTCCTATCCATGCTGTAAACCTTCAGATATTCGTTGTTTTCTTGTAAAAAAACTTCGATTCCCTGCAGTCCTTCGGTCTCCGAAGACCATGGTTGGTCCTTCGAGCTGTAGCCTTTGTAAAATGGTAATAAACTTAGTAATCTAGAGCGATCCTTCAATTTGAAACTTCTAAGAACCAGTGTTGTCCACTCCCAGACTAAGCATGAAGTAAAATTTCGAGTTTAGAAAAGCCCCGCGTAGAAAATTTGTCGAGGGTCGCGCAGCGACCCGAGACAAATTTTCACGGGGCTTTTCTAAACTCGAAATTTTACTTCATGCGCCACGCGTATAGAACACCGATTTCAAGTGAAGTTAAAAATATACTATTAACGTTGGATATTTTTCATGGTTAAGTAACCAAATATCCATTCACAAATATTTGAATTATTCGAAAATTTAAATATTTATATTCAAATATGAATAATTTAATGATTTAAATATTCACATTAGAATATTTAACTATTTGAATTAATCGAATTCGAATCCCAGCCTGAATAGCGATGATTCGAATTATTTAGGAGGATTTGAATCCGTGTATGAGGATTCGAATGCTTTTATAAGGATTCGATTCCTTTTATAAGGATTCAAATCCTTTTATAAGAATTCGAATCCTTTTATAAGGATTCGAATCCTTTTATAAGAATTCGAATCCTTTTATAAGGATTCGAATCATCTACGTCTGGATTCGAATACGAATCCTTTTAAAAAAATGTAACGAATCCGGATCACGAATCCGTTTTCACTAAAGTATTCGAATACCTCTGTTGAATGCTCTAAAAGGATTCGAATCCGGGAATCGAATCCTGAATGATTCGAATCCTGCCCAGCTCTGGTTTATACTAATATTGGTAAATTGATAATATCTGAATTATGAGGATTTGTTTTTGTAAATCAGGACTTATGAGGTTCTGGAAGTATTTGATCGATATATTTGTCCAAAAGTGATTTTCCCATTTAAAGTTTTTGCTAAAAATAAGCTTACGATTTGACAACTTGTCAGTTAGTTACATTTTTCAGCATCATATTCACATAGACAAACTTTTATAAGTAAAAGCACAGTCTACTTTAATATTACCGGAAACGACTCTAGTGTGCTGATTCCTGAAATGAAATTTTGCAATTCTTAAGATAACTTTATGCTGGGACTTTACTGTCAACTCAAATATCATAAAAATATGAAAGTTCAGTGTTATCGATTTAAGAAAAAGAACCTGAGTAAACGGCCAAAAGAATGCTGTACTATAATCTCTCTTAGAGCAATTTGAAAATAACGAGATAATTTAAAATAAATCATTAAAGTCCAAAATCATCAATAGCAAAAGAATTTTGTTGTCAAGTAAGTATATTGAGTTAACAACAAATGGGACAATCATTTTAGAACAGCGGTAATATAATTTCATATTTATACTCAAATAACAAAATATATAAGGGTGACTTGCATAACAGTTTTGAACTGTGCTCATCTCTGTACTGCTCAAGTTTAAAATTATACTGTCTATTTTTCTAATGTCAATGTGAGATTCTGTCCAGTTCAAAACTTTTATCCAACTCACCCTAGTGCATACTACACAGAGCATTTTTTTATAATTCTCATCTAATCAGATATGACTGAGGCGTAAACTAGGGTAAATTTTGTTTTACTAATCAAAAAATGACTTTAGAGGTTATGTTAGCATCATCAATGGGCCCGTTCATCAAAATGTTCAACATTCAACATGTTTGCATTTGATTTTGATGTATGTTGGTATATAATGAACGCTCCTCTGGTCGGTCTACTTTGTACGATTGCAAACATCCCAAACAAGTTCATGATTGACAATCCGGTCATCAGAGAATTCCCCACCAGTTGGCAGTAAACTCCCAACTGTTGTCTCTGATGAACGGGCCCAATAAGTATTTCACTTTTATTTTCTGTGTTGAACAACCTAACCTAACCTAACCTAATCAGCTATGATAGGCAAAAACTAGGTTATATTTTGTTTACTGATCAGAACATGACTTTAGGTTATGTAAAGATCAATAATCAATAAGTGTTTCACTTTTATTTTCTATGTGTCGAATGTACAAATTTCATTTAGTTCAAGTTGTGATTTAAGTAGGTTTAAGAAACATTTGCTAAATAAATTATAAGTGTAATATTGTTTATTACTAATTTTAGTTTTATATTTGCAATATGATAATAATAATCAGGGCTCAATCTACTCCATCATTCTATTTTGATAATAAAGAAGTCACAGTTGTCTCGATCACATATGAAAGGGTCAGGGCAAAAACAGTATAATTCCATTTTTTTATATTTTATGATTTTAGTGCCATCTTGTATCCCTAAGTGAGGACAATAAGATGGCACTAAAATAATTCAGGGAATTTTTCTTCTAAGTATACATATTCTGCTTTTAATTTGAAGCTTCTAATGAATGTTTCCACTCCTAGGTTAAGCAAAATTTCGAGTTTAAAAGAGCCTGTAAATGTCTAAACTCGCAATTTTACTTCATGTGTCAACTGTATTAAACAATGATTTACAGTGAAGTTTAAAATATATTGCTTACGTTTGATCTGACATTAATAAATATTAAAAATAACACAATAAAACACTTTTAACTTTAAATAAAACACTGTTTATCACTTTGTATAACATTTGGTTTTTTTGGTGACTATACTTTCGATACTACACGTATCATTATCAAACCGGTTTAATAATGATACGTGTAGTATCGAAACTATAGTCACCAAATAAACCAATTGTTATACAAAGTGATAAACAGTGTTTTATTTATGTTCAACAATGTATAACGAAGTAGAAGCCTCTATAGTCAGTGACTTATAACTTTGTATAACACAATTTATTTTTATGTGACTGCAGTTTTGGCAAATTCAGCTTGCCATTATCAAACATGAAGTGTCTAAAACTGGAAACAATACGGGTATATATACAAAAGGTGATTACATGAAAACGGATTACAAAACGGCTTTAAAAATGGGGGGATACAGTTAAAGCCGTTTTGTAATCCGTTTTCATGTAATCACCTTTTGTATATATACCCGTATTGTTTCCAGTTTTAGACACTTCATGTTTGATAATGGCAAGCTGAATTTGCCGAAACTGCAGTCACATAAAAATAAATTGTGTTATACAAACAAAGTTAAAAGTGTTTTATTGTGTTAAATTAACATGTATAACGAAGTAGAAGCCTCCACAATTTAAAATATTAAAAATGTTTATTTTGTATACTAACTAAATCTTGTGTTTTCAAAATGTGAGAATTTTGCTTTGAAATATGTATACTCACACTTAAAACAAAAAATTCTTGTATATTTAAATGAATACTATTTTTCCTTTTCATTTAGGTTAGATTGAATAAATCTCAACTATATTTTTCTTATAACTAAATATCGTTTCATCAAATGTAATTTTAAGCAGTGTGTTTACTTAAATTCACATTTGATCAGATGTTAAATATTTTAGAACAAACATTTAACACATTCATGTCCGGTTTCACCAACTTCAATTAAATCTTATTCATAATCTACGAATTTATTTGTTGACTGAAATGTCATAAACATCAATGTCATGAGGAATTGATTGATTTTTTGACATGTATGTAACTATTATTTGATTTGAATCAATGAATAACCATTGGTTGATTTAACTGACGTTGGTGAAACCTGGCATCACACAACTTTTATTCACTCATTCATAATTTATCTTTCTTATTATAAATAGAACCAACAATACACGCTGTCAATGGGCCCGTTCAGCAAAGACAACAGTTGTAAGTTTACTGCCAACTGTTGGGGAATTCTCTGATGGCCGGATTATTAATCATGAATGTGTTTGGGATTTTTACAATCGTACGGAATAGACCGACTGAAGTACCGTTCATTAGGTACCAACATACATCACAAACAAATCCAAACATGTTGAATGTTAAACATTTTAAGATATTCTATCTTTATTTATTTACAAAAATGTCAATTAGTTTTTTCTATTGATAAAGGGTACATTGTACCCGAAATGTACATATAGAATTAAAATAAAAAAGTGAAGTAAAAGGAATAAAGGAATAACTTAACTAATTACCGTTAAACATTTTGATGAACGGGCCCAATGAACGTGTTAAATTCCAATCATCTATTTATCAATATAGGTTATAGAGTTTCGTGAATAGTATAACTAACTAATAATTAACGCTGTTGAATCCTTTTTTTATACTTTAAAATAAAGTGTGAAAATGGATACAACAGTGTTAATTATGCGTTAATCTATTTATCAATCAGCATTTTCAGGACAAGAAATGCCTCTTCATAAACACCAGGATAATATGGAAATATTCAGGAAAGTTCATTATGAATTTTGCGAACGTGTTTAAAGACTATCAAAACAAATTAATGAAAATCAAACGATCTTAAACAAATAAACGTGAAGAATTATGTTTCTTTGCATTATATTTTTGAATGAATTAATTACAAAAATTGTTGTTATTGCATTATATTTATAAGTAAAGTTTACAAAGGCTCGAAAAAAAAAGGTTTTGAATAAAGCACATACCCGGTGAGTCCGTTTTTTCCTTGAAATGTCTATTGAACTCTCCGACGACTGAGATTCGGAGTCGACGATCTGACGGGACCGATTCCGCCTCGGCGGCCTAACATCGAAATCACTTTCACTACTACTGTTCGAGCTGGATTCCAGCTCGGGAATCCTCCGTTTCCGTCGCGGACGTGGGTTGCCTTCCATTTTTCAATCTGAAATCAAAGAAGAACAAATGATAAGTCTCTATCCAATGAAAAGCCTCGAATTATTGCAAAGTCAATAAATTCGGTTATACAGAGTTTTATGTAACACCGAACATTTTCATCCAATACAATTTGACACCTTTAATTTTTAAATTATGTGTAAATTGGGTTGCCTATAGGACCATTAAAAATTGTAGCTAATCAATTGCAATCAATGCCTAAGCTTGTATACATAGGCAGTTTTTCTTTTTAAGTATACATGTCCCAATTACAGCGTATATGCCGGAAATCTTTAGGTATTCGTTGTTATTTTTCAAAAGAGTTTAATTTGAAACTTGAAATGAGTGTGTTCCACTCCCAGACTAAGCATGAAGTAAAATTTCGAGTTTAGAAAAGCCTGAAAATTTGGTTTGGTTGCGTAGCGCGGAGCGGCCAAACCAAATTTTCGGGCTTTTCTAAACTCAAAATTTTACTTCATGCGCCACCGGTACAAAACACTGACATATTATGAAGTTTAAAACACACCGCTAAACTTTACATTGAATCAGTGTTTTATACCGGTGGCGCATGAAGTAAAATTTCGAGTTTAAAAAAGCCTGAAAAATTAGGCTTTTCTAAACTCGAAATTTTACTTCATGCACCACCGGTATAAAACACTGATTTAGTGGAAAGATAAAAATATATTGCTTTAGCATACTTCCGCTTCAGCAGTATATTTTAAACCTCATAATATTTCAGTATTCTATACCGGTGGCGCATGAAGTAAAATTTCGAGTTTAGAAAAGCCTGAAAATTTGGTTTGGTCGCTCCGCTTCGCGGAGCGACCAAACCAAATTTTCAGGCTTTTCTAAACTCGAAATTTTACTTCATGCTTAGCCTGGGAGTGGAAAACACTCGTTTAAAGCTTCAAATTAAATTCTTTTAATAAACCGAGCGTCGGCAAATGTACAACTTATACTTATATATACTTAAAAAAAAAATCTTGTTATGAAAATGTTCGGTGTTACATAAAACTCTCTGTATATCGTATGCTCAATAAAAAAACCTCTAAAGTGCCATGGAAAAAATTGTAGGTTGGCAACTCTGTAATTATATATTAAAATTATTGTCTGACGCTTTATATGTCAATTCCTAAAGCGTGTAGACTACTTAAATTTAAAAAATATTACTGTATGTGGAAGGTAAACTATACAAAGTCACATTTTTTCGAAATACATACGATTTTTTATAATGTTGGAATCATGACTTTTTACTCTATCGAGTACTAAATAGTAGTTTTACTCTATCGAGTACTAAATAGTAGTAAAATTTAAAAAATGCAACTTGGCGTAGTTTACCTTCCACATACAGATTTTATAATTCCAAAAATTGGTGATGTGACAACCACAATAAAAATAGTTTCTTTAAATTTGATCAAAATAGAGTTAACACACATATACAAGGAGTTTTATTTTTAAATATGCTTACATAATCCGATTAGTTCTGTAAATTTTCAGACATTCGTTGTTTTTGAAAAGAGTTCAGTTTGAAGCTTTTAAGGAGTGTTTCCACTCCCTGGTTAAGCATGAAGTAAAATTTCGAGTTTAGGAAAGCCTGAAAATTTGGTTTGGTCGCGTAGCGAAGCGGAGCGACCAAACCAAATTTTCAGGCTTTTCTAAACTCGAAATTTTACTTCATGCGCCACCGGTATAAAACACTGAAATATTATGAGGTATAAAATATACTGCTGAAGCGGAAGTATGCTAAAGCAGTATATTTTTATCTTCCCGTTGAATCCGTGTTTTATACCAGTGGTGCATGATGTAAAATTTCTAGTTTAGAAAAGCCTTGGTAAATTTGATCACTAGTATGTAGTAACAAATTAGTAGCGATTATTAGCAGTGGGTAGTAAAACGAGATACGATAATTGAGAAATGTTTTGTAAGAACTTTTTTTGCTCTTTACTTTTCATCGATAGTGTAATGGGTCATGTGTAAATTTATTTTCGTCTAAAATGTATAAAGAAAATTATCATATTATTATTAGGAATTGAGTTCAATGGCATAAGGGAAGAGTCATTCAGTTTGTTTATTTTAAATACGTAGAGAGGCAAGCTAGACACACTCGAAATCATTTAGATCCTGGGTCTCCAAACTATCTTCTTCGCGGGCCACAAATACAATTCTACATAATAAAGTCGGCCAAGATCCGATTAATTTTATAAAATTATGAAAAATTTAAGGAACAATTGTTAATATTTCAAAATATGACATTTACAAAAAAAATTACAAACAATCGCGGGCCGGATTCATGCAAGTCTGTCCACCCAAATCCGGCCCGCTGGCCGTAGTTTGGAGACCACTGATTTAGATGATCACGCGTGGGAATGGAAATTTTAGGCGAATTATAAAGAATAAAGACAGCTCAGCAAAGGGTTCGGGATTTAGCTTGTGAGCGAGAGGGGAATACGGGAATATGCGTGCGCGCTGAAATCCCGAGGAACGGCGATTTCCACCTCCAATATTTCGAAGAAATCGCCGGAGAGAGATTCAGTCAGGCAGTCGGGTGGACAGTTAGTTTTTGGGACAGCGACGAGAAGAGTCAGTATTTGAATGTAAATGGGTACAGTTGAGAATAGGAAGTTTCAGTGGGATGTGAGTTAGTAAAGTAATGTTGATAAAAAAAGAGTTAAGTGATGTATTGAGAGTAGAGATTCAGTCAGGCAGTCGGGTGGACAGTGAGCCCGGAGACGTGAAGAACGGTGTAAGTTCAAAAATCGAAGTAATTATAAATACAAGTGAGCATTGTTCCAAATGAAATTGTCCAGCCAAATATTTATTTTATTTATTTATTTATTTATTCTCTCACAGGAAACCCCTTTTACAAAGAATATGTACAAAATATGTATAAACTAATTTGTTTCGCAGGCTCTTTTACAAATACGCAAAAAGTAAGTCGGATCGTACAAATTATACACAAAGAAATATAAGGGATGAAAAAGGGACAATAAGCTGAATAATCATGCACAAAATGTTCATTTGTATGCAAGCAAAAAGAAGTAGCAGTTTATATCAATTGTTGAATGATAAGGTAACATGATTATATAACATATGCTGCGTTAACAACTCCGGGATGGTTTTGGTGGGTTTCCCATCTCGTAATGCAAATGCAGGGGCTAGATAATTTTGCTCCCACAAGTAGAGTCATACATTTTTTTGAGTTTAACTAAATGCACATGGCTTCTAAGCACAAACTTTGGTAAAAATATTTTGTGAATATAAATAATATAAGACATACCAATTCATTAGAAATGTCATAAAAGGTCAATAATCTTTGCATACGTTAAGCTCATATCCTGTTTTATTTATTGTCCAAACATCCTCCTAGTCAAATTAAAAGGGAAGAAAGACACAGTATTTACGATAATGCATATTGACACAAATAACGAACCTGGTAAATAAATAAAGGGGTTACTACACACACAACACAACGTAAATAATAATACAAATTATAACTTTGTACAATACCTAGGGTCGAACCATTGCAATAGTGTGGATGGATTTCATATTTTTTTTATCAGCTGCAGAAATATATGGGCTTTTTTTGCTCATAACTTACTACCGGTCGATATTTCTATTATAAAAATGTCTCGCCTCAAATTAATCGATTATTTCCCCATTACCAATCCTTTGATCGATATTTCAACTGCTCGATTATTGCCTAATCGACCCTTGAGATACTTGATCTTGCCTATCACTACTTTTAACACATTGATAACACTGTTCGAACACAAGTTCTTTTTAGGCTAGTCTAAAATATGAAAATAGACGCAAACAGTCACTTAGTACAAAAAAGTCAGTTGTAATTCTAACATGACAGCTGCAATTTCACGTGCTTAGATCTCTATGCTTCAGTTTGAATTTGCCTTTTCGGCAGGCAGCAAATAAGGTCAGCTGATTTTTTTTATATTCCTACTTTTGAGTTTAATATAGGACATTAAATGCAAATGTTTCTCAAATTCCTCAACTTTAACTCATTTAACTCTTGGGAGCCTGGTAGCGAACTTACTAAACTGAAGAATGCAGTTTAGTTTAGACCAAAATTTAAAAGAATTTTTTTTTTATACTCAATCAACAATTTGTGATTTTCACATTAGTATTTGAGGTGTTTTATCATCTGGAAATGGATATAAAATTATTTGGTTTACTGTAGGGTAGTGAACGTGTTAAACTAAAGAATTCAATTTAGTTTAGACCAAAAGTTAAAAGCAACTATTTTTTATATACTCAATTAACATCGTCATTTTCACATTAGTATTCAAGGTGTTTTATTATCGGGAAATGTATAATAAAATTACTTGGTTTACTATAAATAACACAAAAACTAGAGTAATGTTCACTTGGTTAACCCATTAACGGCTGAGCAATTATAGAGTTAACTCTAAAAGTTGATTTTGAGTAAAATTCTTTGGCACTTATTTTTATGGTTTCTGTCGATGATTGTATTACATACTGTGAATTTTTCTATTAAATATACATAATGTATACACTGTACATTTTCAGGCATTCGTCGATTTTATATAAAAACGTGCAATATAAAGTTTAGAACGAGGGTTTCCACTCCCAGACTAAGCATGAAGTAAAATTTCGAGTTTAGACAAGCCTGAAAATTTGGTTTGGTCGTGTAGCGAAGCGGAGCGGCCAAACCAAATTGCATTTTGTCAATGGATTTTGGCACAAAATGTTCAAAATCCTAACTTTACCGAAGACATTTTAGTGACCGACGAATCGTGCTTTACGCGTAATGGAAGTTTTAATTTCCATAATATGCATGTTTATGCAATAGAAAATCCTCGTGTTACACGTAGAACTCATTTCCAGCATCGCTTCTCCCTTAATATCTGGGCAGGTATTTTTATGGTTTCTGTCGATGATTGTATTACATACTGTGAATTTTTCTATTAAATATACATAATGTATACACTGTACATTTTCAGGCATTCGTTATTTTATATAAAAACGTGCAATATAAAGTTTAGAACGAGTGTTTCCACTCCCAGACTAAGCATGAAGTAAAATTTCGAGTTTAGAAAAGCCTGAAAATTTGGTTTGGTCGCGTAGCGAAGCGGAGCGGCCAAACCAAATTTTCAGGCTTTTCTAAACTCGAAATTTTACTTCATGCGCCACGCGTATAAAATACTGAAATATCGTAAAGTTAGAAATACACTGACATTATTGTATTTAAATGAGTAATAATCGAAATATTTAAATAACATAATATTTACATTTTTCTTTAAACATTTTCAAGTCAGATCAAATAATATAATATATATAAAATTAACTTATTTAGTGATTTAATTAACAAAAAATTAATAATGTTGCGTGTATGCATCAACGGCGCTTAATGGGTTAATTTTTCCATAACAGATTTATTTCAATAATAAAACAAATGAAATTGTTAACAAACCATTGATTTATCATATGCTTCAGTTCAAGTTTGTGTTATTATTATATTAGCATAATCCCAATCCACAATCAAAATATTTCAGCGACAAACAAACCACATCCAGATTAGTATCGGCATTTTGCACAAACGCCAAACCTTTCAATTACACCTGTACGCAAACGAAATAAATCGGTACTATTTATTTACCTCAGCTTATGATTCCAGCCTGAACATCTGCTGAGCGCCGGTTCCGGGGATCCCTAGAAAAATCTCGGAGCGTGATTTACAAATTGCAAAAAGGACGAGGAACGTTTTCAGCACAAACGACGCCTGACGTTCGACGGCAATTGGGAATTTCGCAGCAGGCCATGAGAGCTGCTAGGAAGCCATTTTTGACGTCGGTCGACTCACAAATTAGCGCGTTATTATGGGGGCAAAGCTGATTTCACGACGGGAACACGAGAGACTGCGGTACAGTTTTGATTGTTTCAGCGGTGCCGATTTATCGTGTGATTTTTACGTAATTAATCGTGCCTGACTTTTTTTTCGTTCGACGGAAAACGCCGTGGAAAATGCAGGAATGCCAATCGGGTTCCAAGCGCAGACGCGTCATACCATGTTGCCAATTCTGTAAGAAAATCAGGAAAGAATCGGATTTTTCCGTGAATAATTTAAACAGTATTTATCCATTATTTTGCTGGTAAGTTCTCAATTATATTTAATCAATAACGTAAAATATAATAAAATTGATAGTCTTTAAGACATATTACAATTGATTCATCCAGTCGACACTTTAAAAAATGTAAACCAATTTTAATTATTATTTTATAATTACCGTGACTGATCAACAGAGCTTTAAAAGCTAAGGTTATTAATTACGGACAGAAAAAGAGAGTCTTTAACTTTATTAATGTCAAATAATTAATTGTAAATCTAAAATTTAGGGCCAGTTGCACCAGACAAGTTGAACTGGTTTCTCTGAACTCTATTTCCAAATGGCTTTAAAACAATAGGAAGTGATTGCTATAATTTCAATATATATATATATTATCGTATATAAGCGGCTGTACTCATTTGTTGATAAAATGCTTAGCAAATGCCAATTTGGCTATAGAACAGGTAGGTCAACATTAAGTGCTATGTGTGAGCTATCGAACAATATACTAGATGCATTTGAGAATGGAAGCACGCTTGATTCTGCCTATTTAGATTTGTCCAAGCCGTTCGACTGTGTGAGCCACGAGAAATTACTAAACAAATTAGCACATAAATAACATAACATATATGTTCGCAGATGACACGACACTCTTAAACTCTTAAACTCGAGTTCAACGTTTTTAGTGCAACTAGGTCGTAGTATTTTATGTTATTTATATTTTATTTTTATTAGTATAAGTGAAGCATGTAATCAGCGACGGCTCGCAGGCTAACTTCAGGGTCGGCCAGAGCGCCAAGGCACACAAAATTTGAGGTTGGGATCGCGCTTTATAAATACAAAGAATTGCACAACAAAGTCACCTTTCAATAACGGATACATAATACCTTGGGTCTCTGGCCGACCCTGAAGTTAGGCTGAGAGCCGTCGCTGTATGTAATAATTTATCACCATACCATATTTTTATATATACATTGTAACAATAGTTGCAACAATCGTGTTTATATAGCACACTGCTGAATAAAGTAATTATTTAATAAATTTGAGTTATCCTGCACAACTTAGCGCCATCTAGCGCCAATAGTAAACAACTGGATTTCAAACGCGCAATGTTGCCAAACGTATCATGCTCTCATCCAATAAAGGAATATTTCTATAATCATTATATATCACTCTGTTTTCTGTTAAAAGTAAGGGGATTCGAATACGAATAAATCAAATAGTCGAATATTCAAATATAAATATTTCAATTATCAAATTATTCACATATTTAAATATTCAAATACGTTTTTAAACGAATATTAAATTTTAAAAATGTCCCGTGTATTTTAAATGTTACCTCAAATCAGTGTTTTATACGCGTGGCGCATGAAGTAAAATTTCGAGTTTAGAAAAGCCCAGAAAAGTTTAATTAGAAGCTTTAAACAAGTGTTTTCCACTCCCAGACTAAGCATGAAGTAAAATTTCGAGTTTAGAAAAGCCCCGTGAAAATTTGTCGAGGGTCGCGCAGCGACCCGAGACAAATTTTCTGGGCTTTTCTAAACTCGAAATTTTACTTCATGCGCCACGCGTATAAAACTCTGATTTCAATTGAGGTTCAAAAATACATAAATTTCACAATATTTTAGTGTTTTATACGCGTGGCGCATGAAGTAAAATTTCGAGTTTAGAAAAGCCCAGAAAATTTGTCTCGGGTCGCTGCGCGACCCTCGCCAAATTTTCACGGGGCTTTTCTAAACTCGAAATTTTACTTCATGCTTAATCTGGGAGTGGAAAACACTTGTTTGACAGTTATTGGAAACTTTAATGAAAATATTGGTGAAAGAAAAATGGAAAATAAACACAAATTGTATTTATTTTCATATTTATGAGTTTTATTTATTATCTTATTGTTTATT
This sequence comes from Philonthus cognatus, assembly GCA_932526585.2. Classification (NCBI taxonomy): domain Eukaryota; kingdom Metazoa; phylum Arthropoda; class Insecta; order Coleoptera; family Staphylinidae; genus Philonthus; species Philonthus cognatus. Next base: position 75,902,643 of record OW052245.1, read on the forward strand.
TTATTTAAAGAATTTGGAGTTTAGAAAAGACTGAACGTTTCAAATCCAAATTTAGGGTTTTCTAAACTCAAAATTTTACTTCATACGCGACACGAAAAAACACTGATTTGACGAGAGATTTAAAATATGCAATGGGAATTTTTCAAATTAAAGCAAATTTGAGAAAACTGGAATATTCAAATATGTTAATATTTAAAGTAATTAGAATATTTGACTTCATTTTAAAACGAATATTCAAATACATCAATTTTAAACATTTCCCGTGGATTTTTGTGGATATCCGTCATTAAAAAGCTCAAGTTTAAAATTCCCGCTACTGAAATAAAAGGCATTTGGCAACGTTTGTAATTCAGTTGCTTACTGCTGGCGCTAGATGGCAGCAAAGTTGGGACCGCGAAGTGCAGGATGACAAAAATTAGTTTTCAAAATTATTTATAAGAGGAAGTCACAAAAAAATAACATTTATAAGAAAATAGGACTTATCATTATGAAATGATGATTACATTCTCTAAATTTCAAATTAAATAATTGCATTAAACTAGTAGCTACATCAATGTAAATACAAAATAAAAAAACCGATCAATGTTTTTGTCATCAGATAAAGAAAATTTTAATTTTACGCCATTTGGAAGTTTGTATAAAGAGCTTGAATTTTTGAAGTATTCAAAGAGATCACTATTTTTTTAATTGAGTTATGTGGAATATTTAATTACAATTAGAAACTTTTTATTCTTTACTTCACCATTTATTTTTTATAAAAGTAAAGTAAGGAATAAAATCGTTTTTCATTGTAATTTTAGGAGATATTTGTTCAGATATAAATTAAACGTAAATCGTTACGTTTAATTTATATCTGAACAAATATCTCCTAAAATTACAATGAAAAACGATTTTATTCCTTACTTTACTTTTATAAAAAATAAATGGTGAAGTAAAGAATAATAAGTTTTTAATTGTAATTAAATATTCCACATAACTCAATTAAAAAAATAGTGATCTCTTTGAATACTTCAGTTTAGGTAATTTAGTCTAATAATCAATGAGACTTCGTTCTTTAGGGGAGATAAAAAGTTTTTCGTTATTAAAATGTCGGATGTACATCTATGGGCGTAACACATATGTGTTACAAGGTATGGCAGAATTGTATCTTTCCATGTTTTCCCCTACCTCTTTCCCCGCAGACCCGATGTCCTGCGAAAGAGAACAATGACGTTGTATTTGGTTACGTTTTTGAGTGTCATAACCTCTCTTTTCGGTTTCGCTGTACTTTCATAGATAGATTTTTACTTTCCCCCGTATGTAATACAAAGGGAAAGTATTGTTTTCGTGAAAATTTTCGAATCAAAAATTTTAGCGGAAATATCCGTTTTGAGGTCCCCTGAGTCGAATAAGACCATTTTTGAAAAATGTCTGTCTGTCTGGGTGTGTGTCTGTGTGCGCTGTACCGCAAAAACCGCTAAAGATATCGAGATGAAACTTGAAACTTAAGCTTTTTGTTACAATCGGAAAAACTGAAAAGCTTTTGGTGAAAATCGGAAAACCGGAAGTGGTACTTTACTCTTAGCGTTTTTCAGTTTTTTCAGATTTTTTCAATAAATGTTCATCAAACAAAAAATTCTTTCAAATAAAAGTTGTAGATAATAACAAAATGAAGATGTATTGTTCACTTACTTTTTGTCATAGCACTCTTAGTTTTTGAGATATTTCAAAAGTTGTGTGTTTTATCTAGTTATTGGTGTGACAGTGTATGTGTCGATACAATTGAAAAATGTTTCAAATAAAAGTTGTAGGAAATGAAAAACTAAAGATTTTTTATAGATTCACTTTTTGTCATAGCACTCTTAGTTTTTGATATATTAAATAAATAGTGTTTTTTATCTAGTCATTGGTTTGTGTCAGTATGTGTTGATCCAATTGAAAAATGTTTCAAATAAAAGTTGTAGTTATCAAAAAGTGGAAGACATTTTGAAAATAATAATGCTACAAATATTTTAAAAGTGATTTAATACGCAATTTACGGGGGAAAGTACTATGATGGACACATCACAATTTTTTAATATTAGAGTATTAAGTTTTTAAAAATAAGAAAGGTTTTAAGAGCAAAATCTCTCAAATAAAATGAAACGCAAAGAGAAGAAAATTTAGTAAATTGTAAATAAATAAAATTATTAACATGTTTAAAATTAATAATTTCCACTTATCGTACCTTCCTTAAAAGTTCTATTTGATGCTTTAAACAAGTGTTTTCCACTCCCAGACTAAGCATGAAGTAAAATTTCGAGTTTAGAAAAGCCCCGTGAAAATTTGTCGAGGGTCGCGCAGCGACCCGAGACAAATTTTCTGGGCTTTTCTAAACTCGAAATTTTACTTCATGCGCCACGCGTATAAAACATTAAAATATTGTGAAATTTATGTATATTCGAACTTCGCTTAAAATCTGTTTTATACGCGTGGCGCATGAAGTAAAATTTCGAGTTTAGAAAAGCCCAGAAAATTTGTCTCGGGTCGCTGCGCGATCCTCGACAAATTTTCACGGGGCTTTTCTAAACTCGAAATTTTACTCCATGCTTAGTCTGGGAGTGGACAACACTCGTTTAAAGCTTCAAATTAAAATTTTAAGAATTAACATTCAGTTACTGTAGTTACTTGTAATTATCTAAATCATGAAGTAACTAGTTAGCTATGTACATCTAGCAAGAAAAATAAAAGTGAAGAAAGGAATATAACTGTGTTTAATTAAATGAAGTAACCACATTTAAACTCAGCGCGCATTTATGACGTAGGCGATCTCTACCCCCACCTCTAAAATCTTCGATTTAGTCGATCCTTCTTACCGTATACCGTCCTTGGGCCTACCCGTAAGACTTATCTGCCAGTGGCCATGTTCTATGATGAATCCAAGGTACAAAAAGTGAGGTTGAATTATTTTCGTATACATGTTATTTAAAGCCCGTTACCTTTAAATAACATGTAATAATAATAATAATCTTTATTTAGCATCTTTGCTATATAATAACATAGAAAAATATATGTATATCTATATATATATATAAAATAAACATTTGATCATCCTTAATCTATAAATTTAAGTATGGTTTTAGACTGATTTTATTAAAGTAGTAAAAAGATTATATATTAAGTATTATTATGTGATAAATTTATTATACATACACAATTTATAGATTAAGGATGATCAAATGTTTATTTCATATATATATATAGATATACATATATTTTTCTATGTTATTATATAGCAAAGATGCTAAATAAAGATTATTATTAATTGTGTATGTATAATAAATTTATCACATAATAATACTTAATATATAATCTTTTTACTACTTTAATAAAATCAGTCTAAAACCATACTTAAATATCTATGTAAAAATAATAAATCCATAATACAACAATACTTATACATTTATGCAAAAAACAATAACTAAAAAGGTAATAATACTTATTTAAAATTTGTACTTATACATATAGGAACAACTAATAATATATACACATAATGCACAGCCCATACACAATGTATACGACAATAATTCAACCTGACTTTTTGTACCTTGGATTCGTTGCTTCCCTTGAAGCTGACTATGAGCCGCGCCTGATTTTCAACATATTCAATTCATTAAATACCTTAAAATGATTAGAAACACATTCATATATATGAAAAAAAAGGATTTATTTATTATTTTAGTTGTATAAAACGAAAATTCTAGAAAAACCCCACTCGATTTTCAACAGCCCAACCGGCAACACCGTAAATAACCAGTGCGCGTGCGCATTTCGTTTCACCGGACGCGTACACTCTTTGACGCTTGCGGACATTCCTTTTTTCGTAGCAACTCATTTTGCTAACATTACAAACGACAAAAATACAAGAAAATGGGTCGCATGCACGCACCTGGGTACGTAAACCTCTCACACACATCCCTAATAACTGATTCCCCGCATTGGAGCTTGAAAATTTGGGAGAATTTCCGCCGAAATCCATAAACATTTGTTCGAAAAAACATGCAGGTTATGTTCCCTCGTGTTCAACATGTCGGAAGTCGTGTATTTATTTTCGACGCGCGTGAGTGTCGTTGTGGATTAATCATGGTTGGATTTTGTGTTTTAGAAAGGGTATCGCCCAATCGGCGTTACCCTACCGCCGTACCGTGCCCACCTGGCTCAAGTTGAGCTCTGAGGAAGTCATCGACCACATTAAAAAGTTAGGAAAGAAGGGTCTTACTCCATCACAAATCGGTGAGTAAATTATACGGAATTGTAAATTTGGTGATACGAAATTGCAATGGCTAGAATGTTTGAAGAGAGGACTTTGAGGGTTTAATCAGAATTATAAATGTGAGGTTCTGTTGCTGATGTTCGATAAAAAACATTTCAGTTCTTTGAAGAAGCCATCAATGCCGGCGAAATATTGGAATTACAAATGTTTTCTAATTTCTCGCCTAGTAAAATGAAACAAGCAATATTGTTTGATAAATTAGGATTTTCACACTGCGAACAATCGGAATCTTATGGTGGGTCAAGCCTGTTTGCATCGATTATATTCAGTGACGTCGGCCGGGCCGTACCGGTAAATTTGATTGAACAAAAATTATAAATTTTTATTTTCTCAGAAATAAATATTGCGCATTTTTTGTAATAAATATATAGCAGACTAATATGTAGTAATAATGATAAGCACTCAGCATAAGGCCGATAAATGTAGAAATTTATTTTAATTTAATATATGTTTACTAAGCAACTTCGTATTCACAAAATCGGCCAGCCGTAGATTTTCAGATTATGTAGATTAATGTAAGCGCTATGTCATCACAAGTGTCAGTGCAGTTTCTGTCGTTACATTTCCCCTGCAGCGTGAACGTACGTGTCAAGTACGGCAAATTAGCCGGAGCCGTACTCACCGTTCTTCCACACAATACACCAATGCCTGTGTCGATGCACACTTCAAATTCGGTTACGTTACACATCACAGATTTTTATTCTATAACTAGTGGATTTATTTACTAATGTATTTCTGATTATTTTCATATTATTTAATTTAAAAGTAAAATAGGCATTTACTTTAATACAAATTAGTAATTTAGGCCAACAATTAACCGGTATTAAAAAAACAGTGAAAACATAATATTCGTCTTTAATTTTATTTAAGAATTCAGAACATATCTCGCATTTTTAAATATCGTTAAACAACTAATGTGATTTAAAAATACGAACAATTATTAAATAGTTACCTAAATGTAATTTACAAAATATTACCCCGGTATTTTAGCAAGATTATGTGAAATATATCAGTGTATAACTATAATTATTTAATTATATAACATTATTATGTATATAACATGTTTAAAAATGTTATTGTAATTTCGAAAATATTCTCTTTCTATTTTTTAAAGTCGGACGAAATTATTTAATTTAAAGTATCGTTATAGCGAAGGTGTATGGTTCGGTACGGCTGGCCGTATAGTTTCAGTGTGTGTGCGCCAAAATGCATTCGGCCGACCCACTTCATTAGATCACGAGCCGTCACTGATTATATTTAAAAGTCAAATTTGTTGCATCGCACACTCATTAAAGACGCTATATAATTTTACAACTTTAGCTCAATATAATTGCCATTTATACACATTTCTCGTTTATGAGTTTGTGTTCAGTACTTATTCATTTACCGGATAACAATATACTCGTTTCAAGCGTTTATGCCGTCGAACATATGTACATTTCTTGTTTAATCAACTGGAAGCAGAAATAGCATTTTTGTCATTTTTCATTAAATACTTTGTAACATAACCTCATAATTTGTTGCCAAATTATTTATCGGCTGTTTTTTTCAAACAAACAGATAATCTTCAAATATTTCTTCTTCAAATGTTTACTTTAGTAGAGAGTTATGAGTCTACTATTAGCATTACATATTTATTATCCTCCAAATTCAATCTGGAAAATTAGGAAATGGCAAATGAGCAGGCGTAGGGTGAGAAAACAGCGTCAATGTAATACGGAGTGCATTTGGGATATTTAATGATGAAAAAAATCATGAAATTCAAAAATTTGTGCGTTCCGTGCGGAAGGCATCCACATGCCTGGCTGCAAGCGTAATAGCTGAACATCAACTTGTACACTGGTAATAAGCCGCCCGAATTTTATCTCCGATTGTACTCTGGCAATTGTATGTTCCTCTTGCTCCGATTCTCGAATTTCTCACTTTGCGTAGCCCATCTCTTCATCGGTCAGATTGGCTTTGGACAATAATAGTAGATTCTTTATTAATTCTCTCTGTTTACATTTAGTGTCAGCTTAATTGTAAATAAATTTAGAAGTAACTGTTGACCTTGTTAAACAAACTAATTAATTTCATGCTAATAATGTTAAATTGTAAACATTCCAAGATAATACAACTATTTTTTTGTATTCAGGTGTAATTCTTAGGGATTCTTATGGCGTGGCGCAAGTGAGGTTCGTAACTGGTAATAAAATCCTGCGTATCATGAAAGCCAAGGGTTTGGCTCCCGATCTACCAGAGGATTTGTACTACCTGATTAAGAAAGCCGTGGCCATCCGTAAACATTTGGAGCGCAACAGGAAGGACAAGGACAGCAAGTTCCGTCTGATTCTTGTAGAGTCCCGTATCCATCGTCTGGCCAGATATTACAAGACGAAGAGGGTGTTAGCACCCAACTGGAAGTACGAGTCCAGCACAGCGTCCGCTCTCGTCGCTTAAGATTTTACTTGTATTTCATAATAAAACGTTAAATCTATATCTAAAGTTTTGATTTTTGTAACTGACCTTTGATTTTAATCATTGTTAATTTGCGATATAAAATTGGAGGTTGCTCCTATTGAAATTTCCTCTAGCTTAAAGTTTTTGCAGCCACTTGTAGAGCTAGGTCCCCCAGAAATTTCAGCAATCCTCGAAAAATTACCTTGGCATTCCAACAAACCCCTAAAAACTTATAGTCATCAGAATTGAGTACTGATTTTCTAAATTAAATTTGAGGTTATAGTAATATTGATTTCCTATATAAAATTTGAGTTTATAGTCAACAAAATTGGGTGTTGATCCAACACATTTCTCAATTCTTGTGGCTATAGCCTCAAATTTTATATAGAAAATCACTTGATTCTGGTGAATAACCTTATATACAGGGACTTTTTATTTTAAGTATACATATCCCATTGCATACGCTGTATTCGTCAGACATTCGTTATTTTCAAAATGGGTAAATTTCAAGCTTCTAACGAGTGTTTCCACTCTTTAAATAGGCATGAAGTAAAATTCTGAGTTTAGTAAAGCCTGAAAATTTGGTTTGCTCGTGTAGTCTCTAAACCAAATATTCAGGCTTTTCTAAACTCGGAATTTTACTTTATGCGCATATAAAACACTGAAATACGGTGAAGTTAAAAATATACTGCTTAACCCATTAACGGCCCAGCAATTATAGAGTTAACTCAAAAAGTTGATTTTAGGTAAAATTCTACACTTCTTTTAATGATTTCTACAAATGACTTATTGTTTTGCATACTGTGAATTTTTCTTTTAAATATACATAATGTATACGCTGTAAATGTAAGGCATTCGTCGATTTTGTATAAAAACGTGTAATATGAAGTTTAGAACGAGTATTTCCACTCCCAGACTAAGCATGAAGTAAAATTTCGAGTTTAGAAAAGCCCCGAGTAGAAAATTTGTCGAGGGTCGCGCAGCGACCCGAGACAAATTTTCACGGGGCTTTTCTAAACTCGAAATTTTACTTCATGCGCCACGCGTATAAAACACTGAAATATCGTGAAGTTAGAAATATACCGAAACATTTTTTTTTAAATGGGTAATAATCGAGATATTTAAATAACAAAATATTTACGTTTTTCTTTATAATTTTCAAGTCAAGTAAAATAATATAATATATCAAATTAACTTATTTAGTAATTTAATTAACATAAAATTAATAATGTTGCGTATATGTATCAATGGCGCCTAATGGCTTAAGCAGTATTCTAAAGCAGTATATTTTGAACTTCACTTGAAACCAATGTTTTATACGTGTGGCGTATGAAGTAAAATTTTGAATAGTTTAGAATAGCCTGAAAAAATAACAAATTTTCAGGCTTTTCCAAACTCCAAATTTTACTTCATGGTTAACCTGGGAGTGGAAACACTAGTTAGAAGCTTCAAATTGTATGCTTTTCAAAAACACAGAATGTATGAGAATTAAAAAAAAAACGAGGTATGTATACATAAAACAAAAATTCCCTGTATTTTCGGTTCTATAAATGTGTTCTCAAGATAAAAAATTAATATTTTCAGTTTAAAGGAGAAAGTCATTAAATGCTTGGTAGCAACTGCATACCGAGGTCTTGCAATTTTTCTAAGAAATCTAAGGGCACCAAAACTTTGATCTTGGAAATGGAATTGCATTTTTATTCTAAAAAAATTTAATTGAAAATGCATTTTTGATGGATAATTGCAAATTTTTGTTAAACAGAAGATCTGCACAAAATTACAGATAATCTCTTTAACTGTTTAAACTTTCGGCTATATACAATTTAATTACAACCAACTGCAAAGATTGTTGAATAACAGCTGTTTTGGATATCTTACACAATTTTCTCTTAAAATTAGGTTGTGATATTTTAGATTAGATTAGATATTCGTAGGGGTGGCCTCATTGGCCTGTACCACCGCGACCTTTGCAGATCCCTATTATCCTAGACGACGTGCTCGAGCTTCGCCTCTTTGATTAGCCGTATTAACCCTCACAATGAGCCTTGGGTGTAGTTCTCTGCGCTTGGTTTAGTGTTGCCCAGCTTTAGGTATCTAACCCACGCTAGGGCCTCACATTAGCACAGGATGTGGAGAGGATCCTCCTCTTCTTCCTGGCAGAATCTACATATTGTATCCTCTGCCAGGTCTATTTTGCTCATGTGTTTGTTGAGCCTACATTGTCCTGTTAGTAGACGTACTATAGCTTTAACCGTTTTTCTCTCTTGGTTGAGAAGATCGGTGGTGAAAGTCGGCGATTGTTTTTATTTTTGTGATATTTTTCATTGCATACCTACGATAACTTGAATGATTTAAAGCAAACAAATAAATACTTAATGAATGTCTTTATTCTTTTTTAATACAAAAAATTTCTCAATGAAAACAAAATAAATTAAAAATTAATTTAAAACAAAATTCACGCAGATAATTTAGCTTTTGAACTGATGGCAATATAAGCGACAACCACGGACAAAACAGCTGCCGTAAACTCGCTCTTCAACCATGGGCCGTTGAACGCACCCGGGTGGTCAACACTGACGTCAACAAGGGAAGAAATAGCAGAGGTGTCTTCTCCGGCCCTGGAAGCCTTACGGAAGGTGGTGTAACCGTCCTCGTCGAAAATCCTCACCACACGCTGCCCACTCCTGGCGGTCTTGGTATCCTCAGTCCAGCTGACTTGATAAGTTCCAGGGGCCACAACGGATACAGGAACGATGTTACCCTCGACCTCAGCGTATAGATTAGTTAGAGTACCTGAGCCGCATTTGATGGAGAATTCGGTGATGTAGGCGATGTTGGTTACGATCGTGGCGTCTTGTGTTGTGAAGCTGGTGTAGGTCGCTTCTGGGGAGGAGCAGGACGCGCAGAAGCCGGAGGAGATGAGCCCCAAGAGAAGGGTTGCGAAGAGAATTTTGGTTTCCATATTTTGTTGGTTTTGTGAATGAAACTGTTGCGAGGTTTTGTTCTTACTGCTAACTAGCAATTATCACGCACTTGTGTTGTGTACCAGATTTCACGATTGAGTGGAAGGTGAAATGTGTCGTTTTGGAGAAATTTTGTATTACGTTAACCTACCACGTCGATAGAAAAACTGACAACGCGACGCAATTTTGCCAACCTATTGAGATTGGAAATGTTGTCCAGTGTTGATGGAAAATATAAATTGTTTGGCTTGGCGTGCATATTGGGTTGCATACATTAGATCTCCATACGGTTTAAAATAAACTCTTCGTTGATTGACAAATTCGTCATTTAACACTCATACAGAGAGTTTTATATAAAACCGAACATTTTCATAACGAGAATTTTTCTTTGAAGTATCCATATGCATACGTCGCACATGTTCCGATGCTCGGATTATTAAAAGAATCTAATTTGCAGCTTTAAGCGAGTGTTTTCCACTCCCAGGCTAAGCATGAAGTAAAATTTCGAGTTTAGAAAAGCCTGAAAATTTGGTTTGGTCGCGTAGCGCGAAGCGCGGAGCGGCCAAACCAAATTTTCAGGCTTTTCTAAACTCGAAATTTTACTTCATGCGCCACCGGTACGAATCACTGATTCAATGTAAAGTTCAGCGGTGTGTTTTAAACTTCGTAATATGTCAGTGTTTTGTACCGGTGGCGCATGAAGTAAAATTTCGAGTTTAGAAAAGCCTGAAAATTTGGTTTGGCCGCTCCGCGCTTCGCGCTACGCGACCAAACCAAATTTTCAGGCTTTTCTAAACTCGAAATTTTACTTCATGCTTAGCCTGGGAGTGGAAAACACTCGCTTAAAGCTTCAAATTATATTCTTTTAATAAACCAAGTATCGAAAAATCTGCAACGTTTATGGATACCTCAAAGAAAAATTCTCGTTATGAAAATGTTCGGTGTTATATAAAACTCTCTGTATATTATTACAGCAGAAGATTATAGTTCACTATGGTAGAACAATATAACAAGGGTTTATTTTTATTTTGTAAAACTCAAGTTTAAAATAAAAATTCATCTGGAGCCTTATCATTTTTTCTAATAAATGATCAGGGCCTCTATTCACAGCACCGATGCAATTTGTCACCGGTGAGAATCGCACTAAAATGACGTAATTCTGGGAAGAATTTAAAACTGTATGGAGTAAAATGACGTTACTTCTCACCTATGACAAATTGCATCGGTACTGGGAATACGGAACTAGTACTTGAATTGCACTAACTTACCAGACAATAAAGAAATGTGCTCCATTATATCTTGAAATCCGCAAATTGGACCATTTGTATATCTAGCATTTTATACTATAAAGAAGTTTAGAAATAAAGGGAGAGAGGGGAAGGTGAAAGAATTGGAGTGGAAGGGGGTAGTTATTGAGAGGGTTAAAACTTTCAAGTATTTAGGGTTTTGGTTTATACTATATCCAATTTAAATATCTGCCTGTGATAAATGTAAATGAAATATCAGTGATTGTTATTTTATTTTAATTTATTATATTCTTTATAAATATATTTACCTATTTCATCGCTTTGTAATATATATATATATATATATATTTTTTATTTTTATTTGTTATAGTAATTTCTTAAATGTAACAATTGTTTATGTATTTCCTCGTAAGATGTAATTCTGTTGGGAATAAAGATTATTATTATTATTATTATTATTTTATTTTTTTTCTCAAACATGTCGGTTTGGTATAAGTACCCTTCAGCCGGGATTTTACCAAGTCTGAGGATATTTTTATTATATAATATTGTTATGTAGGTTTAAGAATTTCCTGACTATACTACATGTGTTCATAATTATGGATTTCTGTATTTGTGTGGTTATACGTTCTGGTAGTTGTAGAGTCTTTATGTTTTCAATTGTGTATTTGGGTATGATTCCTGTGACTGATATTACAATTGGTAATATTTTAACTTGACGTTGTTTCCACAATCTTTTTATTTCTTCTGCTAGCGGGAAGTATTTTTCACGTTTTTGTGTGTGTTTCATTTGTGTGTTATTGTCGTTAGGTACGGCTATATCTATAAGATATGTGGTTTTCGTTTCTTTATTAACCCATACAATGTCTGGTCTGTTTGCTACTATTGTTTTGTCTGTGAGTATTGGTTTGTCGTAGTATATTCTATATTCCGGGGTGTCGATAACAGATTCTGGTGTATATTTGTAGTAGGGCTCTTTGATTGAGTTTTGTTGTTGGCTATTTATTATTTCAGAGTGGATGATTTTTGCTACGTTGTTATGTCGATCAGTGTATTCCGTGCCTGCAAGTATTTTACACCCTGACGTGATGTGGTCTATTGTTTCTGCATGTATGTGGCACTTTCTACATTTGTCTGTTGTTATGGTGTTATCTTTTAATATATACTTTCTGTAGTTTAAAGTGCTTATTACCTGGTCTTGAATTGCTAATATGAATCCTTCTGTTTCAGGTTGTAGGTTTCCCTGTTGCAGCCATTTGTATGTGGATTCTTTGTCAATGTGCTCTTGGTGAACTATGTTGTGATGTCTTCCATGCAGTTCTTTTCTAGACCATTTTTCCAATTTTTCTGTTTCTGTTTCAGTTGGTATGTCGATTTGTGCTATGGCTAGTTTTAGAGGGGTGTACTGTTTATCAACTGCGCATATAGTTTTATGTAGTTGATTGGTTTGTTTGTTCTGAAAGTATGATCTTAGCTGTTATTATTATTATTATTATTATTATTATTATTATTACCTATATGTTATACATTATGTACCAATATTTCTATTTGCCATACACTAAGGGCTAGTTTCATGAAACAAGTTGAATTGTTTGACTTTCTTGAACTAATTTCTCATCTGGCACTTGGTGAAACATATTAGAATATTCCTTTGAAAATGGTCTAACCAACCAAAAACTAGTCGGAATAAAGTTTTAATTTGTGGAACAATACCAAGTGTTTTTTTAATTTAAATAACTTTACATATTCAAAGTGACATTAAAACAATAGGAACTGTCATCTTGAACTTAAGTTCAGCTTGAACTTAAGTTTAACGTTTTTGATGCAACTGGGCAAAATAAATAAATAAATATACTATTTATTTTGAATTGAATTTTGTGGTGCGCGCTTTGGGTTGCATATATTGAAACACCGTAAACGTACAATAATTACTTCTTGCGTTTTTAATGGCCTCAGCTATATAGCTCTGTTGACCAGCCACAGCGGAAAAGAAAATAGGGTATAGGATAAAGTGAAAAAGGATTAGGACAGATGGAAAGGAATTACCCTTGAAAAAATGAATTAATAATTAAATAAATGTATCAGTTTCGTGTAATAAAGAATATAGAATGATGTAAGTTTTAATACAATATTTAGATAAAACAGATAAAATAGAAAGAGGGGCTGGGTGACCAGTTGCTATAAGACGAGAGTACACATTTTTACATTTCTCAGAATAATTGTTACATGAGAAGAATATATGATTCAAATCCGCAATGTCACCACAAGAACAGTTTGGAGAACTTATGCTTCCTATTTTGTATAAATACATTTAAAAGTACTTACATTAGATTTTTTAAACAAAATATCCATTATTCTAGTTTACTTGATTTTTTTCCCAACAAGGTCTGCTCAAATTGAAGTTTCTATATCATTTAATAAACAATTCATAGTATTTACTCTTTCATATCTTAAGAAATTGTCATTCTGGCTATTTGGGTTGCATATATTACAATACCGTGGGCTTGCAAAAAATATTTATAAGTGTTTTAAATTTTATAAATTTACAATGTAATTAACTCACTAACAATAACTTTATTACCTATTTCAGTTTCAGCTTTCTGTTTTTAACTTGCAGCTTGTTTCAGCTCTGATACGATATTCTTTTGAATTAAATTTCATTTACAATTTAATTTTTAAACACTACATTAGGCAAATAATTCAATTTTTTTACATAATTTAGAAAATATGTTATGTGAGGATAATCTTTTCCTTTTACTTGATATTCTTACATGCTTACATTGAAATTGTTTACCCTTTTAATTATCTATTTTGGAATTTACTTTTGAATTAAATTTTACACTGTGCATTGTTAGTTGCATATATTAGAACACCGTGCGCGTAAATAAATCCTCGAATTGCATTTTACAATGTGTATGTTGGGTTGCATATATTAGAACACCGTGTGCCTAAATAAATCCTCGAATTGCATTTTACAATGTGTATGTTGGGTTGCATATATTAGAACACCGTACGCCTACATACAAAATATATTCAATTCGTAACCTGTCAATGTCATTGAAAACCCCCATTTTTTTAAAATGAATTTGTAATAAAAATAACTCACCAGAATTATCTTCACGTCCTATTTTGTTATGTGTCTGTATCTTCGAATTGCAAATTATTTCAGCTCTAATAGAATATTTTTCTCTAGTTTCGAACCGAATTTCACACACACATTTTAAAACACTGCTTTGGCACTTTATTAACTTAGCAAATACTGTCTTATTAGAAGTTTTCTAACGAAAAGGGTTTTTCGTTAGAAAACTATGTCAACAATTTCTACTTTGTGTCAACGATATTCTTTAGTCTTTTATTATTTCCAATCAGCACTCAGTTGTCAAAATAAACACTACGTTAGTCAAATCATATGTGTTATATACATTGTTTGTATACATACAAAATTATGTTTTAACATGATTTTTTTCACTTTCATCGATATTAATCAATTTGCAGTTTTGTAATATTTAACTTTAGACATATTCCAAGCTAATCTTTAGTCTCTGAGCATTTAGTTTTTGTTTATTAAGTATTGTGTGAATATATTAAATTTTACGTTAAACTGGCAGTTTGGAAGGATTAGAACAGCGGCGGCTCGCAGCCTAACTTCAGAGTAGGCCAGAGACCCAAGGTAATATGTATCCGTTATTGAAAGGTGACTTTGTTGTGCAATTCCTGGTATTTATAAAGCACGATCCTAACCTCAAATTTTGTGTGCCTTGGCGCTGTGGCCTATCCTGAAGTTAGGCTGTGAGCCGTTGCTACTAACTAATAATTAACACTGTTGTATCCTTTCTTTACACTTTAAATTATTGAAAGGTGACTTTGCTGTGCAATCCTTGTATTTATAAATCGCGATTCTAACCTTAAATTTTGTGTGCTTTGGTGCTGTGGCCTACCCTGAAGTTAGGCTGCGAGCCGCCGCTGGATTAGAAACTGGTCAAGAAATTAGGAGATGCCAAGAAAAAGTGGTATGTGTATTATAAGAATTATAAGAATATTTTCTGGGCTTTTCTTAACTCGAAATTTTACTTCATGCGCCACGCGTATTAAACACTAAAATATTGTGAAATTTGTGTATATTCGAATTTCACTTGAAATCTGTGTTTTATACGCGTGGCGCATGAAGTAAAATTTCGAGTTTAGAAAAGCCCAGAAAATTTGTCTCGGGTCGCTGCGCGACCCTCGACAAATTTTCACGGGGCTTTTCTAAACTCGAAATTTTACTTCATGCTTAGTCTGGGAGTGGAAAACACTCATTTAAAGCTTCAAATTGAACTTAAAAAATAAACAAGGAATATCTAAAGATTTACAGAAAAAATTGAGCAATTTAAACTAAAATTGAAGTTAATTTTGTATTTGTTCATTTCATTGAGTACTCGGTTGGTCAAATCAGATACCAAGAAATAACATTTATTATGTCATTATTTATTTATATTTTCTTTTATATCGTAATAATTTAATAATATATATCTATAAATTACTTATTATTGATAAGTAATCATTATTAATAAAGTGGATTTAACACAAATTAAGTGAACATAAAATTTAAGTATAATAATTGGGCCCGTTCATCAAAATGTTTAACATTCAACATGTTTGCATTTGTTTGTGATTTATGTTGGTATCTAATGAACGGTACTCCTGTCGGTCTATTTTGTACGATTGCAAAATCCCAAACCAGTTCACGATTAATAATCCGGTCATCAGAGAATTCTCAAACAGTTGGCAGTAAACTCCCAACTGTTGTCTCTGAAGAACAGGCCCAATCAGTAGCTGATTTGACTAGCATTAGAAGTGCGACATTTCCTGAAAGCGAGTGTAAAATTTTGCTACAATTGTGCTTCAATCTCCATGTTTGTATTAAACTATTCATTAAAATCGCGTAATTTTAATTGTGTATGTACAAAATCGCTTCGGTTTTAATTAAAGCCCCTTCAATTGTGTTTTGTGACAAGTTGTGTAATTGATTTGACTAGCATGGTAACAACAAGACGGCCATGTTTGTAAGTTCGTGTCGGTTTTAGATTGTGGTTAGATTTTACATGAATATTCACAGTTATAAATAAGTAGGGTTTGTAAAATTGCACTTCAAAGTTTATTAACAAGTTGTGAATAGACTTTGGTTGATCTTCAAGTGGGATGAACTCAAGAAGTCTTGTTTTGGATGGCATGAAAATGAAAGGATCAGAAAGGTAAGCTACAATCTTTAAATTAAAAATGTATACAGAGAGTTTTATGTAACACCGAACATTTTCATAACGAGAATTTTTTTTTAAGTATCCATATGCATACGTTGCACATTTTCTGATGCACGGCTTATTAAAAGAATTCAATTTGAAGCTTTCAGCGAGTGTTTTCCACTCCCAGGCTAAGCATGAAGTAAAATTTCGAGTTTAGAAAAGCCTGAAAATTTGGTTTGGTCGCGTAGCGCGAAGCGCGGAGCGGCCAAACCAAATTTTCAGGCTTTTCTAAACTCGAAATTTTACTTCATGCGCCACCGGTTGAAAACACTGACATATTACGAAGTTTGAAACACACTTCTAAACTTTACATGGAATCAGTGTTGTGTACCGGTGGCGCATGAAGTAAAATTTCGAGTTTAGAAAAGCCTGAAAATTTGGTTTGGTCGCGCAGCGCGAAGCGCGGAGCGGCCAAACCAAATTTTCAGGCTTTTCTAAACTCGAAATTTTACTTCATGCGCCACCGGTACAAAACACTGATTTAATGTAAAGTTTAGCGGTGTGTTTTAAACTTCGTAATATGTCAGTGTTTTGTACCGGTGGCGCATGAAGTAAAATTTCGAGTTTAGAAAAGCCTGAAAATTTGGTTTGGCCGCTCCGCGCTTCGCGCTACGCGTCCAAACCAAATTTTCAGGCTTTTCTAAACTCGAAATTTTACTTCATGCTTAGCCTGGGAGTGGAAAACACTCGCTTAAAGCTTCAAATTGAATTCTTTTAATAAGCCGAGCATCGAAATATGTGCAACGTGTGCATTTGGATACTTAAAAAAAAATTCTCGTTATGTAAATGTTCGGTGTTACATAAAACTCTCTGTATATCATGCATGAATAATAAATTAAATCTAATAATGAATTAATCCTATGGTATTTTTTTAATGTAACAATTTGACTAGAATATGGCTTAAACACACTGAGCAAAAAAACAAACATCCGAGTGTAAAATATTGCTATAATTGTGTTTCAATCTTCATGTTTATATTAAACTATTATTTAAAATCGCGTAATTGTAATTGTGTATGTACAAAATCGCTTCGGTTTTAATTAAAGCCGCTTCAATTGTGTTTCGTAACAAGTTGTGTAATTGATTTGACTAGTATGGTAACAACAAGACGGCCATGTTTGTAAGTTCGTGTCGGTTTTAGATTGTGGTTAGATTTTACATGAATATTCACAGTTATAAATAAGTAGGGTTTGTAAAATTGCACTTAAAAGTTTATTAACAAGTAGTGAATAGAATTTCGTTGATCTTCAAGCGGGATGATCTCAAGAAGTCTTGTTTTGGATGGAATTAAAATGAAAGGATCAGAAAGGTAAGCTATAATCTTTAAGAAGAAAATGTCTATTTATATTTTTCATGATTAATAAATTAAATCTAATATTGAATTAATCCTGTGGTATTTTTATAATGTAACAATTTGACTAGAATATGGCTTAAACCCACTGAGCAAAAAAACAAACATGCGAGTGTAAAATATTGCTATAATTGTGCTTCAATCTTCATGTTTATATTAAACTATTATTTAAAATCGCGTAATTATAATTGTGTATGTACAAAATCGCTTCGGTTTTAATTAAAGTCCCCTTAATTGTGTTTTGTGACAAGTTGTGTAATTGATTTGACTAGCATGGTAACAACAAGACGGCCATGTTTGTAAGTTCGTGTCGGTTTTAGATTGTGGTTAGATTTTACATGAATATTCACAGTTATAAATAAGTAGGGTTTGCAAAATTGCACATAAAAGTTTATTAACAAGTTGTGAATAGAATTTCGTTGATCTTCAAGTGGGATGATTTCAAGAAGTCTTGTTTTGGATGGAACGAAAATGAAAGGATCAGAAAGGTAAGCTACAATCTTTAAAAAGAAAATGTTTATTTATATTATTCATGATTAATAAATTAAATCTAATAATGAATTAATCCTATAGTATTTCCATAGTTTAACAATTTGACTAGTATATGGCTTTAAGCATTGTCCAAACAATACAATTGATTTCATCGGGTTCTGATTTTTAACAAAACTAAATCCGGACGCCATCTATTAAAACAAATCATCACGCCATCATCAAACAAATTCACTCGTATCATCTTCATAATCCGTTCTTCTTCCCTTCTGTTTGTCTTCCTTCTTCATAATCTGTTCTTCTTCTACCCGGGTGCAGACCCACTGAGCAAATACATTTAACTAACGTTTCATCAACATTGAAACAATGTTTAATGTGATTAAAATGTTAATTAAACGTTGTTTGTTTTTTGTGGGGAGGTTCGAATCATTTCCAATCTTCTTTAATCATATCCGAAGCCTTTTCACCAATCATCATCACCACACTGTTCGTGTGTCCCGCGATGATTTTGGGCATAACCGATGCGTCGACCACTCTTAATCTCTTAATCCCCCGGACCCTTAATCGCGGATCAACGACGGCGTCTGGATCCCCCTCAGGCCCCATTTTACACGTCCCCACGTGGTGGCCCAGTGTCGAGGCCAACATCCTCAAACAGCACTTCCAGTAATTATCACTGGCGAATTTCAAGTGTTCACAACCGGGGAAGGGGATGCTGTGCAGGGTTGTGTTGACGTCCTTGAAGGCGTCCGTTTTTGTTACTTGAATAGCCTAAAAAAATAGAAATGTTGATATTTAAACATCTAAAATTCATTCAGAAAGATTACCTAATTTGTTTACAGCGATTTAAATCAGAAGTGTTTTTATTGTAGATAATTCTGATTTTGGCTATAAATTTAAAGATACAAGGAATGTTTCTTTTAAGTATACGTATCCTGATTTATAACTTTTTAGACATTCGATGTTTTTGAAAAATGTTCGATTTGAAGCTTCTAACGAGTGTTTCCACTCCCAGATTAAGCATGAAGTAAAATTTCGAGTTTAGAAAAGCCTGAAAATTTGGTTTGATCGCGTAGCGCGAAGCGCGGAGCGACCAAACCAAATTTTTAGGCTTTTCTAAACTCGAAATTTTACTTCATGCGCCACGCGTATACAACACTTATTTCGAGTGAATTTTCAATTATACTTCTTTAGAAAACTGCATTAAGAGTATGATTTAAACTTCACGATATGTCAGTGTTTTACACGCGTGGCGCATGAAGTAAAATTTCGAGTTTAGAAGAGCCTGAAAATTTGGTTTGGTCGCGTTGGCTATGAACATACAAGGAATGTATCTTTTAAGTATACATATGTATCCTAATTTATAACTTTCCAGACATTCGATGTTTTTGAAAAGTGTTCAGTTTAAAGCTTCTAACGAGTGTTTTTGAAAAGTGTTTAATTTGAAGCTTCTAACGAGTGTTTCCACTCCCAGACTAAGCATGAAGTAAAATTTCGAGTTTAGAAAAGCCTGAAAATTTGGTTTGGTCGCGTAGCGCGAAGCGCGGAGCGGCCAAACCAAATTTTCAGGCTTTTCTAAACTCGAAATTTTACTTCATGCGCCACGCGTATACAACACTAATTTCAAGTGAATTTCAAAATATACTTCTTTAGAAAACTTTATTAGCAGTATGTTTTAAACATCACGATATGTCAGTGTTTAATACGCCTGGCGCATGAAGTAAAATTTCGAGTTTAGAAAAGCCTGAAAATTTGGTTTGGCCGCTCCGCGCTTCGCGCTACGCGACCAAACCAAATGTTCAGGCTTCTCTAAACTCGAAATTTTACTTCATGCTTAGTCTGGGAGTGGAAACACTCGTTAGAAGCTTTAAATTAAACACTTTTCAAAATCACCGAATATCTGAAAATGTACAAATTAAAATATGTATACTTGAAACAAAAATTTTCTTTATGTAGCTACGCCACTAGCTTTAATAACTAAACCAGAAAATCATAGCTAAAACCAAAATTATTCATAATGAAAATACTTATTTTGATTTAAATCGGTGTAGAAAAATTGGGTAGTCTATCTGATTGAGTTTTTAAAGATATTTACAGCGTTTACATCATGAATGTGTATCTTTAAAAGAAAAATCCCTGTATGTAGCTACGCCACTGGCTTTAGTAACTGAATCAGAAATTCATAGCTAAAATGAAAATTATCCATAATGAAAACACTTATTTTGATTTAAATTGGCGTAAAAAATTTTTGTAATCTTTCTGATTTAGTTTTTAAAGATATTTACAGCGTGTACATCGGGAATATGTATCTTTAAAAGAAAAATCCCTGTATGTAGCTACGCCACTGGCTCTAGTAACTAAACCAGAAATTCATAGCTAAAATGAAAATTAACCATAATGAAAACACTTATTTTGATTTAAATCGGCGTAGAAAAATTTGTTAATCTTTCTGATTTAGTTTTTAAAGATATTTATAGCTCATACATCGGGAATATGTATCTTTAAAAGAAAAACCCCTCTATGTAGCTACGCCACTGGCTTTAGTAACTCAACCAAAAATATTTTAATTGTTCACAATTTTTTATTTCGTAAGATGGAAGTGGAATACAAAAATAATATCTATTCCTATCTTGTGAAATAAAAATGGATAGCATTGAACTCCAACTTTGAGCTTTCTCTGTTTGGTTCGTTTAATTAATAACAATTCAAGTGCACATTGCGCAAATGGTCAAAAATCCATGGACGAAGCAATTAATTCTACAAAGGATATTCCAGTTTATGCAAGATTTTGTTTTTGTTGCTTAAATTGTAAATGCTAATCGGATTCTGGGTGAAGGCCGTTTAAACCGAGAGTGTGAATTACCTAGGATTATCGCTGATGCATCTAAGTCAATATTTAGCTGTAACAAATGTTAGTCTTTATACAAGAAATGTTTCTTTTAAGTATTGTTGCATGTGCGTACGCTGTAAATTTTGCGACACTCGTTGTTTTTTTTTTAAATAGACTTTAATTTAAAGCTTTAAACAAGTGTTGTAGAAGCTTTAACTTAAACACTTTTCAAAAACAACGAGTGCCTTATAATTTATTGTACCGAGTGGGCAAATAATTTTATATGTAAAGTGGGCAAGGGAAAATGCTGGAAATTATTTTCAAGTTTCCAAGACGGCTGCCAGTGGGCGTTTCCGCCATCTTGAATTACATAAAGTTACGTTTCTCGCGTTTTCCCCCAATGAATGTAACAAAACAGTATTTGCGTTTTAATGCTAACCTAAAGTGGAACATTTTTGGTAAACACAATTTTTCTCTATCTTTCGAAATAAAGTGGTGGGGGATATTTGAATGTTGTTTTAAATAAATGCCTGTAACTTCGAAACGGTTTAATGGATTTGGATAAATTTGGTATCATTGAAAAGAGAATTTCTTGGGCTTTTAGATTTCTCGTAATCATGACAGTTGTGACCTACATGGCTGTCGATAGAGGGCGTTATTCGATATTATAACCAAAATAGTGGATTTTCTCAAAAAATTTAAATGCGATGATATAACTTTTTTTAGACTAGAAAATAGACAAATGATCAACCAATAAGCCTGCGCAAACTGCATCTTAAAAACTTTATTATTAAGATTATTATTATTATTATTAGATAGCTTATTGGTTCGTCATTTGTCTATTTTCTAGTCTAAAAAAAATCATATCATCGCGTTTAAATTTTTTGAGAAAATCCAATATTTTGGTTATAATATCGAATATCGCCCTCTATCGGCGGCCGTGTAGGTCACAACTGTCATAATTACGAGAAACCTAAAAGCCCAAGAAATGCTCTTTTCAATGATACCAAATTTATCCATCCATTTATCCATTAAGCCGTTTCGAAGTTACAGGCATTTATTTAAAACAACATTCAAATACCCTCCACCACTTTATTTCGAAAGATAGAGAAAATTTGTTTTAACAAAAAATGTTCCATTTTAAGTTAACATTAAAACGCAAATACTTGTTTGTTAAATTCATTGGGGAAAATCGCGAGAAACGTAACTTTATGTAATTCAAGATGGTGGAAACGCCCACTGGCAGCCATCTTGGAAACTTGAAAATAATCTCCAGCATTTTCCCTTGCCCACTTTACCTATACAATATTTTACCGTAACTCTCTACGATCGTTAGTTTCTGATATACAGCCGCTTACCTCACTTATTTGCCCACCCGGTACAAGCAATCACTCTCAAAAAAGAAAAGAATTAGAGATAACGTTAATGTGGTATTGAAAACATTAAATGTAATGTTACATTTTTACACACCACTAATTTCATCTGTAAGTACCTGATTACAATTCCTTAAACCAATCAACACCCAAAATTAATCACCGATTTTTTTCTGTATAATTAAAAAAAAAGTAATACAAGGCCGGCATTGACCAATTTACTCCAATAAACCAAAATCCTGCAACATTTCACGTTCACATCTCGAACCCAACCAGTTTCTCCAAAACGAACCCAGTTTCTCTACATGCATGCACTTACACAACATGGAATCCATTAAACGAGCAACAACAATTTTTATGATAAATCCACGACCTTGTCACTCATTCCCAAAACGCGAAAAGAAATTACCAAGAAATTCCATCCGCGAGGAAGAATCTACGTAATCAGTTTGCGTGTGTCTAGTTATTAGCTAATAATCAAGACATTGACTTTGTGAATTCTGATTCATTATTTACGAGCGTGAAGGTGAATTGTTATCAACAGGTAATAATTAATGGGTATTATTTCATCGTTAGGTAAACGGTTGTTTTGTGAGCGCGGTTGGATTTATTTATGTTTGGTTTTTCAGTTGGAAAATTGAATAATTGCGGATGTGAGAGTGTCGAGCATGGATTTTTCATTAGGAATTACAGATATTTGCAATTATTTGTTGTAAATTATTGTATACGTTAAATACAGTATTTAAAAGTTAATGTTAGGAATTAGTTAGGGGGTTTGCACAATTCAAAAGGTATTCATTTTAAGTGCACAATCATCACCTTAATAAAAAAGTGCGTAATTCCGATTTGAATTGAACTTTATATTGGGGGTTTCATTTATATTTTAAACTTCACCTTCAATCAGTGATTTATACGCGTGGCGCATGAAGTAAAACTTCACATTTAGAAAAACTTGAAAATTTACGTCATTTGTAGTGTAAAAATACACTATAAATATTCATGTATTCGTCGATTTTATATAAACCGTGCAGTTTGAAGCTTCTAACGAGTGTTTCTGATCCTTGGTTAAGGATCAGAAACACTCGTTAGAAGCTTCAAACTGCACGGTTTATATAAAATCTACGAAAACATGAATATTTATAGGGTATTTTTATATATAGGTACACTTGAAAAAAATGTAAATGTATTGTATTATTTTTCAAACAATAATTGTTTGTAATTTACCACAAAATGAAACGAAATATCACGTTTATTTGTGGTTAATAACCAAACCAACAATTAATATTTTCAGTCAAGATTGTAATTAATTTCATCATCCGATTTTATCGCTTACAATTAAATTATTTCTAACGTTTGCTTAATAACAAAAGATTTGTCAAGAATCGGTAAATGTGTGTACAAATAAAACATTTGAGCAATTAACACCAGATTATAACCTAAGGCGAATTAATGACCCATGAATTTATAATTATATTATAAATTACTCAATAAAAATCATGTACATCTTTATATTTACGTGTAATATCTGCTGCGTTATAGTTAAATACGAAATAATAAGTTACTCTTATTAAATGGTTATACAGGGTGGGGCATTTTACGTGTTTTTTGCAAGTATTTCGAAAACACAGCATTTTACGCAGAAATGACCTGAGTGAAAAATAATCGTACACAATAATCTGAATCTGCAATCAAATATGAGGATTCCCGTTAAAAAAATTAATTCACATTGTTTTGGCGACAACAGCGGCACCTGTGAAAAAAACAATATTACATAATTTTGGTCCCTAATTATGTTATATTGGTTTTCTCACAGGTGGCGCTGTTGTCACTAAAACAATGCCAATTAAATTTTATTAACGGTAACCCCTATATTTGATTGCAGGTTCAGATTTCTCGTAGAAAAATAAGAATCATTTATTTGACATAATTTATTGTCGGCCTGATAGATGGCGCTGTAATCGCGGAATATGTTAATGCGTTCGGATGTTCGTGTGATTTGCGGGTAGATTCAATTTCAGATATATTGGCTGAAAAAACAAAGAAACTGTTTCGAAACAGGCAGGAGACTTATTACAAAAGTAATTTTTTATTTTCGTTCAATTAAAGAAATTATCCACAAAGCATGCAGTATTGTCTTTTAAGTCTTTTAATTTTTTATAAAGTAAAATAATACAATTTTTAATCGTGAAAATCTTAATGCTGCTTCTCATTTGTACGTGCTGACACTCTAAAACAAGCGTTTCATTCTGAGACACCAGAACATCTTTAATGTTTCAACTGTCTCGATTACAGCGCCATCTACCAGGCTGGCAAAAAAATAAGTAAAGTAATTTTTTTTAATTTTCTTACGTGGAATTCGAAACTGCAATTAAAAATAGGGGTTCCTATTAAAAAAAATGAGTTTACTTTGTTTTAGCGAGAACAGCGCCACCTGTGAGAAAGCCATTATTACATAATTATGGCCCCCTTCTGTATGATTATTTTTCACTCAGGTCATATCTGCGTAAAATGCTAGTAGATAGAGTTAGCGGGTACGAGGCCAGGAAGTGCTCCCGGAAATGGGCGGGGCTTGTGGTTTCTGTTTAGATAAGAACTTCCGGTGTAGATAAGGGTTTTCGGTTAGACCGGATGCAGAGTATGGTATCCGGTTAGATAAGATTGCGGTTTCGGGATTAACAGGTAAACAGGTCTGATAAACAGGTAAACAGGTCTGATTAACAAATATACAGGTCTTATAAACAGGTATACAGGTCTTATAAACAGGTAAACAGGTTTTATAAACTGGTAAACATGTTTGTTAAATAGGTAAACAGGTCTTATAAACAGGTCTGATTAACAGGTATACAGGTCTGATTAACAGGTAAACATGTATGATTAACCGGAAACCATTATCAACCGGAAACCACAATCTACACCCTGTATAACAGGAAGTCCTTATCTTATCTGCATCCGGTCTAACCGGAAACGCGTAGTTACACCGGGAACCATAATCTGCATCCGGTCTAACCGGAAACCCTTATCTACACCGGAAATTCTTATCTTAACGGAAACCACAAGCTCCGCCCACTTCCGGGGGCACTTTCTGGCCCCGTACCCGCTAACTCTATCTACTAATGCTTTGTTTTCGAAATATTTGCAAAAACACGTTAACTGCCCTGTATTTGTTGTTTTTTTAAAGTAGCGTTTTCACTTATTGGTGAGAAGGATTGTCTATTTTGGAAAATTGGAATGATGAGGCTGTTACTTGGAGAAACTCCATTTTAAGACTTTAGTAAACTACACACTTTTGTTTAGATTTCATAAATTTATTAGTTGGAACACTGCGAGAATTGTATCACTAATACGCTTTTGAAATCTAAACAAAATTCATTTAAATTTACTAAATATTCTTTAACTAAAATAATGTTGAAGTTTTTCATGAAATTCCAAGATTTCTGTTTTTATTTTTCAACAATCTAACGGTTTTCTTAAAATTTTAAAATTTTCGATATATTTGAAATATTTCACACTTTTTATGAAGTTTCGTTGATTTTTTTTATTCAATTTGAATTTGAAAATTGAAATTTTAAAAAACCTATGAAAAGTATCGAAATTTTCGGAAATTCAGGAAACCCGACAGAATTTTGAAAATTAAACGAAATCTTAGATATTTACGAAAAGCGAATTATTGAAATTTTCGGAAATTCAGGAAACCCGTCAGAATTTACGAAAAGCGTTAAAAATTAACTAAAATATTGGAAATTCATGAAAAATTGCGAAAACTTTGATAATTAACTATACTAAAATCTTGAAAATACATCAAAATTTTAAAAAATCCAAGCGAGTGCCTTCCACTCCCAGACTAAGCATGAAGTAAAATTTCGAGTTGAGAAAAGCCCTAAGAATTTGGATTTGGACGCGCAGCGTCCAAATCCAAATTCGGGCTTTTCTCAACTCGAAATTTTACTTCATGCGCCACGCGTACGAATCACCGTTTTTCATGAAATTCCAAGATTTCCGTTTTTTTAAAAATCTCACGGTTTTCTTAAAGTTTTTAAATTTTCGATAAATTCGAAATATTTAACACTTTGAATGAATTTTCGTTGATTTTTTTTATTCAAGTTGAAATGGAAAATTGAAGGAAATTTTAAAAAAGTATCGAAATTTTCGGAAATTCAGGAAACCCATCAGAACTTTAAAAATTAAACGAAATCTTAGACATTTACAAAAAGCGTTAAAAATTAACTAAAATATTGGACATTCATGGAAAATTGTGAAATCTTTGATAATCATCTTAAAAGTTTATCAAAATTTTCAAAAATCTAAACGAGTGTCTTCCACTCCCAGACTAAGCATGAAGTAAAATTTCGAGTTGAGAAAAGCCCGAAGAATTTGGATTAGGACGCGCAGCGTCCAAATCCAAATTCGGGCTTTTCTCAACTCGAAATTTTACTTCATGCGCCACGCGTACGAATCACTGTTTTTCATGAAATTCCAAGATTTCCCTTTTTTTTCAATAATCTAACTAAAAATAAATAAATAATTTGAATTTGAAAATTGAAAGGAATTTTAAAAACCTTATGAAAAGTATCGAAATTAGCGTAAATTCAGGAAACCCATCAGAATTTTGAAAAGTAAACGAACTCTAGGAAATTTACGAAAAGCGTTAAAAATTAACTAAAAAATTCATGAAAAATTTCGAAAACTTTGATAATTAACTAAACTAATTTATTTAGAAAATACATCAACATTTTCAAAAATCTAAACGAGTGCCTTCCACTCCCAGACTAAACATGAAGTAAATTTCGAGTTGACAAAAGCGTACGAATCACTGTTTTTCATGAAATAGTTAGATTTTTAACAATCTAACTATTTTCTTAAGGTTTTTAAATTTTTAATAAATTTGAAATATTTAACACTTTTTATCAATTTTCGTTGATTTTTTTCATTCAAGTTGAATTTAAAAATTAAAGGACATTTTAAAAAGCTTATGAAAAGTATCGAAATTATCGGAAATTCAGGAAACCCTTCAAAACTTTGAAAATTAAACGAAATCTTAAAAATTTACGAAAAGCGTTAAAAAATAACTAAAATGTTGGAAGCTCATGAAAAATTGTGAAATCTTTGATATTCATCTTGAAATTTTATCAAAATTCTCCAAAATCTAAACGCGTGTCTTCCACTCCCAGACTAAGCATGAAGTAAAATTTCGAGTTTAGAAAAGCCCCGCGTAGAAAATTTGTCGAGGGTCGCGCAGCGACCCGAGACAAATTTTCACGGGGCTTTTCTAAACTCGAAATTTTACTTCATGCGCCACGCGTACAAAACACTGATTTAAAGTGAAGATATTGACATTTCAAACTGAGAAATATCACGAATGCCAACTGTCATAAAAATTAACTTATATGTACATTGGAAATTCACGAAAAACTGTGAAAACTTTGATCATAAACTAAAATCTTGAAATTCATCAAAATGTTCAAAAATCTAAACGCGTGCCTTCCACTCCCAGACAAAGCATGAAGTAAAATTTCGAGTTGAGAAAAGCCCTAAGAAATTGGATTTGGACGCGCAGCGTCCAAATCCAAATTCGGGCTTTTCTCAACTCGAAATTTTACTTCATGCGCCACGCGTACAAATCACTGGTTTAAAGTGAAGATATTAGCATTTCAAACTGAGAAATAAAACGAATGCCAACTGCTATAATAATCTAAATGTTATGTGACATTATAAGATAAATCTGACATTATATATTACATTTGTTTGTTCTATTTGTGTATTGTTTGTGGTTTTAAATTTTGACTTATTTATTACTTTTAATTTATTGTTAGTATTCAGCAATATGTACTTTAAATGGAATTTCTTTAAATAAACATTAAACATATAAATTAAAAGTGACATTACAGACTAAATGTCAACTGCCATGGGCGTATTCATTGGCGGAATTAAATTTTAAATCATAATGATGGTTGCGACCGTAACTACGTGGTAATTCATGATCACTGAATCAAACACTTACTATGTTTTTACCACAAAATAAAAAATAAATAAAAAATTTTATTTTGTGGTAAAAACATAGTAAGTGTTTGATTCAGTAAATTTTAAATATATCGCTGGTTTTCTTTAATAGTAGTACAACTAAAACAAAAGACAAATAAAGATCCGTGCAAAAAGCATGACAAATTGATTAAAGATAGAGACTTCAATATTTAAATAAAAGCTTCGTCCTAACTTTTCGGGCATTTCTAGAAAAATTAACAAATTTCACCTGTGCCATTATCAAAGCAAAGCAGCGATATTATAATTGTCAACACTTACAACAAAAAAATTTTTTTTTCCAATTTCTGTTTCTTTTCGTAAAGAAACAAATAAAATTGAATAGTATTCAAATAAAACATCAAAATTAAATAAAACTCAAGCACCAATATTTCATAAACGACAAATTTTGAATTTTAATTTTTTATTTTATATAAAACTTGGAAAATTCAATTGAATCGGTAGTTTGAAGAAGGGGAAAAATCCAAAAATGACAGTTTTGGAAAATCAAAACAAAAACTGCAATACAACGATACATAAGTGCAATGACAAGAATAGCGGATATAAAAAGTGTTGTGATGGACGCATCACCATTTTTTATATCCGCTATTCTCGTCATTACACTTACGTATGGTTGTATTGTAGTTTTTGTTTTGATTTCCTAAAACTGTCTTTTTTGGATTTGTTCCCTTCTTCAAACTACCGATTCAATTGAAATTGACAGCAGTTGACACATTTTTAAAATTGATCAAAACGGGGGTTTTCCACGAAATATAAATTATTAAAAAGATAGGGAAAACAAGGTTTGAAGTTTATTATTAAACATGCATGCATGACTTCTTTATTTATACCATGTACAAAACACGATAACAAATGTATTATTGAGGGAAAGATTTTAGGAATTACTGTAAATTTTGGAGCCTTTTACATTTAAATACCTACATGAGAGGCGGCGAATTTGGCCTACGCCCCGGGCGGCTGAATCCCACGCTATCTATCTAACGGTCAAATTTTCGATAAATTTGAAATATCCCTCACTTTTTGAATTTTTGTTGATTTTTTTTGTTCAATTTGAGTTTAAAAATTGAAGTAAATTTTAAAAAAACTTATGAAAAGTATCGACATTTTCGGAAATGTAGGAGACCCTTAAGAATTTTGAAAATTAAACGAAATCTTAGAAATTTACGAAAAGCATTAAAAATTAACTAAAATATTGGAAATTCATGAAAAATTGCAAAAACTTTGATAATTAACTATACTAAAATCTTGAAAATACATCAAAATTTAAAAAAATCCAAGCGAGTGCCTTCCACTCCCAGACTAAGCATGAAGTAAAATTTCGAGTTGAGAAAAGCCCTAAGAATTTGGATTTGGACGCGCAGCGTCCAAATCCAAATTCGGGCTTTTCTCAACTCGAAATTTTACTTCATGCGCCACGCGTACGTATCACTGTTTTTCATGAAATTCCAAGATTTCCGTTTTTTTAACAATCTCACGGTTTTCTTAAAGTTTTTAAATTTTCGATAAATTCGAAATATTTAACACTTTTAATGAATTTTCGTTGATTTTTTTTATTCAAGTTGAATTTGAAAATTGAAGGAAATTTTAATAAAGTATCTAAATTTTTGGAAATTCAGGAAACCCGCCAGAACTTTAAAAATTAAACAAAATCTTAGAAATTTACGAAAAGCGTTAAAAATTAACTAAAATATTGGACATTCATGAAAAATTATGAAATCTTTGATAATCATCTTAAAAATTTATCAAAATTTTCAGAAATCTAAACGAGTGTCTTCCACTTCCAGACTAAGCATGAAGTAAAATTTCGAGTTGAGAAAAGCCCTAAGAATTTGGAAATCCAAATTCGGGCTTTTCTCAACTCGAAATTTTACTTCATGCGCCACGCGTACGAATCACTGTTTTTCACGAAATTCCAAGATTTACGTTATTTTCCAACAATCTTATGGTTTTCTTAAAGTTTTTAAATTTTCGATAAATTCGAAATATTTAACACTTTTTATGAATTTTCGTTGATTTTTTTTATTCAAGTTGAATTTGAAAATTGAAGGAAATTTTAATAAAGTATCTAAATTTTTGGAAATTCAGGAAACCCGCCAGAACTCTAAAAATTAAACAAAATCTTAGAAATTTACGAAAAGCGTTAAAAATTAACTAAAATATTGGACATTCATAAAAAATTGCGAAATCTTTGATAATCATCTTAAAAATTTATCAAAATTTTCAAATATCTAAACGAGTGTCTTCCACTCACAGACTAAGCATGAAGTAAAATTTCGAGTTGAGAAAAGCCCTGAGAATTTTGATTTGGACGCGCAGCGTCCAAATCCAAATTCGGGCTTTTCTCAACTCGAAATTTTACTTCATGCGCCACGCGTACTAATCACTGTTTTTTATGAAATTCCAAGATTTTTTTTCTCCAACAATCTAACGGTTTTCTTAGTTTTTAAATTTTCTATAAATTCGAAATATAATTTTTTTAATATAATATAAATATAACACTTTTGATGATTTTTTTTATTCAAATTGAATTTGAAAATTGATGGAAATTTTAAAAAAGTATCGAAATTTTCGGAAATTCAGGAAACTCGCCAGAACTTTAAAAATAAACGAAATTTTAGAAATTTACAAAAAGCGTTAAAAATGAACTAAAATATTGGACATTCATGAAAAATTGTGAAATTTTAGAAAGCTTGTGAAAAGTATCGAAATTATCAGAAATTCAGGGAATCCTTCAGAACTTCAAAAACTAAACAAAATCTTTAAAATTTACAAAAAGCGTTAAAAAATAACTAAAATGTTGGAAAGTCATGAAAAATTGTGAAATCTTTGATAATCATCTTGAAAATGTATCAAAATTTTCCAAAATCTAAATGCGTGTCTTCCACTCCCAGACTAAGCATGAAATAAAATTTCCAGTTTAGAAAAGCCCCGCGTAGAAAATTTGTCGAGGGTCGCGCAGCGACCCGAGACAAATTTTCACGGGGCTTTTCTAAACTCGAAATTTTATTTCACTGATTTAAAGTGAAGATATTGACATTTCAAACTTATAAATATCACGAATGCCAACTGTCATAAAAATAAACTTATATGTTTATTGGAAATTCATGAAAAACTGTGAAAACTTTGATAATCAACTAAAATCTTGTAATTCATCAAAATGTTCAAAAATCTAAACGCGTGCCTTCCACTCCCAGACTAAGCATGAAGTAAAATTTCGAGTTGAGAAAAGCCCTAAGAATTTGGATTTGGACGCGCAGCGTCCAAATCCAAATTCGGGCTTTTCTCAACTCGAAATTTTACTTCATGCGCCACGCGTACAAAACACTGATTTAAAGTGAAGATTTTGGCAATTCAAACTGAGAAATAAAACGAATGCCAACTGCCATAACAATCAATATGTCATGTGACATTATAAGATAAATCTGAAATTATAAATTTCATTTGTTTGTTCTATTTGTATATTGCCTGTTTATATTTTAACTTGTTTATTACTTTTAATTTGTTGTTAGTATTAAGCATTGTGGACTTTAAATGGAGTTTTTGTAAATAAACATTAAACATATAAATTAAAAGTGACATAACAGAATACATTTCAACTGTTGTTGGCGTATTTCACTGAGGGAATTCAATTTTAAATATATCATAACTGTCACTTCAAACTAATAAAAATAATTATTTTTTTATCGATTTCTGTGTTTTTTTAAAATTAAATAAAACTTAAACACCAATATTTCAAAATACCAAATTTTGAATTTTGAATAATAATTTTCATTTTATATAAAACTTGGAAAATTCAATTGATATTGACAGCAGTTGACACATTTTCAAAATTGATTAAAATGACTATCATATTATATACATTACATTCTTATCACAGATTTTTTGATACAATACGAACGAGATAAAATGCTATCAGGTATATAAACTTTTTAATTATGCGATAATACTAAAACAACTATAGTATTCATGTTTATTACAATTAGGTATAAACGTGCAGTTGTTAGGATTAAAATAATACATTAATATTCATTTATTATAACATCGTTTTAAGTAGCCCAGTGTTAATAGTAAACTAATAAAAATAAATTGTATTCTTCAATATCTGAGAGATTTATATTTAAAATAATACGGCTCGCAAACAAGCGAGCCCTGTTTTTAAATGAAATCCGCGCGCGCCATTTCGGTTAATTAATGATACCGGCATACAGAGGGACTGACGCTAGCACCCCCATAGCGGCGGGTACTTACATCGTGGTTGTTTTTTCCCATAAGGCTGCGTATCTATGTGAATATTTCAATCAACGGTTTGACGTTTATTATTAAACATGCATGCATGACTTCTTTGTTTGTACCCTGTACAAAACACGATAACAATTGTATTCTTGCTGGAAAGAATTACTGTATTACTGTACATTTTGGAGCCTTTTACATTTAAATACCTAAATGAGAGGCGGCGAATTTGGCCTACGCCCCGGGCGGATGAAACCCACGCTACGCCACTGATTATAAGCCATTATTTTCAAAGATAATTATTTATCTTTCAAGTGTCTATGGCTCTGTCGACCAGCCACAGTTAAAGATAATTCTGTTTAAGTATTTAATATTGTGAATTCTTTCACGCATACAAAAAAAGTAAATCATTTTCCAACTCACGTCCTCATTAACAACCTAACCATTTCTGCACACGCCTCAAGGCCAAGACTAATCCACACGCACGCTCACCTTTTTCAATCCATCGACCATGACATTCAAATCCTCCTCATCCTCAAAATAATTCGGATTGATCAACGGCGCCTTCAGCGGATTCCTCGACCCCAGCGTGACCCTCCCTCTACTCCTAGGCCTCAGCAGCACCACAGCAATCGAAAACCCGTTTCTATTCGAAATCGGCAAATAATACCTCCTGCTGAACTCGCTCGGCACCCCAAGTAGATCCTTCAGGGTGTTGTAGAAATCCCCTTGGAGCCCACCAGCGCCTAAAACAAACTCAACATTGGGGTAGTCTTTGATTGTCTCAGAGTCGTTTGTTTGGATGAAGGCTAAGCCTAGCGCTCCTCCTGGGATTGTATAGGGTCCTCTTCCGTTTAACAAGTAGTTGAAGACATGGCGGGGATTAGCCACGGTTAAATCGTTGATTGTGATTGGTTGATTCACTAGGAAGGTTAGGTGCGAGAAGGACACGTGGTCTTGTAAATTGTATCCAACTTTAAGGTTTTGAATCAGCGGGATGTTGAATTTTTCCAATTGATCCGCTGGGCCGATTCCTGACAGCATCAGGATTTGCGGGGTGTTGATTGTCCCAGCTGATAAAACCACCTCCTTCCTGGCTTTAATCGCGAAAACACGCCCATCTTTGTAAATCTCAACTCCTTCTGTTGTTTTTGTAAGCGGGTTCACTAAAATTTTAACAACTAAAGTTTCCGGTGATATATGTAAGTTATTCCTGCGGGAAATCGGGCGGAGGAAAGCCTTAGCAGCGCTGCACCTCCTCCCATTTTCCATGGTTGCTTTGGCTTTAGAAAATCCGCTTTGTGCCTTTCCATTGGGATCATTCACCTGATACCCCAATTCAATCCCAGCTTGCAAAAAACGCTTCAGCAAAGGTGATTTATAAGGAGGATCCTCCACTTTTAAGTATCCGTTAAACCCATGGAAATCTCTATCGATTGAAGCGCATTTTGAGCAATCCTCAGATTTCCGGAAGTATCTAAGGATACTTTTGTAGCCCCAATTGGTATTCCCTGATTCCTCCCATCCATCAAAATCCTTTTTATTCCCCCTGGTGTAGATCAAAAAATTAATCACCGAAGTCCCGCCCAAAGCCTTCCCCCTAGGAGTCACGCACCTTTGATCCACAACACCCAAACAACCAGTCTTGAACCGCTCCGCTCTGTAACCCCAATTATAACTGGTGCTCGCTTGGAATGCTGCCATTAAAGGGATATCAGTGAGGAAGTTTTCTTCTTTTCCCGCTTCCAGCAAAAGAACCGACCATTTTGGGTTTTCCGAAAGGCGGTTGGCCACGACGGATCCTCCGGATCCAGCGCCTACTACGATGAAGTCGTATTCTGGGAGGATGTTGATGTCTCGGTACATCAGGGGTAGGCTAAGGTTGTTGAGGAAGCGAAATGGTTCTAAAATTCCGCCTAATGATTGCGTTTCAGCGATGTAAATGCAGATTATTAGGAAAACTAGGTGTTGGTAAAATGTTTGTAATGAGGCCATTTTGTTTTGTAGATTCTTGAGGTAAACTTTTCTTGCACTGCTTAAAAAAAAGATTAATTAACTATTATTACACAATTATAGATACTTTGTGTAGATTTTAGAAGTAATGTGCGTTAAACAGATTCCTATTTCTAATAAAGTTATTGCTTGTTGCGCTACACTCTTGATGGAACCTGATATTCACATTTGGTGAAGAAAAACACTTGTAATGTTCCATTATTTTATTTTCAGTTTCCTGACATGTGTTTCGATCTTTACAGATCATTATCAAAGGTTATACTTGATCTGTAAAGATCGAAACACGTGTCAGGAAACTGAAATTAAATAAAGGAACATAACAAGTATTTTTCTTCACCAAATTTGGATTCCTATTTCATTAATTGCTATTACACGTCATCCTTCTTCAAGATTTTTTTTGGTACGTATCTTGAAGCGGTAATAGTATATTACGTAACGAGAGTCGTATGCAGCATATTACATACAGAGAGTTTTATGTTACACCGAACATATTCATAAAAATTCTCGCTAGGAAAATGTTCGGTGTTACATAAAACTCTCTGTATATACTTTAAAGAAAAACTCCCTGTACATCAAAGAAATGTCATTTGGTTGTGCGCTAAGCAATCAGCTGTTCAACTGTCAGCATGTAATGTACTTGTCAAAACTATTACGTGCATGTGTACGTAATGTCAATCATACTTGTCAAGGGAGGGACTCTTACAAATATTCAATTATTAATCATTCATTTTTCTTGTAGTTGTTTTTTAATTGTATTTATTAGCTAATTGTAACTTGAATTTTATAACTATCATGTGCATTGTATTATTTGTTATATGTTTAATTTACACACATTTATTATTATATATATATATTTAATGTAAAATGGAGATTTCCGTACAAATAAATAAATAAATTACACGTTTTTAAATTCTTCTTAAAGACATTTTTTACAAATTCTTGAAGCAATGTTTGGTGTAGAGCTTTTAAAAATTTGTCATTGATTGTTTTTGCACATCTTTATTCACTAGTTTTTTTTTGATTCTTGAGGTATGTAATTATTGTTAAAAAGATTTTTGGCTTATTTATTGCAATTACAATTTAGAGATCCGTGTTAAAATGTTATTTTGAAAGTTTCATTAATTTTAATTAGACATATTCAAATCAAAACACATTTATTTGAGGGTTGGCTGAAAATTAACTTCTTTTAGATTCTGAATTAAAGTCTTGAAAAACGTTTTAATTTAATAATGTCTAGACACAACAGATTTATTTAACAGTTTACTAAAACCTAAAATCAATATAGATTTTCAATAATGATGTGTTGAAGAATGATCCATTAATTTAAACTAGATATTTATAATTTTGTTTATGCCCGGTATTATAAACGATTAATAAATCATTAGATAACTATTTGTGGAGTACATTTATTTACTTAGTAAACTAATGGGCAAATTAAATTGCGAATTATAAAGCAAACCTACGAAATAAATAGTAATTCTAGAAATAAATAATTTAATTAGTAGGTTACAGACCGAAATTATACATTTTCATTGTGGTCATAGCTGGAACCACCAATTGTTTAAATTGAATTGTCAATATTTCAAATTAAATTGTCATTAAAATTGGAAATTTAGTATAATTCCTTATAATTATGGAGAATAATCGTGGAATAGGAAAGAATCACACAGAACAAGAAAAAGAATGCTTATTAGAAATTATAAAAGACTTAAACAAGTGTTTTCCACTCCCAGGCTAAGCATGAAGTAAAATTTCGAGTTTAGAAAAGCCTGAAAATTTGGTTTGGTCGCGTAGCGCGAAGCGCGGAGCGGCCAAACCAAATTTTCAGGCTTTTCTAAACTCGAAATTTTACTTCATGCGCCACGCGTACAAGACACTGATTTTAAGTGAAGTTCACTTGTTTACAATACTTCAGTGTTTTCAGTGTTTAATACGCGTGGCGCATGAAGTAAAATTTCGAGTTTAGAAAAGCCTGAAAATTTGGTTTGGTCGCTCCGCGCTTCGCGCTACGCGAGTGTTTTCCACACTGAAGTAAAATTTCGAGTTTAGAAAAGCCTGAAAATTTGGTTTGGTCGCGTAGCGCGAAGCGCGGAGCGGCCAAACCAAATTTTCAGGCTTTTCTAAACTCGAAATTTTACTTCATGCGCCACGCGTACAAGACACTGATTTTAAGTGAAGTTCACTTGTTTACAATATTTCAGTGTTTTCAGTGTTTAATACGCGTGGCACATGAAGTAAAATTTCGAGTTTAGAAAAGCCTGAAAATTTGGTTTGGTCGCTCCGCGCTTCGCGCTACGCGACCAAACCAAATTTTCAGGTTTTTCTAAACTCGAAATTTTACTTCATGCTTAGTCTGGGAGTGGAAAACACTCGTTTAAAACTTTAAATAGAACTAATTTAAAAAAAGCGTATGCATAATCCCTGGCTATGTCTGACTTGAAAAACTTTAGATCTTCGAATCCTCACAATGTCTTGTGGTTCGAAATTATAAAAGATTTAAACGAGTGTTTTCCACTTCCAGGCTAAGCATGAAGTAAAATTTCGAGTTTAGAAACGCCTGAAAATTTGGTTTGGTCGCGTAGCGCGAAGCGCGGAGCGGCCAAACCAAATTTTCAGGCTTTTCTAAACTCGAAATTTTACTTCATGCGCCACGCGTACAAGACACGGATTTTAAGTGAAGTTCACTTGTTTACAATATTTCAGTGTTTTCAGTGTTTAATACGCGTGGCGCATGAAGTAAAATTTCGAGTTTAGAAAAGCCTGAAAATTTGGTTTGGTCGCTCCGCGCTTCGCGCTACGCGACCAAACCAAATTTTCAGGCTTTTCTAAACTTGAAATTTTACTTCATGCTTAGTCTGGGAGTGGAAAACACTCGTTTAAAACTGGAAACTAATTTAAAAAAAGCGTATGCATAAATATACAAATCCCTGGTTATGTCTGACTTGGAAAACTCTAGATCTTCGACTCCTTAGAATGTCTTGTGGTTCGAATTAATCACTGTCAGGGAAGATACTATGAGCGAACTTGAATCTGACACGGATGATATGGTAGACATGATAACCGTAAAGAAATTAATAAATACAAGTAGTAGAATCTAAAGTAATTATAATAATATAATACACTTCTGACTTTTAACTGTCAAATTATTTAGAGAATAAAATTTATTTTGTAGAAAAACAAACAAACAATTTACTGGGGAGATTTATTACCCAAATAAAGTTATTTTGTGTTTATAATACCGAAATCTTTGGAAAAAATTAATTTATTTCTAAAGTAAATTTTATTTAAGGAATAAAACGTTTTATAATACCGGGCATTAGAGTATGTAATCTTTTTATAATTTTTGTCTTGCGTATAATTTGTATAACATTTTTCATAATTTTTCGTGTTGAAGTATAAGGAAGTTCAGTATTTGTTTAAAATGTTACTTATGTTTCCAAAAAGATAATCAGTAATGACAAAAAAGTTTGTTATTGATAATGAGCACTTTGTGTCTCGAAATGTACATCTAACGATACAAATAAAAAGTGGAGTAAGGAATAACAGTCTTTTTTAGTGTAATAATCACTTCACGTAAACTCAAAAACATGCAGTTAATAATAAAAATGTTTGTTATAAAGCATATCATTTAATTAAAGGATGGAAATAATTTCAATTTGATTGTTATGAATTATACAATTTAATTTTAATACGGAATTAATTTCAATAATGTTTGTTACAAAAGCATATAATTTAATTGATATATAGAATTAATTTCAATATTGAGAGAAATGTTTGTTATGAAGCATTTAATTAAAGTATAGAATTAACCTTTAAAGTTGCTTAAATTTACAACAACAAAGCTTTAAGGTTACTCAAATTTATGTTATTAAATGTGTAGCAAAAGATTTTATGTAATTATTGATTCAATTCTTAATGTTGCTCAAATTAATAAATTAACATCTTTTTTTATGACAGTTCACAAAAACTTGAACACAAGATTTAATGCAAGAAATTAATTTCAATGTTGCAAAAAAAGGTTAATATTGAATTTGAATTAAAGGCACTTGGTCTCTTTCACGTAATTCATTATTTCTTCCAACTACCCACTGAGCAAACACATTTAAAATATGTTTTATCAAAATTAAAACAACCTTTAATGTTGCTACAATGTTAATATAACGTTATTTGTTTGTTTTTTGCTTAGTGGGTAAATAAATTGATTAATTGAAAAATCTGCAGTGGCTAACCACTTACTAGAAACCGGCCACAAAATCACAATAAAGAACATAAAATTAATAAAACAATCATCAAATTATCGTTTATACGTGTTAGAAGCCATTGAAATGAAAAAAAAATGAAAATAAATTATTGAATTTTGATTTAAGTCCACTTCACAATACATTATTAGATTTAATTGCACCACCTTAATCTGTGTTTTTTTCCCTAATCGACGTTACCTGGTTGTACCGCCACCCTCTTTCCTTCGGCTCACCTCTTAATTTACGTTTTTTCCCTATTTGCGCTCCCACCGCTTTTGTATTATAATCGGCCTGTCTATATTTAGTTTAAAATTTCTGTTTTGTATTTAGTAATAATTATTTCATCACTAATTAGTTTTATTCACTAAATGTACATTTCGAACACTATGTGTTCATTCTTTTTGTATTTAGTGTTAATCCATTGATAATGGTCCCTTTGTGGCCGAAATGTACATTTGGTAATTTAAATAAAAGTGTGAAGAAAGGTTATTAGTGCTTAATTCGTCAAATTCTTCCAACTAGTTTCGACTTATCGTTATTCTCAAGGAAGCCACGTCTTTTTATATCGTTATACAAATTTACCTCACCAGATATATTTGTAGCTCAAGAATTAATAAATGTTCAGTGTTTATATTAAATGTGTACTTTTAATTTTTAAAATTATGAAACGTTATCATTTTCACTTTGCTCTTTAAAAACTGCTTGTATCTGTTTCATCACTGAATATTGTTTTAAACACCCACAGAACTCAAATAACAGCACTGCACATGTTGTCGATTTTTTTTTTGCTGGTGAAGTACTCGTGCTCTAGAGGTACTTGTTTTAATTATGGCCAGACGAAAAGTGATGCCCAGAGTTATATAAAACTTCGTCGGCCAGGGTGAAATGTTACAAGGTTGACCAGCGCCGGCAACTGTTGCTTTTCAACCGTCAAAAATCCATCGTTATTTCGCGGTGTTGCAAGCATAAATCATGTTTTTTTTAAAATCGTTGGATGGATCGGCTGAACAAATTAAATTACGCGTTTTACATTTGTTGAAACCTTTATTTTGAATGTTTGTTTTTGTAATTGCTTTTGTAATAGTAAACCGAGTTAAAATCTATGCTACTTTTGTTACTACAATACTTACTTAATATACAGGGTGCCCGTATTTCGACAGAATGTATGGAGATCTCTGTTATTTCGGTTATTTCGACAGAATGTCCCTATACATTCTCGGTTATTTATTTAAAGAGATAGAGAGTCGGTTATTCACAAAAAACGTAATTTTTGTATTTTTCGCTACATCTCGGTAAATATTAATCACTTTCACATCTGAGCGTTATATATTTTTAACTTTACTATAAATCAGTGGTTTATACGCGTGGCGCATGAAGTAAAATTTCGAGTTTAGAAAAGCCCCGTGAAAATTTGTCTCGGGTCGCGCAGCGACCCGAGACAAATTTTCACTGGGCTTTTCTAAACTCGAAATTTTACTTCATGCTTAGTCTGGGAGTGGAGGATACTCGTTACTTTAAAATACATCACAACTGTAAAATTTTACATGTAAAATGTACAATAAACTATAAGTGTGGTACATCATTGAATTCAGAAAAAAAATATGAAAATCCAATATGGGGCTCATAAGAAAAACAAAAGTTAGCTATGGTCCCTGGGTAAATGTTATAGTTATCTTAAAATAAAATATGTTACTAGATTTATCGTTAAAAATAACCGAAATCCCCAGACAATCTATATAACGAAAATATTAATTTATACAGGGTGTCCTATTTTAATCTTAATAAGGGAATATCTCAAAATTAGTGCGTCGAATCAAGAAAGTTGCCAAATGAAAAGTTTTGTGGTTCGGAGAGGAATGTCCGATTCTTCCATAAATTTCACCCTCCGACCTCCAAGGGGTGGATATTAGGGGTGACTTTAAAATCTTAAACAAGAACCCCAATTTTTATTGCTGATTCCAAAAGAGCATAAAAACTAGGTAGGTTTTACCTGAGAATTTGTTTGTTAGTTGCAACAGGTGGCGCTGTAATCGACAAAATTTAAATTCTTCACTCCCTCGCATTTTTTGAACGTCAAATGTGTCAAAAATGTAGAATGTGTGGCAAGTGTGAATTATATATGTCAAAAAGAGGTGTCATGTCAAACGCTTAGTCGAGAGTTGCATACGTTAGGTACACAACTGTCAACTTAGGTTAGATGACAGTTAGTGAAGTTGGGTTATAGGTTAGATTAGTAACAACAGCTGCATATGTTAGATATGTAACTGTCAACTAATCTAACCTACAACCCAACTTCACTGTCATCTAACCTAAGTTCACAGTTGTATATCTAACATATGCAACTCTCGACTAAGCTTTTGACATGTCACCTCCTTTTGACATATGCAATTCACACTTTTCACATATTCGACATTTTTGACACATT
Source organism: Philonthus cognatus (assembly GCA_932526585.2). Classification (NCBI taxonomy): domain Eukaryota; kingdom Metazoa; phylum Arthropoda; class Insecta; order Coleoptera; family Staphylinidae; genus Philonthus; species Philonthus cognatus. The sequence goes on from OW052245.1 coordinate 75,943,853, forward strand.
CGACATTTTTGACACATTTGACATGTTTATGATCAGTTTTCAGTATAATTCCAATACATTGTATTAAACACCAGGAATTTGTTTTTTAAGTATACATATGTTTAGGCAGCAAATTTTCCGTCATTCGTTTAAGTTTTAAACGATTGTTTTCCATTCCCAGACTAAGCATGAAGAAAAATTTCGAGTTTAGAAAAGCCTGGAAATTTGGTTTGGTTGCGTAGCGCGAAGCGCGGAGCGACCAAACCAAATTTCCAGGCTTTTCTAAACTCGAAATTTTTCTTCATGCGCCACGCGTATAAAACACTGGTTTTAAATGAAGTTCAAAATATACGTCTTTAGCATGCTGCTTTAGTAGCGTATTGCGAACTTCACAAAATTTTAGTGTTTTAGTCGCGTGACATATTTGACAGTTAGTGAAGTTGTTGTATTTATTAACCTTAGATCACCACATTACATTTTTGTTTCTGCAACTGTTAACTTAGGTTAGATGACAGTTAGTGAAGTTAGGTTATAGGTTAGATTAGTAACAACAGCCGCATATGTTAGATATGTAACTGCCAACTAATCGAACCTACAACCCAACTTCACTGTCATCTAACCTGAGTTGACAGTTGTATATCTTACATATGCAACTCTCGACTAAGCTTTTGACATGTCACCTCTTTTTGACATATGCAATTCACACTTTTCACACATTCGACATTTTTGACACATTTGACAGTTATTGAAGTTGTATTTATTAACCTAAGATCACTATATCACATTTTTGTTTCTGCAACTGTCAACTTAGGTTAGATGACAGTTAGTGAAGTTGGGTTATAGGTTAGATTAGTCGACAGCTGCACATGTTAGATATGTAACTGTCAACTAATCTAACCTACAACCCTACTTCACTGTCATCTAACCTAAGTTGACAGTTGTATATCTTACATATGCAACTCTCGACTAAGCTTTTGATATGCCACTTGCTTTTGACATATGCAATTCACACTCGACATTTTTGCCACGTTTGACAGTTAGTGAAGTTGTTGTATTTATTAACCTAAGATCACTACATCACATTTTTGTTTCTGCAGCTGTCAACTTAGGTTAGATGACAGTTAGTGAAGTTGGGTTATAGGTTAGATTAGTCGATAGCTGCATATGTTAAATATGTAACTGTCAACTAATCTAACCTACAACCCAACTCCACTGTCATCTAACCTAAGTTGACAGTTTTATGTCTAGCATATGCAACTTTCGACTAAGCTTTTGACGTGTCACTTTTTCTGACATATGCAATTCACACTTTTCACATATTCGACATTTTTGTCACATTTGACAGCTAGTGAAGTTGTTGCATTTATTAACCTAAGATCACTACATCACATTTTTGTTTCTGCAAGTATTTTTGCTGCAATAGTTTTACGTTAAATATAAAAATGTATGGCTTTTAGATGTTGCATGTATTTTTTTTATAACAAATGGAAGAATCACTCTGTTTTCGAAATTGTGAGGAATTTAATGGTATACCATGTGCAAGGATTTTTATTAAACATCAGAATAAATCGACCAAACATCCATTCAGTCTTTTCGTTACAGCAAGCAAGGAATTTTATATATGTCTTTTTGACATATGCATTTCACACTTTTCACACATTCGACATTTTTGATAGATTTGAAAGTTAGTGAAGTTGTTGCATTTATTAACCTAAGATCACTACATCTAATTTTTGTTTCTGGAAGTATTTTTGCTGCAATAGTTTTACGTTAAACATAAAAATGTATGGCATTTAGATATTGCATTGTTTTTTTTATAATAAATGGAAAAATCATTCTGCTTTCGAAATTGTGAGGAATTTAATGTAATAATATGTGCAAGGATTTTTATAAAACATCAAAATAAATCGATAAAAATCTATGCAGTTTTTTCGTTACAGCGAGCAAGGATTTTTATATTTATAACGATTCGTTGGATAAATCGACAAGTTGTAAAATTCAATGACAACGTAATTATTGTCGACGCACGTTTAATAGTTTTAAAATATCGTAATGATGGGTAATAGTGACATAATTGGAATTTTGCACGCGCTACCGGTATGTTTGAGAGAGACAGGAAGAAAAAGTGAGAGAGACAAACACGAATAGAGCGAGAGAAATAATGTGAGAGTGAACATGTGTTTGCGTTTTGTTAAGGACGATTGCGATCAATTAAAGTGCGAATTATATTCCATGGATTTTTTTTTATTAAATTCATGGTTAATGAGTAAATGCTTCATTAAAACAGAGTCACACAAGAAACAGTTAAACAAACAAAATTAACAAAAGATATAAACAGTTTAAAATAATTTTAAAAAGTTTTTAGATGCACTTATCATAACTAAAGAATGCTTTATTCTCTAAACAAGACTTACAACCCTTTAATTTTTTTATATGGCAAACATGCCTCGTAAATAATATATTTTAATTTGAATTTAAATTAAAAATTAGTAAAAATATAGTGGATTGTTTGGTGTTGTAGGCGTTCACTTTGTGGTACATCTTTAGTTTGAGAATGACTACTAGATAGTCGAAACTAGTCACATAATTAAATGTAAGATCCAGTGGTTAAACAAAGTAAAAATATAGTGGAACCAACAATTCTGTTTATGTAAATTTGACGTTAGAGTTTTGTTTAATTGATTCGTATGAACAGTAATTTAGATTATATATATATTTTTTCTATCTGTCAAGATTCAGCGCGTAAAATCAAATAATTCTCTAACAATTATATTCACTGCAATCAATGGATAATAATGAACAGACAGGGTCATTCCCATTATAAATCACACGTTTAATTATCGCTGTCTCTTCATTCAAGGGTCACGAATGCTCCAAACACGACTTAACATATTTATAAATAATGTGAGATCCGTTCTTGTTGCCAATCGGAAGAAATGCGGCCTTGTAACGCAGCAATGGTGAATATTGTTTCAAAATAGCTCATCGTCAATAAAATTCAATGATTAAATTAGCCCAGTTATTTTTTTGGTGCGTGCGTAGCCTCCAGTGTGAAGTTTCACAATATGCTAACTAGTCAATTATAATTTTGCTTGTAAAATTAGAAATAATGGAGTTTGGTAATACGAATTTACTTCTCCTGCTTTATTTTTAGTATTAATGTTTATTTTTAGTTAGTATATCTTAAAAAAAACTGTATTTTTCTCTGTAAATAGAATTTATTCTGCTGAGAAATAAATGATTATTATTATTATTATTATAATTAAAATGGATAGTGAAAATAGTTGTTTGTTGATGTATTCAAATAATCTATTAGGTTTTTTATTGAAGGGTAATTCCATGTCAAATTAACACAGTCTTAAAATTTTGTTCACTTATTTCCATTACATTTCAAAACATTAAAAGAGTGATTATTTACTCAATCTACAAAAAACATTTAATTAAACACAGTTATATTCCTTTCTTCGCTTTTATTTTTCTTGCTAGATGTACATTTCGGGTACTAAGTACCCATTATCAATAGCTAGTTAGCTATTGATAATGGGTACTTAGTACCCGAAATGTACATCTAGCAAGAAAAATAAAAGTGAAGAAAGGAATATAACTGTGTTTAATTAAGTGACTTAACACCTTCACGTAACTCATACAACTACATTAATACAACAAATATGTCTTATAAAATCAAACATATTTTTTTGCCATCTGTTAAAATCTAACAAGAATTTTAGGATTAAAGCTACTGTGTTGTATACCATAGAAAAGTTTATAATATGCTAATTAGACCTTTTCTATTTATCTAGCTCAATTTGGAGAGCAGTAATCGTTATTTAAAAATTTAGCGATTTGGGATTTTTACCCATTTTTCTGAAATTTAAATGCGTAGTATATTTTCAAAACGGCTTGACATTTATTAATCCTAGAATTATATATTTTGAAGAGTATGGAAAGTGTGTAATGTGTGAACGGGGGAGGGATGCGTGAAGTCATTTGGCGGAGGAGTGCGAGGGGGTGAAGGAGGAATGGGTGGGAATAAGAGGGAATAGAAGAGTGACGGAATGGATGAGAGAGGATGGGGACGGGGTAAGGACGCTCGAGAAGTTGTGGGAAGAAAGGGAAAGCAGGAGGAAGAGAGGGGGTAGCGATTAGTGTAAATGTAATGTAGTATTACGCCAATAATGGTCTTTTTTTATATATTTTGATTTTTCTATGTAAACGCAATAAGTACACAAAATTAAAAAAATGTCTAAAATTGCAAGTGGTTTGATGTAACATGGAATTATCCTGAAGTATATATCATATGTTGAAATTCACGAGTTAACATATATTTTCTACTCTTGGATTAAAGCTGAAGTAAATATTTTAAGTTTATATTTTTAACTTTACTTTAAATCAGTTGTTTACACGCGTGGCGCATGAAGTAAAATTTCGAGTTTAGAAAAGCCCCGTGAAAATTTGTCTCGGGTCGCTGCGCGACCCTCGACAAATTTTCTACGCGGGGCTTTTCTAAACTCGAAATTTTACTTAATGCTTAGTCTGGGAGTGGAAAACATTCGTTAGTCTAAAATATGTGACAACTATCAAAATGTGTGTCGCAAGTGTCATAAATAAAAACAATAACATGACTATCTAATAATATAAACAGTTGTTCTCAAATTACTTTTGTCACTTGTTTTTTTTTCTTTAACGCACATAATTACAAAAACACAATTCTTTTTTGTCGTTTTTTAACATATATTTTCCACTCTTGGATTAAAGATGAAGTAAATATTTTAAGTTTATATTTTCAACTCTACTTTAAATGAGTTGTTTATACGCGTGGCGCATGAAGTAAAATTTCGAGTTTAGAAAAGCCCCGTGAAAATTTGTTTCGGATCGCGCAGCGACCCGCGACAAATTTTCTGGGCTTTTCTGAACTCCAAATTTTACTTCATGCTTAGTCTGGGAGTGGAAAACACTCGTTAGTCTAAGATATGTGACAACTATCACAACGTGTCGCAAGTGTCATAAATAAAAACAATAACATGACCATCTAACAATATAAACAGTTGTTCTCAAATTATTTTTGTCACTGGGTTTTTTTTTTATTTAACGCACATAATTACAGAAAGACAATTCTTTTTTGTCGTTTTTTTTTCAACTCCTAGATATTACAGAAACACAATTAATTTAAAAAAAAAAACTAGGTAATAGTATATTACGTAACGAGAGTAGTATGGAGCATATTACATATGATTAGACATGTTGCGCACGAGCCGCGCAGCGGCGAGTGCAGTATTTCGCGAGTATGTAATTGCCATTCCACTCGAGAAACGTACTATACTTTACCTACGCCCTTGCAAAATAAACAATGAGCATGAAAGAACAACTTATATATATAACAGTGATACATGTTACGCCCGTGAAAATCTACGTTTTAACATAATAAACCTCTACGGGGAGAATATGCTACATTCCACACGTAAATTTGAAAAACTACGTACTAAGCACGCGAAGCTTCTGTGCGATCTAACATTTCTATCAAGATGCAGAGACAAGAAATTAACGCCCAGTTTTGTCAGACTAAAATACCATACAAACAACGATAAAACAAGACGGATTTTATCTAGAACGAGTGAATGCCTGCTGAAAGAATCAATTCAACGAAAAAGATCTGAAATTAACCAAGTAGGTACAACTTTATACACTGGCGAAAGAAATTAACGCATCACATTAATTTTTTTAATTTAAAAATAAAGTTTTGATGTTTAAAAACAAAAAAATAACAACAAAACCAACTGAACTATAATAATGATTTTCAACACATTTTCTTTCATTAATGACTAAAATAATGTCATAAATAAAAAGAGGAAAAAAGTTAACATGTGATTATAAGACTTAATATCTAGTGTTTCCTCCTCTTGCTCGAATAACTGCCTGACAGCGACGGCTCATACTGTTAATTAATGATCCAATTTCATCCTGGTTAATATCTTCCCAAATTTCCTGCAATCTTTGTCCAAGCTCTTGTTGATTGCTTGGACGCCGAGGAAGTGCTCTAAGGCGTCTGCCCATCGCGTCCCATAGGTGTTCGATCGGATTAAGATCGGGACTCCTGGCTGGCCATTGCATTGTGTTGATACCCACTAGGTCAAGATACTGTTGTACAATTCGGGCACTGTGTGGTTTTGCATTGTCATGCATAAACAGGAAATCGTTTTCTCCAAAGGGAGCAAAAGGCATTACGGATGGTTCTAAAATGTTTGCAATATAAGACGCTGCCGTGATGCTTCCTCTTGGTATGACCACCAACTCCGTACGAGCCTCTAAAGTGATACCACCCCACACCATAACAGAGCCTCCACCAAACATAACAGTCGGAACAATGTTACACTGCGCATAACGTTCACCTGGCCGTCTGTACACATGCATTCGTCTGTCACTGCCGTAAAGACAAAATCTGGGCTCGTCGCTAAACATAACATTAGCCCAATCGGCCTGTAACCAGTTTACATGTTCTTGCGCAAATGTTAACCTGGCTCTGCGATGGTCTGCGGTTAATTGTGGTCCTTTTGCCGCTGATTTCGGTGTTAAATTAAAACCACGTAACGTTTTTCTGATGGTAACGGAACTTACATGAACATTGTGGATATCTGCGAGCATATTTTGTAGCCTAGGAGCCGTAATAAACCGTTCGCGTAACGTCTGCATCATTAAAAAACGGTCTTGAATAGCAGTTGTGGCCCTTTTCTCCCTTGTCCTGGCCTTCTTGAGTATGCCTGAGTTTCCCGATGTCTCTTCAAGACACGGGATACGGTCGATTGATTAACACCAAGACGCTGACTGATGTAACTCTGACTCCTACCTTCTTCTGCAAGTGTAACCACAATCACAGCTTCTTCACTGCTTAAATTAAGATTCGGACGTCTATCCATATTCATTCTTCACTATTTAGCACTTAATTTGAACAATTACTTGAAAACAAACTCAAAAAGAAATTTTATATGAACCTTTCTTACAGTCAGAATAATGAAAAGTGCTTCATTTTATTTATTGACAGAAAACCATGAGAACAAAAGACAAAACACAACATGTAAAACAGCATGCTTGATAAGATTTCTTATTGTAAAAATATGTTTGTGTTCAAAGAAAACTCGATTCCAAGATATCAACAAAATCACAAATGATGCGTTAATTTCTTTCGCCAGTGTATAATTTTCATCTTTATCTCAGCAATTTAATCCATCCATCTATTTGGAACATTATTGAAAGATTGGCAGCTTTTAGAGCAGAAACGAGCAAAGATTTAGAGCAATGGAATTATGATAGTTATTCCTGACGATGATGACTGCGACGTCATCGAAACGTCGAATTAAAAATAAAATGGACCAGAGCCAAGAAAATACGCGGGACCAAACCCGAAGAAACAGTGATACATATATATATATATATATATATATATATATATATATATATATATAATATCGTTATTCCCAGAATACACAGTACAACAATTAGAATGCATAATAAGTATACACAAGAAACAAATATTTAATTCTGCGAATTGGCTATCGACCCTGGGGTCTTTCAGCCAGAACAACTTATTTATTGTAATAATTTTTAATAGTACCATGACAATGATGAAAACTAAATTATTGCTTGATCAATAAATAAAGCTGTACATTTTTCAACATTCGTTGTTTTTTTTTTAAAGAGTTCAATTTGAAGCTTTAAACGAGTGTTTTCCACTCCCAGACTAAGCATGAAGTAAAATTTCGAGTTTAGAAAAGCCCCGTGAAAATTTGTCGAGGGACAGCTGAACAGCTGATTGATTACCGTACAACCATATAACCAAATGATATTTCTTTGATGTACAGGGATTTTTTCTTTGAACTATACGTATTCCAAATTCAGCTTATTTTCTGTAAATCATTAGTTATTCGTTGTTATTTTTTTATGAGTTCAATTTGAAGCTTTAAACAAGTGTTTTCCACTCCCAGACTAAGCATGAAGTAAAATTTCGAGTTTAGAAAAGCCCCGTGAAAATTTGTCGAGGGTCGCGCAGCGACCCGAGACAAATTTTCTGGGCTTTTCTAAACTCGAAATTTTACTTCATGCGCCACGCGTATAAAACACAGATTTCAAGTGAGGTTTGAATATACATAAATTCCACAATATTTTTGATTTATACGCGTGGCGCATGAAGTAAAATTTCGAGTTTAGAAAAGCCCTGAAAATTTGTCTCGGGTCGCTGCGCGACCCTCGACAAATTTTCACGGGGCTTTTCTAAACTCGAAATTTTACTTCATGCTTAGTCTGGGAGTGGAAAACACTTGTTTAAAGCTTTAAATTGAACTCATAAAAAAAGAACAACGAATAACTAATGATTTAAAGAAAATAAGCTGAATTTGGAATTCGTATAGTTCAAAGAAAAAATCCCTGTACATCAAAGAAATATCATTTGGTTGGTTGGTTGTACGGTAATCAATCAGCTGTTCAGCTGTCAGCACGTAATATACTTGTCAAAGATATTACGCGCATGTGTACGTAATGTCAATCATATTTGTCAAGAAGACAGTGTGGTATGATGCGGTTACTAGATAGGGCGTAGGTAAAACATTAAACGCTAGGTTTGTTTCACATACATCAAAAAAACGATTAATTTTATTTTACGGAAATTTTCAAAAATCTACAGTGCGAAAATATAATGTTTTGTTTTTTAAATGCTATATATATTTTTGTTGTTGTGAAAACATGTATTTTTATAACTTTTTATTTACTTTTTCAATCACCAGAAAACTGATGGACAAGAAATTCCAACTATAAGCGTCCGCCTAGGACACAATTTTCTACTTATAAAAAATCAAGTTACTTCAATTTAAAGCTTTTTTAATTCTTAGTCGCGTGAATTTTAAGGGATTGACGTAGGGTTGCATTTAAATTTCTTAGAGCGATATTTGTAAGAAGCGCAGAAAAGAGAATTTCTCGAAACCTTTGGATAAAAATTAGGGTTTTGTCTTGTGCCCCCTAACATCGCACTTTTAATATTCTTGAATTGATATTATTTCAAAGACAATCACTTAGTAAATATTATCTAATTTTAATTTTATTTTATTAATTTAATAGTTGAAGCTGTTACTTCGTGCAATTTCATATCAACACTTTTAGTAAATAACACACTTGGTTAAGATTTCACTGTTTATTGATTGACACTGCAACAATTGTTTCGCCACACAGTGGCTTCATCAGGCAGATGAATAATGATTATTCATCTGCCTGATGAAGCCACTGTGTGGCGAAACAATTGTTGCAGTGTCAATCAATAAATAGTTAACCAAATGTATTATTTAACCAAGTGTGTTATTTACTAAAAGTGTTTTTATTTTATTAGAAAATAAAGAGAAGAATAGAGATTATTTACCAAGTGATTGTCTTTGAAATAATTTTAATTGGAAGGAATTAAAAATTAAACAATAAAACACGCATATAATTTAATTTATCTTAGTGTATTTCCACTTTTACATTTCTCGCACGTAATTAAGAGCAAATCTTCGACTAACCCAAATTACCCACTCTTCTTCCCATTCATGTAGCCAAAATAACGAGACGAGAGAGTGTCAACTGTTTCTTTTTTTCTCTCTTCGTAAAATGCCTTTACTAACTGATCTAGGAGCTGCAATTTACTTTCAGCGAAGTAAAAGTGAGACGCCAACAAAAAAAAAAAAATATCATCAAGTCCAAACACAATCATATTTAAAATAGGAAAGTTCCCTGCGGGCGGATTTTGGACAAAAATAACACAGATAATTTCTCCTCTTTCTTAAATTATTGCCGCACTGGCGCCACACATTAGTTTTTAGAGTTTGGAAAATGGATTGATATGCAGTTGCTGGCGTTAATTAATTGCTTGTTTTCATCATTCCTTTTTATATCTACTTTAACAAGTCGATCAAACGTTGTTTCCTTTCTCCATGTGTATCGCAAACAGATTTGTTTTCGAATAAAAATGGTATCATGTGTTAAAAAAACCTCTAGGGCGCCATAGAACAGAAAACACAAAAAAACACCCAACAACTCTGATACTATACAAGTTGTTGAATGACATAAACGCAAAAAGGGAGTTAAAATTTAATTTTCAAATTTTAGAGTTTGACAACTTTGAAATTTGAGAATTAAACGTTAACTGCCTTTTTGCCTTTATGTCATTCCACAAGTTGTAGAGATCAGAGTTGTTCAGTGTTTTTGTTGTTTTCGGTTTTAAGGTTATGTCTGGAGTTTTATACGTCAATACCTCAAGCGTGTAGCCAACTTAATTAAAAAAAAGATAAAACCATAGCACCCTAGAATTTGTAATAACTATATATAAATGCTTTACCTTTTTTCCAATTTTTTTATTGAACACTTTAAGGCAGAAATAACCCTCGCTTCCGTTACCTTACATTCTTCGCCTGAAGAAGCCACAGTGTGGCGAAACAATTGTAGCGAGTTTACAATATATATTTGAAAGTTTTAAATTATTTTATTTTATTTATATAAAAATGAAGATGAACTTTCAACATTTATCAGCCTTATCAATCAATTACCTTACATTCTGTCGAAATACGGACACCCTGTATGCTATCTCATTTATCTAGGTTATCTAAGCTCGCATTAAAGTAGGTCGCTATAGATTAGGTTCTTAAAAAGTGGGTCGCAATGATTAACAAACTTTTAACCGCTGTTTTAAGGTATTGAAATCTGCATTTGCTATAAACTGTATAAATTCTTTTTTTTTATTTTAAATTATCGCAGACTTAGAATTCAAAGAAGTAATACAAATGCAGTTAATATAATAACCTTAATTATTGCAAACTCGCAACTGAATATTAAACAAACGCTAATTAGAAATCAGGAACTAAACCAGTCCACGTAAAGAAAGACGTAATAAAAGCAAACATCAGCGGCAGTAAGAATTGCCCAGGCCGGTAAAAGCAGAGTCATTCCTTCCGGCCCGGCAGTTACATAAAACGGAAGAAATGTGTTTCCGCACGCACATCTCTTTGTCAACATTAGTTCACTTTTACTTCTTTTGCAATTAGCACTGCGACAATTACACTAGAGAATAAAAAAAAGTACACATGACGAGTGAAAGTACAACTTTAAAACATAGAAATAATAATCTTATTGACGGCAAAAAAATTAATGAACACACATTGCGGTTAATCGATTCAGGTTATAACTTTCAATGCGGATTTTAAGGAAGCTTTTTTTGAAGAATTTAATAAAAAAAACTTCTGTCGTTTTTTTGGCTCAAGCAATTAAGTTTGTTCGTCTTTGTGCATGTAGAACAATTTTTTTAAAACATTTAAATTGCGATTCTTTACGCAATCTACAACAAATGAATCGATGAGAGCTAACCTACAAACATATGAAAATGCCAAATAAATGTAGATTTAGCATCCCAGAGCAGTTGGGATGCTAAATCTACATTTATTGGCATTTTTGGTATCGTAACTAAGGCCAGACAAAAGCCACACCCAAATTAAACAAAAAATTCGCATTTTCATGTTTTCGTGCAAGAGTGGCCTGTTCTCATCGCCTTAAAAATATCTTAAAAAGACTAAATCAAACATTTTTTTGTGTCATCTGTTAAAATCTAACAAGAATTTCCATAAGTATTATAAATCTATCAAACATTTATTCATAACATAAAAAGAAAACAATGACAACACAAAAATCATCTTAACCTAACAGGCACATAAATAAAACATCACAAGTTATCACAAAATCACTTTCTCCTCAAAGCCCCGCAATAAAAATCCTGGGTCCTATTTAGTACGCCGGGAGGGCCATCGGTAAACTCACAAATTCCCAAGCGTTTCGAGATCACACACCTAGATTTCGGATTGCCCCATTTTCCTTGGTACTTGAGCCACATGGGCGGTTTGCTGAAGCCCAGATGGTACATTTTGATGAAGTCCCAAGTTTTCCAGGGTACGCCGTAACCGGTCTGGTCATAGAGTTTGGGCACTTTCACGAAGTAATGTTGTCCGTTTGAGGACCATAGACCGTGCGAGCCGAGGGCTGAGAAGAGTACGGGCCTGCCTTTTGAGGTGCGCACCCATTGGGGGAATTTTGGTCTTTGTACTATACCTTTTCTTGTTACCTAAAACAATATTTTTATTTTGAATCAAGTTATACTGGGTCCTAGATAAGCCCCCCTGGCTATGGCAGGAGGTTCGTTTGGGGCAACATTTTTATTTTGTATCAAGTTATACTTGGCCCCTCTAGTTAGGCCCTTCAGGCTATGGCAAGAAGTGATTAGGAGTAAATTGATGTATTCTCACCTGATAAAGGTATTTGAAGACCCTTCTTTGAGGTATATACTTGTAATAAACACCGGCATCGTGCGTAGACAAATACAATTAGTCCAAATGAACCTCTTGTCATAGCCTGGAGGGTCTAACTAGGGGGACCCTCTAGGCTATGATAGGAGGTTCATTTGGGATAACATTTTTATTTTAGACCCTTCAGGCCATGACAGGATGTTTATTTGGGACAACATTTTTATTTAGTATCAATGTTAATTTAGGACAACATTTTTATTTTGTATCAAGTTATAATGGGTCCCCCTAGTTAGACCCTCCAGGCTATGACAGGAGGTTCATTTGGGACAACATTTTTATTCTGTATCAAGTTATACTGGGCCCCCTAGTTAGACCCTCCAGGCTATGACAGAAGGTTCATTTGGGACAACATTTTTATTTTGTATCACATTATACTGGGTACCCCTCCCAGTTAGACCCTCCAGGCTATGACAGGAGGTTTATTTGGGACAACATTTTTAGTTAGACCCCCCGGGCTATGGCAGGAGGTTAATTTGGGACAACATTTTTATTTTGTATCATGTTATACTGGGTCCCCTAGTTAGACCCTCGAGGCTATGACAGGAGGTTTATTTGGGATAACATTTTTATTTTGTATCAAGTTATACTGGACCCCTCTAGTTAGACCCTCCAGGCTATGACAGGAGGTTCATTTGGGACAACATTTTCATTTTGTATCAAGTTATACTGGGTCCCCCTAGTTAGATCCTGCAGGCTGATTTTTATTTTGTATTAAGTTATACTGGGCCCTTCTAGCTAACTAGAGGGTCTAAGCCCTCTAGGCTATGACAGGAGGTTAATTTGGGAGAACATTTTTATTTTGTATCAAAGTATACTGGCCCCTCTAGTTAGATCCCCCAGGCTATGGCAGGAGGGTAATTTGGGACATTTTTATTTTGCATCAAGTTATATTGGGCCCCTTTAGTTAAGCCCATCAGGCTATGGCAGGAGACGATTAGGAGTAAAGTGATGTATTCTTACCTGATAAAGGTACTTGAAGACCTTTCTTTGGGGTATATATTTGTAATAAACACCGGCATCGTGCGTGGATAAATACAATTGATCCGGATACGGTTTGCCTTTGAAAGACATGCTCAAATGCTCGAAATCACCGATGTGGCTCCCGAAAATCCTCCTCCTTCCGAAGCATTTGTTGAACAGAAGCGGTATGGGAATATTGCCAAATACGCAGATTTCCTTGCCCTCGTTGTAGGGGAAGAAAGTCCAATATGTCACGTGGAAATGCGGGTGTGTATCGCTGAAAATCTCGTTGGTGGATGATACGTCATTTCTTTCGTTGCGGCAGTTGGAAACAATCGTGTAGACTGGAACTCGGTTGAGTTTCGGGTTTTTGCCGTAGAGGAACGAGTTTTCGTTTTTAAGATCATCTAAAAAATGAAAGAATTATGTAAGTAGGGTAGAGGTTAGGAAGGTTTTTTAAATTTAACTCCTTAATGTTATTTCTCTAGCCAGGAGCTACAAATATATATTTAGAAGATAAATTGATATGTCTATCAACTACTTTAACAGCTTATTTAAAAAAAATTACAGCAGTTTTTTCTATAAAAAAATAGATATGAATAAAGTGGCATTTGTCCAGAGGTGCCAAATGGTGGGGTATATTTGGACATCGATTAAGTACTTTTGGAAGTACATATGTATATATGTATGCTAGAGTTCAATACTGCGAAACATAAAGAGAGATGGACAAACCTCACAACATGCAGCCAAACAAAGACATACCTGTTGGAACCCGACGGCCAAACAACAAAGAAGTTTCTAAAACTCACAAAACAGAAACTACGAATCCTAACCGGCTACATTACTGGTCACTACAACTTCCAGCATCACCTCGCAAAAATGGGAATCACCAGTGATGACATTTGTCGAGGATGCAACGAAGAAGAAGAAACAGCGAGACACATTCTTCACGCGTGTCCGGCGCTGTCAAAAATAAGAACCACGTTACTAAGGGAAGAAGCCCCAAATCGTGAAGGACCCGGATGGCAATGGTCACCCGCACAGATCCTGGCAATTGCCGACTGTGCGGGGTGGGTCTAACCATCAGGGGGGAGGCACTACAATGGGCCCGACTGTGGCCTAAGTGGGTGCAGCTGCTGCTGCCCTCCCGCCAAATAATCCTTAATCCTTAAACATATGTATATTGAAAAAAAGTTATAATCGCATTTTTTTTATTATCAAAATAGATATGGGAAGTTCGAATCTTTCATGTGATTCGAATCAACCGAATAATTCCCTAATAGTGATTCGTTCTTTATGAATCGTTCGTAAACGAATCACTTGTATTAATAATTTTGAAAGAGAAGGAAAAACGGACGAAATGCCTACTAAACTGATGATTTTACACTATCAAATTGGTTGTTGAACCACATTTAATTGATATTGTCGCTAAACACAATTCATATTTTGCCTTTTTAGTCGTAAGTTTTGTAAAGCTGTTCTAAATTAAACTTCGGCGCCTTGAATTCGTCTTGCAAATATTCTGTGATTTGTCTCATGAGTAGAGAACAAACATCAGCAGATAAAAGTACGCTGCTTTATTTGCAGTGAACAGAAAAATGCACACTATATTTAGACCTACAAAGAACATTACTATTACATAACAGCTGATCAGATTAAATTCGTTTAAGCTTCACGAATTCAAGCGAGCGATTTATAAAGCGGCCCGACGCGCGACGGTCGAGTCGTATAAAATATAAATAAGGGCAAATTAGTCATCCGATACGGACGGATTCAGACCGCATGTATAAATCCGAATCGGGAATATGATTCCGTTCAGCCTAAATCGTTCGGACGTTCGAGTGAATGAGTCATTAACGAATCAATTCTTCTTGAAATACGGAATCAGTTCATTCAAATCACCGCACAGAATCGTTCTTTTTGAATGAATCATTCATGAACGACCTATCTCTAGTCTAAAACTGCTTTCAAAATTCAGAGTCAAACTTGCCATCAGACATAACAAAATTAGCCAAATGTGAAGTAAAACAAAATCAAACGTTTGTACATAATCAACATTAGATTGAACTTTCACCTGCTTTAAAAAACACGAGGATTGTTGAGATGTGAATACACTTTGTGCTAATGGTAAGATCAAAACAAAATCGAGCGATTTTTGACGAAATTACAGACACTCAAAATTGAACGAAATTTTGTCAATTTAACTGAACAAATAATAAAATATCAAAAGTCTCGTTTTTTTAACTAGAATTACGAAAGACATTTCGGATTTTTAATATTACAGACGCTTAAAGTTGAATAAAATGCCATCAATAAATAAACAAAAAAATATTTAAAAAATAAGGTTTCTTGTTTTCTGATTTTAAAATACGAAAGACCTATAAAATTATCAGCGATTGTCGACCAATGGGAGTTGGGTTGGTTTTCAGTGCTAAAACCGCACTGAAAACTTCACTTTAAATCAGTGTTTTATACGCGTGGCGCATGAAGTAAAATTTCGAGTTTAGAAAAGCCCCGTGAAAATTTGTCGAGGGTCGCTGCGCGACCCTCGACAAATTTTCTACGCCCGGCTTTTCTAAACTCGAAATTTTACTTCATGCTTAGTCTGGGAGTGGACCGTCAAGATTTTCTACATGTCGAGATTTTTGATATTTCTAGATTTATGTCGATTTATTCACAGTTTGTTATTGTATTAAATGCAACTTTAATATTAAATAAAAACGGTTTTTTTTAGGAATAGAATATTCACCCATTAAGAGCCGAACAAATTATAAAGTTAACTCTAAAAGTTAATTTTAGGTAAAATTTTGCATCTTTTTCTATGATTTCAATGAATGATTTATTATATTACATACGTCGATTTTTTAAAAGAGTTAAATTTAAAATTCAAACGAGTGCTGTCCACTCCCAGACTAAGCATGAAGTAAAATTTCGAGTTTAGAAAAGCCCCGCGTAGAAAATTTGTCGAGGGTCGCGCAGCGACCCGAGACAAATTTTCGCGGGGCTTTTCTAAACTCGAAATTTTACTTCATGCGCCACGCGTATAAAACACTGATTTAAAGTGAAGTTAAAATGCACTGAAAACCAACCCAACTTCGATATTTTTTCAAAATTAGATATTTTCTTTCCTATCCATGCTGTAAACCTTCAGATATTCGTTGTTTTCTTGTAAAAAAACTTCGATTCCCTGTAGTCTTTCGTTCTGCGAAGACCATGGTTGGTCCTTTGAGCTGTAGCCTTTGTAAAACGGTAATAAACTTAGTAATCTAGAGTAATCCTTCAATTTGAAACTTCTAAGAACGAGTGTTGTCCACTCCCAGACTAAGCATGAAGTAAAATTTCGAGTTTAGAAAAGCCCCGCGTAGAAAATACGTCGAGGGTCGCTGCGCGACCCTCGACAAATTTTCACGGGGCTTTTCTAAACTCGAAATTTTACTTCATGCGCCACGCGGTAAAGTAAAAAATACAAAATCGAGCTATTGTTGACGACATTACTGACGCTGAAAATTGAATGGAATTTTGTTAATTTATCTGAACAAATAAAATATATTAAAAGGTACAGTTTATCGTTTTTTGATCTAAAATTACGAAAGATATTTTGGATTTTTGACGACATTACAGACGCTTAAAGTTGAATAAAAAGCTATCAAAAATAAACAAAAAGATATTTAAAAGATAAGGTTTCTTGTTTTCTGATCTTAGATTACGAAAGACATTCAGGATTCCTATAAAATTATTAGCGATTGTCGACCAATAGATAAACTTTGTGGTAAAGTAAAAAAATACAAAATCGATCTATTTTTGACGATATTACAGACGCTTAAAGTTGTCAAGTTTTTTTAATTAAACAAATAAAAAAGTATTAAAAGGTACAGTTTCCCGTTTCCTGATCTTAGATTACGAAAGGCATTTCGGATTTTGATAAAATTACTAGCGATTCTTGATAAATAATTAATAATCGTGCTAAAGTTGAACAAATAAAAAACAAAATCGAGCGATTTTTGACTAAGTTTCTGATTCATCGTCTAACGAGTGTTTCCACTCCCAGACTAAGCATGAAGTAAAATTTCGAGTTTAGAAAAGCCTGAAAATTTGGCTCGGGCGCGTAGCGAAGCGGAGCGACCGAGCCAAATTAGGCTTTTCTAAACTCGAAATTTTACTTCATGCGCCACGCGTATAAAACGCTAATTAAATGTGAAATGGTCTGTAACCAGTTTACAAGTGAAATAAGTTGAGTACCGTGCGATCGTTTAAAACATGATTTAGAGTAGCCTTTGAGTTTTAAATTAGATTGGCACTACTGACTGTAGGACTCGATCAAAACATCCACACAGTCTCTCTGAAAGAAATTGTAAATAGCGGAGATTTCTTATACAAAATTGTTTCTTTTGTTTTAGCAAAATGGGCTTTCAAACAAAACTAACACAGTTGGTTTTGAAGAAAATATTTAGAATTCACGTATCATTAAGCACACTATTTTTAATGTAAATTGCATATTTTAATGGTGAAACTGCAAAATATTACAGGTATTTAAACAAGTTAGTACATACCAGTAGGTACTTTAATTTTTTATTTAAAAGATATTATCAAAACTATGTTAAAAAATACCAGCCTTACGGGTGACAAATACAGTGTGGATGTTTTGATGGGGTCCCCTGACTGTTATCACATAGTTAACCTCAAAATTATTCCATTATTCAATTAGCGTTTTGGACAACCGAATAAAAAAGATCCCGCCTACTCTAAATCATAATTTAAATGATCGCGCTGTATGTCAATTATCAATTGTTTAGATGATGGGGAAATGGCTATGATGGACACATTACTATTTTTTATAACAATATTTCGTTAAAAATTATCTAGTGCATAGAATTTATACTGTACTTAATGCTGTTTTTATTTTTAATTAAAATTAAATTATGTAATAGTTATGTATGGCAGTAATATTTTTTACCTAATAATTTGTTATTACTTCAACAGGAAACATAGCACATAATATTAATACACGTCATGTCAGCAGTAATAATACATAATTTGATGCACCCATTAAAATCATTCAAGCAAACATTTCTTTTGCTTTGAATTGAAATACCTATAATAAAACGTATTTTCTTAGAGACATTTTTGTTGCAATTGATAACACCAATTTAAGGAAGAGAAAAAAATCAAAATATTCTGGTTTTAATTCTGCTTCATTTTATTAAAAAAATGATTTTAATGTACTTATAATGAATAATGCAATAAAATAAATAAAGGATTTTTTTCTTTTAAGTATATGTATATGTATAGATATGTATCTCGATTATACTCTGTAAATGTTCTGGCATTTGTGGTGTTTATAAACGTGTTTAATTTAAAACTTTTAACGAGTGTTTCTACTCCTAGGTTAAGCATGAAGTAAAATTTCGAGCTAAGAAAAGCCTTAAAACATATCCCAATTATGTGCTGTACATTTTTAGATTTTCGTTGTTTTTCTAATAGGGTTCAATTTGAAGCTTAAAACGAGTGTTTTCCATTCCCAGACTAAGCATGAAGTAAAATTTCGAGTTTAGAAAAGCCTGAAAATTTGGTTTGGTCGCTCCGCGAAGCGGAGCGACCAAACCAAATTTTAAAGCTTTTCTAAACTCGAAATTTTACTTCATGCGCCAGACGTACGAACCACTGACATATTGCAATGTTGTGATCAGTTCTGCCAATCCTAAAATATCGTTTTACCTCAAACCATAGCCTCTTTAGCAATACTTTATCTTCAAACATTTACAATTTACTCTATAAAAATACATTTTAATTCAATTTTAATAAATCTACATTTAGAAAAAAAATTCAATAAAAATTTAACAGAAATAAAAACAGTTTTTTTTTTAAATAGAAATTTACCAGAAACAAAAACATATTACAAATATATACAATAAAATAATATATTACGATACAATTGACAGTGATTTATCTCAGGTTTTTTAAAAAACCACAATTTTCATCGAAAAATCGCATTTTTGGTAGTTATAGAATAATTGAGCCGTTTATTTTGAAAGCGACCTAACTCCATTTCTTATTTTTTATTGTTGACTGAAATAATCTTCATAATTTGAGATTTTCTGTCATAAATAACAATTTCTGGTTAAGTATATCTAAAAAATAAAATATATATTTTAAATATACTGAACCATAAATTGTTTTTTATGGCTAAAAACCTCAAATTATAAAGGCTATTAAGATCAATAACAAAAAATTAAGAAATGGAGTTAGGCCACTTTCAAAATAAACGGCTCAATTAAAAAAAATATTTTTAAAAATTGCAAAAAAATCAGAGACACTTATACCAATATCAATAATAATGTACGCTGTTTATTTTTGCAGAAAAAAATATTTAGCGAAAATTTTGCACTTTTAAAAATTTCGAAACATTTATCAACCTACTAAATTTGATCTTTGAGCGCCTGATCAAGTACAATTTTTAATTTACAAAAACGTTCTGTAGATCAAATTAAAGCCCTTTTAATTGTTAACAGTTAACTTGCCGAAAAAATTTAATCAATTTACTTTTTCATGAAATTGATCACTTTAAATACACCAAGTGCAAAAATTGAAAAATGTGTTTTTTTAAATAATATGTCGATTAAGGGCAAAATGTATAAAATAAACAAAATTTATTTTTAGGAGATGTATTAAGAATTAAATAACCTTTAAATCGTTGTTAATTACAAATTTGTATAATAAAAAATGTATGCATAATGGATGCTTAAAGTTGGAGTTTTGTTTTTTCTACAGTTTTTAAACGATGGAGAAATATTTTTGGTAGGTATGGAAAAAATTGAAAAAAAAAAAATCAAAAAAAAAATCAGAGACACTCATAATAATATCAGTAATAATATGCGCTAATTGTTTTGCAGAAAAAAATTTCTCGCGAAAATTTTGCACTTTTAAAAATTTCAGAAATTTTATCAACCTACTAAATTTGATCTTTGGGCGCCTCTACTAAGCACAGTTTCAAAGTCCAAAAAACGTTTTGTACATCAATTTAAGGCCATTTTATTTGTAAACCGTTAGTTTTAGAAAAAATTAAATCAATTTATTTTTTCATGAAATAGATCACTTTAAATACACCAAGTGCAAAAAGTGAAAAATGTGCCTTTTTGAATAAAACGTCGATTAAGGGCAAAATTAATAAAATAAACAAAACATATTTTTAAGAGATGTATTAAGAATTAAATAACCTTCAAATCGCTGTTAATTACAATTTTGTATTATAAAAAATGTATTCATAATGGATGCTTAAAAATGGAGTTTTGTTTTTTCTACAGTTTTTAAACGATTTCTAAAGTTGAAATGTTGGTGAAATAATTTTTTTCTCTAGAAAATAAATCGATTACATTATTTATAATATTAATAAGATTAACTGTGATTTATTTCAGATTTTTAAAAAAATCTACATTTTCATCGAAAAATCGCATTTTTGGTAAGGTAGGTGCGTGGAGAAATTTCACAAAAAAAAATATAAAAAAAAAATGCAAAAAAAATCAGAGACACTCATACTAATATCAGTAATAATGTACGCTATTTGTTTTTGCAGAAAAAAATATCTTGCAAAAAATTTGCAATTGTAAAAATTTCAAAAAATGTATCAACCTACTAAATTTGATCTTTGACCGCCTGTACTGAGCACAATTTTTAAGTCAAAAAAACGTGTTGCACATCAAATTCAAGCCCCTTCATTTGTTAACCGTTAGCTTTTCGAAAAAATTAAATCAATTAATTTTTTCATGAAGTAGATCACTTTAAATACACCAAGTGCAAAAAGTGAAAAATGTGCCGTTTTGAATAAAACGTCGATTAAGGAAAAAATTAATAAAATAAACAAAACATATTTTTAAGAGATGTATTAAGAATTAAATAACCTTTAAATCGATGTTAACTACAAATTTGTATCATAAAAAATCCATCCATTATGATGCTTAAAGTTGGAGTTTTGTTTTTTCTACAGTTTTTAAACGATTTCTAAAGTTGAAATGTTGGTGAAATAATTTTTTTCTCTAGAAAATAAATCGATTACATTATTTCTAATATCGATAAGATCAACTGTGAGATTTATTTTAGATTTTTAAAAAAATCTACATTTTCATCGAAAAATCACATTTTTCCTAAACGAAAAAAAAAAATTGTGATTTTTCGATGGTATCGAGGTATGGAAAAATTTCACAAAAAAAAAATTTAAAATATGCAAAAAAAATCATAGACACTTATACCAATATCAGTAATAATGTGCGCTATTTGTTTTTGCAGAAAAACAATACTCCGCGAAAATTTTGCACATTTAAAAATTTGGGAAAATTTATCAACCTACTAAATTTAAGCTTTGAGCGCCTGTACTAAGCATAATTTTTAATTTACAAAAACGTTCTGTAGATCAAATGAAAGCCCGTTTAATTGTTAACAGTTAGCTTTTTGAAAAAAAATATAATCAATTCACTTTTTCATGAAATAGATCACTTTAAATACACCAAGTCCAAAAATTGAAATATGTGCTTTCTTGAATAAAACGTCGATTAAGGGCAAAATTATTAAAATAAACAAAATTTATTTTTAAGAGATGTATTAACAATTATATAACCTTTAAATCGTTGTTAATTACAAATTTGTATCATAAAAAATGTATTCATAATAGATGCTTAAAGTTGGAGTTTTGTTTTTTCTACAGTTTTTAAACGATTTCTAAAGTTGAAATCTTGGTGAAATAATTTTTTTCTTCAGAAAATAAATCGATTAAATTATTCCTAATATCAATAAGATCAACTGTGATTTATTTCAGATTTAAAAAAAAATCTACATTTTTATCGAAAAATCGCATTTTTGGTAAGTATGGAAAAATTTCCCCCCAAAAAAAAAATGCAAACAATTCAGAGACCCTCATACTAATATCAGTAATAATGTGCGGTATTTGTTTTTGCAGGAAAAAAATATCTCGCGAAAATTTTGTACTTTTGGTAGATATGAAAAAAGTAAAAAAAAATGTTTGAATTAAAAATGCAAAAAAAATCAGAGGCACGTATACCAGTATTAGTAATAACATGCGCTATTTGTTTTTGCAGAAAAAAAATATCTCGCGAAAATTTTGCATTTTTCAAAATTTTCGAAAATTTGTTAACCTCCTAAATTTGATTTTTGAGCGCCCGTACTAAGCACAATTTCAAAGTCCAAAAAACGTTTTGTGCATCAAATTGAAGCCCTTTCATTTGTAAACCTTAAGCTTTTCGAATAAATTAAATCAGTTCACTTTTTCATAAAATAGATCATTTTTAATACACTAAGTGAAAAAATTGAAAAATGTGCTTTTTTTGAATAAAACGTTGATTAAATGTTAAATTATAAAAATAAACAAAGAAAAATCTAAGGAGTATTTTTTCAGCTTCGCTTGATTTGAGTGTTTTATACGCGTGGCGCATGAAGTAAAATTTCGAGTTTAGAAAAGCCATAAAATTTGGTTTGGCCACTCCGCTTCGCGGAGCGACCAAACCAAATTTTAAGGCTTTTCTAAACTCAAAATTTTACTTCATGCTTAGCCTGGGAGTGGAAAACACTCGTTTGAAGCTTCAAATTGAACCCTATTTAAAAAAAAAACGAATATCTAAAAATTTACAGCACATAATTGGGATGTGTATACTTAAAAGAAAAACTCCATGTAAAAGGTTTTCTTAATTTATCTTTGTAGACAAAATTGTTGCAGTAGATAGGATTTAAAAAAAACCTGTTTCATTTAAGTAAATTCTTAATTTATCTCTGTACACAAAATTGTGGCAGTAGAAAAGATTTAAATAAAAAATGTTTCGTTTAAGTAAATTTTTAATTTATCTCTGTAGACAAAATTGTCGCAGTAGAAAAGATTTAAATAAAAAATGTTTCGTTTAAGTAAATTCTTAATTTATCTCTGTAGACAAAATTGTCGCAGTAGAAAAGATTTAAATAAAAAATGTTTCGTTTAAGTAAATTCTTAATTTATCTCTGTAGACAAAATTATCGCAGTAGATAAGATTTAAATAAAACATGTTTTATTTAAGTAAATTCTTAATTTATTTCTGTAGACAAAATTGTCGCAGTAGATAGGATTTAAATAAAACATATTTCATTTAAGTATACTTAAATGAAACATGTTTTATTTAAATCCTATAAACTGCGACAATTTTCTCAATAGAGATAAATTTAAAAAACCTTTTATTAAAACTGCACACATAATTTGCATACATACCAGAAACCTCTTTTTACTCGAGCTATTAACAGAAGATTTCTTTTTATAATAATACAATAATCATTTTTTTAATCTATTCAGTTCACACTCTAAAACGATTTTAATCCGAAATATTACAATGTTAACCCGATTACCTCGAATCTAGCGTTACGTTTTAATCTCGCGTTCCGTTTGGATTCACCTGAAGAAACCGCATTTTTTTTATGAGTAATTTTTAAATAACTGGAACACTTTTTCTAGTTACGTTTTACATTTATTTAAATTACAATTTCTTTGTGATTGCAAAATCTAAACAAACCTGTGTGTTAAAATAGTACTATTAGATAGTCGAAACTATAGTCACAAATTAAGTGCAAAATATAGTGGTTAAACAAAGTAAAAAGTGTTTTATTTACAAGTGTACATATTTAAATTATGATTTAGAGTAGGCAGCATTTTTTTTGTGCGTTTGCCCAGAATGCTAATTAAATGATGAAATAAATTTGAGGTTATGCTAAACTATGAGCCAATCTAATTTAAAACTCAAAGCCTGCTCTATAGTATACAGTGTATCAAGGGCGGAAAATAAGCTTTAGCAGCCCGCTTTAGCAGCTCGCTTCGCTCGCTCGAGTTGCTAAAAGCGAAGGGCTGCTAAAACATTTTGGCATGAGTTACACTCGATATTTTTTGTCTTTTTGTCAAAATAGTGTTGCAGGAAATTTTCTATCGCGCACCATTGAAAGTGAACAAAGTTTATCATTGTTGCCTACTCATATTCCGTGAAAAGTTGTCTATCATTTATACAAACTTACAAATAATATTGTAAACTGTAATAAATAATGAAAATCTAATTAATGCACAACAAAATTCACATATATTTATTTATTATAAATTCTGACCATAGAGTTGCACTATTTACTACCTTGCTTCTTTCCGATAAATATGCCAGAATTACATTTTCTGATGTGTTTTTGCCTTTTTACGTAGTTTCCACTTGCAAATTAGGGTATAGTTTTGTTCATATCGTTGCCTTAATTTATCCGGCAGTAGATTGTCGCTGACACTGGATGCGATGTTTTGTAATTCTGGAGGAGTACACTCCATAAGATCATCGCTGTCGCCCTTTTCTGACATTCTACACGAATTTATTTCTTAATTCACTAATAACTTCTGCTACTAATTAATATTACATACGTTGCACTATTGAAATTGAAATGTAACTGTCAGATTTTTGCATAGCCTTCCGCGAAAGGTTGTTTAGATTATGCATATTATTTTTTCGGCCCTAGATACGCTAAGTCGTTCCGGCCCGATTTTTATGGCCGAAATATATGGTTTCGGTAGAGGCAGGCGAAAAAATCATGTTTTAAACGATCGCATGGTATTTCAAAATTGCGACTGTAATTCTACGATGACGCCTCTATTTGTGGAAAATTTGTTCGATTTTTTATGAGAATAGCTATCAAACTACGTAGGATTTTTTTTTGATATATTGATTTATACAAAAATGGCGCACTTTTGAAAATAAAACGTCTAAAATTCCATGAAAAATTACCAGATATGTATTTATAACAAAAGAACTAGGCAATATAATAGAAAAAGCCGACGTAGTTCGATAATAATTATTAATGAGAACAGCTATCGAACTACGTCGGATTTTTCCATTATAGTGCCTAGCTCTTTTGTTATAATAATACTTATTAATGAGAACAGCATCGAACTACGTCGCATTTTTCCGTTTTATTGCCTAGTTCTTTTGTTATAATAATAATTATTAATGAGAACAGCTATCGAATTACGTCGGATTTTTCCATTATATTGCCTTTTTTTGTTATAAATACATTTCTGGTGATTTTTCATGGAATTTTAACGTTTTATTTTCAAAAGTGCGCGATTTTTTTGTAAAAATCAATATATAAAAAAATCCTACGTAGTTTGATAGCTATTCTCATAAATAACCGAACAAATTTTCTTCGATTATAATCGAAGAAATGTTTTTCGTCGTAATTTAAAAATTGCAGGAGTTGTTGGTCCGCCCATATAGTCAGCAGGCGTCATCGGAGAAATGCTATACAGTTACCATTTTGATACGCATGGCTTTGAATAAAATATTTTTTACAGTTTATTACATGTATATTAAAGACTTCTATTCAAAAATTCAATTTACATATATTATAGTTCAGTTAAGGAAAATGATTACAAAATATGCTGAGTTTTTTTTGACTATTCTATTCGTATTAGATTTTTTTAAATAAAAACACTTATCCATGGAAAACTCATTTAAGCGGTTAGGCCACTCTAGCCTAACCGCTTAAATGAGTTTTCCATGGATAAGTGTTTTTATTTTAAAAAAGCTAATACGAATAGTAATGCTGCCATATTAATAGATATTAAAAGGCAGTTTCAATAATCTACTAATTATTGAATGTAAAAACACACAAGAAGTAATGACATGAGAGGTGAAATAATCGGAAAAATCAATGGATGAAATTGATTTTACCGATTATTTCACCTCCCATGTCATTGACATTACGTCGTTTTCCTCTTGACTAATTTTGTATCACTTTTTCAACACCTAAAAAAAAGTAAAACATTGCTTACCTATGCTTTTCTTTGTGTGCAAATACAAAGATCTCGATTCCTTTCCCTCTGGTAAGTAGCTTCTGGATTCCTCGCGATTTCCGGTGGGATGCCCTTCGTGATCAGCGGGAAAAACGTTCTCCAAAAAATCCTCAACGCTCAACGGAAGAAACTTTTCTTCAGGTGCCAGCCAGATTATCGGTGCCCATCTCTTAACGAGAACATCAACTAGTAAAGAAACATCTCGATAATTTTCTACATTCACTAGTAGAAAATTCAGTTTGTTGGAAAACAAAAATCCTACTCGCTATTGAAACTTTCAGAATAATAATGAAAAGATTATAAGATAAGATTGAATAGTTCAATTTGAAGCAGATGACACGACCGTGGTAAGAGTGGGGAGAACAGAAGTTGAAGCTCTTGAAACAAACAATATTCGACTGGGTGCGGTTTCATCAAGGTGCACCAGTAATAAGCTAATATTGAACGAGTCTAAGACCCAGACATTAATGTTTTCCACATCCAAGGCAGATAGCCCACATAATACACCCGTTAAGTTCTTGGGTGTTCACCTAGATTCGGCTCTATCGTGGAACATACATGGCAACGAATTGGCAACCACTCTCTCCAAAAACATTTTCTGTTTGAGGAACCTGTCAAGACAAGCTTCGACTGATATTCTTCGCATTGCTTACTTTGGTCTCATCGAATCGCATTTACGCTACGCTATTCTAGTTTGGGGACATTCCACCTCTAGGCATCGCATTTTTGCCTTGCAAAGACGAGCTGTCCGATTTGTGGCTGGCATTACCTATACCAGTGATGGGGAAACTACGGTCCGCGGGAAAGGTTTAATCCGGCCCGTTTAAGAGTGCCGTCGTGAGAATGTTTGAACGCGTTCTTACTTCGTAATGTGACGACCCGCATAAAAACTACCTACCTACAATTAAGCATTATTCTTTGGCCCGCTACGATTGTCTGGTTATTACAAATGGCCCGTCTTAAAAAAAGTTTCCCCACCACTGACCTATACAGTCGACTGCAAAGATTTTTTCGTGACACTAACATTACTCACTCTACCAAATCTGTATATACTGGAGTGTCTTTGTTATGTGAAAAAGAATCTGAATATAATCCCAACTCATGCCCATGATTATTCTACGCGCCACAGGGAAAATCTATGTTTACAAAGAATGCGGCTCACAAAGTCGCGCATGGGAACAAATCACTTTGGTTACATTTCTTTAATAAATTAACATTACAAACAAGAAACCTGCCTTTTGTTCAATTTAAAGCAGTAATTAAAGATTTCCTACTGTGTAAAGCCTTCTGCAGTACTGACGAATTTCTTCAGCATGTTCCAATTTGAACTCGGAATAGACTATACATTATGTTTTAACATGTTGCCTCTATTGTGTGTGTGTTTTAATAAAGTTTAGTTCCTTTTAACTTAACTTAATCCTTACTAACACTGCGTGACATCAATACATTCTGTGATAATAGCTTTAACTTCTATATACATTTTATCTTTACACCCAATTTTAACATGTTTGTATTTCGTTATTTCTAGAATAAGCCTTACTAACCCTAATACTAATTCTGTGATATTAATACATTCTGTGATATTCGCTTTATTTTCTATATTCATTTTATCTGTGCAGTCAATCTTAACATGTTTGTGTTTCGTTATTTCTACAATACTTACCAACTATTAATAAATGGATTTAAGTTAAGTGACTTCATTAATATTACACACACATGCAGCACGAACCACCTGGCCATCTCTATGTCTGTGTCATTCTATGATTATTACTGATGTCGTATTACACATTCTTGTGTAATGCTTCACTATATATATTTTATTATGATTAGGTTCTAGTAATTAAGTTTATATTTCTATATTGACGATTGTAAAACTGTAGTTAACACATAATAAATAAATAAATAAATAAAAAAACTTTCAACGAGTGTTTTTCACTCCCAGACTGAGCATGAAGTAAAATTTCGAGTTTAGAAAAGCCCCGTGAACATTTGTCGAGGGTCGCGCAGCGACCTGAGACAAATTTTCTGGGCTTTTCTAAACTCGAAATTTTACTTCATGCGCCACGCGTATAAAACACTAAACTATTGTTAGCTTTATGTATATTTAAACCTCACGTGAAATCAGTGTTTATACGCGTGGCGCATGAAGTAAAATTTCGAGTTTAGAAAAGCCCAGAAAATTTGTCTCGGGTCGCTGCGCGACCCTCGACAAATTTTCACGGGGCTTTTCTAAACTCGAAATTTTACTTCATGCTTAGTCTAGGAGTGGAAAACACTCGATTTAAGATTCAAATAGAACTCATTTAAAAAACAACGAATGTCGAAAAATGTACAGCTTAAGCGTATGTTTACCTAAAATAAATTATTTTATTATTTTCTTTAAGTATTTAGATATTCGTTTTTTTAAGAGTTCAATTTGAAGCTTTAAACGATTGTTTTCCACTCCCAGATTAAGCATGAAGTAAAATTTCGAGTTTATAAAAGCCCCGTGAAAATTTGTCGAGGGTCGCCCAGCGGCCCGAGACAAATTAGTTTAAGTATTTAGATATTCGTTTTTTTTTTTAGTTCAATTTGAAGCTTTAAACGATTGTTTTCCACTCCCAGACTAAGCATGAAGTAAAATTTCGAGTTTAGAAAAGCCCCGTGAAAATTTGTCGAGGGTCGCGCAGCGACCTGAGACAAATTTTCTGGGCTTTTCTAAACTCGAAATTTTAGTTCATGCTCCACGCGTAAAAAACACTAAACTATTGTTAGCTTTATGTATATTTAAACCTCACGTGAAATCAGTGTTTATACGCGTGGCGCATGAAGTAAAATTTCGAGTTTAGAAAAGCCCAGAAAATTTGTCTGGGGTCGCTGCGCGACCCTCGACAAATTTTCATGGGGCTTTTCTAAACTCGAAATTTTACTTCATGCTTAGTCTAGGAGTGGAAAACACTCGTTTTAAGATTCAAATAGAACTCATTTAAAAAACAACGAATGTCGGAAAATGTACAGCTTAAGCGTATGTTTACCTAAAATAAATTATTTTATTATTTTCTTTAAGTATGTAGATATTCGTTTTTTTGTAAGAGTTCAATTTGAAGCTTTAAACGATTGTTTTACACTCCCAGATTAAGCATGAAGTAAAATTTCGAGTTTATAAAAGCCCCGTGAAAATTTGTCGAGGGTCGCCCAGCGGCCCGAGACAAATTAGTTTAAGTATTTAGATATTCGTTTTTTTTTTTTAGTTCAATTTGAAGCTTTAAACGATTGTTTTCCACTCCCAGACTAAGCATGAAGTAAAATTTCTAGTTTAGAAAAGCCCTGTGAAAATTTGTCGAGGGTCGCGCAGCGACCCGAGACAAATTTTCTGGGCTTTTCTAAACTAGAAATTTTACTTCATGCGCCACGCGTATAAAACACTAAACTATTGTTAGCTTTATGTATATTTTAACCTCACTTGAAATCAGTGTTTATACGCGTGGCGCATGAAGTAAAATTTCGAGTTTAGAAAAGCCCAGAAAATTTGTCTCGGGTCGCTGCGCGACCCTCGACAAATTTTCACGGGGCTTTTCTAAACTCGAAATTTTACTTCATGCTTAGTCTGGGAGTGGAAACCACTCGTTTTAAGATTTAAATAGAACTCATTTAAAAAACAACGAATGACAGAAAATGTACAACTTAGGCGTATGTTTATCTAAAATAAATTATTTTATTATTTTCTTTAAGTATTTAGATATTCGTTGTTTTTTTTTGAAGCTTTAAACGAGTGTTTTCCACTCCCAGACTAAGCATGAAGTAAAATTTCGAGTTTAGAAAAGCCCCGTGAAAATTTGTCGAGGGTCGCGCAGCGACCCGAGACAAATTTTCTGGGCTTTTCTAAACTCGAAATTTTACTTCATGCGCCACGCGTATTAAACACTAAAGTATTGTAAACTTTATGTATATTTGAACCTCACTTGAAATCAGTGTTTTATACCCGTGGCGCATGAAGTAAAATTTCGAGTTTAGAAAAGCCCAGAAAATTTGTCTCGGGTCGCTGCGCGACCCTCGACAAATTTTCACGGGGCTTTTCTAAACTCGAAATTTTACTTCATGCTTAGTCTGGGAGTGGAAAACACTCGTTTTAAGATTTAAATAGAACTCATTTAAAAAACAACGAATGTCGGAAAATGTACAGCTTAGGCGTATGTTTACCTGAAATAAATTATTTTATTATTTTCTTTAAGTATTTAGATATTCGTTTTTTTTTTAAAGTTCAATTTGAAGCTTTAGACGAGTGTTTTCCACTCCCAGACTAAGCATGAAGTAAAATTTCGAGTTTAGAAAAGCCCCGCGTAGAAAATTTGTCGAGGGTCGCGCAGCGACCCGAGACAAATTTTCACGGGGCTTTTCTAAACTCGAAATTTTACTTCATGCGCCACGCGTATAAAACAGTGATATAACGAGACATTTAAATACACACATAACAATTTTTGTATACTAATTAATACGAATTATTTTTGACGATTCAAATCCTTTTGTAAGTATTCGAATCCTTTTATAAATATTTGAGTACTCTTATAAATATTCGAATCCTTTTATAAATATTCGAATCATTTTACAAGGATTCGAATCACCCGCATTTAAATTCGAATACGAATCCTCGTAAAAAAATGTAACGAATCCGGAACACGAATCCAGTTTAACTAAAGTATTTAAATACCTCTTTTGAATCGTTTAAAAGGATTCGAATCCTGAATGATTGAAACCCTGAATGATTCGAATCCTGTCCAGCTGTGACTCGTATACCAGTAGTTTGGTTGTTTTTCTGGTGAGACTGATTTGTTAAGTTATAATGCGAAAATATTAGATGGATGTAAACTTTTACGACCTAATATTACATTTCACACAAGTAATTCACACTCCCGCAATTATCAACATTTTCAACACTTTTTAACGCTCTACTTAGCGTCTTACCTCTCAGGGAAAAGTCGAATCAATCAATCAATTCGTTTTTTTTCCGAGAGCAGTTGTCTAGGTCATGTCTAGCCGTACTCACTTTTCCGCGTCTCCGCTTGTCCTCTCGCCAAAGCGGCAGTCACAGCCAAGAGAAGCACAGAAGACGACCAACAGTTCCCGTATCTTCTTTCCGATGGCATCTCATGACCTGACCCGCTTTTGCGATCCCAAACCGCCGCACGGTGCAATTTCGTTTGTTCTTGAGCCGTTCTGCCCAGTTCAGCGCGCGAACACCATCTAAACTTAAACTCTAAGTCCGCTTTTCTTCATGGCGAGGATTAAGTGCACTTTCACTCTTTCTGGTGTTTAGCGGGAATGAAGCGTGTTGCTAAATAAAACGCGAGCGCGGCGCCGTTTTTGGATTTAGCGCCCGTGTTGCGGGAGTTACGTGGATGCAATTAATCATCGGACGCGCGCTTCTTGTTCATCGTGTGATGTAATTGTTTTGAAGGTGTTATATCAGCGTGACAGTTGGGAATTGTGTCAATTGGGCAAGGTTGCCGTTTATGGGGAATGCCGAAAGTGGAGCAAAACTGTTTTGTTTTGAAAGAGTATCGAGCTCTTTTAACCAGATTCAAAAGTAGGACTTACCTCTTTCTTCGCGTTTTTTGTTATATTAGTATTTTTGTTTTATAAAATACGAAACTCGAGTTAGTTGCATTTTAGGCGGGAAAACTGGGGGCAAATAAATGTTGGGTGCTAAAAAATCCGAACTGATTAAATTTTAGGAGTGTAAACTGCAACCAATCAGTGCCCAAAAACAACTGCAACCAATCAGTTGTTGGGCACTGATTGGTTGCAGTTAATCAGTGCCCAAAAACTGATTGGTTGCAGTTCAACCCTCGGGGTTATACAAATTTATAATTTGTAATTTCTTGAATTAATTTTTCATCTGGCACTTGGTGAAACATATTAGAATATGTAAGCTTATTTCAATCACTTCTTTAATCCGCATAATTTTAAGATTTTGCATTTAGGTAATAAGGGATACACACTGAATCTAAAAGAAGGGCCATAAAAATGGGAAAAACATAGTAAACGACAACGAGGAGATTTGGAATTCCCAAATTTTGATTTCCCTTATTACCTGAAACAAAAATATGTATATATACCTAGACAAT
Organism: Philonthus cognatus; assembly: GCA_932526585.2. Classification (NCBI taxonomy): domain Eukaryota; kingdom Metazoa; phylum Arthropoda; class Insecta; order Coleoptera; family Staphylinidae; genus Philonthus; species Philonthus cognatus. The sequence goes on from OW052245.1 coordinate 75,976,099, forward strand.
AATTTTTTTTATACATTCCCTTGAAAATGGTCTAACAAACCGAAACTAGTCGGAATAAAGTTTTAATATGTGAAACAATACCAAGTATTTTTAATTTAAATAACCTTACATATTATAATTTGTATTTTTTAATTGTACGTTGTGTTGTGTATGTAGTAACCCTTTTATTTATTTAACAAGTTCGTTGCTTGTGTCAATATGTATTATCGTTTGCTGTTCTTTCCTTCTTATTAATTTTGATCAGGATTGTGTGTGGACAAGAAATAAAATCAGGAAGTGAGTAACAAATATGAACTTTATTCAATCTAAATTATATCCTAATTAACAAAAACAGATACTTTATCAAATTACCAATCGTGCGCACTCTTTATTAAAAAAAATGTATCTGACTCAACGTGTGGGAGCAAATTTCAAATCTGTCATTCAACTTACAAGATGGGAAAACCCACGAAACCCCTCTCAGACCTGATTCTCTCTTTTAATACCGCTTTCTCCTACACTTCTCATAAACGGCAAGAAACATGGTTCGCGGCTTTAATTAGGCTTTTTCCTACATTTCTCTTAAACGGTAAGAAACATGGTTTGCGACTATACTTCGGCTTTCTCCTATATTTCTCATAAACGGTAAGAAACATGGTTCGCGATTTTACCTAGGCTTTCTCCTACATTTCTCATAAACGGTAATAAACATAGTTTGCGATTTCAATTCGGTTTTCTCATACATTTCTCGTAAACGACAAGAAACATGTTTCGCGATTTTACTGCGGCTTTCTCTTACATTTCTCGGAAACGGTAAGAAACATGGTTCGCGATTTTAATTCCACTTTCTTCTACATTTCTCGTAAACGGTAAGGAAAATGGTTCGCGATTTTACTTCGGCTTTCTCCTACATTTCTCATAAACGGTAAGAAACATGGTTCGCGATTTTAATTCGGTTTTTTCCTACATTTCTCGTAAACGGCAAGAAACATGTTTCGCGATTTTAACTCGGCTTTCTCTTACATTTCTCGGAAACGGTAAGAAACATGGTTCGCGATTTTAATTCCGCTCTCTCCTACATTTCTCGTAAACGGTAAGAAACATGGTTCGCGATTTTACTTCGGCTCTCTTCTACATTTCTCGTAAACGGTAAGAAATATGGTTCGCGATTTTACTTCAGCTTTCTCCTACATTTCTCATAAACGGTAAGAATCATGGTTCGCGATTTTAATTCCGCTTTCTCCTACATTTCTCGTAAACGGTAAGAAACATGGTTCGCGATTGTACTTCGGCTTTCTCCTCCATTTCTCATAAACGGTAAGAAATATGGTTCGCGATTTTACTTCGGCTTTCCCCTACGTTTCTCATAAACTGTAAGAAACACGGTTTACGATTTAAATTCGGCTTTCTCCTGTATTTCTCGTAAACGGTAAGAAACATGCTTCGCGATTTTAACTCGGCTTTCTCCTACATTTCTCGGAAACGGTTAGAAACATGGATCACGATTTTACTTCGGCTTTTTCCTACATTTATCGTAAACGGTAAGAAACATGATTCACAATTTTACTTCGGTGTTTCTTTTTTCTTTCTAACACTGTATTCTAATCACTTATAAAAGATTACCAATTTCTCTTTTGTTCCCTGTAGTCTTTACTTTGGTTTTTTTTGTCCCTCCCGCTTGAAACGTCTCGGCTCGGATTCTTACGGCCACAGGATCCCCTTCCCCTGACTTTGTTACTTCGGCTCCTGACCATCTCGCTCGCAATCTCTTAGTCCAGGTTCTTGTGAAGCAAGATCATCTCTCCCTGACTTTGTTACTTCGGCTTTCGACTCTTTCTCTCGCAACCTCTTAACCCGGTTCTCATGTCAAAAAGATCGCTTTTCCCTGTTTCGCGATGGTTTGATCAGTGCTGTTCCCCCCTCTGTGACGTCGTTGCTCTTGTGTTTACCACGGCTCGCACCCCCCAACCAATGAGAGCCGAGATAAAAACGTATAACTATAAAAGGATACGAAGCGCTTGCGCGTGACTGTAATTTACCCGATTGCAACGTGATTTTGTTTAGCAGGATTTGCCCGCTTTTGGCCCTGAATTTGCTTGTTATTTTTAAGGCTCGGTGTGCTCGCCTTTTAATTTCCGACGAAAACTATCTCATCACATCCTTTTTTCTACTTTATGACTTGTAAATTCTTAGCGTCGAATATTTAATTATTCTCGTCCAAATATACATTTTGCACAAGATCCCTATTGACTCATTACACAGTTTACACACCTGAAATTTCATTAGTTAATTTTGAATACCTTAAGCTAATCAGAAATTGGGCGCAAACATTTAGTTTAGAGCAATCAGAATTTGATTCTGTGTTTAGACAGTCAGATATTTGCCGTGAACATCTTTAACTAATCAGATTTCAAGTACGACAAACAAGGAACAATTAAATTTAAGGATTATAGGTGCGCGAAGCTGTGGCTAATCAGATTTTAGGCGCGAAAACTACAACTAATAAGATTATAGTAGCGTAAAACTCTAGCCAATCAGAATGTTTACGCCATTAGACGGTTTGGGTTTTTTAATTACTTAGACACGTAGTATGTTACCAAAAAATATTTATTAAATATGCGTGCATCAAGATAAAATGTACAAATATAAAACGAATAAAATAAATAAATAACAATGAAATAACAAAATGAATTAAATTATATAATATTGAAAATATAAAAGAATTTAGACAAAGTGAAATGAAAGTTAAGTTAAATGTTTACAAATTAAAAGAAGTGTTAAAATTACAAGTTTCACATTACAAGAAAGGGAGAACTTACTCGAACGCAGGTTGATGGAAAAGTGATAAGTTTTTGGAAGGAATATCCGGGCATGATTCAAGAAAAGGGTGGGGTTTCAAGAATCAGGTATAAAAAAGAAATTCCAGCGATCGAGTTGCTCAGAGATAACAATAGGGTTGTATTTTTCCAAACTGCATTTTTAGAAAGTTTCCCAACAAAGCTCGAGCGGAACTAATTAAGACTGGTTCGCGAAAGCCACGTTCGAGCGGACACTGTCGCTCATCCAAATTTAACACAATGAGCTTTATTGGGGTAGAGGCTAGGCGAACCTTGACAAATGCAGTTTGGAGTAAAATACAAAGATACAAATAGAAAATACACAATTGAGAAAAGATAATACACGAGCAGAAATTTTAGGGTCACTCACAAAGGAAATATATATACAAAAGACAAGTACAAGCACGAGCCACATTTGGCGCGAACACAGAAGCAACAAATTACTAATTAGCACACCATCTAAATTCTAAAACAGAATTTAAAACTTAGAACTTGTCTCATTTTGATGGTTATGTCTTCATTTTGTTGGTTATGTCTTTATTTTGTTAGTATATAGAAACATTTTAGTTCGCCTAACATAGCACAAGGTCCATAATTCGTCCATCTATTGCCCGTTTATTGAATACAAATTAAAAAAATAAAATTATATAGCTCTTTCAATTACATTGCAAAATTGCCCTCAGTGCGCACTTTATGCATGCAAGAAACTTTTTTAGTGCAGTTGGACTGCACCAGTTTTGTACTATAATTTGAAAACGTTTCTGCTCGATTTCTGTTTTTCACGTGCTTCAGTTTTATTGTTTAATGTTGTGTCTTCATTTTGATGGTTATGTCTCATTTCAATGGTTATGTCTTCATTTTGTTGGTTATGTCTTTATTTTGTTGGTATATAGAGAAACTTTAGTCCGCCTAACATAGCACAAGCTCCATAATTTGCCATCTATTACCCATTTATTGACTACAAATTAAAAAAATAAAATTATACAGCGTTTTTCAATTACAATGCCCTCAGTGCATAGGACCCCTATAGACTCATTACACAGTTTACACACCAGAAATTTTATTAGTTAATTTGAATACCTTAAGCCAATCGGAAATTGGGCGCGAAAATTAAGAGCAATCTGAATTTGATTCTGTGTTTAGGCAGTCAGATGTTCGGCGCGAACATCTTTAACTAATCAGATTTTAAGTACGACAAACAAGGACTAATTAAATATAAGGATTATAGGTGCGCGAAGCTGTGGCCAATCATATTTTAGGCGCGAATACTACAACTAATAAGATTATAGTAGCGTAAAACTCTAGCCAATCAGAAGCAACAAATTACTAATTAGAACGCCATCTAAACACCATGTAAATTTAGGCACGAAATACTACAACTTTTTTTTATGGTGGGAGGGGAAATACATTTACGTACTGTATGTCGGACTCCATGCCGCTACTGACTAAAACCCCTCCCACTATCTTCTAGGACACCAACCAGGAACCGTTCACCACATTACTTCGGGTTGGGCCTTTCGACTTGCCAAATAGGCCTTTCAAATTTCGCCTTGCGCTTCCTCTTCATATTTTTTGCGGAGGACGTTCTCCGCGTAGGTCGCTACTAGGTCTCACTGATCTTCGCTAGCAAGCATACTTTTTATGATTGACTCTGGAGACAGTTCTCCGAGTCGTTGCTCTAATGCCAATCTTTCTGACGTCCACCTTTCGCAAAAGAAGAACGTATGCTCCGCATCTTCTTTAGCGTGTCCGTAGTACTTGCACACTGGAGCTGCAAACTTCTCCATCCTGTAGAGGTAGTATCGATAGCATCCATGTCCGCTCAGGAACTGCGTCAGGTAGTAGGATACTTCTGCCTTTTCTGCCACTTTCTGAATATGGCAGCTAAATGAGAGTTTGGTATCTATTGTATCTCGCTGTTGGCTTCGTTGTCACTTGCTCCTCTCCCACGAACATTTCCAATATCGGTATTCTATTTGTGGTGAGGATAACGATTCTGTCTTCGCGGTTGCCAGTTCCAGCCCGTGGTCTGTCATCCATCCGCAAATTCTTCTCATGACCTGGTTGAGTTTCAGTTGTGCCAACTCAACTGTGCGGGCTGATATGAGTGCTGCCACGTCATCTGCATATCCCACCAGATGCGAATCTTCGGGTATGTTCAGACGCAACAGGCCATCGTACGCCACATTTCACAGATCGGGGCTCAAGTCCTAAAGAAAACCTTCAATGCTTCCCCAGGGATTCCATCCGGTCCTGTGGATTTTCTATTCTTGAGCGATATTTCAGCAACCTTCAGCTCTTCCTCAGTGAAAGGTGGTATTTCGCTAGTGTTTTTTGTCACGATCTTGTAACCAAGGCCCGAAAAATACAACTAATTATAATCATAATAATAGTGATAATAATACTACAACTAATTAGTCACGAAAATTCTAGCCAAACAGAGTATAGCTTAAACTCTGTTTGGCTAGAATTTTCGTGACTAATTAGAATTTAGGCGGAAAAAATTGGAATAGAATAATTTTCACATTTTAATAAATAGTAGTGATGGGCAAGATCGATCAAAAAAGATCGATTGATCGATCCTTGCAAGTGATCGAGCCGCTCGATTTTCTCGTGCCGCTCGATCTCTTTGATCGGCTCGATCTTATCGATCAGCTCGATTTTTCTGATCCGCTCGATCTTTTTGATCAAGTTTAGCAAAGCCCAGAAAATCGATCGATCTTGGTCGGCTTGATCTTTTTAATCGGTTCGATCTTTTCTGGTGGCTCGATCGCTTCGGGCCGTTCGATCTTTCCGAACTTGTTTTTATAGAAACAGAAAATAATATACAGGGAGTTTTTCTTTTAGGTATACGTATTCCAAATATAGCCCATTTTCTGCAAATCTTTAGATATTCCTTGTTTTTTTTAAAGTTCAATTTGAAGCTTTAAATAAGCATTTTCCACTCCCAGACTAAGCATGAAGTAAAATTTCGAGTTTAGAAAAGCCCCGTGAAAATTTGTCGAGGGTCGCGCAGCGACCCGAGACAAATTTTCTGGGCTTTTCTAAACTCGAAATTTTACTTCATGCGCCACGCGTATAAAAAACTGAAATATCATCAAATTATGTATACTCGAACTTCACTTGAAATCTGCGTTTTATACGCCTGGCGCATGAAGTAAAATTTCGAGTTTAGAAAAGCCCAGAAAATTTGTCTCGGGTCGCTGCGCGACCCTCGACAAATTTTCACGGGGCTTTTCTAAACTCGAAATTTTACTTCGTGCTTAGTCTGGGAGTGGAAAACACTCGTTTAAAGCTTCAAATTGAACTCTTTTAAAAACAACGAATGTCGGAAAATTTACAGCTTATGCATAACTTCAAACATTATTTTTGCTCGTTATAACCGATAGCTCATTTCCTCATGTTATTAAAAATATTATTTCAACCTTTTTTTTTTTGAGCGCACAATGGAATTTATTTGCATACATTACATTTACATAGCCCTGAACAACAGGGGAAAAAACTTGGTAATCCCGTTTCTATAAATTCAGAAAATAAGAAACGCAATTAAACATAGCTTCCAGTGCGGATAGAATTTCGCATCTCGCTTGAGGGTTTGTTCATACTTGCATTCGAGAGCAGTGCTAACAATACCTAACAAAACTTTTATATTCTTGTCACGCGTTAACACGCGAAAAAAGCAAGGGTTGCTTTTTTCACTCCTCAACGAAAATGAAACGATTTCCTAAGTTTTTCCACACGTGCATATTTTTCCACACGTGTATTCCCAGTTGTAGTTTTATTTTAATAACTAAATCTTTATTATTTGAGAAGTATATACAATAGATATAGTATTAACAAAACAAAAATATTCTCATATTGCGTTCCAAAATAAGGGCTATCGACGCAGTTTTATTAATTAATTGAAGAATTGAGATTTGTTGTTTTTTTTTTAAAGAGTTCAGTTTGAAGCTAAAACGAGTGTTTTCCACTCCCAGATTAAGCATGAAGTAAAATTTCGAGTATAGAAAAGCCTGAAAATTTGGTTTGGTCGTTCCGCGAAGCGGAGCGGCCAAACCAAATTTTCAGGCTTTTCTAAACTCGAAATTTTACTTCATGTGCCACGCGTATATAACACTAAACTATTGTGAGATTCTAAATACACTACTACTTTGGTAATATATTTTGAACTTCACTTAAAATCAGTGTTTTATACGCGTGGCGGGAGCACGTGTATTTTTAAAAGTAATGAATAAGAATCATAATAGTATTGTTTATTCTTTGATGAAATTAAATTCGACGATTTAGATTTATGATACTCATAAGGGCAGTTACATCTTATTGATATAAATGCTATAAAATATTGAGTACCTACATAAAAATAACAATTTCATCCTCAGATGGCTGTGGATGAGAATTTTTAAGGATTATCGATGAAAGAGCGCGTATTTGTATGCTTCTTATTTTATGACTTACTTTACCCCTTGAGTGCTGTGTTAAAGCCAAATTTGACTTGAGCGAATAATGTCATTAATTAGTTCGTTGAGAAAATTTTAGTGCAAACATTTTGAGTAGCTTTTTAATTCTGAACAAATTATGCAGTGTAGAAAAAAATTATTTTCATCTAATCTTTGTATTACCCATGTTTAAAAATGCGTTTCAGTCAGTTGAGGCATGTGTGCCTTGTCAATTTGATTGACAACTTGAATAATAAAAATCAGTCCAGTTCATCTTTGTCTTTGTATTACGCATGTTAAAAAATGCGTTTCAGTCAGTTGAGGCATGTGTGCCTTGTCAATTTGATTGACAACTTGAAAAATAAAAATCAGTCCAGTTTACATAGCCAAATACTAAGCTTTACTAGTTTTTTTTCTCTCGCAACTATGTATATTTCTGAATTATTGTAGAGCGGCACCTACAATAATTAAGAAATATACATACAGTTGCGAGAATATAAAACTAGTACAGCTAAGTATTTGGCTATGTAAACTGGACTCACTTTGATTTTTCAAATTGTCAATCAAATTGACAAATCTGCAGAAATGTCAAATGAAATTTAATTAACGCACACATGCCTCAACTGACTAAAATGCAAAAAACGATATTAACGACCCGTTTAGAGACGGAATTAGCAATAGAGACTTTGCTAATGAAGTGCATGTCAACAAAAGTATCGTCTTGTTGGCCAAGAAAAAAATGTTGTTAACCTGTACATCACAAGTTTGTTTTACAACACGATATTTTTATAGTTGCTTATTCTCCCTGCTGTACTAGTTTTTTCTCTCGCAACTGTACATTTGATTAATTGATGCATATATTGACAGAACTAGCAAATTCAAAAAGAATGTAACTTATCTTTCAATATGTTCTCATTAACCCCTTGGTGAAACATGATTAAATACTCGTATATATGTATGAATATTAATTTAAATAAAAATCACTTTGTTCCACACTGTATTAACTCTCCACGCTGAATGATTATTTGTAAATTGAGTTCAATAACATTTACTTATCACTCTAACTTTAGGCAACAATAGTCAATCAATACACGTCCTTTTCCTTCATTCAAATTACTTTTGAATGAGTGCTTAAGTAAAGTATTGGGTCAATGTATTTGCATACACACACACGTGAGTTTCGAGGTAATCAAAGCTCATCCCGGCGGCTGAGTTAATTTGCATGCGGCGAACAATCAAGATTACTTTGTGGTGCGTGGGTGATCTAATCACGGCGATCTGCATTATAAATCAAAGGATTTTCGAAATTTTATATTCCGTCTGTCGCTTCCGACGGCCGAGGGATGGAGTGCGAAAAGGTCTTTGGGAGGTAACGGAATTAAAGTGCATTTCACGCTCCGGAGAATTTGCAGCGTTTCGCGATGGGCAAAAAGAGTATATCGAGGTTTAGTTCGCCGGGTTTTTATTGTTTTCCGGATTAATATCCCACTAGGCAGCTAGGTATGAATTATTATGGAAATTCGAGGGAGAGTTGGAAATTGAAATATGTTGTTGGAAATGATTATTTGTTGATATGCGTGCTGACAAATTGATGAAACAGTTTTATTGAAAAATATTCCCCCGTCGTCATCATTTAAGTCAGTAGCGTAGCCAAGATTTCGTCTTACTTGATGAAAAATGTAAGGAATATAAGGGGGGCTAAACAACGTGAGATCAAATTTTAGCAGTATGTTTTGAACTTCATTTTAAATCAGTGTTTTGTACGCGTGGCGCATAAAGTAAAATTTCGAGTTTAGAAAAGCCTGAAAATTTGGTTTGGTCGCGTAGCGCGAAGCGCGGAGCGGCCAAACCAAATTTTCAGGCTTTTCTAAACTCGAAATTTTACTTCATGCGCCACCGGTCCAAAACACTGATTCAATGTAAAGTTTAGCGGTGTGTTTAAAACTTCGTAATATGTCAGTGTTTTGTACCGGTGGCGCATGAAGTAAAATTTCGAGTTTAGAAAAGCCTGAAAATTTGGTTTGGCCGCTCCGCGCTTCGCGCTACGCGACCAAACCAAATTTTCAGGCTTTTCTAAACTCGAAATTTTACTTCATGCTTAATCTGGGAGTGGAAGACACTCGTTAGTTTGAAATATATCACAACTGTGAAAATGTGTCATAACTGTCAAAAGAAAACAAAAACAATAACAAACTAATAGTTCAATTTAAACGTGTATCAAGTTGATAGGATGTACTAAATGTCGGCTGAAGCTGACTCCTGTCAAAACTATCATAGTATTTATACTTGTGTCAAGTTGATACGATGTACTAAATGTTGGCTGAAGCTGACCCCTGTCAAAACTATCATAGTATAACCTACCTAACTGAACTTACCTAAATAAAAGTGATAACATTTAAAAATCGCTGAAGAAAAAAAACGACTTTGTTCATCGTATTAACTTGACACAAGTTTAATTTGAACCATATAATGTCAAGTTGATACGATGTACTAAATGTCAGGTGAAGCTGATACCTGTCAAAACTATCATAGTATAAATATAAATGTAGATAACAGTAAAATATGACGACTTACCTAAAAAAAAGTGATAAAGTTTTAAAATCGTTGGAGAAAAAAAGAAAAGACTTTGTTCAACGTATTAACTTGACACAAGTTAAATTTGAACCATATAATGAGATGGCCATGTAATTGTTTTTATTTGTGACAGCTATGACACACATTTTCACAGTTATGATATATTTTAAATTAACGAGTGTCTTCCACTCCCAGATTAAGCATGAAATAAAATTTTGAGTTTAGAAAAGCCTGAAAGTTTGGTTTGGTTGCGTAGCGCGAATCATATAACAGCAACAAACAAACTTAACGTCTGTTTTTAACTTAAACGCAGAGGAAATCGTACGGCCCATTGTATTTAACTATAGTCAACACATTACCCGTTGTGTAACTTTACACAATACAAAACACATTATCATAAACGCATGTCCACGATTTTCGCAAAATTGACGCATTTAAAGTAGTTTGTTAGGCGTCATTAATGTCATGATAATTTCTTGAATTAATTTCTCATCTGGCACTTGGTGAAACATATTACACTATGTAAAGTTAATTAAAGGAAAGGCACTTGGTATATATAAAGATAAATAAAGATTTAATTGTGAAACAATACCAAGTGCCTTTCCTTTAATTAACTTTACATAATGTCATGATGATAGCAACGCAAAGTTAACATTCAACGTGACAAACAATGAAGGTGTTCTGTTGCAACCAGAATCCATTGATGGAAAAAAAAGGTAATGACTTCAGGTAAGAACGGAAATGTGTTGACTATACTTTGTTTTTTGATGTCACAAGTGGAAATCCTCACACGACGTCAAAAATACATACGAAAATTAATCACATTGTTTTGTGACGTCACTTGATATCAACAATGCAAGGTAATCAAACTTTACGAGGTCAACTTTGTTTTAATAGAGGTTAGAAAGGAAATGTGTTAACTGTACCCAAGCTACGTCGATGGGCGTAACACATATGTGTTACAAGGTATGACAGAATCGTATCTTTCCATGTTTCCCCCTACCCTTTCCCTCTCATGCGAGAGAGAACAATAACGTTGATTTGGTTACGTTTTTATCTATCATAACCTCTCTTTAAGGTTTCGCTGTATTTTCATAGATAAATTTTTAATATTTTGTTTAAAAAATAACAGTTATTAAAATAAGACTTTGTGTTAGTGTTAAGTGTTGAGTGTCGACCAACCGGTTTCAGTGAAATATATCGTGGTGTACAAATTAAACTATAGGAAGAGCTGACTCAATTTCGTCAAGGTCAAAAGTGGAAAAGAAAAAAATATATATATTTACATTATACAGAGAGTTTTTCTTTAAAATATACGTATTCCAAATTCAGGCTATTTTCTGTAAATCTTGTGATATTCCCTGTTTTTTTTTAAGTTCATTTTAAAGCTTTAAACAAGTGATTTCCACTCCCAGACTAAGCATGAAGTAAAATTTCGAGTTTAGAAAAGCCCCGTGAAAATTTGTCGAGGGTCGCGCAGCGACCTGAGACAAATTTTCTGGGCTTTTCTAAACTCGAAATTTTACTTCATGCGCCACGCGTATTAATCAGTAAAATATTGTGAAATTTATGTATATTCGAACTTCGCTTAAAATATGTGTTTTATAAGCGTGGCGCATAAAGTAAAATTTCAAGTTTAGAAAAGCCTAGAAAATTTTCACGGGGCTTTTCTAAACTCGAAATTTTACTTCATGCTTAGTCTGGGAGTGGACAACACTCGTTTGAAGCTTCAAATTGAACTCTTTTAAAAATCAACGAATGTCAAAAATGTACAGCTTGTGGATGTTTAGCTAAAGTTTACCATGAAGTAACCACATTTAAATTCAGCGCGCATTTGTGACGTAAGCGATCTCTACCCCCACTCTAAAATCTTCGATTCTGTCGATCCTTCTTACCGTATACTCGACCGTCTTTGGACTATACCTAGTTTTTTTAATGTCACAAGTGGAAATCCTCAAGTGACGTCAAAAATACATACAAAATTAATTCAAATTTAATTGAAATTCCACGTGTGACGTCCCAAAGCAATGTAATTATGTCGCGTATGAAGACTATTTTGAAGCAGAGTCGACCTTGTAGACTCTGCTTCAATATAGTCTTCATACGCGACATAATTACATTGCTTTGAGACGTCACACGTGGAATTTCTCAAAATTATGTTATAACTGTAACAAATTCTTAATTGTGAGCTACACTGCGGACGCAGTGGAGGGCCCTTAAAACACCTCGTTCACTAGAAAAAGAATAGAATAGAAGAAATTCTTTTAAGAAAACAGATTTTTCAATTGTGTAAATATTTATTTAAAATACAGTCGAGGGCTTGAAATAAATTAGTTATTAGGTCGTGGGGATTGAGTTTCAATTAAATCGGGGAAACGCTAGAATGAAAAGTTTACGAATCGAATTTGAGTTTCTGTTTACGCGAGCGGCCGCCGATCAACCGGAAGATCTAATTTACGGGCCGCGACTTTCAACAGATTTTCATCGCCTTTCGATTTTCTCTGAAAGAAGGCTCCTATTCTTCACACGGGGTTAGATTTATTATGAATCGGAAAGAAATTTACTAGACCACCGCTAATTAATTTATTTTTGGTGAATTAAGAAGTTTTTGAGGATAATCAGGTTAGATATCTAATAAAAATGTACAGACTTTATGATATGTTGATCAATATTATTATTATTATTATATTTTTTATTATTATATACTCGTAGGTTAAGGTTACATATGTAAAACATGTACTTTTGTTAATACATCAATAAATATGAATATGAATATGAATATGAATATGAATATGAATATGAATATGAATATGAATATGAATATGAATATGAATATGAATATGAATATGAATATGAATATGAATATGAATATGAATATGAATATGAATATGAATATGAATATGAATATGAATATGAATATGAATATGAATATGAATATGAATATGAATATGAATATGAATATGAATATGAATATGAATATGAATATGAATATGAATATGAATATGAATATGAATATGAATATGAATATGAATATGAATATGAATATGAATATGAATATGAATATGAATATGAATATGAATATGAATATGAATATGAATATGAATATGAATATGAATATGAATATGAATATGAATATGAATAAAATAATCCTAAATTTTGTTATTATTCAGTTATTATTTACAAATGTAATGATTTTTCTTAATTATATTCTAATAATAAGCATTTTACCACTTTTGCAATTTTTGTGATATTAGGTAGATTTATATACATTCAAGAAAAAATATTCAATAATATTTGTTTAAATAATTAATATATTATAAAGTGATATTATTATATTATTAGGTGTTAATTATGAATTTCAACTCGTTAAATTATCTTCTCATCAAATTATTAAACAAAGAATAATTTGGATTATTGTTCTTGTCTGTTATTAACTGAATTATAACTTGTTTGCCACTTTATTACTGTGTTTGATGCTTCGTTAGGCATTATAATTCATATACGAAAGAAATAAGTCAAGTTAGTTTAATTCTATTAAAGTGTTCGCAGTATATTTATCAATCATTTCTTTAAAATAGCGGCTCGCATTAAATTTGATTTATACACTCGCAGTGTTCAATATAAAACGCCGCCGTGAAATTATTTACGTAAGTTATTCCAAATAGCATATTAGCACTCACCTTAAAAATGAAAAATTAATATAAAAACAGCGATGCAGAAAACCGCTCTAAATATTTACACCCATTAACTTAATGTGTACTCTTTTCCATAACACACATCACAAAGAAGGTCAGAACTGTTTATATTTGCCTCGAAAAACACGTGCTAAATTACACTCGCAATTATTCCACGGGTGAAACTAAAGTTGATTTGATTAAAAATAATTAACAGTATTAATTAAATCATATCACTCGATTAATAACAGGGTTATTAAAAAACAATTTTTTTTTCATTTTTATAAAAACAGTTTTTTTAATAAAACGTGTTTTTTTTCATTGAAACAGCGTTTAAAACATTAATAATCAAAAACATGTTTAAAACACGTTTAAAACGTGTTTAAAACCGAACATACAGGGCATTTTTATTTTGAGTATACATATCCCGATAATATTTATTTATTTATTTATTCATCTATTTTGAGATAGTGATAATAACAAAAATTAAGTCTATGAATTAAACATAGGCCATAAACACAATACTATATCGATAATTATTATAAATATACATTATATTTATGGTAAAATTTGTATAAATCGCAAACATTAGGTCTTAATTAATAAGACCTAGACAATAAGCGCATTTTTTAGAATTCAAAATATTATTGAATTCAAGACATACTTATCCTATATCAATAATACATTATATAATACTATTTAACACAAAATAATTCTATTATTATTCAATGAAACACTTTTAACTTTGTTTGTATAACACGTTTTATTTAATGTGACTGCAGTTTCGACAAATTTAGCTTGTCATTATCAAACATGGAGTGCACTCCATGTTTGATAATGACAAGCTAAATTTGTCGAAACTGCAGTCACATTAAATAAAACGTGTTATACAAACAAAGTTAAAAGTGTTTCATTGTGTAATTAACATGTATAACGAAGTAGAAGCCTCCACAATACAGAATCTATTATTATTACTAGGAAATTACCAATTGTTATTTTAACGTTAGAAAAAATCAAATCGAATAATTATTAATGAAATGTCAAGTAAAAATCCACGCATTTTGAATAATTTCAATTTGCAATAAATCAAAGTGAACAGAAATTAGTCGATATACGTGAAAATGAAGTTCATAAAAAATATACACATAAAATGAATACAGTTCTGTTGAGTCTTGAAAATATAAAATATTACAATTCACCGAAGTAAATTGATTAATTAAACAATCTGCTGATTTTTATTATAAATTCCTTTGAGAAAATATTCTTAAGTTTATTCATTTCTTAACAATCTCTGTTGACTTTACTAAATCCGACATTTCCTTTGTAATTTAAGATCAGAAATAGAGACACTGTACTTTTTTCGTATTTTTTATCCTTCATTTAAAATGATAAAATTTTATTCAACTTTGAGCGTCTATATTTTTTTCAAAAATTAGCACAAAGTTTATTAATTTCTCTACAATCTCTGTTGGTTTTATCAAAATCCAACATTTACTCCGTAATCTCATATCAGAAAAGAAGAAACTGTAACGTTTTTATTTTTTATAATTTTTTTATTTAAACTGGTAATATTTCATTCAACTTTGAGCTATACGTTATTGATTGGACTTCAGCCAGCTTTAAAGAAAATTAAAATATCGCAATTGAAGTAAGTAAATTACATCTTGATTTCTTTTGTTGTTGATGTTTTACAAATTTCTCGAACAGAACAGTTTATTTATTTTTTAACAATCTAAGTCACCTTAGTCCATTTTGATTGAACAATCTGTTGATTTTTTTAGCAATTTCTCTAACAGAATATTTTTATATTTATTTTGAGATTGTTCTATCCTGTCTGTGAATATTATAGTTCGATAAGTTTAATTCAGAATTAACACGGAATCATCGAACCACGTTTCAATAAGAATTATGACGTCATAAACACAACAGCTAACCTTAAGATGTAAATCACGAATTTTTGATTTAAGGCCTCCGATGTTCTGGAAATACACAACTAGTTTTATGGCTTATTAACTGCAACTCCTGATGACCGAGTACTGACTATACTCGGGACTCCATTCCTATATTTAATTGTCAAGTCCGTTTCTTCCGAATTTTTGCGTAAAGTAAGTTCGTCCTTTAAAGTCTTTAGCTGATTTCGTTGAATGTTCGTACGATCGGCATAAAATTTCACCGCACCAGTATTCAAAGTACGCACAGCTTTGAGTACTTGAATTGCAGAGTGATGATCAGCTAAAGACACTATCAGTGGCCTAGGTTTGCCGGACTCTTTTTCTAAGCGAATTACTAATTTAGGCACAAATGAGATTGAGGGCCCTAAGATAGTTTTAAGAGCTTCGATATCCTTTTTCTTCTTATCATCAGCATTGCCTTTGTGCTCTGGAAGATTGAAAACCATGATGTTCGCAGCCCTACGTTGTCGTTCTTCAATTTCATTCACCATCGAAGCCTGATTAGACAAAGTAGGAGAAGATTCGGTTCTGGAAGTCTCAATTATCAAAAGGCGTAATAGTAGCGTTTTTTAAATTTGCGGGAATTCGCTGTTTAAAGGCGGTTTATTTGAGGCTTTTAACGAGTGTTTTCCACTCCCAGACTAAGCATGAAGTAAAATTTCGAGTTTAGAAAAGCCTAAAAATTTGGATTGGCCGCGAAGCGAAGCGGAGCGGCCAATCCAAATTAGGCTTTTCTAAACTCGAAATTTTACTTCATGCGCCACGCTTAAAAACACTGATTTACAGTGAAGTTAAAAAAACTCACACATACAACAACGATTATAGGTAACCTAATATACGTTAGAGTTATTGGGTTGCCTATAATCACTGTATTAAACAATTTGTTCAGCGCAGAATTTGACTCATGTTTTATTCACATCTATATATTGGATTGCTAAAGCCGTATATTTTAAATTTTGCGATATTTTAGGGTTTTATACGTGTGGCGCATAAAGTAAAATTTTGAGTTTAGAAAAGCCTAATTTGGATTGGCCGCTCCGCTTCGCTACGCGGCCAATCCAAATTCTTAGGCTTTTCTAAACTCAAAATTTTACTTCATGCTTAGTCTGGGAGTGGAAAACCCTCGTCTAAAAATTCAAGGTAAAATCATTTTAAAAAACAACGAATGTCGTAATACCTGAAAGAAGAATTCCCTGTATTTAAAAATCACATTTATGCACACATATTTGATAATTTCTTGTAATAAAATATTATGTTTAATAATGTAATTTGAAATATCTTCAACAATTTAGCTAACATTTAAATATGTAAACAAAAAATCTTAATGAAGTAGTATAAAATAAAATTTAGCAAATTTAAAATAATAATAAAAAAGTGTTAAACAAATTCAAGATTTAAAACATGTTTAAAACAAAACCGTTTGAAACACGACGGCTGTGTTTAAACATGTTTAAAACACTGTTTTAAAACAAAGTGTTTTAAACATAATAGCCCTGATTAATAATAATTAGCAAGAAATTCCTTGATAATGGCGTGTTGTCGAAACTACTCGAAAAATAATTTAATAAATTCAGGTCTTATTAGCCCAATAATACAATATTTTTGTCACGTCAATAAACCATTAACATTAATAGCAAAACAAGAAATGAGTTAGCTTGAAAAACCTAAGGTCAATATCCTTGTTCACAAACAAAAACTTATAAATAAAACACTTTTTAATTCAATGTCCGTCGGGGTATTAGCCCGGGAAGTAGTTGTTTAAATGAGTGTTTGATATAGTCTTTGTAAGACTAACTTGTTGTAGATTGCGAAAAGAATCGCACTTTTAATGTTTTACTTTTTAATTTTATTTCTATAACTCAGACTCAGTTATACATTAAAAATGTTTCACTATTATGTATAACGAAGTACAGTTTGTAAAAAAAACGTAAAAGTATGTATTAATTGTTAAATTGCATCTATATTTGATTTTCTTAAATAAAAATAATGTTTAAATTGTTTAAATAAATAATTCATTGTACGAAAAATTACAAGGTGGTAACATCACAATTTTCTCTCAACTTTTACTCAACCTTGTAACCGCTAATTAATTGATTGGGGTGGAGATTTAAAAGTTAGTTTTTTTTTCTTTCTTAACCGTGTGATTTATTCATGCCTTACGCTTGGGATTTTTCGTGTCGTCTTTTCGGAATATTAGATTGGAGAATGAGAGGCTGAAAATAAAGCAAAAAATTTGAGTGAGGAAGCTGCGCTCTGGTTTTGTATGCTATTTGATGAGTTGGGTATTAAGGGATGAAAATGGATGTCTCTTTGTAAGGTGCGAGTGCGGATAATGAAAAGGTATTCTTTTCTGCACGGATGCGAAACGTTTTTTTATACATCTGTGTTTATTTGCCGTGTTTTCTTTGCTTTATCCTTTTTAAGAATTCGTATTTTTGTAACGCAAGAGTTTAAGAAAATATTGGCGTGTTTTTTACTTTCCCCCGTATGTAATATAAAGGAAGAGGTTGTTTTCGTGAAAATTTTCGAATCAAAAATTTTAGCGGAAATATCCGTTTTGAGGTTCCCTGAGTCGAATAAGACCATTTTTGAAAAATGTCTGTCTGTCTGTCTGTCTGTGTGTGTGTCTGTGTGCGCTGTACCGCAAAAACCGCGAAAGATATCGAGATGAAACTTGAAACTTAAGCTTTTTGTTACAATCGGAAGAACTTAAAAGCTTTTGGTGAAAATCGGAAAACCGGAAGTGGTACTTTACTCTTAGCGTTTTTCAGTTTTTTCAGATTTTTTCAATAAATGTTCATCAAAAAAAAAAAAATCTTTCAAATAACAGTTGTAGATAATAACTAAATGAAGATGTATTGTTCACTTCCTTTTTGTCATAGCACTCTTAGTTTTTGAGATATTTAATAAATAGTGTTTTTTATCTAGTCATTGATTTGTGTCAGTGTGTGTGTTGATACAATTGGAAAATGTTTTAAATAAAAGTTGTAGGTAATAAAATATTAAAGATTTTTTGTTTCTTCACTTTTTGTCATAGCACTCTTAGTTTTTGAGATATTCAATAAATAGTGTTTTTTTATCGTCATTGGTTTGTGTCAGTATGTGTTGATCCAATTGAAAAATGTTTCAAATAAAAGTTGTAGTTATCAAAAAGTTGAAGACATTTTAAAAATAATAATGCTACAAATATTTTAAAAATGATTTAATACGCAATTTATGGGGGAAAGTACTATGATGGACACATCACCATTTTTTACTTCTTGATTAATCAAGGAGTGGAAACAAACACGTGTTAGAAGTTTTAAATTAAAATCGTTTTGTAAGACATTTTTGCTATATTCGTGTTTTATAGCCGTACTAATAGGCATAGCTCAATTCTCGAATTAATCTAGGATTGACCTCTCTTAAATTCTTCTCCGTATAAAATTCAAATGGATTTTCCGCATCTCTGATGTACCTTATAAATTTATATAAAAGGATATTGTTTAATTATTCTTCAATTTATAAGTTAGATATACAGGGAGTACTTTGATTAAAAAACACTTAGAACCTTTCTTCAATACTTTATTTTGTAACCAAATGTACATTTCGGACACGAAGTGTCCATTATCAATGGTTTGATACTAATACGTATTGTATTAGTATCAAACCATTGATAATGGACACTTCTTGTCCGAAATGTACATTTGGTTACAAAATAAAGTATTGAAGAAAGGTTCTAAGTGTTTTTTAATCAAAGTATAATTATCTTCAAGTAACTCAATCAATCCAAATACAGGGAGTATTTCTTTTAAGTAAACGCATTTCAAATTTTGCCGTTAGTCTACAAAAATTGGATTCAATTTCTTACTTTAAAAAAATTTCACCACATCGTATGGGCTTTATATAAATTGATTATCAGGTAAATAAAAGTGTTGAAATCGATTGGACTTCTAACACATAATAATCAGCATTGAAACCGCACTCTCGAATAAAATGCAAATACGTAATGCGATTCGAATAGAATACAAGGCGTCGCCTAATTTATTTATTCCCAGCTTGTAAAAAGCGCAGATTGCAACAGATGGGCCTTAATGCATTTATTTGTAACGACGCCACCTTTTTTCGCGTCGGATGATTTATGAAATTTATTAACGCCTCGTGAAAACCGGCCCGGCCTCGGATTGATTACTTATTCAACGATCGAAATATGCTCTACGGACTTTCAATCAGCCGGTAAATGGCCCCGAAAGGGCCTTATTGGACGTTTTATGGTCTCACTTGTCGGATATAACGTGCATCTTTTTCCCCAGACGGACGGGACTTTTCATTTGGCTGATGCGTTTTTCTGCTTGACTTGCAGTTTTATTTCAATATTATTATCTACAATGTTTCAATTTATTGTAAAAGTTTGTTATTGAACTTAATTTACAAATAAACATTCAAAATGGAGAGTTAATAAATTTTTCAGAATTATAAATCAATTCTAAATGTTTGGAGTAAAATGCAGTTTAAAGCAAAGAATAAGTCCAGCGAACTTGTTAGTGAAATTATTTGTTCGAGCAAAATTGGGCTTCAACACGGCACTCAAGAGGTAAAGTAACCCATAAAAAAAGAAGCATACAAATACGAACGCTCTTTTACCCTTAAAAACTCTCATTCACAGCCATCTAAGGATGAAATTGTTAATTTTATGTACGTACTCAATATTTGATAGCATTTATGTCAATAAGATGTAACTACCTTTATAAATATCATAAGTAAATCTTTTATGTACCAAGAGTGTCAAATTAACACATTTTCAAAACAACGACATCAAAGTTTTTTATTTAATATGATTAGTGACAACTTGATTTTGATTAGTGCCAACTTGAATTTGTTTAGTGCCAACTTGAACTTGAATAGGTATAGTCTTGATTTTTATTCCATTGTATTTTCTTGTTATGTAATATTATTCACAAATAGAAAGACTGTTATTCCTTACTTCACTTTTTATTTTTATGTTAGATGTACATTTCGAGACACAAGGTGCTCATTATCAATAACAAACTAGTTTGTTATTGATAATGAGCACCTTGTGTCTCGAAATGTACATCTAACATAAAAATAAAAAGTGAAGTAAGGAATAACAGTCTTTCTATTTGTGATTAATCACTTCACGTAAACTCGAAACAATACAGTTAATATTATTCAATAATGTTTTATTATTTTTGTTAGGGTTTTACCTAACGAAAATAATAAAACATTATTGAATAATATTACATAACAAGAAAATACAGCTTTTCTAAATTGCCTCCGAGGGAGATTTCGTAAATGGGATCTATTGGAGCCTGTTTGTGGAAAATTGTTTCAGACTCCGATAATTTATCATATACATTTGATACATCGGAAAGAGCGCACAATAGCTTTAGCCAACCCGTGGAAGTGTTAAGTATTAGCAATCTCGACTTTATACTTTGGAACTGTGTATGTTCATATCACGTAATTTCCCACCGCCCCGACAATATTCTACAAGTAAATTACAAAGTTTCAAGCACCATATAAACATTCAGTGTACGCTTCCTTCACTCAAATGAAATTTCTTTAATTAAACAAAGTCACGGTTTTTTTAAGTCGGGTGATTATTCCATATCCGAGTATAGGCAATTAACCCATTAAGCGCCATTGGTGCAACAATGCAACATTATTAATTTTATATTAACTAAGACGGAAAACTAAAGACGGAAAACACCTCGTCAACGACAATGAGGAGATTTGGATTTCCCCAATCGTAAAATCCCTTATTACCTGACTATATATAAGCTTGTCGGTATCTTTTGTAATTCACTCCTGATAATGCTGTAAAACGCGAAACTAGTCGAGTAAATAGTAAAGTAAAAAAATTGTGAAACAAACCAAGTGTAATTTAATTTAAACCTTCATTATCAATATTAACTAAGTTACTAAATAAGTTAATTTAATACATTGCATTAGTTGACCTGACTTGAGAATGTGTGAAGAAAAATGTAAATATTTTCATTTTTACTCATTTAAAAAAAATGTGTTTAGTGTATTTATAACTTCACAATATTTCAGTGTTTTATACGCGTGGCGCATGAAGTTAAATTTCGAGTTTAGAAAAGCCCAGAAAATTTTCACGGTGCTTTTCTAAACTCGAAATTTTATATCATGCTTAGTCTGGGAGTGGAAATCACTTGTTTAAAGCTTTAAAATGAACTTATAAGAAAAACAGGATATATCTCAAGATTTACTGAAAATAGGCTAAATTTGGAATACGTATATTTTAAAAAAAAACTCTCTGTATAATGTAAATACATATCTAAGGGTCTTCCACTTTTTGAGCTTGACGAAATTGAGTCAGCTATCCCTGGCGGATTATTTTGTGCATTATTTCGACTGAATTTTACATTTTAATTTGTACATCACGATATATTTCACGGAAACCGGTTGGTTTTCACTGTAACCGGTTGGTGGGGGTCCCGTCATAGCAGGGGGTCCCGTCATAGCACCTTAATTAAGGAGGCGGCGGGGGCAGACCAAAGTCTTCGGACGGCGGATGTCTGAAAGGGACGATTGTCCAAGTCGGAGTTGTAGACCTTCTTGAGGTAACCTCCGTGTCCCTATCTTGGATAGGGCTAACCTACACACGGCGGGGTTGACTCAGCCCTGGTGCTTGTCGCCGCTAAATGAGGAGTCGGGGGTGGGCCTTGAAAAGCCCAGGGGTGCCTACTCGCCCCTCCGGTCCACACGTGGGTTGGTCTCCGGCGGGCAGTGGTTCGCAGATATGGCGGTGATCCACCAGTCCCTAAGACGGACGCTCTAAAGGTACACACCGAAAGGTAAAAACCAGAGCACTTAACACTAACACAAAGTCTTATTTTAATAACACTTATTTTTAACACAAAATATTAAAAATTTGTCTATGAAAGTACAGCGAAACCGAAAAGAGAGGTTATGATGGACTTAAAAACGTAGCCAAATCAATGTCATTGTTCTCTCTCGCACAAACTAGGGCCTGCGGGGAAATGGGTAGGGAAAAACATACAATTCTGTCATACCTTGTAACACATATGTGTTACGCCCATCGACGTACTTTGCGTCGTAAAAAAAACAATCGTACGTCAAAAATCCGTACGCTGAAAAAACGTAACATAAAGTTGAATATTATTAAAAAAAAAAAACGTAATATGATTAATTTTCAACATTAATTTCCAGTTACCGTAACTAACTTGAAGTCAATCTATATAATTCGCGTAGTTAATTACGGAAACCACAAAGGACCTAGCCTTGCCAGTAACTAAATTCAACACCAATTTAACACATCGCTACATTTAATTAAAACGTATAAATAAATTCATCTCGATAACATTGTTATTCATGTAAGTGAGTCTCATACGCGTAATCCCATTTAGGTGGTAAACGTAATTTAAATCATAGTCGGCGGCGGCAATGATTACGTCAAGCTGGAAACAATTAGGCCAATTAACATGCGTTCCAGTAGCTAGCTCCATCTCCCGGGACAAATCACTGTTAATTCCTCAACTGTTTCAAGTCGCTTAAAATTGCCTTTCGACGCTTTACATGTGGTGGATTACAAAAACCTAATGAACCAAATTGCACGAATTATTCAAATTCAAAATTATTTGAATTTGAGAGAATAAGGTTACGCTTTATACGAACATTTTCGTAATTTTATATACAGGGAGTTTTTCTTTTGAGTATACATATCTCAATTATGTGTTGTGGATTTCTAAAGATTCGTTGTATTCTTAAAATATTTCAATTTGAAGTTTAGTAGTTAAAGAATTCAATTTTGAGCTTAAAATGAGTGTTTTCCACTCCCAGACTAAGACTAAGTAAAATTTCGAGTTTAGATAAGCCTGAACATTTGGTTTGGTCGCGTAGCGTGGCGTGGCGCATGAAGTAAAATTTCGAGTTTAGAAAAGCCCAGAAAATTTGTCTCGGGTCGCTGCGCGACCCTCGACAAATTTTCACGGGGCTTTTCTAAACTCGAAATTTTACTTCATGCTTAGTCTGGGAGTGGACAACACTCGTTAAAAGCTTCAAATTGAACTCTTTTAAAAATCAACGAATGTCACAAAATGTACAGCTTATGCATGTTTACCTAAAGTTTACCATGAAGTAACCACATTTAAATTCAGCGCGCATTTGTGACGTAAGCGATGTCTACCCCCACTCTAAAATCTTCGATTCTGTCGATCCTTCTTACCGTATACTCGACCGTCCTTGACTACGACGTACGATTTCTTTGACGTATGTTTTTTTAAAGTACGTTTTATCAAGGTAGATTTTTTATTTATTTTTGAATAAAAATTTGAAAGGCCTTGCAAATTTTAGTTGTCTCATAAATTCCCAATAAATATATATGGTTTTCTCATTCAGTAAACTTAAAGTTGTGTCTTAAATACGTTTGATAATTATGAAGCGATGAATAAATTAGTGATTAGATAAAAAAATGGATGCTTTACCTAGAATCAAAACAGTGTCTGAATGAATTTTGACTGAAAATAATGCATAATTTTGTTTGTTTGTTTGTTTGGCATATTGATTTATATTAACATATATTTCGACTAATTTGGACGTCACAACACATTCACACACATCCATGGAACCGGAGACGAGTATTTTTCGTTAGAAAAATTACTCGCCTCCGCTGGGAATCGAACCCAGATCACCTCCGTGACCGATTTGGCGAAACCGGCGGCTCAACCGCTCGGCTACGGCGGGCCCCTAATGCATAATTCATAATCTTTATTTCCTCAACAGGCAAAAGCCTAATTATAAAGAAAACATATGAAAATAACGAAAAAGAGGGTGCTTCTATTAAATACAACAATAGTTTCCAAATATAACAATATTAAGAATTAAAAATTAAAAATAACATACTATGTTTGTTAATTTACCTAAATTAAACAAGATCTGAATGTACTCAAAAATTCTGCCTTTTTGTTAGAAAAGATATCAACTCCGTTTTAAACTTCGTGAAATCTTTTTATCATCGTTAAGGTGAAAATAAATGGTGAGTTGTGCGAGGAAATATGTTTTCTTTATCTAGAAGGAAATACAAAGAAATTTACTTGATAAAATTTGAGTAAAAAAACAGTAGATTAGTTTGAATTTAGTGATAGATAATGCAATTTCCTAAATTAAATATCCTTAATTAAAGAAGGCAGGGTTTCGTTCTAGATAGCAATTAATTCGCCTCGCGTACTAGCCAATTAATTTTAAGACCACACAAATTGGAGACACTCGCTTGTAAACATGATTTTAACTTACTCTTTTTGTCTAACACTAAGTCCTATGTATTTTTTTTATAAACATGTAAACAAATAATTATACCCCTTATAAGCCAAGCTTAACAGAATCTGAAATTTGTATCCTTGCTTATTACTTACTTATTTACTTACTTATTTATATATCCTAGCTCCTTAGGCCTACTAGGCCCATGGCTTGTTCTACAGTTATTTTACATGTTTTCCTATCCTAGGGTTTATCTTTTCATTTGGTCTTTAAGGGCTTCGCTTCCACTTACTTACTATTAATAAATGCATTTGTTTTTTTATTAATTATTTTTTAAATTTATATTTCTGCCTGGTACAGGGAATTTTAAGTATCCATATCCCGATGTACACTTCTGTGCAATAAAATTAAGCACAAGTTTTATAACTATTTTTCTCAATATTCTAATTGTATAATTCGGGTCTGTGTTAATTGCCTGGCAGCAGTTTCAATAAATAATTCAACACCATAACTTGAAAAGACCACCATTATTAAAAAAAACAAAACTATGACCTTTAGAAAACACGTTCGTGTTAAATACAACAAAGCCAAAATAGAAAAACCTTCTTCTATTTTAATTAGAATTCAAATTTTCGAATAGTTGTCTAAATGACGCAGCATTTTAACATCAAGGAAATTTACATATTTTTGTAACTAGGAAACTCATAACGTCCGTTTTAAAGTATAACATATTTTGTGTACCTTATTTTATTGCACAGAAGTGTACATACAGTGTGTATCAGCCAAATGGAATATATTCGATAATAAATAAATGGGGGTGTTTTCGAAAAAAAAAAACGCTCGGACACGTCGATTGGTCTTTTTAGTTGCGGATTTTATTTCAATAAAAACTTTTTATACAGGGTGTGTTATGTAACAATATTATTCAATTTTTGAATTCTTCAGAAAATTCTAGATATGTTTTATGTACAATGTTCTATACCCATCTTCAACTCTTTGGGAAATATTAACACACAAAAAAAAGAAAATTATTAGATTACAAAAACTCGCTACAACACACTCAGAAACTAATAAGTAACACTGTTCATTTGTTGGTAATGTAAAAAAAAGAAACAAAGAAAAACATTAATGTCAATGTATGTGATGTTCAAAATGCTCGCCGCGAACGTTTTGGCAACTTCCTAATCTTAAATAGAAATTTCTATTAACGTTACTCTACATCCTGGGTCTCCAAACTATCTTCTTCGCGGGCCACAAATACAATTCTACATAATAAAGTCGACCAAGATCCGATTAATTTTATAAAATTATGAAAAATTTAAGGAACAATTGTTACAATATTTCAAAATATGACATTTACAAAAAAAATTACAAACAATCGCGGGCCGGATTCATGCAAGTCGCGGGCCGGATTTGGCCCGCGGGCCGTAGTTTGGAGACCACTGCTCTACATCACAGGCGTGACCGATCTAATCGCAAGCGTTATTCGTCTTCTTAAGCCAGTTAAATCGAGGGACTTACAATACTTTTGACATATCCCCATAAGAAGAAATCTAATGACGTCAGATCAGGGGATCTACCGATTTGAAAATATTTGGTTGAGGTACTGCCAGACATTGATTTGGTAATGGGGCTGCTTCATCTTGCTGAAACCATATCATATTCGCTGAAACTTGTGGGTTTGCTAGATGAGGATATAAGTTTAATAAAGTTGGCACGGCATTATTTTGGAGTACTGCTAAACAATTATTAATTGTCATCAAGGAAAAAAAGACCTATGATATATTCTCCAACAATTCCTGCCCAAACATTCACCTTTATAGGGTATAGTGTGTGTTCTTCTCCCATCCAGTGAGGATTTTCCGTCGACCAATAGTGGCAATTTTGACGATTAGCATGGCCGTGAAGTGTAAAAGTGCACTCATCAGAAAACAAAACATGTTCTAGTCGGATCACATTATCTAACATTGCCATCATTTGTTAACAAAAATACGTTCTCCTATCAAAAACGTGTTCCATAAACTTCTGAGTTAGTATCATTTTATAAGGATGCATTTTATTTTCTTTAATGTTCGAAAAATCTATGAATGGCTAACATCGAACATTGTGGCTGCTTGTCGATTAGAAGTATGCGGGTTGCCAATGTAATAAGTGATGATACCAAATTGGATATTATGCTTGAATTTGAGTCAAGCATAATATCCAATTTGGTATCATCACTTATTGCATTGGCAGCTGCATATTTTTTCTGTCTTACATGTCCAAGCTCACGAAACTGCTTTTCTATTTTACTAATTGTCTCTTCTGATATAGGCGGAAATTTGTAAATTTTTCATGAAATAAGAAAGCAATTTCCATTTATGTCCGTGTGTTATCTCCATAAACAATTATCTGCAGAATTGTTATTTTGTGCATTTCTGTTAAATAAACCATTTTTCTGATATGCAGTTAACGAAATTGAAACGACTATAACACTGACAACTAAACTGTCATGCAGACAGACAACAATTTGCTAAGGCTAGGGGTTTTAGCAAAAGTAAGCAATTATTATTATTACATCTAAGGAAATACGAAGAGACTATTTCCCGAGGTTGGCTAGTTACACCCGAAATAAGAAAAGTATAAATGAAATTGCCAATTCTTGGTTGCAGAATACTTCAAACATTAAAAGTGCGATTCTTTTCGCAAATCTACAACAAGTTAGTCTTACAAAGACTATATCAAACACTCATTGAAACAACTACTTCCCGGGCTAATACCCCGACGGACATTGAATTATACAACAAGTGTTTGCTGTTACATACAGTAACCTACTGCAAATGTAACAATTTGGGTCTTTGTAAGACTAACTTGTTGTAGATTTGCGAAATGAATCGCACTTTTAATGTTCGAAATAAGAAATATGAAGATATTATTTCCCGAGGTTGGCTAGTTACAGCCAACCAAGGAAAATATGTTCATATTTCCCTGGGAAAATATGGATTGTCAAAAAGTTTAATATTTCCCTAGGGAAATACTCATGTTTCCCTAGGGAAATAATAAACTTGTTATGACGTATCGGAACCAAGGCAATATTACTCATTATTGTATCAATAAAAAAAAGTATTTAAAGCTTATGTTAATTTCATATAGGAACGCTGAAATTGTTTTTGCTTATTTTCTTATTATCAAAACCTAAATGGCAAATAATTATTGAGTGTGTTGTAGAGAATGTCTGCAATAAAATATTTTTTTTAATGTAAATTTTTGCATCAAATCTGAAAACACTTAATATTTCCGAAACAGTTAAAGATAGGTATAGGAGATTGTACATGACATATGTCTACAATTTACTGAAGAATACAAAAATTAAATAATATACAGGGTGTTGCGTTTAAAATAAAGTTGGTGTTGGGCGCTGTTACATGACAGACCCTGTATAAATAGTTTTCCTTAAAAAAATGCGCAACTAAAAAAACCAATCGACGTGTCCGAGCGTTTTTTCGTACACGCCCCCATTTATTTATTATCGAATTTATTCCATTTGGCTGATACACACTGTATGTATTGTTAATTTTCAAACATTAATTGATTTTTCAAAACCGTATAATTTAAAGCTTCTAACGAGTGATTCCACTCCCAGATTAAGCTTGAAATAACAAAATAACAGTCAACGTTTATTCTAGTTGTTAATAGATACATGTTTGCATATACACAACTCGTAGTTAATCAAATGAAGAAATAATGATTTTATATAAAATCCTTAGTTGACGCGAATAACGCATTTCATATGAATTCATTATTTTTTGTATAATTGACTATTAGTCGTGTATATGGCACACATGTATCAATTAAGAGTCGCACTGTTTGCCTATTAATTTGACTCAAACATAGGTTCGCATAATAATTATATTATATGCGTTTTAAATTCCAGTTTGGTAATTTATATTCACAATAATGCATGTCAGTGAAATGTTACAGAAACGGTGGCTGCGCCGGGATAAAGCTTTAATTAATTCATTATTCGTTGATGCAAACACATTTCGTTGATTTAAAGATAAAAGATCAAAAATTAGTAAAAACATGTACAAATTGGGTTTTTTTGTGCGTACTTTTAAATAGTTTATCAGATATCTGTTTATTTCACTAAATAAATACATTAAACTAAAGGTAATTGATAAATATAGCGCTAATAACCTTTCTCTATAATTGCAGCGACCTGAGACAAATTTTCTGGGCTTTTCTAAACTCAAAATTGTACTTCATGCACCATGTGTATACAACAATTTTGTGAATTTATGTATACTTGAACCTAACTTGAAATCAGTGTTTAATACGCGTGGCACATGAAGTAAAATTTGTCTGCGCGACCCTCGACAAATTTTCACGGGGCTTTTCTAAACTCGAAATTTTACTCCATGCTTAGTCTGGGAGTAGAAAACACTCGTTTAAAGTTTCAAATTAAGCTCTTTTGTAAAACAACGGATGTCGGAAAATTTACAGGTTATGCATATGTTTACCTAATAGAAAATGATTACGTTGTTTTTTTTAGAAGAGTTTAATTTGAATTCTTAGAACGATGTCGTTTCAATATTGTATTATATAAATAATACAAACTAATATACAGGAAGTTTTTCTTTGAAGTATACGTATTCCAAATTCACCTTATTTTTTTAAAAATCTTTAAATATTTGTTGTTTTTTTTAGAAGAGTTCAACTTTAAGCTATAAACGAGTTTTTTCCACTCCCAGGCTAAGCATGAAGTAAAATTTCGAGTTTAGAAAAGCCCCGTGAAAATTTGTCGAGGGTCGCGCAGCGACCCGAGACAAATTTTCTGGGCTTTTCTAAACTCGAAATTTTACTCCATGCTTAGTCTGGGAGTAGAAAACACTCGTTTAAAGTTTCAAATTAAGCTCTTTTGTAAAACAACGGATGTCGGAAAATTTACAGGTTATGCATATGTTTACCTAATAGAAAATGATTACGTTGTTTTTTTTAGAAGAGTTCAATTTGAATTCTTAGAACGATGTCGTTTCAATATTGTATTATATAAATAATACAAACAAATATACAGGGAGTTTTTCTTTGAAGTATACGTATTCCAAATTCACCTTATTTTTTTAAAAATCTTTAAATATTTGTTGTTTTTTTTAGAAGAGTTCAACTTTAAGCTATAAACGAGTTTTTTCCACTCCCAGGCTAAGCATGAAGTAAAATTTCGAGTTTAGAAAAGCCCCGTGAAAATTTGTCGAGGGTCGCGCAGCGACCCGAGACAAATTTTCTGGGCTTTTCGAAACTCGAAATTTTACTTCATGCGCCACGCGTACAAAACAAAAATATTGCGACAATATGTATATTTAAACCTCACTTGAAATCAGTGTTTTATACGCGTGGCGCATGAAGTAAAATTTCGAGTTTAGAAAAGCCCAGAAAATTTGTCTCGGGTCGCTGCGCGACCCTCGACAAATTTTCACGGGGCTTTTCTAAACTCGAAATTTTACTTCATGCTTAGTCTGGGAGTGGAAAACACTCGTTTAAAGTTTCAAATTAAGCTCTTTTGTAAAACAACGGATGTCGGAAAATTTACAGGTTATGCATATGTTTACCTAATAGAAAATGATTACGGTGTTTTTTTTAGAAGAGTTCAATTTGAATTCTTAGAACGATGTCGTTTCAATATTGTATTATATAAATAATACAAACTAATATACAGGGAGTTTTTCTTTGAAGTATACGTATTCCAAATTCACCTTATTTTTTTTATAAATCTTTAAATATTTGTTGTTTTTTTTAGAAGAGTTCAACTTTAAGCTATAAACGAGTTTTTTCCACTCCCAGGCTAAGCATGAAGTAAAATTTCGAGTTTAGAAAAGCCCCGTGAAAATTTGTCGAGGGTCGCGCAGCGACCCGAGACAAATTTTCTGGGCTTTTCGAAACTCGAAATTTTACTTCATGCGCCACGCGTACAAAACAAAAATATTGCGACAATATGTATATTTAAACCTCACTTGAAATCAGTGTTTTATACGCGTGGCGCATGAAGTAAAATTTCGAGTTTAGAAAAGCCCAGAAAATTTGTCTCGGGTCGCTGCGCGACCCTCGACAAATTTTCACGGGGCTTTTCTAAACTCGAAATTTTACTTCATGCTTAGTCTGGGAGTGGAAAACACTCGTTTAAAGTTTCAAATTAAGCTCTTTTGTAAAACAACGGATGTCGGAAAATTTACAGGTTATGCATATGTTTACCTAATAGAAAATGATTACGGTGTTTTTTTTAAAAGAGTTCAATTTGAATTCTTAGAACGATGTCGTTTCAATATTGTATTATATAAATAATACAAACTAATATACAGGGAGTTTTTCTTTGAAGTATACGTATTCCAAATTCACCTTATTTTTTTAAAAATCTTTAAATATTCGTTGTATTTTTTAGAAGAGTTTAACTTTAAGCTATAAACGAGTTTTTTCCACTCCCAGGCTAAGCATGAAATAAAATTTCGAGTTTAGAAAAGCCCCGTGAAAATTTGTCGAGGGTCGCGCAGCGACCCGAGACAAATTTTCTGGGCTTTTCGAAACTCGAAATTTTACTTCATGCGCCACGCGTACAAAACAAAAATATTGCGACAATATGTATATTTAAACCTCACTTGAAATCAGTGTTTTATACGCGTGGCGCATGAAGTAAAATTTCGAGTTTAGAAAAGCCCAGAAAATTTGTCTCGGGTCGCTGCGCGACCCTCGACAAATTTTCACGGGGCTTTTCTAAACTCGAAATTTTACTTCATGCTTAGTCTGGGAGTGGAAAACACTCGTTTGAAGTTTTAAATTAAAAAAGAACATTTACTGTTTTATATTGTAAATATATAATTCAAGTGGTTGCTGTGGTTGTAATTTTAATAACAGTTTGATACAGTTAAAAAAGAGTCAAAATCATATTAGCAAAATACTATCAAAATTGGGTTCAATAGTTGTTCAGTTGTGAGAGAAAAAAAAACTAGCACAGCAGCAGTGGGTATAGGACCTGCCTCCTAACCCAGAGGTCGCGGGTTCGAGTCCCGCCGGGTGGGGTCATTTTAAAGTACCAAAATGATTCCACCTGGGTCCATGGATGTGTTTGAATGTGTTTGTGGCTTCTAAATATAGTTAAATACAATAATATGAATTTGAAATGGCGGAATGGTCTGAGACCAATATCCAGTAAATGTATAAAAAAAATGTTTTTTTTCCTCCTTTAAAACAAACTTGTCATGTACAGGTAAACAACTTTTTTTTTACCAACGGCGCCCAGTGGGGCCAGTCGCCATAAAAGCTGGTATTAAATCAAAATAAAAGTGCTGTAAATACATTCGCTTTTATGGCACTAGTGTAGCCAACACTACGGCGCATAGAACTGCACATATGTAAAGTTATTTAAATTAAAAACACTTGGTATTTTTTCACAAATTAAAACTTTATTCCGACTAGTTTCGGTTTGTTAGACCATTTTCAAAGGAATGTGTAAAACTGCACATATTTATGGACCGACTGCGACCTTCGTGTCTCTTGCCGGAGTCGAGAACATTTAGTTTGTGGGGAGCGCGCATGGCTTTGTGAATAAGACAATTTCTTGAGTGAACTCTGAAGACAGTGGTTTTTGTTTTAAACCGTTCTAAATTTTATCGTAGGGGGACAGTTCTTCCACTCCATTTCTTCCACTCCATTCCTTCCACTTACCAATACTTCCACTACACCTTTACTTCCACTCCATTTCTTCCACTGACCGTTACTTCTACTAGTTCTTATTTCCACTAACCATCACTTCCACTAGTTCTTTTTTCCACTCCATTTCTTCCACTCCAGTTCTTCCACTTACCAATACTTCCAAAAGGAATGCATACATGCTGAGATGATTGCGCCCCACCACCACGGAGAATCGGTTGTTCTTTTTTTCACTAGTTCTTCCATAATTCGAAATTCGAAAATTGGATCGAAGTCTCAAGTTAGTCTTGTACAGTTGACAGACGTTAATATTCTGGAGTACCTACAAGCTGTAGGCCACAATATCTCTCTGTGATTCTTATACTGTATAAAATGTGGAATAATATAATGTAATTTGAATAAATTGTACAATTATTTTGAATTGGAAAAAAGGTATGGTGGAATTGGTGGTTAGTGGAAGTAAAGGTGTAGTGGAAGTATTGGTAAGTGGAAGAACTGGAGTGGAAGAAATGGAGTGGAAGAAATGGAGTGGAAAAAAGAACTAGTGGAAGTGATGGTTAGTGGAAATAAGAACTAGTGGAAGTAACGGTCAGTGGAAGAAATGGAGTGGAAGTTGCGTCGCACAATCAAATTATATATTTTTGTTATGAAGCCGTCAACCTCAAATATGTATTATATTTTCATTAATTTTAATTTTGTGAGAAAGTAATAACACTTAAATATACCCTCCTGACTTATGTAAAACTTTTGTTAATAACATGAATAAATTTATTATTATAAGTGTTTAGAAGTCATCCTTGTAATATGTTCTGCAAAATAGTGTGTTCGTTGAAATAGGTAAACTTTTAGTTGTGTATCGAGCCATATCGAGCACTTTTGTTTGCATGGTTAAAATGTGTAGTCATGGTAGAATTAGGGCACATTTTAAAATGTTGCGAGTTTTTGCGATTTTTGTTTTAATTAACAATATGGCGTACAGTAGGGCCAATTCCAGATAAGCTGGTCACAAGTCGAACACGTTCATTCTGTTTTTTTGTATTTGAGATGTAGTATACATGGATTTTCGGAGTCACTGATTACGAATCAAGTCAACATTGTAAAGAAAGAAATACTTTATTTTAATTAAAAAACGTTTTTTTGTACCATTTATATTTCACAAGTTCAATAAATTAATGTTTCTTTTTGCGATGCCATGTTTTAATTATTCGTGAAAGTTTTTCTACAGGAATACTTTAGGTTTACACCCTGCGAGAACAAACGAGATTTTCTTAACTACTTAACTACTTTTCCATTAATTTCTATATACATCCGAAGTTGCATGGTTTTTTAAATTGTTTTTAGGGCTTCGCCACCTCAAAACTACCCTATTTTACCCTACATATTTTATTCACTATTTTTCCGATAAATTTTAGGTTGAATTCTCTACGAATTAGAAGTTTTCGAATTTTACTCGGCCATTTTGATTTCCATCCACCAATACCCACCCCACTTATATGGTATTTTTTATATTATTTTTTCTGTAATTACAAGTTTAATTTGGACCAGTTTCATAAGTTTCAGAGTTTCTGCCAAAAAATGTTTATTCTGCCCCACTGTGCGGCGCGCCGCGCACAGCGTGGCCGATTGACGACATCGCGGGCCACGGGTGTGCGGGGGGAGGTAATTCTCAACACTAAATGATTTAAAAACTAGGTACTGCATCATGTTCCTCATACTTCAGAACCCCGAAGTATAGATTTTCAACAAAATAGTGTTTAAAATGAACGAGTAATTAATTCATAAACATTGTTAATTTTCAGATGTGAATTTATAACAAAAACCGATGCGGGGTTAAGTAGATATATTTTAATAATCGCTCAAAATATTTATCTACTATTTTTTTAATGTAAAAACAAATGACCTGTGCTTCAGACACATGAAAAACCAAATTAATATCTTAATTAGTTGATGAATTATTATTTTTTCATTTTCATAATTTTTAAATATAAATTTAAACTTTGCGGGACTCGCAAAAACTAAATTCAAATTTGTCCGACCTATAATTACTACCATATCATAGCCCCAAATTTCCTCTGCAACAGGATTTTTTTATTTTAAAAATTTCCAACCAACTTTTTGAGAAAAAAATTATTTATGTCGTGAGTCACGTCAAAACATCTATTGGGCGCAGGCATACGCTAGTTCGGCTGGATGATCGCGCGGCCGCGCGCACTTTTAAAAATATTCAGTATCACTTATAAAAATAGACTTTTACAAATACTAATCCATTACTTATAATAATTTACTAGGTAAACATGAATACATAAGTATTTATTTTTTATTATTGATTCAAATTAATAAAAGTTATTTTCCGAAAATTATTTATTGTAAAAGTTTAAATGCTAAATTCAAGTTTTCAAGAAAACTTGTCCCTATTTTAATTAAAACTATCATTCTTCGACTATATCTTTTTATTATTACAAATAACAAGTTCATTTAAATTTCACCAACTTTAATAAAAATAAGACGAGACTTGACCAAGCGAACCATTAGATACACATATTTATAAAATGTGTATGATTTAAAATTGGTCATTATTTTTATTTATATTTATTAATGAAAAACTCCTCTTAAAAAGTTTATTTACAAAAATTATGGCAAGAGATAATAACAGGGAAAATTAATAAAAACTCTGTGATAATCCATACACGTATTATAAATTTCGGAAAATAACTTTTATTAGTTTGAATCAATAATAAAAAATAAATACTTATGTATTCATGTTTACCTAGTAAACTATTATAATTTATGGATTAGTATTTAAAAAAGACTGCTTTTATAAGTGACATTGAATATTTTTTAACGAACGCGCGGCCGCGCAATCATCTTTCAGCCGAACTAGCTTATGCCTGCGCGCAATAGACGTTTTGAGGTGACTCGCGACATAAATAAATGTTTTTCTCAAAAAGTTGGTTCGATATTTTTAAAATGAAAAATTCCTGTTGTAGAGGAAACTTTGAGCTATGATTTGGTAGTAATTATAGGTTGGACAAATTTGAATTGCGTTTTTGCGAGTCTCACAAAGTTTAAATTTATGTTTAAATATTATGAAAATTGAAAAAATGATAATTGATTAACTAATTAAGATATTATTTTGGTTTTTCACGTGTCTAAAGCACAGGTCAGGGCAGGTGGTGGCCGAGCGGTAACGTCGCCGGGCTGTATCGCTCGGCGAGCCACAAATTCGGGTTCGATTCCCGTGCACGGCGAGACTTTATTTAAAAATAATTTCTCGTCGTGACCCTGGGTGTGGTATGAATGTGAGTGTTTGTCCGTATGAAACAATAGCATACTACAAATTGTGTAATCCTAACAATTAATACAAATATAAATAAAAGATGTTGGCTAATGGGCAAGTTCCCAAGGCCAGGCAAAAGCCAACCCCCACCCCCCAAAAAAAGCATGCAAGCATGCTTTTGCATAAAAAATAGTAGATAAATATTTCGAGCGATTACGAAAATATATCTACTTAACCGCGCATCGATTTTCGTTATAAATTCACATCTGAAAATTGACAATGTTTATGAATGAATTACTCGTTAATTATTTACACTATTTTGTTAAAAATCTATACTTCAGGTTTCTGAAGTATAAGGAACATGATGCAGTACCTAGTTTTTTTAATCATTTAATGTTGAGAATTACCTCCCCGCGCACACCCGTAGCAGCGCTGCTATCAATCGGCCACACTGTGCGGCGTCGAGACAGTGTTTTTGTTGACATGCACTTCATTAGCAATGTCTGTAATGCTAATACCGTCTCTAAACGGGTCGTTGTTATCGCTTTTTGGGTTTCAGTCAGTTAAGGCATGTCGACATTAATTAAATTTCGTTTGACATTTGCGCAGATTTGTCAATTTGATTGACAATTTGAAAAATCAAAGTTAGTCCAGTTCACATAGTCAAATATTTTGCTGTACTAGTTTTTTCTCTCGCAACTGTACGTTTTTTTATTGAACACAACTGTACTATTAAAAATGTTGTGCTTCAAAAATGTACTAATCAATAAAATCAATGGACTGATTTGCACTTAATGCCTTTTATCTTTAAATATACGATGTGTGAGTCAAGTGGAAAATCAATGAATTATTTAAAGTTTACACTCTTTGTATCGATTATTTTTATAATTACACTTTTATTTGAAAAAGCGTTAATTTGTTGAAAAAGAATAACTAATTGGATTCGGAAAATCGTATAAAACTGTCAGTGTTATACAAACGAAATGCACTCGCGAATATTTGATGCTGAAAAAAAGGAAAACCTTTACAACATACAATACCATTGTTGAGCTTATCCTGAAAATAGATTCAACTAACAAACAATTCGCTGCGTTCAAGGATCGAAAAAAATAATACGGTCGTTTGTTCGCGTATTGATTGCTAAGCAAATTCGCTAATAATAAAAAGTGCTATTTTACGCTAATTATCGAACAACTGGCTTGTTTGTATATTTATTTGGTTTTTATTAGCATATTTGTTAAAAGCGCAAAACAGGTCTAGTTTTTGCTAAATTCTAATAGGCAGTCATATTTGCCAACAATAAAAAGTGTGATTTTACCATAAAAAAAAAAAACAATTACCTGGTTTGTTTGTATTTCATTTAAGTATACATATATCAATTATGTGCTGTAAGTTTTCAGATATTCTTTGTTTTAACAATAGGGTTCAATTTAAAGCTTTTATCGAGTGTTTTCCACTCCCAGACTAAGCATGAAGTAAAATTTCGAGTTTAGAAAAGCCTGAAAATTTGGTTTGGTCGCGTAGCGCGAAGCGCGGAGCGGCCAAACCAAATTTTCAGGCTCTTCTGAACTCGAAATTTTACTTCATGCGCCACGCGTATACAACACTGAAATATTTTAAAGTTTAAAATATACTTATAAATCAATATGCTGAAGCCGTATATTTTAAACTTCACATTAAATCAGTGTTTTATACGCGTGGCGCATGAAGTAAAATTTCGAGTTTAGAAAAGCCTGAAAATTTGGTTTGGCCGCTCCGCGCTTCGCGCTACGCGACCAAACCAAATTTTCAGGCTTTTCTAAACTCGAAATTTTACTTCATGCTTAACCTGGGAGTGGAAACACTCGTTCGAAACTTCAAATTAAACGCTATTAAAAACTACTTAAAAGAAAATTTCACTAGATGTATAATTTTTGCATTTGTAAATTTGTTAATAACAAAATAAACAGCTCCAGTTTTTCTTAAGTTTCATTGTTTTGTTTAAATTTTTATTATTTTTATCTGTGCCCGAACAATTTAACCGTATAAGAATAGAATAGAATAGAATAGAAAATTTTTATTTCCAGAAACAAATGCATACATTCATGGGAGTGTCAGACAGAGTGGTGTGGCTTACGTACTAAGCTAATTAGAATTAAATTGTACATAAAAACTTAATTTTTAAACATATTAAAATAGGACATTTCTTCACTATTGACAACATTGTTAACTTCTAAATTTGAGGTTAAGTTATCGTGAATATCACGTTAATAAAATAATATAAAATACAATTTGACTGGGACAACATGTTAAAATTTTTAGTATCGATAAAACACTTAGATAAAAAACGTGTGTACATGCAGCATATTGCGATGAAGCTCTAGTAGCATATTATATTGCAGTTTTCATATTATCACAGAATGTTTTATATTCGTTGGTGCAGTAGAACACATTTTGTAGTAGAAATTCTTTCACTTTTTGGGCAAACAGCTTTGTCGTCAAGTCCTTGAGAGTTCCTGGAAGGCAGTTATATAATTTTGTGCTTTGTACTAAGCACGAATTATGGTAGTAGCTGTGGTGGTGCTTTGGTAGTCTTAGGTGTCTTACCCTAATGTTGTAATTATGTGGGCTTAGGTTTATGTTGAATAGGTTTAGGTTTTTTTTGACAAATTTTAGTGCTTCGTAGATATACAGGCTAGCGAGGGGCATTATCTTCAGTTTTTTAAACAGTTGACGGCAGCTGGTATTAGGTTTCTCATTACAGATAGCTCGTACCAGTCTTTTATGCATCACGAAGAGCTTCTAAAAGTTGTGTTCTGTGGTGCACGCCCAGAAGATGATACCATATGTCATCTGCGGTTGACAGAATGACATGTAGACTACACGTGCGGCTTCTTCGTGAATATCTTGCCTTGTAGCATATATCTAATACGAATATTTTGCTATTCTTGAGCAGATGTGTTGAATGTGCCTATCCCACTTGATATCTTTTTGAATAATTACTTCCAGAAACTTTACGTGATCGGTTTCTTGAATCGTCCCTTTAGTTGCACGCTTGTCCTTCTAGAAACCTTCTAGAAACCTTCTAGAAGGTTATTCAAGGTCAGCCAATTGTCTAGGTCCCTCAGTATTTTGTTAGTTGTTTCGTTGAGTTTTTGGATGTGTTGGTCTCTCAAATTGATAGTTGTGTCGTCTGCGAACATTGTTATGTGGCCGTGGATTGCATGTGGCATGTCGTTGATGAACAGCAGAAACAGTAGTGGGGTAAGAATGCTCCCTTGAGGTAATTTGACTGTTTGTTGTGTTATACTTGATCGGTAGTGTTCACTCTTTAAGTAGACCATTGTTACTTGCCTTCTGTCTGTTAAGTATGACGAAAGGAGGTTGTAACAATTCCCCCTTATCCCGTATGAGTATAATTTGTCTAAGAGAAGCTCGTGTGGCACACAATCGAACGCTTTTGTTAAGTCGATGAATATTGAAAATACGTGTTCTTTTTTGTCTAAATTTGTAAGGATATATTTGAGGAAATTAAATATAGCGTGGGTCGTTGTAACGCCTTTTCGGAAGCCGTATTGCTCCTCGCAGAGTGCACCTTTGCACTTAATATAATCGGATATTCTGTTATAGATTACTTTTTCAAACATTTTAGAGAAAGCAGGTAATATTGATATGGGTCTGTAATTTTGCATTTGCTTTGTATCGCCTTTTTTAAATATGGGAATTATTTTACCTAGTTTTAGTGCTGATGGAAATTTACCTTCGGCTAAAGCCAGGTTAATTGCTTTAGTAAGAGGGTTACTTATATGTATTAATACCTGTTTTACAACTGATATTGATAGGTCATCTATGTCCTTTGTGTTACTTGATCTCATGTCGTGTATTAAATTTATAATTTCTTGTTCGGAAGTTGGGTATAGGAAGATTGATTCCGGAATATTTTTTTCAATTTTATAATTATTGTGACTGTAGGTGTTGTACTAAGTGTATTACCAATTGTGCCGATGTACTTATTCATTGTGTTAACAATTGTTTGGGGATCTTCTATTTTGATGATGTTATCAATTATAAAATCTAACGTGGTTTTATTTGTTTTGCTTGAAGTTTGGGTTTTTGATTTCAAAATGTTCCATAGTTCTTTACTTTTATTATTAGAGTTTTGGATTTTAAGTGTGTTGTAAATTCTTTTTTCCTGTTGTAAAGTTGTTTTGAATTGTTTTTTAACTGACTTATATTGATTAAATATAGCGTCACTCTTAGTTCGTTGGTACAATTGGTAATAAAAGTCCATACTGTTTCTGAGCTGTTTGAGATTATTGGTGTACCAAGGTGTTTTTGATTTGAAACTGTTTAGTATTTTTGTTTTGGTTGGGCAACATTTGTTATACAATGTTAAGAATATTCTGGGAAATTCATTAAAATACTCCTCGGACGCATTGTAATTTTTCAGAAGACTATTCCAATTTAGAAAACTTAAATCCATAGACAGTTTATGTAGGCTAGCTTGATTTACACATCTGGTTTTTATATACTTTTTAGTTTTCGCTACTTTGCAACAGTATTTTATTATTTGCCCCTTGTGGTCCGATAAGTTAGTGTTAATTACTTCGGCGTTCGTGTATGTAATATTCGTTATTATGTTATCTATGCAAGTTTCACTTATTTTGTTAACTCTAGTGGGCGCTTTAATAGTTAATTTTAGGTTGTAACTTTCTACTAAGTTCATAAATAGGGAAGCTCTATACTCGTTTGCTTTCATTATATCGATGTTGAAATCTCCACCAAATAAAATGTCGCTGTTTTCATCAATTACGATTTTATGTATGACATTCTCGAAAATATTCATAAAGTCTGCAAAGATACCCTCAGGGGGGACGATAAATACAAATTAGTGTGATCTTTTTGTTATTATACGTATATTCAGCACCTGCTCGTTCTATAGTTCCTTCCTGCTAGGGTTGGTTAATGTCCGGTCTACTATTGATGTTCAGGGAGCCTGTCGCTAGTATTGCAGCCCCTCCATGGCCGTGTTTTGAGCGTTTGTAGGCGGATATTAATTGGTATTCGCCGATTTTCGGTAAGATTTCTTCCTGGGTGACCCAGTGCTTGGTTACTAGAAAGAGATTTATATTTAATTCCGGTAATAGTATTTCTAGCTCGTTGATTTTATTTTTTATTGATTGCATGTTTTGATGCAGGATTTGTATTGTTTCGATTTGTGGGTTGTTCTTGCTTCGAGATACTTCGTTTCTTCTATCTCTCTGCTTCTAATTCTAATGGCTAGTCAAATTTGCTAATAATAAAAAGTCATTTAATTCAAATTTGCGAATAATAAAAAGTGCTATTTTACGTTAATATTCGAACAACTGGCTTGTTTGTATATTTATTTTATTTTTATTAGCATATTTGTTAATAGCACAAAAGAGGTCTAGTTTTTGCTAAATTTTAATGGCAAGTCATATTTGCTAATAATAAAAAGAGTCATTTTACCTTAAAAAAAAAACAATACCTGGCTTGTTTGTATTTCTTTTAAGTGTACATATATCAATTATGTGCTGTAAGTTTTTAGATATTCGTTGTTTTTTTCAATAGGGTTCAATTTGAAGCTTTAAACGAGTGTTTTCCACTCCCAGACTAAGCATGAAGTAAAATTTCGAGTTTAGAAAAGCCCCGTGAAAATTTGTCGAGGGTCGCGCAGCGACCCGAGACAAATTTTCTGGGCTTTTCTAAACTCGAAATTTTACTTCATGCGCCACGCGTATAAAACGCTGATTTAACGTTAAGTTTAAAATATACGGCTCCAGCATACTGATTTAGAAGTATATTTTAAACTTTACAATATTTCAGTGTTGTATACGCGTGGCGCATGAAGTAAAATTTCGAGTTTAGAAAAGCCTGAAAATTTGGTTTGGCCGCTCCGCGCTTCGCGCTACGCGACCAAACCAAATTTTCAGGCTTTTCTAAACTCGAAATTTTACTTCATGCTTAATCTGGGAGTGAAAACACTCGTTTAAAACTTCAAATTAAACGCTATTAAAAACTACTTAATAGAAAAATTCACAAGATGTATAATTTTTGCATTTGTAAATTTGTTTTCCTTAAATTTGCTAATAATAAAAAGAGTCATTCAATTAAAATTTGCGAGTAATAAAAAGTGCTATTTTACGTTAATATTTGAACAACTGGCTTGTTTGTACATTTATTTTATTTTTATTGGCATATTTGTTAATAGCACAAAACAGGTCTAGTTTTTGCTAAATTCTAATGGCCAATCATATTTGCTAATAATAAAAGGAGTTATTTTACCTTTAAAGACAAAAAAAACGAATACCTGGCTTGTTTGTTTTTCATTTAAGTATACATATATCAATTATGTGCTATAAGTTTTCAGATATTCGTTGTTTTTTCAATAGGGTTTACTTTAAATGAGTGTTTTCCACTCCCAGACTAAGCATGAAGTAAAATTTCGAGTTTAGAAAAGCCCCGTGAAAATTTGTCGAGGGTCGCGCAGCGACCCGAGACAAATTTTCTGGGCTTTTCTAAACTCGAAATTTTACTTTATGCGCCAGGCGTATAAAACACTGATCTAACGTAAAGTTTAAAATATACGGCTACAGAATACTGATTTAGGAGTATATTTTAAACTTTACAATATTTCAGTGTTGTATACGCGTGGCGCATGAAGTAAAATTTCGAGTTTAGAAAAGCCTGAAAATTTGGTTTGGCCGCTCCGCGCTTCGCGCTACGCGACCAAACCAAATTTTCAGGCTTTTCTAAACTCGAAATTTTACTTCATGCTTAACCTGGGAGTGGAAACACTCGTTCGAAACTTCAAATTAAACGCTATTAAAAACTACTTAAAGGAAAAATTCACTAGATGTATAATTTTTTCATTTGGAAATTTGTTAATAACAAAATAAACTAAATTACACTTGGTTTGTTTCACAATTTTTTACTTTACTATTTACTCGACTAGTTTCGCGTTTTACAGCATTATCAGGAATGTTTCACCAAGTGATAAGTGAGAAAATTATTCAAGAAACAAAATAAACAGCTAGAGTTTTTCTTGAATTTCAATCTTTTTTTTTTTATTTTTATTATTTTCATCTATACTCGAACAGTGTAAGCGTACAATTCCCTAACTAATTCCGTCACACGATTTTAATCTGCACAAAGTACCACATCAAATACACATTGTGCGCTATGACATGTTTTATTTATAAAAAAAACATTTACACCGATGAAAAAAATTGTTAATCCTCATTCTGTCAGAGGGGAATGATTTGTGAACGTAGTTGATGTTTGTTCGTGAGTTTCGAAAGTTCAATAATTGATTGAAAAATACGTACAGCGATTTCAATTATTGTGATTGCTTCAGAAATTAATTATAATTTCAAGAGTCGGTTGAATTGGAAAAAACTTGCGTAATTTAAGACCCAATAATAATATACACGTTGTTCCCTGATATTTTAAATATGAGTAATGTAATGTGTTTGTAGGCACTGTGATTTTGCTCTTCACAATCATTATAATAGGTTGCCATGATTGTTACTGCATGCATGTCCTGCTGAGAATGCGGCTAATAAATAATACGACAAGGAAATATTTGATTTAAATGTCCCCTTAAATAAAATATTTCCTTGTCTAATTATTATCATCAAAGGAGACCACCAATATCCTGTTGTAATGTTTTTTTCTAATTTAATATTTAAGAAGGGAAGGTTGATTTAATAATGGATGTTTACAATTCTACAACTCAGCTCAAACTGCTTTATTTTATTCCGTCAGATGTTTAATTTAACATAAAAAACAATTCTTTTGTTTCGCGCTCGAGCGTATAAAAATAATTCAAATAAATGTATATACAGTATCTGCAAATATCTCACACCCTTCTCCTTAAATTAAAACAAATTAAACAAATACAAACATGCCCCAAATGTTTTTTTCTTTTGAACCATATTGTTATGAATCGTTCTTGTATATTTTTATTTTATTATTTAATTGCTCTACTCTATTAACTTTCCTCAAAATAGGTAGTCTTCCAGAAATACGAAATAAACCTTGTAATCCTCTCGTTTGGGAATTATCACGATTTTGAAGTTTATCTGAACAAAAGAGATCTATTTTGAATAGGTTTATGAGTCTATTAGGGTGGAGCAATTTGTAACGGTCGCGCCTTTTCGCACAGCAGGGGAGTTGTTTTGGTCATTCGTATTTTCGGAAACTCATTAACAATATTTTAAAGTGAAAATCCAGATTTTCTCTTTGAAGGAATTTCTTACCACCACTTCTTTTGGGATCATCCCCCGAAATACGAGTGACCAATAACAGCGACTTTGCCCCCACATTCCTAAACATATTTTTCTCATAATGTATAAAATTACGAAAAAACTATTCGTGAAAATG
The DNA here is from genome assembly GCA_932526585.2 of Philonthus cognatus. Taxonomy (NCBI): domain Eukaryota; kingdom Metazoa; phylum Arthropoda; class Insecta; order Coleoptera; family Staphylinidae; genus Philonthus; species Philonthus cognatus. The sequence goes on from OW052245.1 coordinate 76,020,130, forward strand.
CAAACAGTGTCTTAATTAATAAGACAATTTAAAACGAGAAATATCCATTGAAACAACTACTTTCCGTGCAAATACACCTTTTCTCAATTTATATTTTATAATTTTAAGATAAACATTCTAGTTTTAAACTTCAAACTATAAACATCAAACCTTAAACAACAAATCTTAAATATCTAAACATCAACTGTCAAACATTTCGCTGTAAATACTTGTAATTATTTTGAAGTTTGAATATACCAAGTTAAATGTGCTTCGAAGTGTTTTTCTTTATACAAAAAACTTAAACATCTGCCTTAGAGTGGTGATATCTTCCAGTGAGATAATTCATTAAACTTTAAACAAACACCACATCGCAATACCTATAAAGCAAACAATTTATACCTATCAGCATCAAAGAGGTAACTGGAGGCACTCAAAATATCACTCCTGTGATATATGCTACAAGAACTTTATGATTGTCTGGGATATTGTTTGGTTCAACAAGGAGATGTTTTGGAACATTTAATAAAATGAACATTGTAGCTATTTGTTATTCGTTAATGCTTGTTAAAATGTAAGTATAATTTGTATTATTAAAATATTGTGTAAATATTTTTCAATTTGATTCCCTGTTTTATTATAAATTAGAAATTAGTAATTATTTCCCGTTGTTTGATGCATTAAAATATTTGACTCAGCTATGCAAAAAAAATGAGCGTGGTAACTAAGCGCCAAGTAATGCAATCAAATGTTGATCCTGTGGTGCACAGCTGGATAAATCGGATAGGCGGTGGCCCGCCAGGCGTAACCATGAAAATGAAATAATAAAAAATTATTATAAAAATCCAGATGTAATAAAAAGTCGTTTTCGTGAGACCAATAAACGATTAAAAGATCTTCCTGCTTTACAATTATTGAACGGCGACTCCGACGTTACAACTGGTGACCCCGACGTGATCCGTTCCTGACCTCACACTACAAATGGTGACCCCGACGTGATCGCTAGTGAGACATGCGCAACACCGCCGCAGCAACTGTTACTCCTAACCCACTTCACAGCTGGTGACTCCTCTTCAGAGACCACCGCAGCATCCGTTCCTGACCTCACGCGAGGACAGCAGCCGTTCCCGACCACCGCACGAAAAGACAGGAGCCGTTCCCGATCGAATGCCAAACCCCGTCTCTCGACCTTTCCCTCCTCTGTTTCCTTTTCCTCCTCAATCTAGGTGGGGGTGGTTTGGGTGCTCCGGCCGCAGGAGCTGCTGGCTTAGGTGGTGGTGGGGGAGCTGCAGCAGCTGGCGCAGGTGCAGCTGCGGGTGCTTCAGCGGCAGTGGCGGCCTTCTTGGGTGCAGGACCGCCAGCGGTGTGCTTCAGTTTGAAGAGTTTCTGACCGGCCTTGACAGTGGCTCCGTTTTCTACATAGGTCTCCTCAATAACACCATTGGTTGGGGCCGCTACGGGCATCGATGTTTTGTCTGTCTCAATTTCAAGTACAACCTCATCAACTGCCACAGCATCACCCTTCTTCTTTTCCCACCTTACATCACCTTCAGATACGGAATCAGCGAATGGAGGGACGTTGACAATAGTCGAATCGTCGAAAAGGGCACCACTCGTCCGAAAGTACCTGATTTTTTGATCTTGGAGAACATTGCGCAACCTGTTAAAAGCCGAGCTGTTCGCCTTAAAGCAAGCTTTTTGGACTTTCCTGGCAGCATGGTAAGCCCTTCTAGTGACTGGCACCTCGGCCAAGTTCCAAGTTGTGTGGTGCACAGCGGGATAAATCGGATAGGCGGTGGCCCGCCAGGCGTAGCCATGGAAATGGCATAATAAAAAATTTATTATTATTGAAAATGAAATATCACAAGATGTAATAAAAAGTCGTTTTCGTGCAAAAAAAAACCGTTTGTAGTGTGAGGTCAGGAACGGATGCTGCGGGGTCACCATTTGTAGTGTCGTAGTAAAGGTAAAACAGGAGTCTTGCACGAACACGACTTTTTATTTCATTTTGTGATTTTTCATTTTTAATAATAATACATTTTTTATTATGCCATTTCCATGGCTACGCCTGGCGGGCCACCGCCTATCCGATTTATCCCGCTGTGCACCACAATCCCAAAAATGTTGAATGCAGGTAATGTATTCATACTTGGCGCTTAGTTACCACGCTCATTTTTTGCATAGCTAGCTTTTATATTCAAAATTTCAGGGGACAACGTGTATAGGTTTTTAATTGAATTCACTTGGTTTGTTTTACTAATAAGTAATTTTATTTTTAACTAGTTTCGGCTTAATGCAATCAATAGTATTTAATGTGAGCATCCATAATGTATAACACCGTAATAGATTATCCTTATTACTCCACTTCGTTAAACATAATGAGCTTTTGAACAACAACATAATATAGCCTAATTAAAACAGATTTAGTAAACCTCAATTAATTTTGATTATATCCTGTTGCTACCAAATATCAAACTGATTGTTCCATTACAAATATTATGTCTAGCAATAACAATAACTAATTATGTCGATACATTCGGTACTTACCGCAAAAACTTAAAATTTAAATTATTCTGTAGAATTATTAATAAGTTTCACATCTTTCTTATGAGTAGATGGCAGATTTTAAAGCAAATTTAAATCAATAATCAATGGTGGATGCGCCGGGACCAACAGATAAAAATAATTACCTTTTTAGTACCATTTTTTTAACGGCTTTATTTACAATAAAAATACATTACAAAATTAATATTTTAGAGTAGGCGAAGTTCAGGTACCTGGAATACAACTACTACTGTTCTTCCACTTAACCTACTAGTGAAGTATGAAAAATACATTTAGTACGTGTGTAAGAGATTATAAAAATGAAATAAAACTAAAAGTGTATCATAAATAACATTTTATTAACTTGAAAACTCATAAGATTATTCTACATATTAGGAAATAGTATCGAAAGGGCAGTGAATGAGAGATTATGCTTATATTCACTGCTCTAGTAAACGACTACGCAATGAATTTTTGAAATGGCGCAAATTAAGTAATTTTAGGTGTGAGGGTAAGTTATTATAAATCTTGTATATATTGAATGTAAAACATCTTTCAAATAAAGCTGTTTTGTGCCAAGGTGGCGAAATTAATCCACGAAACCTCACATTCAAGTTATGTACGTCTGTTCGCCATACTATTTTACTGTAAAGATAGGGAGGGGTTCGCGTGTTAATAATTTTGTGGTAAAAAACACAGGAGTGAAAGTAACGACGATCAGACATTTTTAACCAATTTAGTGAATCAAATTTGTCAGAAATATGGTGAAATTTACGAATACCAATGATAAGATGTACGCAAGAGTTTTGCACTTTTTGGATTCTATTTTTTGTAATTGAGTCTAGGCACGCATCGTAAACCACATCCGAAAAATTAAAATGGCTCAAAACTAAAGTATCACAGAGAATTTTTTTGGTTTGAACAGTTAAGCATTTTCTATTAGAGTATAACATTTTTAAATTCATATATGCTCGTGAGATACATTTACTAATATGTCTCTTAAATCGCAAGTCACTATCAATTATTAAACCTAAGTTTCGAGCTTCATTGACAAAGGGTAATGTTTCGTTGTTTATTTTTATTTTTAGCATGCTCTTAACCTGTTCGACAGTTTTGCGATTACCAAAAAGCATGGCCGTTGATTTATTCGCATTTATTTGTAATGAATGATCATTAGAAAAATTTCTTAAATCCATTAAATCAAAATTACCGAGCAGTAACGTCGCCGGACGGTATATCGCTCGGCGAGCCACAGACCGGGTTCGATTCCCGTGCACGGGGAGTTGTTATTTAAAAATAATTTCTCCTCGTATCCCTGGGTGTGGTGTGAATGTGTCGTGACGTCCAAATATATGTTAAATTAATAAAATCATCGTTAGTGGCTGAATGGCTAGAACCTATGCCAAACAACAAAAAAAAAATAATCAGAATTAATGTTATTTTCAGCTGCTAGAATATCTAATGGTTTAAACGAATAAAGTAACTGCGTATCATCTGCATAGAAATGTACACTGTAGTGTTTTAGGCATTTTGATAAAGAGGATGTATAAATACAGAAGAGAAGAGGCCCTAGGATGAGCCCCTGTGGAACACCTGCCGTTATTGGATTAATATTAGATATATTATCACCAATCCTAACTTGTTGCATCCGATCGTCAAGAATATTGGAGATTAATTTTATTGAACTTTCTGTGAACCCTATATACTGTAATTTCGATCTTAAAATATCATGGTTTATTGTATCAAAGGCTTTGCTGTAGTCCAATAAGACTAATGAGGTTATAAGGCCCTTATCAGATGCTGATATTATATCATCAGTTACATTTATTAATGTGGTTGCACAGCTATGATGCGATCTAAATCCTGATTGTGTTATCGGTAGAAGGTTGTTTGAGGTAATATATTCCTCAATTTGTTTTTTTTAAACTTGTTCTAAGACTTTTAAAAGTGTGGGTAAGATACTGATTGGACTCAAATCTTTGTATTTTATATTTTATTTCAGTGATTTTTTTTTTTTTTTTTTTTTTTTTTTTTTTTTTCCAAAGTGAGTGGGTCGCTATACGGCCCTCCACTGCGACCGCGAGGGTCTATTGTGGCTCACAATTTAAGGCCAGTCGCGTGTCCTTATAGTTCACCCTCCAGGCCCAACCTCTTGATGAAGTCTACGAGCTTGTCGGGTGGAATCTTGTCAAGGTCCTTCAGTGTTAGTATGGATTGTCCGAGCACTGTGAGCCTGAGCTGATTTCCAGCGGGGCAGGCACAAATAACGTGCTCTGCTGTTTCATCATCTTCTAGGCACAGGCGACACTCCGTGTTATCACTCAGTCCCATTTTGTGCAGATGGTGCCGTAGGCGGCAGTGTCCAGTGAAGAGAGCAGTCAGGGTGTGTATACCCGACCTGCTCTGCTTCAGCCATGACTCTGTTCTGGAGGTGGATGCTTCACTTATCACTGCTCTGGAATGTCTCATCCCAGGGCACTGTTGCCAGTAGTTTAGCATCTGATCATTCAGCCATCTCCTGTTAGTGTTCTTGGCTACTACTCTAGGTATTCCAAGAGCAGGTTCTGGTCCGATGAATGCGGTATCCGCTCCCTTCCTGGCCAGGGAATCGGCTAGTTCGTTTCCCTGTATGCCAGAGTGCCCGGGCACCCACATCAGACTGACCCTGTTGTTCTCTGCCAGTTGGCAAAGTATCTGCTTGCAGTTCCACACCAGCAGGGATGAGGTTCGGGTTGTTTCCAAAGCCTTCAAAGCTGCCTGGCTGTCGGAACAGATATTAATTGATCTGCGCACCCAACCCCTTTGTAGGAGCTCCCGAGCGCACATCTCAATGGCAAATATTTCTGCCTGTTGTATCGTGGCATGTTTACCGAGGCTGTAGGAAAGTTCAGTCCTTGGTTTACATCCGACTACTGCGGCTCCTGTACCAGATGGCAGTTTTGAGCCGTCGGTATACCAGTAGGAATCAACCTGTCCTGGGGCGGTTTTGTATCGCTCCCAGTCGTCTCTATCCGGAAATAGGACTTTGTACGGTTGATGCTCACTGTACTCTGTGACTGTAAAGTCTGTCTTCATATTCAGACTGTCTTCTGACTCGATGGCCTTAGACAGTCCGTTCGGTATGAAGACTATTCTTTGCGGGTCTATTAGAGCCGCATGATGGAATCGATATGTTGCCAATCTGGCCTCCCCCTGTATTAAGATATGTAGAGGGGTCAGGTTCAGTAGCATTTCCATAGCTGCTGACGGTGTAGTTCGGATAGCTCCCGTTACCGCCACCATTGCCATTCTCTGCAGTGCAGTGAGCCTATTTATGGCCGTTTTGCGAGTTGTAATCGGCCACCAGGCAACACAGCCGTAGGTGATAATCGGTTTAATAACCGCACCATACAGCCAGTACATTTGTTTGGGGTTAAGACCCCAAGACCTGCCACATATACGACGGCATGTCCAAAGCGAGTGTCTCGCTTTGTGTATGGTCTTGTCTAAATGGGAGTTCCAGGTTAGAGATCTATCTAGGGTGACACCCAGATATTTCGCTTCCTCCACAAATGGAATTGTTTCACCGTGTAGGGTGAGAGGTTTTATTTTCAATTTCCTCCTTCTGGTGAACGGGAGAATTAGTGTTTTACTTGGGTTTACGCTAAGTCGTTCCCCTTCACACCAGCTCCTCGTCGCATCCAGTGCTTCTTGCAGGGCACACCAGACTGTGTTTTCGTCTGTTCCCCTTGCAAGGATGACTATGTCATCCGCATACGCCTGTACTTCCACGTCAAACGTATCTAAAATCGCGAGTAGGTCATCCACCAGTAGGGACCAAAGCAGGGGAGACAAAACCCCGCCCTGCGGGCATCCCCTGGAGGTTCTTAGCCTGACAACGTCACCACAGAGTGACGTCGTAACTGTCCTCGCGTCTAGCATTGCTCGTATCCAGCCTGTTACGGCCGTCGGAACCCCTCTATCTTTTACAGACTTACAGAGGGATTCCGTTAATGCTGCATTGAACGCACCTTCAATGTCAAGGAAAGCCGTTAACGCAATTCCCTTTGAGTCGAGGGTCTGCGAGACTTTCCCGACTAGATTGTTCAACGCCAGGTCCGTGGACTTCCCCTTTTGATAGGCATACTGATGTACATTGAGAGGGTTGGTACCCAGTACTTCCCTCCTGATGTATCCGTCCAGCACCTTCTCCAGGGTCTTTAGAATAAAAGACATCAGGCTAATAGGCCGGAAGGATTTAGGCAGCGGATCCTTACGGCCCACTTTTGGTAAATATACCACCTTTACCTCCGACCAGCTAGTCGGTATATAATTCCAAGCTAGGCTAGCTCTGAAGAGTTTTATGAGATGGCGGATGACACTCTCCAAGCCCTGTTGAATCAGAGCTGGAAAGATCCCGTCCAAACCTGGTGCTTTGTAAGGTTGGAAGGATTTTACAGCCAAGCTTACAGTTCCATAGGTAACGATTTTATTTGCCACCGCCCAGTCCTGCTTTCTGGGTCGTTTGATTCGATCCCATGAGCGCACCGCGGCAGATGTAGTGTCACCTAGAAACAAGCAATCTGGGAAGTGATTTTGGGCCAGAATCTCTAACGTTTCTTTACCAGAGCCTGTGTACGAGCCATCCGGTCGTTTTATCGATCCGAGTGCCTGCCCCGGTTCCCTGGCTAGGACCTTGTGGATTCTTGCACTGCAGGGGGTATCATTGATATCCCCGCAGAATTTCCTCCAGGACTCCCTTTTTGCCCTGCGGATTTGTTTATTATATTCGGTTAGAGAAGTTTTATAAAGTTCCCAGTTGCCTGCTTCCCTAGCCCGGTTGAATAGTGTTCTGACTTCTTTCCGCATTTTCTCAAGTGAGTGATTCCACCAAGAGGCATTTTTGCTGTCTCTTTTACATTTTAGTGGGCAGTTTTCATGATACGCTGAGACGATAGACTGGCAGATATGCTCCGCCGCCGTCTCAATGTCTTCATGGCGTTTAATTGTAGGGGTCGTTTGTCCCAGCAGATCACTAAGAGTACGCTTATATCCGTCCCAATTAGTGCCTCTGACATTTCGATATTCCACTACAGGTCTAAGACTGCCTTCAATATTAAATTGAATATTCCGATGGTCCGAACACGATGGTTCGGTAGATACCTTCCAATCGGAAATTTTTGTGCTCATAAGTTTGGAGCAGAACGTAATGTCTAAGACCTCTGCACGATTTTTCGTTACAAAGGTTGGTTCGTTGCCAGTGTTATTCACCTCTAGCCCTTCACCTATGATAAAATTTAGTAAAAACTCACCTCTCTGGTTGATGTCCGTGCTGCCCCACACAGTGTGATGGGCATTGGCATCACAGGCAACAACCAGGTGGATATTGTTCCTCCTGCTGTGGGCCACAAGTTGTCTCACCGCCGTAGGAGGTGGTAATTCTGCGCTGTCTCCCGGGAAGTATGCCGAGCAGGCTATTATGTCTAGCCTGCCGTTCCCCACCGGGAGATTCAGCTGGACGGTTACGATGTCCCTGGTGCAGAATTCTGTTAACAGAAAGTATTGGATGTTATTCCGGACTATAATACACGCTCTGGGTTTTTCGCCAGAGCCATATGATATTACCTTTCCGGATAGGTTGCTGAGGCCGTTTATTCGGCCTGAGCTGGACACCCATGGTTCCTGAATGAAGGCGAGGTCGATCCGCTCTTCAATAAATTTCTTGCCAAGGAGGAAGGATGCCCCCTTGGCGTGTTGCAGGTTTGCCTGCACACACTTCACCGGGGGAGTCATTTTCCCTCCGGTGGTTTGCGTCCTTTGAAGGTCGATTTACCGCCCTTCTTAGGATGCATTTTTCCCTTCGCAGGGCCTTTTCCTTTGGCGGATTGGGCTGCCTCAGGAACCACTGATTTTGTGGTGGTATTTGAGCCACTGCCACAGGCCTGTTCAGCTGAGGGGGGCGTTATTAGTCGCTCTTCCTCACCCTTTTTCGGCTCTGTGGCAGTGGTTTTGTCTTGGCTCTTGTCCCCTCCTTTGGTTCTGAACAGTACTTGTCCAAAACCAAAGTATGGTTTGAGCTGCATCTCCCTGAGACAGGCCATAGACCCGTCGTCCAGGGAGAATGTCCATGTTTGGCCGGGTCCTGCCGTCTCCTGACGTAGAACCGACCAATCGCGGGTATTAAGTCCCGGGTTCATAATCCTCAGACGTTTGAGGACAACATCCTGCGTAAGCCGATGTCCAGCTTCGTCATCCGGGATGTATGCCACGCAGATGTGTGGTTTGGGTAGCTCCTTACCCTGTACACATCTGAGTTTCGCGTTCTCCCATGGCTGGAGGCGTGTTATCGCGCTCCTAAGCCAGGTGACGGTCGACTCATCAGCGCACGTCAGCAGAAGCCATCCAGGTCTAAGTGAACAGGCCTGGAATCTTACCGAGGGGCCATCATCCGGGATGCTGTCCACCTCGGTTAGTATGCCTCTGCGCAGGGTCGATAGTTGTTCAGCCGTCAGGGCAGAGCCAGGATAATCAGCGTGGATAATGCCCACCCTGACGCCCCCAGCCGCTGCCCTGTATGAAGGCTTCGGCGCCGGCGCAGAGATATTTGGTGTATCCTGCTTGCAGGGTTTCTTAATATTATTTTCCTGCTCAGGTATACTGGTGTCGGAGCGTTGCCGTTTTTTGGCTGGCTTGGCAGTAGAGGGGGATTTAGCCCCCTCTGCCTCCCTGCTCTTACGGACTTGCTCCAGCACCGTATTCAAGGCAGTTTCGTATGGTATTCCGCTCTTGATGAGTTTGGAGAGTCGCTTTCTTGCAGCCCCTCCAAACCTCTTGTGTGTCAGCGAGAGGTTGCGCATTTTGTCGGCAGCCTCTTCGCTGGGCCCTGCCTCGGACACGGCGTGAGGAGAAATGATCTCCCGCTCACACCCTGCCTCGGACTCGGAGTGAGGGGAATTGGTCTCCCGCTCACGCCTTGTCGAGGTCTGGGGCTTGTTAGGAGTGGGTTCGACCCCAGTCTCCGTTTTGTCCTCAAAGTGAGGATCGAGGGTACCCCCCTCGTTGGGTTTTTGTTTTGAGTCGTTGTCCATTTTAGTCCCACGAGTCAGGAAGAAATAAAAGGTCGATCCAGGCAGTGCTCCTATACCTGGACAGGCCTATTTAGCTCTTGGAGGTCGGCCGGTATCCAGAGTTCGCTTAATAGGAACCAGACTTTCCCATCTGGCCAGCTACCGGCACACTGCCAGTAGCCATGGTCTTCGCATAAGCAGTTCCACGCTAACCATGGGGATTTGATGTTGAGGTTGTCTCCTCTCGGCCCGGGCAATTAAGCCAAGACCCCCTATACCACTACAGCAGAATGCTGTAGAAGTACGGTATGACTGCTACTGTGGTGCCAAAGCCTCACAGCAGCAGGCGCCGTTGGGAACCCTGTACTGACCCTTAGCCACGACACGACAGCTGGGTAGGGTTGTTGGGTGACAAGAAAGGGCATTATGAGGACTTCGGACAGAAGGCTCTTTAGTCGCCTTTTACGACAAGCGAGCACACTCTGGGTTTATTCTATTCCGAACCCAGACGGCATCATATTTCAGTGATTAGTTTTGACTAGTAAATATAATCGTCATTAATGAATTTAAATATTTTGGTTTAATTTGATGAGCGAAATTAATTTGTAGTCGAAACTAGTTACTGAAATAATATATGTCAACAGTCGGCATAAGCCTACCTTCAGCATTAGTTCTTTAAAGACGAATTTTGGTTTGAAAGCAATACATGTTATGTGTAATTTATTTAATAGTTTGCCCGAAAGTTGTGATTTGTTCAACAGCCCTTTGAAAACAATCAAGTGCTTTATTGATTCGTAATGTATATTTTAAACTATTATTTTGTACAACGTGCTATATTTTTATTGTGGAATTTTAAGTTTGTTTGATTAATTTTTTACATTCTTCATTTTGTATTTTTTATATGTTACCTTGTAATTAGGATTACTTTCTTGTGGGTAATAAATATATTATTAATATTATTATTATTATTAATATATTATTATTAAAAAAACTTAAGTGTTTTCTTTACCCCTATATTTTTGCCTAATACAGTGCATCTTGAAGGTGCCACTTATGGAAAACTTTTTTATTTGATGTGATATTGAAAAACCTTTTTCGCGACCCAGAGTCACTTTTTCGTTTATTCAATGGTGAAGAAAAAATTGATCTATCTCTAACTGGTTCCGCGCTATAACCGGAAGTTGATTTTTTTTTTTAATTTTGGGTGCTGCCTATAACTCCGTTATTTAACAAAATATAAAAATTCTGTTGACACTTCTCTACAACAACTTTTTACGCAGAGTATGAAAATGTTGTTATTTTTTTCACTCTTTGTATTTTTTGAGTTATAACCTCAAACTTTTATTTTTTAACCTGTGACTATAGTCAAAAATATGATAATTAAATAGACTTTGTTTCGTAGAATCCAAAAATATATATTTTGTTTAACTTTTATGGATTATTCGTGAAGTTGTTGACAATTTTGTTAAACGGTCTCAGATTGCCATGGAAAAAACATTTAAATTATAAAATGGTGAAGAAAACATGTATCTATCGCTAACCGTTTCCGTGTTATAACCGGAAGTTATTTTTTTTTCAATTTTGGGTGCTGCCTATAACTCCGTTATTTAACAAAATACAAAAGTTCTGTTGACACTTCTCTACAGCAACTTTTTACGCAGAGTATGAAAATATTGTTAGATTTTTTTACTCTTTTTATTTTTTAAATTATAACCTCAAACTTTTAGTTTTTAAACTATGACTATAGTCAAAAATATGATAATTAAATAGAGTTTGTTTCGTAGAATCCAAAAATATATACTTTGTTTAACTTTTATTGATTATTTGTAAAGTTATTGACAATTTTGTAAAACGGTCTCAGATTGCCATGGAAAAAACATTTAAATTGTGAAATGGTGAAGAAAAAATGTATCTATCTCTAACCGTGTCCGTGGTATAACCGGAAGTTTTTTTTTTTCAATTTTGGGTGCTGCCTATAACTCCATTATTTAACAAAATACAAAAATTCTGTTGACACTTCTCTACAGCAACTTTTTACGCAGAGTATGAAAATATTGTTAGATTTTTTTACTCTTTTTATTTTATTTATTTTTTATTTTATTTGAGTTATTACCTCAATATTTTATTTTTTAAACTGTGACTATAGTCAAAAATATGATAATTAAATAGAGTTTGTTTCGTATAATCCAAAAATATATACTTTGTTTAACTTTTATTAATTATTTGTAAAGTTATTGACAGTTTTGTAAAACGGTCTCAGATTGCTATGGAAAAAATTACTTATTTAAGGCTATGTTGTTTTTAGTTTAATATATACTAGTTCAAAAGATTAATTTATTAAAATAATATTAAAACACTTAACTTTATTTTACCACTTTAATTAACTTTTTACAGTGACTATAGTTTCGACTACAAGCTAGTCAATATCAAACTGAGTACCTAAAATACATTGTACATTGTTTTTATAGTACAGCATCAAAGAGGGGAGTATACATTATGTCGGTCTGGTCGTTGATGAGGGGAATTTCCAGATTAGCTTTCAACTTGTGAATTTCCAGAGCTTCCAGTAAATCCTTTTTTCGGCCTTTGTCCGACAAATGGATTACGGAAAGCATGCTATCTTCTGTGCAGGTGTGGTTGTTTTCTATTAAATGAGTTGCAAAAGTGGACTTGTTATTCTTTAAACGGACTGAATTTAAATGCTCTTTTAATCTTATTTCAAAATTTCTACCAGACTGACCAATGTATGCTCCTTTACATGTTTCGCAATTAATTTGTAAATACCTGATTTTTTGTTTCTATTTATAATTGTTTTTGGATTATGAATAATATTTGCTATTTTAGAAAATGGTTTAAAAACTACGTTGACGTTACACTTTTCAAGGGTTCTTTTAATTTGGTTGCTAATGTTTCCGAAATATGTTATTGGATAAAATTTATTTTTATGTATTTTATTTGTTGCATAAATCAAGTTTTGAATTTGTTTTAATTCTTGTTTCGCTGTAAGGTTGTTTATTAGAGCTGGATTGTAGCCATTGTTTGTAGCGATTTGTTTTATGATTGAAAATTCTTTGAGGCGGGACTCATCGGAAAGGGGTAATTTAATTGCTCTGTTAATAAATGAGTTAAATGCAGCAATTTTTTGATTTTAGGGGTGACGGGAGGTATTTGGAATTATGGAGTCGGTGTATGTGGGTTTCCGAAAAATATCAAAAGTTAGTATGCTGTTGGTTTTAGTGATAGTTAGATCTAGAAAGTTCAGGCTGTTGTTATTTTCAAATTCAACTGTAAATTTAATTGAGGGATGAATTGTATTAATATAATTTAGGAATTGGTTGACTTGTCTATCTGTACCTTTGAAACATGCAATGATATCGTCTACATATCTATACCACCAGTTGATATGCTTTTTGCCCAAGGGGGAGATAAGAATTTGGTTTGTGAGGCTTTCCATAAATATTTCTGCTAATAAGGGACTAAGGGGAGAGCCCATTGCTAATCCGTCTTTTTGCAAGTAGAATTTGTTATTAAATGAGAAGTAATTATGGTTAAGGATAAGGTTAAGCAAGGTTAGGAATTCGAATTTTACTACCGGATTGACGTTGTTTCTATCAAGGTGATTAGTAATTAATTGAATACAATCTTGTGGGGGGATTTTTGCAAACATGCTTGTTACGTCAAAAGAAACCAATCTACAATTATTATCTATTTTTATATTCTTTAATTCTATGGGGTTTTTAATTGAGGTATTGTCTGTAAAGTTAGTAATAGATTTAAAAATAGAAACTAATTCGTGTGCAATTTGCTTTGCTGGTGATTGTATGTAAGATACTACTGGGCGTATTGGGTTATTTATTTTATGGATTTTAATAAAACCATATAATCTAGGGGGCCTAGGATTCATAGGGGTAAGGAAATTTGTGTTCTTATATGGAAAAAGGGCATTGCAGTTTTTAATTATGTTTTTTAATTCGTTTTGTAAATAAGTGGTTGGATCTTTTTTAATTTCTGATATGTCGGGGGAGTTAAGGAAGTCGGATATTTTCTGTTCATAGTCTGATTTGTATAAAATTACAGTTGAGTTGCCTTTATCCGCTTTTGTGATTGTTAGATTATTCTCTTTAATTTTCTTTTTTAACGTTCTAATTGATATGTGATCGCTATTGGAAATTGAGTTGCAGTTTTTTATTAATTTACTGATGTTTTGTTTATCAAAATTTGTTGCAGTTGAATTTTTTAAAGCTATTTCTGCCTCTACAGTTAGGGTTTCCTTGAACAGTGGGACGTCAATGTGAGGGCAATATTTTGGGCCTGCATTTAAGATATTTAATTCACTCTTAGTAAAATCGATGTGTGTATTATTGATTGTTCTTGGGTGGAAGTTGATTACCGGTTTACTTTTCTGGGTTGTTGGTTCTTGTTTTCGCAGCTTCTCGATTTTCTTGTGTTGTATTATTCTCTTCTCGTGGCGGATTCTGCTGACTTTTGTTCTCACGTAGTCTTCAAAGAGGTCGAATTCCACTGGGTGGAGATGGTGAGCTAATTCTATATGGAGAACTTTGATGTATGTTGCGAGGATGTCTCTTCTTCTGAACCAAAATTTGGCTTCTTCTTTTAACCTCGATGTTCTCATAGCCTGGACTGCGTTTTTCTCTGGTATTGTGAATACTTTGGATATTAACGGCACATAACTCGGTGTGATGTTGTATTTAAGACATTGCTGGTTAAACCAAGCGTTTAGTGATGCACGTTGCACTTGAATTCGTAATTTTAGGTACATTTTCGCCTTAACAGCTACACTAGCTTTAATCAAATCTTTGATTTGGTTGGCGTTCACTTTGTGGTACATCTTTATAAAATAATATTAAAACACTTAACTTTGTTTTACCACTTTAATTAACTTGGTAAAACAAAGTGTTTTAATATTATTTTATAAAGATGTACCACAAAGTGAACGCCAACCAAATCAAAGATTAATTTATTAAATTTGCTTTATTCGAATAGTGCAAAGTACGACATGCTGCAATGTTACAAATTATGTATTAAAAACGCAAAGGCAGCAGAGACGTTACGAACCCTTGTATCCGAAACGAAGACAACCTAATAAAAAATTGTTAGCTAAATTAAAAAGTAATTTACTAACGAAGGGGAGATCTACTAAAGAAATTTTATTTTAACTAAATTTCTTGATTATTACTCATATAACTCTTGATTATTACTCATATAAATAATAAAATTAAATGTTTTTAGTGTATTATTAACTTCACCATATTTCAGTGTTGTATACGCGTGGCGCATGAAGTAAAATTTCGAGTTTAGAAAAGCCCCGTGAAAATTTGTCTCGGGTCGCTGCGCGACCCTCGACAAATTTTCCCGGGGCTTTTCTAAACTCGAAATTTTACTTCATGCTTAGCCTGGGAGTGGAAAACACTCTTTTATAACCTCAAACTTTTATTTTTGAAATTGTAACTATAGTCAAAAATATGATAATTAAATAGAGTTTGTTTCGTAGAACTCAATAATCTATATTTTGTTTAACTTTTATTGTTTTTTTTGTATAGTTATAGACAATTTTGTAAAACTGTCTTAGATTGCCATGGAAAAATTACTTATTTAAAGGTTATGTTGTTTTTAGTTTAATATATACTAGTTCAAAAGATTGATTTGTTAAATTTGATTTATTCGAATAGTGGAAAGTACGACATGCTGGAATGTTACATATTATTTAATGAAAACGCAAAGGCAGCAGAAAGACGTTACGAGAACTTGTACCCGCAACGAAGACAACCTAATAGAAAATTGTTAGCTAAATTGAAAAGTAATTTAGTAACGAAGAGAAGTTCTACTAAAGAAAGGCCAGGAATTTACATTAAAACAAACAAATTGCTAGCATCTACATTTTTCATAACTCTACAAAAAACCAATAAAACTTAAACATAGTATAAATTATTTGAATCTACTAAATAAACTCTATTATCATATTTTTACTATAGTCACAATTTAAATGTTTTTTCCATGGCAAGCTAAGACAGTTTTACAAAATTGTCCATAACTTTACAAAAAACCAATAAAAGTTAAACAAAGTATATATTTTTGGATTCTACGAAATAAACTCTATTAAATTATCATATTTTTGACTATAGTCACAATTTGAAAAATAAAAGTTTGAAGTTATAAACGAGTGTTTTCCACTCCCAGGCTAAGCATGAAGTAAAATTTCCAGTTTAGAAAAGCCCCGCGTAGAAAATTTGTCAAGGGTCGCGCAGCGACCCGAGACAAATTTTCACGGGGCTTTTCTAAACTCGAAATTTTACTTCATGCGCCACGCGTATACAACACTGAAATATTGTGAAGTTAATAATACACTGAAAACATTTTATTTATATGAGTGATAATCAAGATATTTAAATAACAAAATATTTGTTAGATTTTTTTACTCTTTTTATTTTTTGAGTTATAACCTCAATCTTTTATTTTTTAAACTGTGACTATAGTCAAAAATATGATAAATAAATAAAGTTTGTTTCGTAGAATCCAAAAATATATACTTTGTTTAACTTTTATTGATTATTTATAAAGTTATTGACAGTATTGTAAAACGGTCTCAGATTGCTATGAAAAAAATTACTTATTTAAGGCTATGTTGTTTTTAGTTTAATATATACTAGTTCAAAAGATTAATTTATTAAATTTGATTTATTCGAATAGTGCAAAGTACGAAATGCTGAAATGTTACAAATTACGTATTAAAAACGCAAAGGCACTCTTGATTATTACTCATATAAATAATAAAATTAAATGTTTTTAGTGTAATATTAACTTCACAATATTTCAGTGTTGTATACGCGTGGCGCATGAAGTAAAATTTCGAGTTTAGAAAAGCCCCGTGAAAATTTGTCTCGGGTCGCTGCGCGACCCTCGACAAATTTTCCCGGGGCTTTTCTAAACTCGAAATTTTACTTCATGCTTAGCCTGGGAGTGGAAAACACTCTTTTATAACCTCAAACTTTTATTTTTGAAATTGTAACTATAGTAAAAAATATGATAATTAAATAGAGTTTGTTTCGTAGAATTCAATAATCTATATTTTGTTTAACTTTTATTGTTTTTTTTTTTGTATAGTTATAGACAATTTTGTAAAACTGTTTTAGATTGCCATGGAAAAATCACTTATTTAAAGGTTATGTTGTTTTTAGTTTAATATATACTAGTTAAAAAGATTGATTTGTTAAATTTGATTTATTCGAATAGTAGAAAGTACGACATGCTGAAATGTTACATATTATTTAATGAAAACGCAAAGGCAGCAGAAAGACGTTACGAGAACTTGTACCCGGAACGAAGACAACCTAATAGAAAATTGTTAGCTAAATTGAAAAGTAATTTAGTAACGAAGGGAAGTTCTACTAAAAAAAGGCCAGGAATTTACATTAAAACAAACAAATTGCTAACATCTACATTTTTCATAACTCTACAAAAAAGCAATAAAACTTAAACATAGTATAAATTATTTGAATCTACTAAATAAAATCTATTATCATATTTTTGACTATAGTCACAATTAAATTTTTTTTTCCATGGCAAGCTAAGACAGTTTTACAAAATTGTCTATAACTTTACAAAAGCAATAAAAGTTAAACAAAGTATATATTTTTGGATTCTACTAAATAAACTCTATTAAATTATCATATTTTTGACTATAGCCACAATTTAAAAAATAAAAGTTTAAGGTTATAAACGAGTGTTTTCCACTCCCAGGCTAAGCATGAAGTAAAATTTCGAGTTTAGAAAAGCCCCGCGTAGAAAATTTGTCGAGGGTCGCGCAGCGACCCGAGACAAATTTTCACGGGGCTTTTCTAAACTCGAAATTTTACTTCATGCGCCACGCGTATACAACACTGAAATATTGTGAAGTTAATAATACACTGAAAACATTTTATTTATGTGAGTGATAATCAAGATATTTAAATAACAACATATTTTTGTAATTAAAACACTTTTAACTTTGTTTAACCACTGTATTTACACTATAGTTTCGGCTAGCTAGTAGTCATTCTCAAACAAAAGTCGACTTTTGTTTGAGAATGACTACTAGCTAGTCAAAGCTATAGTCACAAAATTAAGTGTAAATACAGTGGTTAAACAAAGTTAAAAGTTTTGAATTGTGGAGGCTTCTACTTCGTTATACATGTTAATTTACCACAATAAAACACTTTTAACTTTATTTCTTGAATAATTTTCTCACTTATCACTTGGTGAAACATTTTTAAATATTGATAATGAAGGTTTAAATTAAATTACACTTGGTTTGTTTCACAATTTTTTACTTTACTATTTACTCGACTAGTTTCGCGTTTTACAGCATTATCAGGAGTGATAATGCTGTAAAACGCGACACTAGTCGAGTAAATAGTAAAGTAAAAAATTGTGAAACAAACCAAGTGTAATTTAATTTAAACCTTCATTATCAATACTTTTAACTTTGTTTGTATAACACAATTTATTTTTATGTGACTGCAGTTTCGGCAAATTCAGCTTGCCATTATCAAACATGAAGTCACAATACTTCTACTACTTCATGTTTGATAATGGCAAGCTGAATTTGCCGAAACTGCAGTCACATAAAAATAAATTGTGTTATACAAACAAAGTTAAAAGTGTTTTATTGTGTTAAAGTTAAAAGTGTTTTATTTACAAGTTTATTTAAGATGTACCACAAAGTGAACGCCTACAACACAAAACAGTCAACAAAATATTTACGTTTTGCTTCATACATTTTTTTTCAAGTCAAGTCATATAATATAATATATAAAATTAAGTTGTTTAGTAATTTAATTAATTAATTAAAAAGGATCTAAAACGTTTTGGACTTAATGTAGAGGTCCATTAAGTCCTAATCGTTTTAGATCCTTTTTTCCAATTTTTTTCATTTCATAACACTAATCTGCATTAACCCATTATGTGCCATTGATGCATATACGCATCGATTTGATTGAAATTTAGGAAATTCTAATTAATTTGAATAGGGAACAATGTACTTGGTGAAGAGCAAAATAAAAAAAATATAAATATTTTTGGCACAGTCTAGTATATATCCTGAAACCTAAAAAAAAACTGTATTATTTTTATAATAAAACTATAATAAACGCATACTTAACCATAAAACATGATAGTTTCATAATAAAACTAATACTCGAAGCGTGCGTACAGGCCGCTTTTCAGGCTGGCTTTCAGTGATCGCGCCGAGCGTGCAGTAACGCGCGCGCTCCTCCTGAAAGAGCACACACGCCACCGCTGAAAAGTCTGAAAAGTGCCGACGCGCTCGTTAAAATCCGATCCGCGAAAAGTTACGCGTAACTGACCTTTCATGAGTATTGCTTAACTTCCAAGAAGAAGAAACAGAAACACTTCTTTTGTGCGGAGAACTTCTTACAAAAGGGGCTCTTTTTACAGCTGCACCGGAAGAACGAGGGTTATTTTTTTTTTGCTGGCTGATGTAAGGGATTCGTGTGAAAAAAGGGACTTTGTTGTTTAGTTTCTGAATTCATGTAAGTAAAACTTTAATTACAGTTTATATGAAATGCGAGTGTACAAATAAGTTTCTAAAGATTTAGTCGCGACTTAGTTTCGAGCTACTTAAACAGCAGATATAGAAATATATCAATTTTTTTAAACAGCAGATATTTCGGATACTTTGTGTGAATTAAATTTATGCAATTAAAAGAGTTGTTAAATGAGTCGCCTATTTCCAAAAATCCCAAAAACCATAATTTTCAAATGAAGTTAGGGGTTTTTGGAAATAGGCGACTCAAATATCAAGTGAATTTGACGAATAAAGCACTAATAACCTTTCTTCACACGGTTATTTGAATTACCAGTTTGGTAATTCTAATAAACGTATGAAGAAGGGTTATTAGTGCTTTATTCGTCAAATTAATTTGATCTTTACGTAACTCAATCAATCAACTTATCAAGTGAAGTTTGGTAATTACAGAAGTATGGATTATTTAAAAAAGTACAAATCAATTTCTTCGAGATTCATTTGCGACTTGGTTTTAAGCTTGCTCTTCAAGATAATTTGCCTGAATTTTAATTACATCAAGTTATTAAGAAAAAGTTGTTATATATTAAGTAAAGGTTAGTTATTACAGTAAGTATAGATTATTTAATATTTAACATAAGGCAATTTAATGAGCTTAAAAGTCAAGTTGATAAGCAAATCATGTTATTACCTGTACCACCGCGATTTTTGGAGATCTATTGGGGATCCCTGTCACGAGGCGAGGAAAGAAGGAAAGGTCACACATAGGAGAAATACAAGGAACAACTGACAACAACAACAAATAATATATTAATAATAAACAATATGAACAACCTTGTAAATCTAACAAAATAAATACATTTCTAAAAAAAATACACTTGTAAATAAAGTTTAACTTTGTTTAATCACTGTAATTTGCATTTGAATTTTAATTAATTAATTCATTTATTTACGGTAATCTCCTTTCTACAAAAATTGTAAGCATTTACATAAATCATCATAAACAATATAATGCACAAATAAGTCAACTATTCAACATAAACTTTGAATATCTTTATCCGAAGTGGTTTGACAATTCAAAATTAAGAGTGGTAATAATAATAATAGAAAATATGTATAAAATATGTTCCACAATGTATCAAAGATGTTATCACAGCAAAGTATATGCAAAAGCAATGTATCACAGATAAATGTTGAACATGCAATTAAAATAAGCAATACAAAAAGATAAAAGATAAAATAAAATATTATATAGTTATTATATTATATTATAGTTTCGACTATCTAGTAATAATTTTCAAACAGAAGAAGAAAAAGAAAATATTGTGGATTAGCACTACCGTTCATCATTTATCAGTTAACTGTATGTGCTATGTATATCATGAAAAGTAGATCATTTGATTTTCACAATTTAAAGCTCACTCCTTAAGAATGACTCAAAGTCGAAACTAGTTAGAATAAAAAACAAAATATTAGTGAAATTTAACCAAGTATTTTCTTTATTAAATCATAGTTAAATATGTTTCACCACGTGAAAGATGAGAAACTTGTTCAAGATACAATTTAAAGCATTCAAATCAATGATTGTGGTGCATAAAGTAAATATTTCAGGTTATTCTTAACTCAAAATAATTTTTTCATATACACATATT
Source organism: Philonthus cognatus (assembly GCA_932526585.2). Lineage (NCBI taxonomy): Eukaryota > Metazoa > Arthropoda > Insecta > Coleoptera > Staphylinidae > Philonthus > Philonthus cognatus. The sequence continues at coordinate 76,040,892 of OW052245.1, forward strand.
GGAGGGATATTTACCACAGATTTTGTGTAAAGTTAAAAATATATATTGTTCTTATGTTTATGTTTCAAAGCGAATCTCGCTTGATTTAATGATTGATCTGTCGTTAATAGTGAAAATTTTAAATCTTGAGAAATTCGTTTTTATTATTTAAAAATCACGTTGCACAGTGGTCTGGGCGACGACAAATCCGTACATATTTCAATTTGCTGGAATTAATATATGACATAATTATTTACCATTTTTATATATTATATCCTTATGTATTCGTATACTCTCTAAATGTGCGGACATTCGTTTATTTTATAAAAGAGTTCGGTTTAAAGTTCGAACGAGTGTTTCCAATCCCAGACTAAGCATGAAGTAAAATTTCGAGTTTAGAAAAGCCCCGCGTAGAAAATTTGTCGAGGGTCGCGCAGCGACGCGAGACAAATTTTCACGGGGCTTTTCTAAACTCGAAATTTTACTTCATGCGCCACACGTATAAAAAACTGATTTACAGTAAAGATATCCTTATGTATTCGTATACTCTCTAAATGTGCGGATATTCGTTGATTTTATAAAAGAGTTCGGTTTAAAGTTCGAACGAGTGTTTCCAATCCCAGACTAAGCATCAAGTAAAATTTCGAGTTTAGAAAAGCCCCGCGTAGAAAATTTGTCGAGGGTCGCGCAGCGACCCGAGACAAATTTTCACGGGGCTTTTCTAAACTCGAAATTTTACTTCATGCGCCACACGTATAAAACACTGATTTACAGCAAAGATATCCTTATGTATTCGTATACTCTCTAAATGTGCGGACATTCGTTGATTTTATAAAAGAGTTCGATTTAAAGTTCGACCGTGTGTTTCCAATCCCAAACTAAGCATGAAGTAAATTTTCGAGTTTAGAAAAGACTCGCGTAGAAAATTTGTCGAGGGACAAATTTTCACGGGGCTTTTCTAAACTCGAAATTTTACTTCATGCGCCACACGTATAAAACACTGATTTACAGTTAAGTTAAAAATATATACCGCTTAGATGTAATAATGATCTATATTTACCTAGATGTAGCAAGAATTACTTTTTTGGTGAATAGTTTTTGAATAATAATAAAAGTAGAATAAATTTAATTTGAGCAAGTATTCCAAATTGTTGATATTTAAATCATCATATCTTTATTTTATTTATTTATTTGTTTATTTATTTCTTTATTTATTTCTTTCTACTTATTTACTATTACTCAACTATCTCAATCTGGCCGATAAGTTGAGAGTCGAGCAGATCCAAAACTCGCCAGAACTGCTTTTTCTGGCTGCTCCAAACTCTAAATTTAATTCATGTACACATCAATTTCTTAGGGATTCATTTGCGACTTGATTTTAAGCTAATTGACTTGCTCTTCAAGATAATTCGCCTGAATTTTAATTATGCCAAGTAATTACAAAAATTGTTTAATATTAAGTGAAGTTTGGTAATTACAGCAAGTAAACATTATTCAATATTCAACATAAGGCAATTTAATGAGCTTATAAGTTAAGTTGATAATCAAATCATGTATTACTCAATTATCTCAATCTGGCCTATGAGTTGTGTCGAGCAGATCTAAAACTCACCAGAACCGCTTTTTCTGGCTGTTCTAAACTCTAAATTTAATTAATTCATGCTTGGTTAAGGAGTTCTCTCACATATCAGAAGTTTGAAATTGAACCGTAGAATCGACTAGTTTAGCAGTTTTGCTGGTTTTGGATCTTCACGATACTCAACTTATAGGCCAGATTGAGATTGTTAAGGAATAGCTTGACACACAAACACACAACTTATACGGCTGAAGGAACTCGCGGGCGATGGCCATCTAGGGTCTTCAAATACAATCACTACTAGTGAAGTCCCATCGGTATTAAGTTTTACAACCTAAAAATCAAGTTTAGTAACTTGACAATCGTGTAAAGTAATGACAAATACGTTGAGAATACGGTCCTAACAAATACAATCACTACTAACTTGAAAATGAAGTTGTATCATGAAAATCAAGTGAAATTCCATCGGAATTGATTTTAGCAACCTAAAAATTAAGTTTAGTAACTTGACAATCGTGTTAAATTATGGCAAATACCTTGAAAATATGGCCCTAACAAATATAATCACTACTGGCTTGAAAATAAAGTTGCATCATGAAAATTAAGTGAAATCCCATCGGTATTGGTTTTAGTAACCTAAAAATTAAGTTAGGTAACTTGACGATCGTGTTAAGTAATGATAAATACCTTGATTATACGGTCCTAACAAATAAAATCACTACTAGCTTGAAAATAAGGATGTATCATAAAAACCAAGTGAATTCTTATCGGTATTGATTTTAGAAACCTAAAAATGAAGTTTAGTAACTTAGTATAAATGAAATTGCCAATTCTTGGTTGCAGAATACTTCAAACATTAAAAGTGCGATTCTTTTCGCAATCTACAACAAGTTAGTCTTACAAAGACTATATCAAACACTCATTGAAACAACTACTTCCCGGGCTAATACCCCGACGGACATTGAATTATACAACAAGTGTTTGCTGTTACATACAGTAACCTACTGCAAATGTAACAATTTGGGTCAAATTATTCAGGCCATCTATAGACGCGTTTCGAGATTTATCTCTCCTCAGTATAGCTTTGCCATTCCCTCTAAACAATTTGACACCTTAGACTGGCGGTCACGTTACCGTTCAAACATTAGTATAAATGAAATTGCCAATTCTAGGTTGCAGAATACTTCAAACATTAAAACATCGGTATGGATTTTAGAAACCTAAAAATTAAGTTAAATAACTTGACAATCGTTTTAAGTAATGACAAATACCTTAAAAATACTGTCCTAACAAATAGAATCACTACTAGCTTGAAAATAAAGTTGTATCATGAAAATCAAATAAAATTCTATCGGTATTGATTTTAGCAACCTAAAAATCAAGTTTAGTAACTTGACAATCGTGTTAAGTAATGACAAATACCTTGAAAATACGGTCCTAACAAATACAAACACCACCAACTTAAAAATTAAGTTGTATCATGAAAATCGACACATTTTTTCGGGGCTTTTTTAAACTCGAAATTTTACTTCATGTTTAGTCTGGGAGTGGAAAATATGCGTTTAAAGCTTCAAATTGAACTCTTTTATAAAACAACGAATGTCAGAGTTAATTGTTATCTTCAGTATTGTTTATAATTATTCATATTTCTCTGGAACAAACAGATTCAGGGAATTGTTCTTTAAAGTATACGTATTCTAAATTCAGCCAACTTTCTAAAATCTTTTAGTCATTCCTTGTTTTTTTTAAGTTCAATTTGAAGCTTTAAACGAGTGTTTTCCACTCCCAGACTAAGCATGAAGTAAAATTTCGAGTTTAGAAAAGCCCCGTGAAAATTTGTCGAGGGTCGCGCAGCGACCCGAGACAAATTTTCTGGGCTTTTCTAAACTCGAAATTTTACTTCATGCGCCACGCGTATAAAACATAGATTTTAAGTGAAGTTTGAATATGCATAAATTTGACAATATTATAGTGTTTTATATGCGTGGCGCATGAAGTAAAATTTCGAGTTTAGAAAAGCCCAGAAAATTTGTCTCGGGTCGCTGCGCGACCCTCGACAAATTTTCACGGGGCTTTTCTAAACTCGAAATTTTACTTCATGCTTAGGCTGGGAGTGGAAAACACTTGTTTAAAGCTTTAAATTGAACTTTAAAAAAAACAGGGACAACAACAATTGTTGTACAATTTAATGGTATGTCATTATTTTTATAAAATCACATTACTTTTTCTTAATTATTTTAGCTGTTAATTTTCTGACATTCGTTTATTTTTAAAAGAGTTCAATTTGAAGCTTTAAACGAGTGTTTTCCACTCCCAGACTAAGCATGAAGTAAAATTTCGAGTTTAGAAAAGCTTTTCTAAACTCGAAATGTTACTTCATGCTTAGCCTGGGAGTGGAAACACTCGTAAGAAGTTTCGAACTGGACACTTTTTAAAAACGACGAATATCTCAAAATTTACCGAGCACACATCGGGATATGTATACTGAAAAGAAAAATTCTCTGTATGTATTTCATATTAAAATAGAATCAAATAAATAATATAAATTACATTTTGTATCTTTCCACTTGAAATTAAAAGAAAATATTGTAATAAATGAAGAGAATATACACAAAAATGAATTCACTTTATTCTTATTTAAAGATATATGTATAAATATTAATTTAAATAAAAATCACTTAGTGTTTTGATTTAAATAATACTCGTACATATATATTTAATCATGTTTCACAACATAATTATTGAGAACATAGTAAAAGATATAATTAGAATATATTAACTAGTTTTTTGAAATAATTGATTAAAAAGTGATATTTGTGAAGAAAAATACATTTATTATTATTTATTATTTCTCTAAATTCTTGGTTTAAATTAAGAGTATTTACACTAACATTAATGTACTTTATTTTCATTTATAGAAAATGGTAGTTTCTACACAATTTTTAAATAATTTACACTAAAATAAATGTATATTTTTATATATAGAAAATTGTAATATATACGCAATTTTAAAATAATTATAAATTGAAATTTAACGAATAAAAAATACAGAAACCGCAATATATGAGCACTGAAATGTATGTACTTCATCTTTTATATATATACATACATCTTTATTCAGACAATTACAGTAGTATAGTATATATAATACATATATATATATATATATACCAAATAAGAAATAACAGCGCATTAGGTCATGATGTAAAAGTTATTTTTTATCAAGTGAGTGTGCAAGGAGGACAGAAGACGACGACGATCGTTTCGCTCTTTTCATGAGCTCCTCAGGCCGCCACATCCATCATCCCATACACACACACTTGATATGTAGAAGTTGTATATATACTGACTTCGCTAACCATAACCATAAGTCAGTATATATACAACTTCTACATATCAAGTGTGTGTGTATGGGATGATGGATGTGGCGGCCTGAGGAGCTCATGAAAAGAGCGAAACGATCGTCGTCGTCTTCTGTCCTCCTTACACACTCACTTGATAAAAAATAACTTTTACATCATGACCTAATGCGCTGTTATTTCTTATTTGGTACTTATAAGCAGGTCGTTAATTCTAATTTATATATATATATATATATATATATATATATATATATATATATATATATATATATATATATATATGTATATATATTATTACACTATGGGGTTAGTCTGTCTGGGCTATCGACCAGAGGTCTTTCTGCCCTTCATCTTTTATTAAAGACGATTATAATATCTACAACATTTCTAAATAATTTTAAACTAAAATTTAACGATTAACAAATGCAGAAACCGCAATAGATGAATTTAAATTATTACAATAAAAGGGTTGGCGATTTTCCCTCACAATGCATTTATCATCGAAATTTTGCGTTTCGAAAAGGTGTCCTTTATTAAATAAGGGTTATTTCAATGTATTCTCAATGGGCAGAGAAACAATAATGGTCGTTAATATTAAAGGGTGAATATGAATGGAAACCTTTTTTTGTTTATAACTCGCATTATCTGAGTAAAATTAGTTAGAAATTGAAAAGGGTTTAATCCATTCAATTTCACTGAGTAAAAATGAAATAAAAATCTATTCACATATGTTCGAAAGCGTAAACGCCATCTATTTCCCATATGCTTAAGTAGCATCGTCAATGGCTGGCAAAGTAAACGTTTGTATAATCCATTCAATTTCACTGAGTAAAAATGAAATAAAAATCTATTCACATATGTTCGAAAGCGCAAACGCCATCTATTGCCCATATGCTTGATCGTCAATGGCTGGCAAAGTAAACGTTTGTATAAATAAAGCCCTGTTGTTTGTCCACAACAGGGCTTTATTTTATAAAATACAAATATCAAGAATACGAATTTGGGTTCAGTATTCATTCATTCACCGGATAACTATATACGCGTTTCAGGCTTCAACGCCATCATCAGTATAATCCCGAACCAGTGCTTGATATACGCGTTTCAGCAATCGATGGCGTTTACGCTTTCGAAACAAATGTAAATTGCACAGGCCATAATAAATGGTCAAAAAAGTTTAGGGCCATTTATTATGGCTTATGCAATTTACATATATTCGAAAGCTTAAACGCCATCTATTGCTGAAACGAGTATATAGTTATCCGATGAATGAATGAGTACTGAACACAAATGCATATTCTTAAAATCTATTAATTTACCAACAAATATCTTTATTTTTAATTAATTAATATTATTGATTATTTGAAAAAAGTCGTTAACATTAAATTACATTTATTCAGTTTTTTTAAATTTCAATTGATTTTTATAAAAATTTAGCGTTTCTTTAACGACAAACAAGTGTTAATATATTTTTTGTAAAGTCTGTTAAGCGGTATGAGTTTATTAATTTACTTAATTAAACACAGTTTAATTCCTTGCCTAACATTCATAAAAGAAAAGAAAATCATGGAACAAAACAAATGTTTTCTTCACCAAATTCATAGAAGTGTTTAATTAAGTGACTTATATCAATGCCTTAGCTCACAGATGTGTTAAGTGCATTCAGAATCTGTAATAATATTCAGTATTAGATTCATTACTCTATAGTTGTATACAGGGAGTTTTTCTTTTAAGTATACATATCCGTATTACAGCATATTTTCTGTTAATCTTCACATATTCCTTTTTTTTTCAAATTGAAGCTTTAAACGAGTGTTTCCCACTCCCAGACTAAGCATGAAGTAAAATTTCGAGTTTAGAAAAGCCCCGTGAAAATTTGTCGAGGGTCGCGCAGCGACCCGAGACAAATTTTCTGGGCTTTTCTAAACTCGAAATTTTACTTCATGCGCCACGCGTACACAACACTGATTTAACTTGAAGTTTAAAATATACTAAACATAAAAACGAATTAAAATTAATATCGACTTTCTACAAAAATTTAGCCTCGTTGAGACTTTCCGAATATTCAATACCTTTTTCCATATTCTTGTAATTTGTTTATTTTTTTAATTAATTTAGTTAATTAAACACAGTTTAATTTTTTTCTTAATATTTACAAAAGTGTTTTGTGTTGTAGGCGTTCACTTTGCTATACATTTTAAATACACTTGTAAATAAAGTCATTATCAAACTAAACTTTTAGTTTAATAATGACTGCTAGATAGTCGAAACTATAGTCATAAATTAAGTGCAAAATATAGTGGTTAAACAAAGTAAAAAGTGTTTTATTTACAAGTGCATTTATATAAGTTTTTAATTAAGTGAATTATATCAATTGCATTCAGAATATGTATGCACTTAACACATCTGTGAGCTAGGGCATCGATATCTTTGCGTAACTTAAATAACTACATTAATGCCCATTTGCACCTCAACTAATCAAAATTGTATTTGAGTTCAGTATTCTGGCACCGGATACCCAAAGATGCGTTTCGGATTTCAAGGTCCTCTTCAGTGTAGTTCCGACCCAGTGCTGAGAAATACTGAACATTTCTTACTATATCAAGCCCATATATGAAATGCACCATAGTGGCATCGTCAATGACACGAATGCACCTTAAAGTCCAAAACGCGTCTGTGGGTATCCGGTGCCGGAATACTGAACTCAAATTCAATTTTGATACTTGTTTTCTGGTTACACAGAGTATAGCGCCGTGGACGAAACAGTGACCTACAGAGAGTTTTATGTAACACCGAACATTTTCATCCAATACAATTTGACATCTTTAATTTTTAAGTTATTTGTAAATCGGGTTGCCTATATGACCATTTCAAATTGTAGCCAATCAATCGCAATTAATACCTCAACTTGTGCATACTCTCAAGTATAGTATAGTATAGTATAGTATATGCCCCAATTATAGCGTATATGCCGTAAATATTTAGATAATCTTTTTTTTTAAGAGTTCAATTTAAAATTTGAAAAGTGTGTGTTCCACTCCCAGACTAAGCATGAAGTAAAATTTCGAGTTTAGAAAAGCCTGAAAATTTGGTTTGGTCGCGTAGCGCGAAGCGCGGAGCGGCCAAACCAAATTTTCAGGCTTTTCTAAACTCGAAATTTTACTTCATGCGCCACCGGTAAATAACACTGACTTATTACGAAGTTTAAAAGACCGCTAAACTTTATATTGCATCAGTGTTTTGTACCGGTTGCGCATGAAGTAAAATTTCGTGTTTAGAACAGCCTGAAAATTTGGTTTGGCCGCTCCGCGCTTCGCGCTACGCGGCCAAACCAAATTTTCAGGCTTTTCTAAACACGAAATTTTACTTCATGCTTAGCCTGGGAGTGGAAAACACTCGTTTAAAGCTTCAAATTAAATTCTTTTAAAAAACCGAGCGTCGGCAAATGTACAACGTATGCTTATGTGTACTTAAAAGAACAATTTTCGTTATGATAATGTTCAGTGTTACACAAAACTCTCTGTATATATGCACTTGTGCATTCGTATATATGCACTTGTGCATTGACGATGCCTTTATAGAGCATTAGATGGCGTTAGCTATCGAATCCATTTAATAGCGAACTGATCAACTTTATTCAATGGTTAAACCTCTGATTAAGTAAAAATGTTAGAATACAGGAATGTTATAAATTTGTAAGATAACCTAAACATGTTACTTTCATGAATATGTGATTGTGTAAACAATTTGTAAATAAAATGTGTGTGTTTTTAAAAAGTGTTAATCGCTGATTAATTTAATCAACTTGAGTGCGAACGGGCATAAGTTTATTAATAGATATAAATTGATATTGGTGGTTAAAAAATCGAAACACGTGTCACGGTAGAAACAAGTGTTTTTTTCTCTTCTCACCAAACATAAAATGTATGAGCATTGTAATAAAATGCAAATTTATATCACCTTATACGATTATGTATGATAATAAATTTCAACAGAGTGTATAAAATTAACATTCGTTGAAAACACGCAAATTCCGGCTTGTGTAAAAATTTAAAAATCCAATCTGCGCGCAAAAAGTTTATAATCGCGTTTCTTGCAGGGTGCACATAAAAAACTTTTAATTGAGCCGCGGATTTCTTCGTGAATGAAACGAGTGGTGGTGTAGTGGGTTTTCCAGCTGAAAATAAGGGGAGGTGACGTCAATCATCGCGGCTTTTAAGAATTGGTTTTAAATTTATAGAGTTGGAGGTTGGTTTATTTTAACGAAGTATGAAAAGAATAGTCAAATATTATTTTAAGTTTTTTTATTAGCTATGTAGTCAGTCGATATATTCTTGGTATTTATTTAATGTAATAATAGTTGCTCCCACCTAACAGATCAATTTCATTTCTGTGCTTTTCAAGCGTGTAAAAAGTTGATAGAAATGTTTTTTTTGTTAAGGAAATAAATAGTTTATAATGTAGCTAAGGAAGTCGTTAATTTTGTTGGGTTTTTATAAAAAAATTGAGAAAGTATAGATTTTTAGAAAACAGTCGCGTTTTCCATAAAATTCTTTAATAAAAGCCCTATTTTTGAGGTATACATGTTTCTTGACACTTAAAAGTTGTGTATAGTGCTCCCACCTAATAGATCAATTTTATTTCTGTACTTTTCAAGTGTAAAAAAAATTGATAGAAATGTTTATTTCTGTTGAGGAAATAAAAAATTTATAATGTGACTAAGAAAGTCGTTAATTTTATTTAGATTTATATAAAAAGAATTGTAAAAAAAAATCGATTTTTTGGAAAACAGTTGCGTTTTCCATGGCATTCTTTAATAAAAACCCGTAAAATATTCTCTTTGAATCTGAAAAAACTCCACACAGAGAGGATAATCCACGAGTTTCGCGAGTGCCAGCCGTTCCGTACGCGCGACAACGCTTCAGCCCCCTCCACTCAGCGCGCAACGCCGCGCCGACGTACTGCTGCGTTATCAATGGAGTGGAGCAAGAAATTGACGAGCTAACTATCAGCAATCATTTACAGTCGCAGGGAATTAATCACCGATATTGCCGCAGAATTATCGCAAAAAGTGATAATTACAAAACACGTATGATCAGAATTATAACAGGAGACTTAAATTCATATACAAAACTGCTACAAAACAATTTCAACTTCATGTGCAAAGTATACAACGTCGAAGAAAGCAGACCCCCAACACCAATCCCCATCCCCTGCAGCCGCTGCAATAAATTCGATCATATCATCGCAAACTGTATCGAAACAATTAAATGCGCCAAGTGCGGAGGAGCACATCCGACAACAACCTGCAGCACTACCCTACCACCGAAGTGTAAATCTTGCGGAGACACTGATCACGGAGCGTGGTCAACTAAATGCCCTAACAGGCCCCTAAAACCAATCAACGGAATTCCAAATGTAAAAATCATCAATCAAAACAAAAAATCAGCAGAAATAGACAAGGACCTGACAAAAAATTCCAGAATTCATTCTCATTTCACCATACATGACTACATCATTGACGTATACACGACAAAAATAAATTCACCCACTACAACTGACAGAGAAGAACTCATAAAAAAACTTAGAGCACGTTTCATCGACTCATTTCATATTGACACACATTTAAACTTTTCAGGAAATAAGATGTTTATTGTGATGTTCGACATAAAATATCCCGATGTAATTCCCCCGGTCTTCCCCACCTCAGGTATTCACACAGCTTACACACAAATTACCAGCAATGTCTAGTATTAATTTTATGTATACTAACATCAATTCCTTGACCAAAAAATCCCACCTTGTGTCACACTTCCTTAGAAACAATCCTATAGATATAAATATGTTTGTCGAAACCAAATGTAACAACCCATTCCCTCTTATGAACTATTCCTACATTCAAATTCCTTCTACTGCTCCAAGACAGAACCAAAGAGGAGGTTCAATGGTCGCTGTGAGACAGGGAATAAAACTAGGTAAAGCTAATCCTCCTAAAATAAATCACCCAATGAACGAATGCCTACACTGTACCATTGAACTGCCCTCTTTCACACTGCATATTTTCCTAGTCTACATCCACCATTCCTCTCCCATCGAAGATACCATATTCACCAAAGCCTCCCTTTTCGACCACGCAATTGTAATCGGGGATTTTTATGTTAACAAAGCCAGAAATAAGCAGATTTCTTCCTTTATCTCTAATTCCAATTTTGTCCGTATTCATACAGATCCTACCTTTATAATGCCCCACAACCAATCCTCTACTCCCGACATCCTATTATGCACAAGCCACATAAGACACCTAATCCAAGACATTCAACTCACTCCCGATCTAGGATCAGATCATTTATCTATCCAATTTTCGATATCAGCAAATCCCCCTATTTATTCCCTTCCAAAATCTATTTACAGACACAAAGACTGCGACGTAGACAAAGTTACAGAGGACATGACTAATTTTATTAAATCCCATACAAAAATCACTCCGACTTCTATATCTTTATTCCTTAAAACCCTATCTGAATGTATTAAACAAAACACACCAACGTACACCAAAACACACTATAAATATCCCCTCCCCAAATATATTTTACGACTAATTAAATTCAAACGACAACTTTACAGAGACATTAAACTGACGGACGACAATAATTTGAAACGCGAATTTAACCGACTTAACAAAGACATACACAGACTAATAGCAGAATACAAAAAAGATCTGTGGATTAAAACATGCAATGACATTAACGAACAGCACGGTAAAATATTCTGGGACGAAATCAAAAAATTAAGTAAATATCGCAAGACTGACTATCTACAATATATACAAGACCCGACAACACAGACGTTGATAACAGATGACCAGTTAATCGCAAATACGTTTGCCCAATATTTTGAAATGACATATACAATGACAGACAACGCTACATATGACAAACACTTCCTTATGACAATCAATAATTGGTACAACTCCTTCAAAACAAATCCCCCAAACCACTCCCATTATGTTCCGCATGAAATAAAGGAGGAAGATTATTATGAAATGCTACATAGGGGTAAGAATACTTCCCCCGGTTACGATGGCATCCCTAGAAGTATACTCAAATCCCTTCCGGATAATATTCACCTATACATAATCCGGCTATTCAATCACATTTATCATACCCATATAATACTAACTGAGTGGAAAACAGGCGTGATAACCTGTATACATAAATCGGGCAACGATTCCACATTAGTCTCCAGCTATCGCCCAATAACCCTCCTTCCAGTCCTTGGTAAACTATTCGAATCCCTTATCCAAAAAAAACTGTCAGACCTCATCCTCGACCGCATTCCCATGTATCAGTTTGGTTTCATTGAACATCGTTCAACATCTCTCCCACTAGCAATCCTCACATCGAATTGCCAAACAATGCACCTCGAAAATCAAAAGTCAGCCATAGCATTTCTAGATATCCATAAAGCATATGACTCAGTATGGCATCGAGGTTTATTGTTTAAGTGCAATTCGATCGGCATCCCACCCAATTTAATTCATATTCTCGACAGCTTCCTGACAAACAGATCCTTAACAGTCCGAATACGAAACTCCCATTCTCAATCATTCATCCCTCAACAAGGACTCCCTCAGGGGTCGCCTCTCTCTCCCATCCCATATAATATATTTGTGCACGACCTGTATAACTCCGATCCACGATTCCTTAATCCCTCCGCATATCCACTCCTATACGCAGATGACACCGCACTCATTTCGCACGCTCCCACCATAGAAAAAGCTTTAAGTACCCTACAACAACTGATTGATTCCTTACAAACTTGGTTTGCGAAATGGAGAATATCCATAAACCCGAATAAAACACAACTCTTCATACCGTTTCACCGCCACATTACCTCCCCATTCCATATTTTAATAAATAACCAGCCCATACCACCATCTCCCCAGTGTAAATACCTAGGAATAACATTCGATCCCAAATTCTCCTTCACGTCACATACCCGTCTCCTTAAAACGAAGGTCAAAAACCGGGTCCGTCATTTCAGAGCCCTTACATATAAAAACGAAGGCATCTCCACAAAGACCGCTGTCCAAATCTATACCTCAATATGCCGTCCCTTACTCGAATATGCTCCTATTCTATTCCACAATCCTCGTCCCGCCGTCCTAAACAATCTCGCAGTGGCAGAACGTTCTGCTCTGCGTATCCTAACTAAAATAAGACACCCTAATAACCCCTTACATAATCCACCAAACTCCCTCCTGTACGAATCCTGCAACATTCCTCCCATTAGTGTACGCCTTGACCTCCTATCCTTAAAATTTGCAACTAATCCTTACATTACCGACATCATTAGGCTCCTCTGTATACCCCGTAATCCCAACATAGAACCCAAATTTAAATTTCCTACATCAACGATTCATCAATTCATCTCATCTAATCATCCTGACTTAGACAACGACGTTAGCAATCATGACTTTTAAATTAACGACATGAACTGGACAAAGACAGGCTGAAAGACCTCTGGTCGATAGCCATTTTGTGAATTTTTAAGTCTATAAATGTATTATAATATATTTGGAAATGTAAATCATGCAACTATGTATAAATTCACAAATAAAAATGTTTATATATATATTCTCTTTGATGTATAGATATTATATTTGCCGTCGAAATATATATTTCACAAAATGTTCGACAATACAAAATTACAAGGAATCAAATTCAGTGGATATATTCTTTTTTAGGTTGATACATTTGAATTGCATTTTTAAAGAATAAATAATCATTTTAATAATAATAATTTAATAAATTACATAAACTTTTCTTCTTGGCATAATTTCCGCGTATTGTTTTTTCCTCGTGGATTTATTCTTGTGCGATTGTTTCCGATTGATTTTTTCTTTACTGAGTGTGGTTATTTTCGGTGCGTTTCTTTTTTGTGACCGCATCAAGATCATATTAGGACGAGGTAAAAGGCGTAACAAAGAGGATAGATATACAGAGAGCTTTTATTTTAGGTATACATATCTTAATTACAGCGTATACAGGGTGTCCGTATTTCGACAGAATGTATGGGGATCTCGATTATATAAAGAGATAGAAAGTCGGTTAAATAGGGGTAAAGTTGCGCATTTTTAGGCCCAATAATAATCCGAAAAAAAATAACTAATTTTGGAATTTTGTCTTTATTTTTTTACTCAAAAACCAATAAAGCTAGACATTCACAACTAATACATTTAATTTTAACACACTAATACATTTAATTTCACATTTTTTCAAATATCTCAAAAACCGAAAAAAAAATTGGAATTTTTGCGCCTGGCGCATGAAATAAAATTTCGAGTTTAGAAAAGAATGAAAATTTGGATTTGCCGGCTCGACTCGCTTCGCTCGCGCGCCGGCAAATCCAAACTTTCAGGCTTTTCTAAATTCGAAATTTTACTTCATGCTTAATCTGGGAGTGGAAAACACTCATATAAATATGGAAAATCCCAAAACTTGATAACAACCATAACGCATTCAAGTCGTCATTTCTATGTTGATTTTTGTTCATTTTATTGAAAAAATTTCAACAAAGAAACGACTAGAATTAAATTGAATTGATCAAATTAAATTTATTTATTTTCGAGATCCATTTACAGTATAAATTACTACGATTTTATTAAAAATATTAATAAAAATAGTGCAGAAAGGTTGAAATTAATAAAATAAAAAGATTACTACAGGATTTTTTTTAGGTTAACATAATACGATTTATCCATGTAAATTTTCAGACATTCGTGGTTATATGAAAAATTATCAATTTGAAGTCTCTAACGAGTGTTTCCACTCCCAGACTAAGGATGAAGTAAAATTTCGAGTTTAGAAAAGCCCCGCGAAGAAAATTTGTCGAGGGTCGCGCAGCGACCCGAGACAAATTTTCACGGGGCTTTTCTAAACTCGAAATTTTACTTCATGCGCCACGCGTATAAAACACTGACTAATTGTAAAGTTCATAGTATGCTACTGAAATAGTATGCTAAAGACGTATGCTTTGAACTTCGCTTAAAACCAGTGTTTTATACGCGTGGCGTAAAATTTCGAGTTTAGAAAAGCCTGAGTTTGGATTGAGATTTTTTCCGGCAATAAATTTTGATGCAGGGAGTATTTCTTTTAAGAAAACGTATCCCAACTACTTGCTGTAAATCTTCAGATATATATATTTTTTTTTAGAGTTTAATTGGAAGCTTTAAACGAGTGTTTTCCACTCCCAAACTAAGCATGAAGTAAAATTTCGAGTTTAGAAAAGCCTAAGAATTTGGATTGGCCGCGTAGCGAAGCGGAGCGGCCAATCCAAATTAGGCTTTTCTAAACTCGAAATTTTACTTCATGCGCCACGCTTAAAAACACCGATTTACAGTGAAGTTCAAAAAGCACTCACATACAACAACGATTATAGGCAACCTAATATACGTTATAGTTATTAGTTGCCTATAATCACTGTTTTAAACAATTTGTTCAGCGCAGAATTTGACTTATGTTTTATTCACATCTACATATTAGATTGCTTAAGCCGTATATTTTGAACTTAACGATATTTCAGTGTTTTATACGCGTGGCGCATGAAGTAAAATTTCGAGTTTAGAAAAGCCTAATTTGGATTGGCCGCTCCGCTTCGCTACGCGGCCAATGCTTCTTTGATATCACTGTAAAGAGAATGTCAACCTTTTCACAAATAGTTACAAAGTTGCTATAAAAAAGGTCCGGAGAATTTTTTTATGAAAAGTTTGTGCTTAGGTAAAAAACTGTTGGTTTTGCAATAGCTTGTTTAAACAAATTTGTTACTAATTAAACAAGACAATTTACATTTACAATTAGTTACATAAGTATTAAATTGTTCGCACCTACTAATGACTTAATCCCTTTATCTGTAAATAACATCCCTTCATTTTCACTCGCCCCAGTTTTGTGTATCTGTTTTAACGACACACTTCAACATTCTTGTAAGTTTTCTGTTTATTTTAATAATTGTTTTGTATTAAAAGTCTAAAGCATAACTATATTGATGAGGGATAAATCTCGAAACGCGTTTATAGATGGCTTAAGACTTTTTCTCTAAGATCGCCTAAGATTCTTTCAATTAATACTAATTTCCTGTAATTTTTTCAATTTATTTCAATTTCATGTTGGTTCATTTAGTTTGATGAGAGAATATTTGACCTGATGTTGCATGTTGCATATAAATTATGCATAGAACAGTAAATCTATCGTGTAACTTAAATATTGATTGTATAATCCAATATCTGTCAGGGTATTAACTCGAGAAGTAGTTGTTTCACATATTATATTTAAAGACTTGTCTCAATGAGACTAAATTTTTGAAGAAAGTCGATATTAATTTTAATTCGTTTTTTTATTTAGTTACATAAAATCTTACGTGATAAGTACTAAGAGTATAACTCAATTTTGTTGGTTTCGGTTTTATTGCATCTAATGCGCCTTCATCTGTCAGATAGTCGTTCTAACAGGATAAGTCAGTTTTTTTATAATAAGTAAAATTGATCTTAGCGGTATAAATTGAAACACATGTAATCTGAGATCGTTTTTTTTGGAAAATGTGATAATTTGACTTATACTCGCAGTACTTATCACGTAAGAAATAATCGTCGAATTAACACGATTAATCCACTAATTATTTCAATTCAATTTAATCCAACATAGTCGAATCAAAACGTGAAATCATTGTTTGTCACTAACTTGAAAAAGACACTGAAAATGTCGAAATTTGAGCAGTGTTCTTTTAACTAAAATATAAGAGGTATTAAACTTATTATAATTTGTCTATTCTCTGTTTCTAATTGAATGGGTTTTCTGTAATTCCACCTGTAATCATTCCAACGCCCTGTTTGTAAATTCGGTGATAAATAATTATGGATCCCCATTTAGCGGTTTATGGCGGCATATCATTGGGCCTAATAGATTCGCCGAAGATTAATTCAACGGACGTGAGCTGTCATCTGTCTAATTTCGCAAGGGGCCGCCTGCCCTTCGTTAGTCATATATTGTAACACGACCTAATCCCGGATTATATTATTCACGGAATGTACAATTTTGATTACTCCATTATTTATAAAACGAATAATCACTTATCGTTCTGGAAGAAGTCGAATGAATAACTTCTAGTATTTTTTTAAAAACTATACTATTTGTATAGTTGATAATTGAGTGGTTTGGTATAAAAGTGGTCTAAGTAAGATTTTCTTAAAAATGTGTGTAAGTACAGATATCTCTAAAGAGATTCATATTTAGTGATTAAATAAATAGAAAAATTGAATATATATGTCCCTTAATATAATATAGAATTTTATTAATTTGACATCCACAGATTTTTCTATAAAAGTTAAAATTTATCTTCAATAAACTTTTTTTTTTTTTGGTTTGTTTGTTTGGCATAGGTTCTAGCCATTCAGCCACTAACGATGATTGTATTAATATTTAACATATATTTGGACGTCACGATACATTCACACCACACCCAGGGACACGACGAGAAATTATTTTTTCAATAAAGTCTCCCCGTGCACGGGAATCGAACCCGAGTTTGTGGCTCGCCGTTCAATAAACTTACATCAATTTCATTTCACTTGGACCACTTTTCCACAGAGCCCCTCAGTTATTATGCTATTGACATATATGCCGATTTCCTTAATGTCAAAATGCTGCGTCATTTAGACAACAATTTAAAAATTCGAATTCTAACTAGAATAGATGATGGATTTTCTAGTTCGGCTTTGTTGTATTTATTACAAGCGTTTTTTTGCAAAGGTCTCACTTGTAGTTTTTTTAATAAATGTGTTATTTTCAAGTTATGGTGTTTTATCATTTATTGAAACTGCTGCTAGGCAATTAGCATAGAACCGATTTATACCACTATAATATTGTGAAAAATAGTTATAAGACTTAATTTTATTGCACAGAAGTGTACATAGTTGCCTTTTTGTAATGTTAAATATGTTTCCAACAGGTGTTTTTCCTTGATTAGGCAGAAGTGAAGTGAGTATTTTGAGTTCAGAAAAACCTGAAAATTTGGTTACGCCGGGCAAATCCAGTTTTTTTCTAAACTCAATATTTTACTTTTACAAAGTATTTAATCTGTTTTTTTAAACAACGATTAATGTGTGCTGTTGTTGAGGTATAACATTTCTATCATAAAACTACTCAGACGATTGTAACAGCGAATAAAAGATACACGTAATTGGGCTGAATATATATTACGTAATAAAAGCCAGGGAATAGAACTAATATAATAAAATACAGTCATCACAAAGATAATAATTATGTTATGTCCACATCACACTATAATACTTGTTTGTGACGAAAACCAATTTGATTCTAGCATACAACTCCTAAAAAAAAACATAAATAACAATAAAAGAAAAAAACATGTAATAAAAAACCGAACATTGCCAATTAACATGGACAAAACGCTGTTTGCAGATTGCTACTATCTATTCTAACTTTTAACTATAAACATTGTTTAACTTAAACATTGTTCTTAGAACGAACACTCAAAATCAAATTTTAGTGTCGTTGATTGTTGAGGCATTTAAATGTTGAAAATCCATATTACTTTACTTATTTTAAAGAAAAAACTCGTTGATTTTCAAAAATTGAAACGTTTATTCACTACAATTGTTTCGCAAATTTATTGCTTCTTTAGCAGAAGAGAGTGTTACAAAATGTATCTATGTTATCTATGTACAAATTGAATTATCCACCTCCCCACTACTAAATATGTTCCTTCCAGAAAGTAGTTTGTATATAGAAAAATAAGTATAAATGAAATTGCCAATTCTTGGTTGCAGAATACTTCAAACATTAAAAGTGCGAGTCTTTTCGCAATCTACAACAAGTTAGTCTTACAAAGACTATATCAAACACTCATTGAAACAACTACTTCCCGGGCTAATACCCCGGCGGACATTGAATTATACAACAAGTGTTTGCTGTTACATACAGTAACCTACTGCAAATGTAACAATTTGGGTCAAATTATTCAGGCCATCTATAGACGCGTTTCGAGATTTATCTCTCATCAGTATAGCTTTGCCACTCCCTCCAAACAATTCGACACCTTAGACTGGCGGTCACGTTACCGTTCAAACATAAGTATAAATAAAATTGCCAATTCTTGGTTGCAGAATACTTCAAACATTAAAAGTGCGATTCTTTTCGCAATCATTTGTTACATTTGCAGTAGGTTACTGTATGTAACAGCAAACACTTGTTGTATAATTCAATGTCCGTCGGGGTATTAGCCCGGGAAGTAGTTGTTTTAATGAGTGTTTGGTATAGTCTTTGTAAGACTAACTTGTTGTAGATTGCGAAAAGAATCGCACTTTTAATGTTTATAGAAAAATAGTCATAAGAAATCTGTACATTTTGTAACTTTTTAAAATAAGGTAAGAATTTTTAGTGTGTTTATTAGTTTTTTTGTCGATTTTAAAAGTTTTAGTATATTCTGTTAACTAGAAATTAAATTTAGTCCAATAATATGTATCAAACTTGACACAAATTGGCGCCAGCCGACGTTAAGACTATTGTCAATTTTAGACAACAATTTTTTGAAATATATTATTAGATAGTCATGTTCTTGTTTTTCTTTATGACATTTGCGACACACATTTTGATAGTTGTGACATATTTTAAACTAACGAGTGTGTTTTACTTCCAGACTAAGCATGAAGTAAAATTTTCACGGAGCTTTTGTAAAGTCGAAATTTTATTTCATGCGCCCCGTGTATAATACACTGATTTCAAGTGAAATTCAAAATAGAGTGATTAGATATGTACATTTATAAATCTTAAACAAGCCATGGCATAAATGTATGCGTTACTTTTAAGAAACCCTGTTCAATACAATTATACAAATATACAGTTTCCTAATAAACATTATTAATATTATTTATTTATTCAAACTAGTTTCGACTAACAGTCATTTTCGAAGGAATTTATTTAGTCGAAACTAGTGGGAACAAATAAATAATATTAGTGAAACAAACCAAGTGATTTCCCTTTCTATTAATTTTTACAAATTAATTTTCATATATTTTCACTAATTGTTTATTTAAGTTATGTGGAGTATTTAATCTCAATGAAAACACTTATTGTTCCTTACTTGACTTTTATTTTTATTCGTTAGATGTACATTTCGAGTGCTAAGCACTCACTATCAATAACTAATCATCGTAGGGGGACAGTTCTTCCACTCCATTTCTTCCACTCCATTTCTTCTACTCCATTTCTTCCACTTACCAATACTTCCACTACACCTTTACTTCCACTCCATTTCTTCCACTGACCGTTACTTCCACTAGTTCTTATTTCCACTAACCATCACTTCCACTAGTTCTTTTTTCCACTCCATTTCTTCCACTCCAGTTCTTCCACTTACCAATACTTCCAAAAGGAATGCATACATGCTGAGATGATTGCGCCCCACCACCACGGAGAATCGGTTGTTCTTTTTTTCACTAGTTCTTCCATAATTCGAAATTCGAAAATTGGATCGAAGTCTCAAGTTAGTCTTGTACAGTTGACAGACGTTAAATTACAATCGAAAATTAAAGCCGAGGAACGAATAGCAAACATTGTCAAAAAATTTAGTAAATTCGACGAAGAAAATAGGATTCTGGAGTACCTACAAGCTGTAGGCCACAATATCTCTCTGTGATTCTTATACTGTATAAAATGTGGAATAATATAATGTAATTTGAATAAATTGTACAATTATTTTGAATTGGAAAAAAGGTATGGTGGAATTGGTGGTTAGTGGAAGTAAAGGTGTAGTGGAAGTATTGGTAAGTGGAAGAACTGGAGTGGAAGAAATGGAGTGGAAGAAATGGAGTGGAAAAAAGAACTAGTGGAAGTGATGGTTAGTGGAAATAAGAACTAGTGGAAGTAACGGTCAGTGGAAGAAATGGAGTGGAAGTTGCGTCGCACTATCCTAATCATACATATATTTTAATCATGTTTCATCAAGTGATCAATGAGTTTGGTTCTCATTGAAAAGTATTTTATTCAGTTTTATTCATTATAAATTCCCATTTGTAACTCTTTGAGTTCAATAAAGCGAACTATATATCGTATTACTGGTACGAAATGATCCAATTATTCTCTAAAAAAACAAATTACTCCCAAATTATCCGACCCATTACTGGAAAACCAGCTTTATAGTCTCATTCGTTTCAAAGCTAGCGCGAATATTCGGGCGTAATTGAAAGTTCGCTTTATGTTTCAGTATGTGCGAATTGAGCGCGTTCGGGTGTCAATCATAATATTTTATTAAAGAGACCGGCCGAGTTGAATTTTTAATTAAATCATCATTCTCCCCAGCCATTGTTGATTTAATTAAATCACCCCTTTATTACGATCTAATAGCCTTTTAATGAAATCGCAATTGTTCCAAGACAAAAATTCATTTTATCTGATTAAAGAAAGAGAGAAAGAAATTACGTTCTTTATATGATAAGAAATGAATCGATGCATTTTTTAAATAAATTAGTTATAGGTATTGGACCGTGTGGTTCCCCCTTCGTTAAGACTTTCTTTAATTAAATAATTGATTAGACTAAGTGAAAGCATATTAAAATTAACACGTAGGAAAGAAACAAACAAAATTAGCGATTGTCTCTAACTTTAACAAGGGGAAATCATATGGACTATTGATATAAAGTGATGAGAATAATCAATATACCGTGCGATCGTTTAAAACATGATTTAGAGTAGGCTTTGAGTTTTCAATTAGATTAGCGCTACTGACTGTTAAGGGTTGTTAAAAAAAACATGTATTTTCATTTAGTTAAAACAAACAGTTTATTTTAAAAAAAAACGTGTTTTTTATTGAAACAGCGTTTAAAACATTGGGCCAGTTCATCAAAATGTTCAATATTCAACATGTTGGGATTTATTTCTGATGTATGTTGGTATCTAATGAACGGTACTTCGGTCGGTCTATTTAGTAAAATTGTAAAAATCCCAAACACATTCACGATTAACACAACCCGGTCATTAGAGAATTCCCTAACAGTTGGCAGTAAACTCCTAACTGTTGTCTCTAATGAACAGGCCCATTACTAATTAAAAACATGTTTAAAACGTGTTTAAAACACGTTTAAAACATACATAGCATTTTTCTTTTTAGTATACATATCCCGATAATTACAGCGCTTTTTTAAACTTGCGAAAATTCGTTGTTTCAAAGCGGTTAATTTGAGGCTTTTAACGAGTGTTTTCTACTCCCAGACTAAGCATGAAGTAAAATTTCGAGTTTAGAAAAGCCTAAGAATTTGGATTGGCCGCGAAGCGAAGCGGAGCGGCCAATCCAAATTAGGCTTTTCTAAACTCGAAATTTTACTTCATGCGCCACGCTTAAAAACACTGATTTACAGTGAAGTTAAAAAAACACACGCATACAAAAACGATTATAGGCAACCTATTATACGATAAATTCAAATTCAAAACTATTTGAATTCGAGAAAATAAGCTTACGCTTCTTATAGTTTGCACACTTTAAACATAATATATAAAATTACAAAAAAACTATATTTAATAAGATTTTAAATATTTCATTCTATAATTTAATATCCGGAGGTGTATTTGCACGGAAAGTAGTTGTTTCAATGGATATTTATCATCTTAAATTGTCTTAATAATTAAGACACTGTTTGCAATTTCACGAATAGTTTTTTTTGTAATTTTATATATTAAACCTAATATACGTTAGTTATTGGGTTGCCTAAAATCACTGTTTTAAACAATTTGACTAACGTACTTTCTAAAAAACTATAAATACTCACTTGCAAAGCCTATCTGTGATCTTTTCAATTTATCCCTTAAATCTGGTGCATTTCCTAAATGTTGGAAACGAAGTTTTCTAAAGCGAATATATAAGAGTGGTGCGAAAGATGATATACAAAACAACACGGGAGTGTGCTTACAGTCAACACTACCAAAAATATTAGACCAATTAGTATCAGATAAATTAATGTGGATTAGCAAACAAACTATAATAAACGATGGATTTTTTAATGGTAGTTCCACCACTACTAATCTCATTTCGTACCACTCCTACATTTCGAATACCTTGGAAAACGGCTACCAAATCGACACCATCTACACGGATTTTGCTAAAGCTTTTGACCGTGGATTTAGGGGTAACATGCTGGATTGCTTGCACAGTTATCTGACAGAAAGAACCCAACAAGTTAAAATAGGCGATGTTACTTCATCAGAGATTAATGTTACGTCTGGGATTCCTCAGGGTTTACATTGCGGGCTAATATTGTTTTTATTGTTTATTAATGATATCGCACAAAATATTAGATCTAGTAAGATTCTCCTGTTTGCTGATGAGCTTAAGATGTTTAATTGCATCAAAACATCTAAAGATCAGGAACGATTGCAACATGATCTGAATAGTGTCAATGCGTGGTGTCAAAAAGATAAATTATATTTTAATACAAACAAATACAGCTCTATCTCGTTCTACCGCCGCAACAAATTAACATTTGAATATAATTTATCTGGTGAAATGTTGGTTTATGTTCAAGACATATAGGATTTGGGAGTTATTTTTAATTATAAACTTAACTTTTCGAACCGCATAAAATATATTACAAACAAGGCAATGCGTTGTCTCGGCTTTGTGCAAAGGTATTAAAAAAAATTTGCGTGGAAATTTTGCAAAAACTGTATACGTGCCTGGTTAGGCCTCACCTAGAGTGTGCCTATTGTGTTTGGTCACCATACACACGCTCATTGTGCTACGAATTAGAAAAAGTCCAAGCCAAATGTTTGATGCTCGCATTCGCTAGGCTTGGTAATAGTAGACACAATTTTAGTTGTAGTGGCATGCTGAAGTTATAGGGTCTATGCTCGTTGGAGTATAGGAGAATTTTTAATGATTTAATTTTTTGCTTAAGTTAATTAACTAGCAAATTGATTGTCCATATCTTATCGACAAGTTAGATTTCTACGTTCCTCACAGAGATACTTACAGAGTAAAACCACTATTCTACAATCGGATACACACTACCAACTATAGTAAGTTTGAGCCTATTTGTAGAATGATGCAAATCTGTAATTTTTTGAACAGCAAATACAACTTATTGTTCTTATCCTCTCTTTCTAGATTTAAAATATACTTAACTAGAATTGATTTGTCTGATATCATTGATAATTTGTATGAATAGCGTGTTTTTCGGCAAGTGGTTGTAAATAAGTTTAACCTGTTATTTATTCGGTTTGTCTAGCAGTTACAGTCTTATGTCATTTACACTATTTTTCTATAAACTTTAATCTGTGATATATTCTGTAAATGTTCAGTGTTATTTAACTGTGCTATTGATTTTAAGTCTATTTTGATATGTTATGTTTTGCGGCTGATTATTAGCTTACAGTCTTGTATCTGTTACAGTAATTTTAATGTTATGTCGAATATAGAATATTTTCTTCCAATTGTTAGTGATATTTGCCTGTGATATTTACTTGAGATCTTATGATTAATACTTGTCGTTTATGTATGCGAATCGCTCGCTCCTTTATCTGCAGTTATGGGGTAGCGTAAGACTAACATTCATCAATCTACGAAAGGCACATGGAACGATCTGCCTTTTTTGATTAATATCTAGCCACGCTAATTAATATTTTTTTGTTTTTAGTTTTTTGTAGCTCTCTTTGTTATTTCTGTACGAATTTAATAAAGTTTAATATTTCAATACAAAGTGCGAACTCGTTAAACATTATTGTATCTTTATTTAATTGTATAATTATTTTACTTAATTAAACACAGTTTTATTCCTTTCTTCACTTTTATTTTTCTTGCTAGATGTACATTTCGGGTACTAAGTACCCATTATCAATAGCTACTTAGTTAGCTATTGATAATGGCTACTTAGTACCCGAAATGTACATCTAGCAAGAAAAATAAAAGTGAAGAAAGGAATATAACTGTGTTTAATTAAGTGACTTAACACCTTCACGTAACTCATACAACTACATTAGTATAATTATTTGTTGAATATTTGTAAACAGGTAAATCCGTCAAATAAATAAATAAATCATGTTTTAAACAATCGCACAATACTATTTCCATAATATTTTAATTTGCGGTCTGTACCTGTGTTAGCGCTACCATTTTTTTTTTTTATTAATAATTATAATTTTCTTATTGAGCCTAAAAAAATCCGTCACCATTCTTATTCCGCGCTAATCCCATTATTTCCTGAAAGGCACACCATTCTTCAATTTACAACCCGGCACTCTCCCTCTCTCCATCTCAAAGAATCGCAGAAAGAAGTCGGATCGCCGTCATAACGCAATTATTCCCATTCCGAAAGAATCCGCACGAAAATAATGTAGGCCATCGAGTCCGATCCGGTATGCAAATGACATTAAATTGCAAATGGGGCCCTCCTGAATCTTATTTCACAAACCCGGATGAAACTATTGATTGAAGTATTTCAGCGTTTGTTGGAGAAAAGGTGAGGATATGGGGAATTCGTAATGCACGCCAGAAGTATTCCTCATTTATAGAACTCGAGCGCTGTCTAACAGCAGGTGTCTTCGGGAGTCGCACAAAGGGGACTCAAGACACTGTTTGTGAATATTGCAAATGATCTCTGCATATTTTCAAGATTTGCATAGCTATCTGTATACAATGCCTAGTGGTGAAGTGGGTAAGAGTGTAAGATTTTGATTTGCTTATACAGGGTGTCCGTATTTCGTGAGAATGTATGGGGATCTCAGTTATTTAAAGAGATAGAGAGTCGGTTAAATTGGGGCAAAGTTGCGTATTTTAGGGCCTAACAATAATCTGAAAACAATTTTGTTTTCAAGATATGAACAAAAACCTGATTTTTTTAAAAATCGATTTTATTTTTTCATTCAAAACTACTAAATCTGGACATTTAGAACTTTGACAATATAGACACACTGTTTAATGAGGAATCTAATAGCATATTTTTTTCTAAGATAACTATAAAATTTACCCGGGGCCATTGCCAACTTTTGTTTATCTTATGAGCGCAATTTTAAACTTTCATTTTTTTAACAGCTCCTTCTCTGACTCTATCTATCCACGTTGTTCTTCGTCTTCCTCTGCAGTTTTTTCCTGAAGCACGTGTTTCGAATATTATTTTGGTTTTTCTACTGTCGTTCATACGGCACACATGACCAAACCATCTTAACTGGCCCTCTATTATTTTTTCGTTAATATCGTCGATATTTAAGATTTGTCTGTATGTTTCATTTCTTATTCTGTCTCTTTTTGTCTTATTTTGGATCTTTCTAAGAAATCTTATTTTCATTGCAGTTATTCTTCGTTTTTGTTTCTTTGTAATGGTCCATGTTTCACTGCTATACATTATAGTTGGTCTAATCATTTTTTTCAATATTACTGTTTTTATTGTCTTTGGGATTTCTTTATTTCCAAAGAAGGAATTTTTTGTCATGTTGAAAAGTTTCCCTGCTTTTTCCAGTTTGTCGTTTATTTCGTCGTCTATTGTTCTGTTTTTGTTAATTGTTGTCCCAAGATATTTGTATTTGTCTATTTGTTGAATCGGTGTGCCATCAACTCTTATTAAGTGCATTTTGTTTTGTCTGGATATTATCATTGATTTTGTTTTCTCCGTATTTACTTTCATATTTATTTTTCCAACTTCTTTTACCACAATATCGATGTTATGTTGTAAGTCCCTGCTAATATGGCCATATCATCCGCGAACATTAGTGATCCTATTTCTGTTTGTTTCATTTTCCAGTTTCCTACTTTTAGTGGCCTTATATTTTTGTTTGTTTTCTTCATGGCTCCATCCAAAACCAGTGAGAATAAAAGAGGGCTTAAGATACATCCTTGCTTAACTCCGGTCTTAGTGCAGAATTCTTTGGAATCTTCGTTGTTCGTCCTTACAATGTATTTGTTATCTTTATACATCGCTTTTATAATTTTTATTATTCTGTTGCTTATCCTTTTTTTTTCCATCTCAGTCCATATGTCATTTCTTCTAATTTTGTCAAATGCCTTTTCCAGGTCTATGAAGCAAATGTGCATTTCTCGATGTTTATTTATGTATTTTTCACTTAGTTGTCTTAAGATGAATATTGTATCGTTTGTACTTCTTCCTCTTCTGAATCCGTATTGCGTGTCCTCTATGGTTTCCTCTACTTGGTCTCTTATTCGTTCCTCAAGTATCCTTGTTAGAACCTTTGCTGGAACACTTGTAAGGATAATACCTCGGTAATTTGAACATTTCCTCTTATCTCCTTTCTTGTGTAGAGGTAATATTATTCCCTTGTTTCATTCTTTTGGTATGTGTAAGCTGTTCATTATGTCGTTTAGTAGTTCAGTAAGAAATGTTGTTCCTTCTTCCCCCATGTATTTTATCATCTCTGGTGTTATGTCATCAATTCCTCGTGCTTTTCCACATTTCAAGTTTTTAATCGCCTCCCTTACTTCTTCAATTCTGATCTCCTCACTTCTTTCTGGGGCACTCTGCAGTTGGTGTAAATTAATTTTTTCTTCAAGATCCTCTGTAAATTCTGCTTTATTTTCCGTAATTTCCTCAAAATATTGTCTCCATCTTTCCATTATTGCTACCTCTTCTGTTAGTATAGTTCCCATTTTGTCTTTTATATTCATCATATTATGTTCCTTCTTTTGTTTCAGTTGCTTTAGAGTTACAAAATTATTATTATTAATATACTTAAAAGACAAATTTTCTGTACCTACATTTATTTATTTCCCACAGGCCAAAGCCTTATTACAAGAAAAAATTTAACAGCAATATAGAGGTTGTATTATTTGACCTAACTTAAACAAAACATACGTAAAAAAATTATACAATTTAGCGCACATATTACTGCAAACATGAAATTAATGAACGTACAAATTCTGAATTAGTTAAACAAAATATATCAATGCTGTCCTGAAATTCATGTGTAATAGAGGAGAAAAAGAATGATGTAGAGTACGCGGAGTAGTATACTTAAGTAACTGTGCTGCGTGATGTTGACCGAGGAACGCTGAAATTGATTAAATTTAAGAAGGCGGTATTCTCTATCTGAAAATGAATGATTTTGTACAAGTCGCGAATGAGTATAAGCCGATGTTTGTCATAAATAGAATACAAATTGAATTCTACCAGAAGTGAACTATACGACTTTGTATGGTTCGGATAGGTTTTGTGTTTCCAAAAAAAACAAATATCTCACAAAGCGTTTTTAAACTTCCAAACACTATAATTCACTTAACTGATTGTAAATGTTCTGAATACTCTTAGAATTGTGTCTATATTAACAAACTGATGAGAGTTGCGTTTAATAAACGATAACATTTTTAGGCATTCGTTAACTATTGATTTAATATGATAATAATATATTTAATAATAATAATAATATATTTATTCGTGCAAATACCAATACATAGTTTACATATGTCAAGAAGGATATATATAATATATAGAGATAATGTAAACATAAAAATAAATTCAACATAATAAACAGGTTAAAATAAGTGTATACATTAGGTGGTAAAATGACAAAAAATTGACAAAACAAACGAGTTAAAATAAGTGTATAAATAAAAGCAAACAAACAATACATTATGTAATAAATAATAAAAAATGGAAAATTTTATATGTATAAAAGAACGATAACTCACAAAAAAAAATCTATTCGGACACACAAATAGGATCCACATAAGGAGTAATATAATGAATTCATCACGCATTAAAATCAAACGTTAAAAAATCCTCAAAACTATAAAATGCGTTAACAGTTAACATGTTCTTCATTTCTTGTTTGAACTTTTTTAGATCAAGTTGTCGCAAAATCGGTGGTAATTTGTTGAAAAATTTTACCCCATAATTACTTGTTCCAGTTTGACTGCGCGATAATCTGAGTTTAGGCTGGTACATATTTTTCTTGTTCCTTGTGTTGTGAGTATGGATGTCATCGTGTAACCTGTAATTATGTATGTTCCGTTTCACATACAATAAACATTCAAGAATATACATACAGGGTAATGTCAATATCCCTAGCATAGCAAAATGTTGCTTACAATCATCCTGGTAATTAATACCTGCAACAATCCTAATAGCTCTTCTTTGCAAAGAAAATAACCTATGGCGACATGAAGAATGACCCCATATAATTATACCATAGGCTAAGTGAGTGTGAACTAGGGAGAAGTAAGCTGTGCGAACCATCGATGGAGATAGGTTGCTATGCAAGTTACGAAGTAAAAAGATCGATTTGTTTACTTTCCTAGCTATATTTTCTCCCTGTTCAGACTACAATAGGCCTTGGTCCAGATACATTCCTAAGAATTTCACTGCTTCATTTCCCTGAATTGACTTACTCAAGGAGAAAGTTCTTGTGACCGTCTTTTTCTCATTTAGATTTAACCTATTGCTCGTAAACCATGTTTCAGCGATGAAATTAAAGTTTATCATCAAAAATTAGGCCCAGATCTCTCATATAAGTGTCACGTTTGATTCCATTTAGTGTGTTGTTATAAATAAATGTATTACGTGATCTGGCGTAGGATGATATTACTTTGCAGTTTAAAGTATTTAATTTAAAGCCGTTGTCAGTACACCAAGTGGATAACTTCATTAAGTTGGTTTGTAACATATCACAGTCCGTGACGTTATTAATAGACGAGTACAACTTGACATCGTCAGCGTAAATGAGAAAGCTACAGTCTAACACATCTGATAATTCATTAATAAATATCGAGAACAAAAGTGGTCCTAGACTCGATCCCTGCGGTACACCGCTAGTGGCTTCAAATGTGTCGGACTGGCAGCCCATATAGCTAACAAAAAGACACCTATTAGCAAGATATGAGCGTATTACAGAAATTACGTTAGTAGCTAAATTATATTTCTCTAAATAAGATAAAAGTTTATCATGCGGCATGCAATCGAATGCTTTCGATATGTCAGTGTAGATTATATCTACTTGGTTACGACGATTAAGTTCATGAGATATATATTGAGTGATGCACAACAAGTTGCTCTGAGTGTTTCTCTTGCGCAAAAATCCATGTTGGTTCGGTGTTATTTATTTATTTATTTATTAACGGTAAACAACTTTTACAAAATTAAGAATACGTATTGATATAATGATAATAATTATGTAAAGTTGAACACGATTGTAAATATAATAATATAAAATACTTTCAAAAACTTTAGAAAAATAAGAGATTATGGCCACAGGTCTATAGTTAGATATTTCAGATCTGCCACCAGATTTAAAGATAGGACAGATGGGATGGGCACAATGAGCCTAATGAGGCCTAAGTGCAGTGCAGAACTGCACACTCCCCTTTGAACCAGGACAGATGTTTCCATGTCTCTGGAAAAGCACCGTTACGTAATACTAAGTTAAAAATATCAACAAGCGGTTCAGCTGATTGTAGTGCACAGTTATGCATTAATTCCTCTTGTTAAATAGTCGTATAGTGTGTTTATCGCAAGCGGAAACATTAATAAGCAAATTAACACATGCGACACAATTTTAACATGTTTCCATCAATTTTTTTGTCTATGTTGACATTATCTTGCATTTTATTACTATCAGACCCAGTGCGTCATGTTCATTCTTAATTTAAGCATAATACTACTTTGTTTACAATTCTAGCTTTTCCATTTCCAAGTAACCTATTTAATGTAAACAAAATAGTTTCATAAAATGTACATCCTTTTAGCGAGTACATTCATATTTACAAAAATTATAACATTCACGGAATGCAATAATTTATTGTCTGAATTCAACCGGACAAAACATAAAATGTTATTAAACTCGTCTTCTCTATATACATATAACAATGCAGAATGTTAAATGAGCACAGGTGAATACCATTATGCACCGTTTCACTCTTTACAAAGGTGTGACATTTAAATGGCAGTGTGGCGATTTTTTTTTATTTTCGAGCTGAAACCCTGGGGGATTTAAGGGGAGTATCGGTTAATTGGACGGTGCGAGCAAAATTTAAATAATTATTATTTAAATTAATAGAACGTTGCAGTTCAGTTAATTAGGCAACGCTTTAATTAATTTGCAACGATTTGATTATATTTAAATGAATGCGCATATATTATTTTGGGTATTTGTAATATGCGTGTGGAATTTGTGGGGTTAATTTATTAGTTTATGAAGTTCATGAATTATTTGTCAATTTATATATTTAGTTTTGACAAATTATTGAGCCACTTATTTTGAAAGTGAACGATTTCCATTTCCCAGTTTTTGTTGTTGACTATATTAGAGTCAACAACAAAAACTGAGAAATGAAAATCTTCATAATTTTAGGTTTTCAGTCATAAACAACGATTTGTGATTAAGTATGTTTAATATATATAAAATATATTTTAATATACCCAACGAAAAATTTTTGTTTCTGACTAAAAACCTCAAATTATAAACATTTTTATAGTTAACAACAAAACAATTAAAAATAAACGGCTCAGTTCTAGTTTGTTGTTTGTACATGTATATAGGGAATAAATGTGTTCCTAATATACATGTACAGGGTGGTCTAATTTCGATGTTGCTTATAGGCATCTTGATAAATACAAGAGTTAGAGAAAAATCGATGACGCAGTCGCGATCTCTTTCTTTGAGACTAGGACTATGCCGAAAATAAAAATGCGCTATCTTGTTTTTTTCAGAAGTTATAGTGCAACATCGGGTTTTCTTGATTTTTAACTTTAATTAATACCTTGCGTAATTTGTGAGACAGGCAAAAACTATAAATACCTTCTTAAGACACTTTTTTGAGTATAATCCAGTGGCGTAGGCATTTTTTTATTTTATTCACACATTTTCGAGTTGTAGCCAAATTGTTTTTTTGATTAAATGTAAATCATAGTTGGCTTTGACATAGTTGATGAGAGTGTTTTTCACTGATTTCAAAAATATATACTTTTGTGAATTAATCTTAAAAAACAGTGTTACTATAGAGTAAAAACTAGTTTTTAGTCAGCTAAATAATATATTATGGAAGACAATAGCCATTTTTGATCATTTGCATGCTCAGTTTTAATTATGATAAACATTATAAACTAATGATTTTTTAAATAATTATAATCCTTTTTTGAGTAATAAATATTTTATTATTTTTAATATTTATTGAAATTTTTATATATTAAGAAAAAAAAACTTATTTTAAATATTCGAACTGATGGCCATTATTTTTAATGCATCTGTGGTATTTACCTCTTACAGCTTTAATGGCGATACAAATTTGAATGTTGGGAACAGTTCCTATAAAAATCATGAAAATGTTCCAATACGTCTAAATTAATTTAGGCTGCTTGTAAATTTTGTCCTGCAGGTATCCCCATAAAAAAATCTAACGGTGTTGGATCTGGAGATCTAGCAAGCCACCTAACTGGTCTAAATGTTCCCAACCAATTGCTTCCTAAATTTGCATCCAAAAGTAATCTGCTCCATCTTGTTGGAAGAACAGAACTCATTGCTGTTGCAATGGAATAATTAATTAAAATTGAACATGCAAATGATTTATAATAGCTATTGTCTTCCGTATTATATTATTTAGCAGATTCAAATTTAGTTTCTATTCTATAGAAACACTATTTTCAAGATAAATTCATAAAAGTATATACTTTTTAAATCAGTGAAAAGCACTCTTTTTAACTGTATCAAAGCCAACTATGATTTATATTTAAATAAAAAATAATTTAGCTATAACTCGAAAATGTGTTCATAAAATAAAAAAATGCCTACGTCACTGGATTCTACTTTAAAAAGTGTCTTAAGAAAGTATTTATAGTTTTTATCTATCTCACAAATTACGCAAGATACGAATTAAAGTTAAAAATCAAGAAAACCCTATTTTGCCCTATAACTTCTGAAAAAAACAAGATGGTGTATTTTTGTTTTCGGCATTATCCTAGTCTCAAAAAAAGAGATCGCGATTGCGCTATCGGTTTATTTCTAACTCTTATATTTACCGAGATGCCCATAAGCAACATCGAAATTAGACCACCCTGTACAAACAACAAACTAAAACTAATAATTGAGCCGTTTATTTCAAATTTTTCATTTATTTAAAATCTATAATGGGGGTGGGATGGGCTGGAGTGTTGGTAATAATCATTATATACAGTAAACGCATCGATTAATCAAATTTCATGATTGAGCATTTTTTCCCTCTTTTTATCATGTGTTCACGTTTCAACTCTGTTTTTATGAAAATTATATAAAACTTGTGAAATCACACATCAGATTACTTTAGTATACATACCGGGCAGAGCTGGGACGAATCTTCGTTAAAAGGATTCGAATCACGAATCCGAATCACCTAATATGATTCGAATCACCAATACTCGAACAAAAGATTCGTAAGAGATAAATATGATTCGAATCAAAGATTCGAATCCTGTTTTTCGAATCACGAATACAAATCCTTTGAAAATAAATTTGATTTTATTATTTTTTTGCAACCATTAATATATAAATATCGTTACTAGTTGTTTTAACAAAAATATTCAAAACCTAATTATGTATTATTAACACTGAACATCGTTGATAACAGATTAAATATCTGATTCCCTGTTACTCTGATTAAAGATGTATTTGTGTGATTCTGAACTTCACTTCAAATCATTGGTTTGTACGCGTGGCGCATGAAGTAAAATTTCGAGTTTAGAAAAGCCCGAAAATTTGTCTCGGGTCGCTGCGCGACCCTCGACAAATTTTCACGGGGCTTTTCTAAACTCGAAATTTTACTTCATGCTTAGCCTGGGAGTGGAAACACTCGTTCAAAAATTTAAATTGAACTCTATTATATAATCGACGAATGCCTGAAAATTACATAAATAAAAAATTTACTGAATATCATTAAAACCGGGAAAGTCAGAGAAGAGTCATGGAATTATATTCAAATTGACCAAAACACTAACAAAAAAGCCATTTGATATTAGTAAATTTATAAAATTAACTTAAATATTAACAAAAACAATGAATACAATTTAACAAAATGGGGGTTTCTCACAGAAGAAAGTTATGTTAAAATACCAGGGAAAAAACAATCTTGAATCAGGGAAATGTCGGAAAAATTTAACATTTTAGATTGTGGCTACCATGTCAGTTTTACTTTACATAATATTAAAGAAAATTTTGATAACTAGACTATTATCTTTAAAAACATTTTCAGTCATTTAATGTTCTTATCAAAGCATTTAGTTTGAAGTTTCGAACGAGCGTTTCCACTCCCAGACTAAGCATGAAGTAAAATTTCGAGTTTAGAAAAGCCCCGTGAAAATTTGTCGAGGGTCGCGCAGCGACCCGAGACAAATTTTCGGGCTTTTCTAAACTCGAAATTTTACTTCATGCGCCACGCGTAAAAAACAGTGATATAACAAGAAATTTAAAAACACAAAAGACGTTTTTTATGTTAATCCTCAGAATTAATTCGAATTATTTTTTAAAATTTCTAATATTAATTTGATGTGTTACAAGTCTCCAGGATTTGCAGTAGAAACTTGTAAAATCATACAGAATATGTTAGTATAATAATAATAATGTTTATTGATGCTAAATATACAAAGTATTTACACAAGTCAGAATACAAAAGAATCACTTAAATATAGAATCTTAAAATTTAATATAAAATACACACTTTGACAACACAAAGTCTCGGGTCGCTTCGCGACCCTCGACAAATTTTCACGGGGCTTATCTAAACTCGAAATTTTACTTCATGCTTAGCCTGGGAGTGGAAACACTCGTTCAAAAATTTAAATTGAACTCTATTATAAAATCGACGAATGCCTGAAAATTACATAAATAAAAAATTTACTGAATATCATTAAAACCGGGAAAGTCAGAGAAGAGTCATGGAATTATATTCAAATTGACCAAAACACTAACAAAAAAGCCATTTGATATTAGTAAATTTATAAAATTAACTTAAATATTAACAAAAACAATGAATACAATTTAACAAAATGGGGGTTTCTCACAGAAGAAAGTTATGTTAAAATACCAGGGAAAAAACAATCTTGAATCAGGGAAATGTCGGAAAAATTTAACATTTTAGATTGTGGCTACCATGTCAGTTTTACTTTACATAATATTAAAGAAAATTTTGATAACTAGACTATTATCTTTAAAAACATTTTCAGTCATTTAATGTTCTTATCAAAGCATTTAGTTTGAAGTTTCGAACGAGCGTTTCCACTCCCAGACTAAGCATGAAGTAAAATTTCGAGTTTAGAAAAGCCCCGTGAAAATTTGTCGCGGGTCGCGCCGCGACCCGAGACAAATTTTCGGGCTTTTCTAAACTCGAAATTTTACTTCATGCGCCACGCGTAAAAAACAGTAATATAACGAGAAATTTAAAAACACAAAAGACGTTTTTTATGTTAATCCTCAGAATTAATTCGAATTATTTTTTAAAATTTCTAATATTAATTTGATGTGTTACAAGTCTCCAGGATTTGCAGTAGAAACTTGTAAAATCATACAGAATATGTTAGTATAATAATAATAATGTTTATTGATGCTTAATATACAAAGTATTTACACAAGTCAGAATACAACAGAATCACTTAAAAATAGAATCTTAAAATTTAATATAAAATACACACTTTGACAACACAAAGTCTCGGGTCGCTGCGCGACCCTCGACAAATTTTCACGGGGCTTTTCTAAACTCGAAATTTTACTTCATACTTAGCCTGGGAGTGAAAACACTTGTTCAAAAATTTAAATTGAACTCTATTATAAAATCGACGAATACCTGAAAATTACGTAAATATAAAATTTACTGAATATCTTTAAAACCGGGAAAGTCAGAGAAAAGTCATGGAATTATATTCAAATTGACCAAAACACTAACAAAAAAGCCATTTGATATTAGTAAATTTATAAAATTAACTTAAATATTAACAAAAACAATGAAAACAATTTAACAAAATGGGGGTTTCTCACAGAAGAAAGTTATATTAAAATACCAGGGAAAAAAAATCTTGAATCAGGGAAATGTCGGAAAAATTTAACATTTTAGATTGTGGCTACCATGTCAGTTTTACTTTACATAATATTAAAGAAAATTTTGAAAACTAGAATATTTACTTTAAAAACATTTCCAGTCATTTAATGTTCTCATCAAAGCATTCAGTTTGAAGTTTCGAACGAGCGTTTCCACTCCCAGACTAAGCATGAAGTAAAATTTCGAGTTTAGAAAAGCCCCATGAAAATTTGTCGAGGGTCGCGCAGCGACCCGAGACAAATTTTCGGGCTTTTCTAAACTCGAAATTTTACTTCATGCGCCACGCGTAAAAAACAGTGATATAACGAGAAATTTAAAAACACTAAAGACGTTTTTTATGTTTTTTTTTTTGTTTGTTTGGCATAGGTTTCACCATTCAGCCACTAACGTTGATTTATAATACTATATTAACATATATTTCGACTAATTTGGACGTCACTACACATTCACACACATCCATGGAACCGGAGACGAGTATTTTTCGTTAGAAAAATTACTCGCCTCCGCTGGGAATCGAACCCAGATCACCTCCGTGACCGATTGGCGAAACTGGCGGCTCAACCGCTCGGCCACGGCGCGGCGGGCCCGTTTTTTATGTTAATCCTCACAATTAATTCGAATTATTTTTTAAAATTTCGAATATTAATTTGATGTGTT
This sequence comes from Philonthus cognatus, assembly GCA_932526585.2. Classification (NCBI taxonomy): domain Eukaryota; kingdom Metazoa; phylum Arthropoda; class Insecta; order Coleoptera; family Staphylinidae; genus Philonthus; species Philonthus cognatus. The sequence goes on from OW052245.1 coordinate 76,077,528, forward strand.
ACAAGTCTCCAGGATTTGCAGTAGAAACTTGTAAAATCATACAGAATATGTTAGTATAATAATAATAATGTTTATTGATGCTAAATATACAAAGTATTTACACAAGTCAGAATATAACAGAATCACTTAAATATAGAATGTTAAAATTTAATATAAAATACACACTTTGACAACACAATTACAGAGCTTCAAGATCAGCTGAGTATTTACACAAGTCAGAATACAACAGAATCACTTAAAAATAGAATCTTAAAATTTAATATAAAATACACACTTTGACAACACAATTACAGAGCTTCAAGATCAGCTGATTAAATATCTTTAAAATCATTAAATGCACATTTTATTAAAATAAAGTTTTAATCCTTTTCTTGAAAATATGAATATAATTTGACAAATCGAAATTAATAGCAAATTTTATAACTTAAGAGACCTAAGAGTTTGATGACAATTGTATAAAATTCAGAATGCCTTTAGCGTGCTGGTGGAATTTCGAAGTTTAAATCGAGATCTGAGGGTTTTATCCTCGTTTTGGTTAAAGGTCGCTCAAGCGGTTGTAATTGAGATGGAGGAATGCGAATGGTCGGGTGTGATAAGAGGTCAATCTGCGGGCTGTGTTGTGCATATGGCGAAATTGATATTTTAGTTTGGCCGTACAGGAATTATAATCGCTGATTCAGTTAAGTTTAATCTGTTTGAGTTAAAGATCAACTGGTTTATGTATGCTAATTTAGTGAGATTTCCCGAAAGCCCGGCGCATTCGCCATATTACACGTGTGTATATCGGCTCCGTGTTTCTGTCATTAAAATCATAGTTTTTTGAAATTTAACAAGTAGTGCAATATACCAATATGTGCAAAACAATCAGAGCTATCGAATGGCGTAAGTGAATTTATTATTTACTCTATCACAGAATAGGTAATAGCTCACAATTTGTTCTATTCGCATACAATCCGAAACGCTCGTCTCATTCCTCTTTTTTGTTTGTGTTTTTTTTCTGTATCGAATTATTATTTTTATTTACGGTTTGAATTTTAACAATCAATGAATCGATTGAATGAGTCATAATTACTAATCTTCCCCGTGTACTCTTGCCCTCCTCCTTACCGTTGCCCAGTCAACCTGTGTTATCGTTTTTATTTCAAAGTCGCCGCTAAGGGCACAGCTGGCGTGAAGTGAGTGTCCTTGTCTTAACATTGTCATTGTAATTACCTCAGGATGGACAGAACAAATTGTAACAAATGTAAAAAACCTGTTGTAAAATCCAAAGTTGAATGTTTACAATGCAATAAAGTTTATCATTTAAGTTGTTCGCTAAAAGTTAAAAAACCGGTATTTTTGAATAATGACGATTTTTACTGTTGCACGGACAATTTGCAACCGCCATCACCGAATCCATCAGTCGAACCGAATTCAATTAGTTCCCACTTCGCATTAAGCGAAATAAAGAACTCACTAGCGAGCCTACTCATACAATTTGAAAATCAGCGCTCTGATATCATTGATATAAAAACTGCTGTTGAATCTATTGAAAGTCTTAAATTAGAAAATCAGCAGCTGAAATCCACTGTCACCTCTCTTGAACACAGGATTGATATGTTAGAGCAAAATGCTACGTCAAACAGTAATTCGCTAATAAATGAATTAACTGACCGTCGCGCCCGTGAGACAAATTTAATTATACACGCTCTCCCTGAGCATGAACTGTCCAATGAAGAAACCACCGGACCAACAGACATAAATGCTATCAATTCTGTACTAGAAAGAATAATTCCAGATATTAGGGTTGTCTCTGCTATACGTTTAGGACGCATAAGCGAATCGCCGCGACCATTGAAGGTGATACTTCAAAATTCGTCACAGGTGATAGAAGTTATGAAGAATACTAAAATGCTGCCATCGCATCTAAAAATTAACCCGGATAGAACACCTCTGCAAAGAAAAGAGTTAAACGAAGTTCTGAACCAACTTAAACAAAGACAACAAAATGGAGAACAGGACTTATCTCTTAAATATATAAACCATCAACCCAGAATTGTTAAAAAACAACAGACAAAAAATGTTTAAACTCCCAACAGAACCGTACAAGCAATAACAAGAGCTTAAATTGCTACTATCAGAACACAAATAGTATACGTAATAAATTACAGGATTTGCATGATAATATTTGTTGTAACTCTTACGATGTTATATTTCTCACTGAGACTTGGCTGGATAACTCTTTTACTGACACAGAAATTCTTCCCCGCAACTATAATGTATATCGTCATGATAGATCGGATCGTATAGGGGGTGGGGTACTTATTGCTGCTAACGCCAAGTTTATTTCAAGAAAAATTTCACTATCTTTCTCTGATGATATTCCCATTCAATGTGTAGCGGTTGAGCTCCTAGGTGATATCTCTACCGTGAATCTTATGTGTATTTACATCCCGCCTAATCTTAACTCCTCAACCTATGAGAACATATTGGAGGAACTAGTTAACCAAATTAACACTTCTAAACCCACTGTAATATTGGGCGACTTCAATATCCCGGAATACATCAGCAATATAGAAAACATTGCAACTAATGTAAATAAACTAAGTACTTTTAATAATTTTATAAACTTCTGTAACTTCAACCAGTTTAACTATGTCCCAAATGGAAACGGAGTTTTGTTAGATCTCGTTTTAGCCTCAAATGATATAGAATGCATTGTTGAAAAGGAAAATGACTATTTAATTAAAGAGGATATACATCATCCAGCACTATCATGCACAATTTCACTGCCAACTAATATTTCAAGCAACTTTACTGGTGACATTTCTGGAAATTATAATTTTAGAAGAGCAAACTACCCATTACTCTACTCATATATTGCAAACATAAACTGGGATGCAGTATTAATCAACACTCATATTGAAGATTCCTGCAACATGCTCTATAAGCAAATATATGAAGCCTTTGATCTATATGTACCAACATTTAAAAAGAGTAGTAAAACTTCAAATTATCCTCCTTACTTTAACAAAATAATTATCTCCACTATTGCAAAGAAGAATAAACTGCGTCTGACTTATAGGAAATCTAAACTGATTGATGACAAAAGCAAATTCGTTATGGTCAGAAATGAGCTAAAAATATTAATAAGAAAAGCCAAAACCCACTATATCAGAACAGCGGAAGATAGAGTCAACACAGATCCGTCTAAATTCTGGAGCTACATTAATTCCCTAAAAGGGAACTCTAGAATTCCAGGTTCCGTAACGTATAAAGATAAACTGTATACTGAAGCTAGTGACATCGTAAACTGCTTTGCGGATCATTTCAACTCCGTGCACATTGCCAAAGATAATAAGAATTACAAGCAGATAGAGAAATATGCACACTTGGGAGATTTCAGAATTTCCGAAGAGTTAGTTATTACTCATTTAAAGAAATTAAGTTCAAAACTAACAATGGGATTGGACCAGGTGCCGTCGTTGGTGTTGAAAGACTGTGCTCATGTATTAGCCCCCGCTGTCTCCCATATCTTCAATCTTATATTGAAACGTGGCAGTTTTCCGGATGTTTGGAAAAATGTACGAGTGTGTCCCGTCTTTAAATCGGGGGATAAAAGCAGCGCAGAAAATTATCGACCAATTGCCATCGTTAGCAATTTCTCAAAAACCCTGGAATCTATCTTATGCGAGCATATAACTTCTCTAGTAAACAGTGATATATCTAGTGAGCAGCATGGTTTTCTGAGGCGGAAATCTACAACATCCAATCTATTACAGTTTACGCAATTTGTATCTTCAGCATTAGATAATAAACGCCAGACTGACGTGATTTACACAGACTTTAGTAAAGCGTTTGATACTGTATCTCATGGCATTCTTATAGAAAAATTAAATACTTTTAATATTAATTCAAATGTGGTCAGTGTGATTCAGTCATATTTGTATAATCGGTTACACTTTGTTTATTATCAAGGATCAATCTCAAAATGTTATACTCCAACCAGCGGGATTCCACAGGGATCTAGTCTTGGCCCTTTGCTCTTTTTATTATTTATTAACGACCTACTTGGTTCTTTTAAATCGCAATGTCTACTTTATGCAGATGACCTAAAAATATTTAGTGCAATAAACGATGTCACTGATTGTATTAAGGTACAGGAGGATCTCGATGTATTAATTAGGTGGTGCGTCGACAATAGATTGTACCTGAACAAAAGTAAATGCTCCTTTATGACGTATTCTCGCAAGAAAAATAAAGTTGAGTTTGCTTATATGTTGGATGATCATGTGTTGAAGGAAATAACTGAAATAAAAGACCTCGGTGTAATCTTTGATTGCGGACTCACATTTAATTCACATATTTGTCAGTTGGTAAGGAACTGCTATCGAATTTTGGGTTTTATAATACGAAACAGCAAGAACTTTAGCAACCAAACTACTATTATTAGACTATACGTGTCATTCGTCATGAGTAAATTGAACTACTGTGCTCCGGTTTGGTCTCCCCATTATGACACATATGTCAATTATCTTGAGTCCGTACAGAAGAAATTCTTAAAATACTTGTTTTTTTCCTCACATGGGGTATACCCTGAAAGAGGTAGTTACGACGACTTAGTAAATTACTTCGGATGTGTAACAATTCATACAAATCATAAAATTGTCGCAGTTTTATATCTGTTTAAAATACTAAATAACTACATAGATGACTCTCTGACCTTGAATGATATTCAGATTAATGTCCCAAAGTCATCTATGAGAAATTGTCATACGTTCAGGTACTCTATTCCCAGTACAAATCACCACTCAAACTCCCCTGTAATTAAAATGTGCAAAATTTATAATGATATTCAAACCAGCTGTGATATTTTCGGTCAATCATTACATGATTTTAAACAAAGTGTGCTGCAACATTTTAATTAAGATTTATTCTCGTAATGATATTATTTGTTATCTTTTAAATATTTTTAATTGTCATATATATGTGTATAAATATCATACATTTATATTTGTGTGTTTAGTGTTTTATATTTTTATATTTAGTTCAATCTGTAATTTACACTTTTGTATTATTATTGAAATTGCTCTGTAATTGGGCTGTAGTCTGTTGGGCAATAAACTATTATTATTATTATTATTATATTTTAAAGGTATTGTTTCTTTAAAATTAATCGTATAAATAAGACGGTTCTGACATAGGCTTGTGCCATTTAGTCACAACTAAATAGTGCTATTTACACTGAAAAAATTAATGATAACTTTAAACAAGCAATATGTTTATATACAAGCCTGCCAAGTAACGTGTTTCTGTTAAGGGGAAGTCGACCGCTCTCTAAACGTCTAAAACTAAGCATAATGCCGACTTAATTACATCGTTGTTTAGGGATGAAATATTTTGAAAAAATAGGTATACTTCAAGGAAAGTACAATCTTTAAGCCCGTTTCAATAAAATATTATATACTTTTACCATTATTTTATAAAATAATATCAAACATTGGTAAACTAGCGAAATCGCGTTCCTAATTTCATTTTTTTCTGCAGTATCTATGAAAAATATTGAAAAATTTAATCAGTCACATTGTAGATAATTCCTTTGCAAAGACATGTGATTTTTTTATTTATTTATTTGGTTAAATATAGTCACTAGGATGTCGCGCGTAAAACAGTTTTTCAAATTTTCTGAAACTTCAATATCGCGCGACATCCCAGTGAATTTATTGTACGATAGAAATAATTGGAAAAAATTAAAATTCTTCGAAAAGAATTCTTCTACAGTGTGACTGATTTAGTTTCCTAATATTTTTTATAAATATTGTAAAAAAAATTATATTGAAGATGCGATTACGCTAGTTTAACAATGTTTAATATTTTTTTATAAAAGAACGGTCAAAGTGGGAAATACAATGAGAGCCAAAATGATTTGTTCATTTTTAATAGGAAATAACACATGAATTATTTTAAATGCAGAAATAATATAAATGACATCTTAAAAAGTAATAATGGGAGTTTTACTTTTTGAATATAGTGTGTGTTAAATGTCCGCCACCCTTCTCCACACACTCTTCTAAACGACGGACGAAATCTGCCATAACTCGTTGAAGCATATCCTGTGTAATAGCTTCAATTTCTTGTCGGATATTTCTTTTGAGCTCCTCTATATTTCTAGGCTTACTCTTGAACACCCTACTCTTTAAATATCCCCAAAGAAAAAAGTCTGGAACAGTAATATCGGGAGATCTCGGGGGCCAATTAAAATCACCGTTTCGAGAAATTAGTCTATTCGGAAATGTCGGACGCAGGATCTCCATACTTATTCTTGCAGTATGACAGGTCGCACCGTCTTGTTGAAAAAAGTGATTTCTTTCTTCTTCTTCAATTTGCGGTATAAATAATGTCTGGAGCATATGTGCATACCGTTGAGAATTAACCGTGACTGTTTCGCCGTTTTCTTCAAAAAAAATATGGACCGATGATTTTTGACGATGATACAGCACACCAAACAGTCACTTTTGGGGAATGTAAGGGTCTTTCATAGATTTCACACGGGTTTTCGGTAGCCCAGTATCGAAAATTCTGTTTATTTACCAAGCCATGTAAAGTGAAGTGTGCTTCGTCGCTCATGAAAAGATGTTGTGCGATATCGGGTTCCTCATTGCTTAACTCCAAAAAACCTTCACAAAACTCAACACGGCTTTGTTTATCACGATCAGTTAACTTCTGCACCACTGCTATTTTGTATGGATGAAACTTCATTTTGTGCAGCATTCTTCGGGTACTTGTTGCAGTTAAATTTAACGCTGCCGCATGCCGCCGAACTGATCGATTTGGGCTACGCAGAATTGATTGTCTCACCCGTTCCTCATTTTCACGATTGCATGCAGAGCGAATCCTCCCGGCTGATTTTCTTCTCTCAACTGACCCATGATTTCGCCACTTCCTTACCCAATACGAAATAACAGTTCGAGCCGGAACATCACGAACATTAAAATGTAGACGAAATAAACGTTGAGTTTGAATAATTGAACTTAATTTAAGAAATTTTTCAACACAAAATATGCGTTGCTGTATGTTCCAACGCAGCATTTTGACAACTGTCAAAATATCTCCAAAGTCTCCTCTTTCAAATTGTTATCAGTAATATAGCGATTAATAAATAGTTATATTTGTTATTGCCTATTAAAAATGAACAAATCATTTTTGCTCTCACTGTATTTTACTGAGACAGGCAAACTGGAAAATGGTGATATTATTTGGTGCTATTTACACTGAAAAAATAAATGATAACTTTAAACAAGCAATATGTTTATATACAAGCCTGCCAGGTAACGTGTTTCTGTTAAGAGGAAGTCGACCGCTCTCTAAACGTCTAAAACTAAGCATAATGCTTATTTGGTATCCAATATATAAAACACATGGCAATCGATTAGAAAAAGTACAACGTAAATTTATGAAATACCTACATTATCGCTCAGAAGGCTTTTATCCCGAACGTGATTATGACTACAACGACTTGTTATCTAGATATAATATGAACACACTGTCACAACGCAGATTTATTAAGAGTTTGGGTTATCTTCAAGACATTCTCCTAAATAAAGTTGATTGCGGTGACTTGCTTGAGCAGATTTATTTTAAAATAAACAGTGTATCAACGAGATCAAATTGTTTGTTCTGTAATGAATTTTCCCGCACAAATCACCTGAGAAGATCACCCTTATTAATTATGGTTTCAAATTATAACCAAGTGTCTCAACTTTGCGACATATTTCATGATTCAAAGAAAAACAAGATTGAAAAGATCATATCTCTAGATAATTTAATGCAATAATTTTAATGTAATGGGTCATAGATACTATTTATTATTTTAAAATGATATAATTTGTAGGCTGTGAACCTTTGTGCTATCAGGATAATTTAAAACTTGTATGTGTTTACTTGTGTCACGTGCGTATATATGATGGTGCACCACCTCATACAGCAAGAATTTCAAGAGAATGGTTGGACGAACATTTTCCAAATAGATGGATTGGGCGCAATGGACCCATACTATGGCCAGCAAGGTCGCCGGATATGAATCCACTTGATTTTTTCGTTTGGGGATTTTTAAAAGAAAAGGTGTATGCAACACCTCCAGTGGACAATGTAGACGTCATGAATAGAATTCGTGTTGCAGTGGAATTAATTACTGAAGAGATGTTGCTCCGAGTAATTAATTCTATCCCACGACGGCTCCAGATCTGCTTAGAAACGGATGGTTATCAATTCGAACATTTACTTTAATCTTTCATTTTTGATGTATACTTCAAATATTAATTTTTGTAGATTTGTTAAATTTATGATTATTATTAAATTAAACACTTGTTTGATCCATTGTTGCCAAATTTACATTTCTTTAAATTGGCTCGTGAGGAGTTATAAGCCACAATACAATATTTTCTTACTTAAATTTTCTGCTTGAAATTAATCAATGAACCACTCTACCTGAAGATTATCACACTTTTTCTGGCCACCTTGTATATACTTTATATTTTTAGTCACATCTTATTGTTATTGTTATTTGTGTGTAATATTTATGTTTATATGATTTATGTGATGTTTTATATGTGAATTTAAATTATTGTAAATTTTCCCTGTGATTGGAACGTTGTTCTGTTGGGTTAATAAAGAATAAATAAGTAAATAAATAAATAAATAAATAATTTAAGATTCCACTTTCCTTAAAGTATGCCAATTTTTTCAAAATATTTCATCCCTAAACAAGGATGTAATTAAGACGGCAGTATGCTTAGTTTTATACGTTTAGAGAGCGGTCGACTTCCTCTTAAACATTTTAATTTGTTTGAATATTTGATTTAAACATGTTACGTGTTTATATCAACATTATAAGAAGTAAGAATGTTTGACAGAAACACGTTACATGTTTGAATCAAACCCTTTACATGGCAGGCTCTTATATTTTGTTTTTGTGTATATCGAAATGATAAAAAATAAAAATGTCATCTTTGTTTAACCTATTAACAACCGAGCAATTATAAAGTTAACTCTAAAAGTTTACTGGGAATTTTTCTTATAAATATACATAATAAAAACGCTGTAAATTTTCAAACATTCATCAATTTTATGAAAGCGTTTAATTTGAAGTTACGAGCGAGTATTTCCACTCCCAGATTAAGCATGAAGTAAAATTTCGAGTTTAGAAAAGCCTGAAAATTTGGTTTGGTCGCGTAGCGCGAAGCGCGGAGCGGCCAAACCAAATTTTCAGGCTTTTCTAAACTCGAAATTTTACTTCATGCGCCACGCGTGTTAAACACGAAAATATTGTGATGTTAGAAATACACTTAAAAATACTTTTTTTAAAACGAGTAATCAAAATATTTATACATCAAAATATTTATACTTTTTCACACACATTTTCAAGTCAGGTCAAATAATACAACTTAAATTTAAATTTAAATTTAAACAACAAAAAATTAATGTCCTTGCTTTATTGCATAAATAATAATAATAATAATAATCATTTATTTCTCAGCAGAATAAATTCTATTTACAGAGGAAAATACAGTTTTTTTTAAATATACTAACTAAAAATAAACATTAATACTAAAAATAAACAATAATACAAAATGGTAGAAATAAAGTACAGTAGTGGATAAATTATATGGCATATTTGATAAATGGTGTTTAGCCCATTAAACGCCATTGATGCATATACGCAACATTATTAGTTATTAGTTAGTAAAATTACTAAATTAATTAATTTGATATATTATATTATTTGATTTGACTTGAAAATGTATGAAGAAAAACGTGAATATTTTGTTATTTAAATATCTCAATTATTACTCATTAAAACAATGTTTTCAGTGTATTTCTAACTTTACAATATTTCAGTGTTTTATACGCGTGGCGCATGAAGTAAAATTTCGAGTTTAGAAAAGCCCCGTGAAAATTTGTCTCGGGTCGCTGCGCGACCCTCGACAAATTTTCTACGCGGGGCTTTTCTAAACTCGAAATTTTACTTCATGCTTAGTCTGGGAGTGGAAATACTCGTTCTAAACTTCATATTGTACGTTTTTATACAAAATCGACGAAGGCCTTGCATTTACAGCGTATATATTATGTATATTTAAAAGAAAAATTCACAGTATGTAATACAATAAGTCATTCGTAAAAATCATTAAAAGAAGTGTAGAATTTTACCTAAATTCAACTTTTAGAGTTAACTTTATAATTGCTCGGCCATTAATGGGTTAATGGATTAACGTCTATTTAATATAGGAAATGAAAATAACAAAATAATCAGCACGTTCTGACTTCTAATATGAAAGCAAAAACGTCAGTCTTAAATTTGGTTGGCGTTCACTTTGTGGTACATCTTTATAACAATTTAATTAAAATACCTAACTTTGTTTTACCACTTTTAATAAAAGTGGTAAAACAAAGTTAATAAAACACTTAACTTTGTTTTACCACTTTTATTAAAAGTGGTAAAACAAAGTTAAGTATTTGGATTGATTGAGTTACTTGAAGATAATTATACTTTGATTAAAAAACACTTAGAACCTTTCTTCAATACTTTATTTTGTAACCAAATGTACATTTCGGACACGAAGTGTCCATTATCAATGGTTTGATACTAATATAAATAAAGTATTGAAGAAAGGTTCTAAGTGTTTTTAATCAAAGTTAAGTATTTTAATTTTTATAAACGTCAGTGTCAATAATCACAACTGATCGAATAGAAAAGCTGAAAATAATAATTAGTTTTAGCAAAAATTAAAAAGAAAAAAAGTATAATTGCTGGAAAACCAACTTTCATGCGAGGAAAAGTTAGTTTACCAGCAATTATACGTTTTTTTTTAAATGTTGTTAAAACTAATTATTCATTTATAGTTTTTCTATTCGATTAGATGTGATTATCTTGATTAATTTTAAAATACTAATTTCTGAGACACTGTTCTAGACAAGCGTTTCTCAGTGGCTTGATTTTTGTCTGTAAAGTATAAAAAAGCAAGCACACAATTACTTATTAATTGTTTGTACTTCTAAAAACTTGATATAGACTCATTATTAATTTCATAATAAAGCGTTAGAAAATACATACAAATTCAAGATCCACCATCTTATCTCATATTTATTAATTTCTACTATTTCGTAATGACTATTCGATTAGTTGTGATTATCTTGATAAATTTTTTTTTTTTTTGAGTTTGCCTTTTGCCTGGCCTTGGGAACTTGCCCATTAGCCAACATATTTTATTTATATTTGTATTAATTGTTAGGATTACAATTTGTAGTATGCTATTATTTCATACGGACAAACACTCACATTCATACCACACCCAGGGTCACGACGAGAAATTATTTTTAAATAAAGTCTCGCCGTGCACGGGAATCGAACCCGAATTTGTGGATCGCCGAGCGATACAGCCCGGCGACGTTACCGCTCGGCCACCACCTGCCCTGATTAATTTTAAAATACTGAATTTTAAGACACTGTTCTAGACAAGCGTTTCTCCTGGGCTTAATTTTTTTGTCTGAAAGTATAAAAAAAAGCAAGCACACAATTACTTATTAATTGTTTGTCCTTGTAAGAACTTGATATAGACTCATTATTAATTACATAATAAAGCGTTACAAAAAATATATTCAAATATAAGATCCACCATCTTATCTCATATTTATTAATTTCTAGTATTACGTAATGAGAAATTTAATATAACCTTCAATTTTGAAATTACATTTTGTCCCATCTTATACAGTTTCGTGTATATTCTCTTTTATTTATCTCGTTGGGGGGAAATATAATCCTTCGGTAAAATAAGATTAAATTTACTAGAAGGACGACTGAAATAATTAATATCGTTCGGAACATACAAGACTTGAAGGTGAGAAGGGAGATTTTCCCAGAAATTTAGTGATTAAATAAAAAAGCAGTTATAGTTTATATAAAATGAGGAGAGCAGGCTGTATAAATATTGAGAAGCAGTTCATTTTTGAGCTTCGGATCAGTGCCTAATTTATATTTTCTTCAAATTACAAGAAATTAACACTGATCTGCAATTTTAGCTCCGCTTCGTTTCGCAACCAAACCAAATTTTCAGACTTTTCCTAGTTTGAAAGATGTACACTTCTGTGCAAAAAAAATTATGCACAAGTCTTATAACTCACACTTTTGGCGAGGATGTACTTTCAGTAATCCATTTTGCCGAAAAAGGTCGTAAAATGGATTTACTGGAAGCACTAGAAATACACAAGGCCCGAATTAATCCCGGAATTTCCCTTCTTAATGACTAGGTTGACCTAATGTACACCCCTCTCTTCGAAGCCGTATAAATAGTTTTTAACGTGTAATTTGTATTTACTTTAGTTTGAGAATGACTACTAGATAGTCGAAACTAGTCACACAATTAAATGCAAGATCCAGTGGTTAAACAAAGTGAAACGTGTTTTATTTACAAGTGTTTTTTCACAATATTATAGTTGTATAATTCGGGTCTCTTTTAATTGCTTAGCAGCAGTTTGAACAAATAATAAAACACTATAACACATATTTCTGCTCCCAATGTTTCCTAACTCTGAAAACAGTGTCTTTACTGATGTTCACCAATCGAGCAATTTGCCTAATAGAAAAACCTTCTTGTAACTATAATAGAATTCGATTTTTTTGATTATTGTCGTCATTTTGAGATATATATATATATATATATCTCAAAATGACGACAATAATATATATATATATATATATATATATATATATATATATATATATATATATATATATATATATATACAGAGAGTTTTATGTAACACCGAACATTTTCATAACGAGAATTTTTCTTTTAAGTATACATAAGCATACGTTGTACATTTGGAGACGCTCGGTTTGTTAAAAGTATTTAATTTAAAGCTTTAAACGAGTGTTTTCCACTCCCAGGCTAAGCATGAAGTAAAATTTCGAGTTTAGAAAAGCCTGTAAATTTGGTTTGGTCGCGTAGCGCGAAGCGCGGAGCGGCCAAACCAAATTTTCAGGCTTTTCTAAACTCGAAATTTTACTTCATGCGCCACCGGCACGAAACACTGATGCAATGTATAGTTCAGAGGTGTGTTTTAAACTTCGTAATATGTCAGTGTTTTGTATCGGTGGCGCATGAAGTAAAATTTCGAGTTTAGAAAAGCCTGAAAATTTGGTTTGGCCGCTCCGCGCTTCGCGCTACGCGACCAAACCAAATTTTCAGGCTTTTCTAAACTCGAAATTTTACTTCATGCTTAGTCTGGGAGTGGAACACACTCATTTCAAGTTTCAAATTGATATTTTTTAACAACGAGTATCTAAAGATTTACGACATATACGGTATACACTTGTAAATAAAACACTTTTTACTTTATTTAACCACTGGATCTTACATTTAATTGTGTGACTAGTTTCGACTTTAGTTTGAGAATGACTACTAGATAGTCGAAACTAGTCACACAATTAAATGTAAGATCCAGTGGTTAAACAACGTAAAAAGTGTTTTATTTACAAGTGTATTTAAGATGTACCACAAAGTGAACGCCTACAACACCAAACAATATACGGTATAATTGAGACGTATACTTGAAAGAAAATCTCCCTGTGTGTACAAGTTGAGGCAATAATTGCGATTGATTGGCTACAATTTTTAATGGTCATATAGGCAACCCAATTTACACATAACCTAAAATACAAAGTTGTCAAATTGTATTGAATGAACATGTTCGGTGTTACATAAAACTCTCTGTATATATATATATATATATATATATATATATATATATATATATACATATATATATATATATACATATATATATACATAAATCTTTGTTGGCAAATTTTGGTAATAGTAATAATTCAAAAATATAATACAATTAAATAAAGTAAAAATTAAATAAGTTGCCAATTGGCTATCGACCGTTGGTCTTTCTGCCTGGAATTATAGAGTTCTGTCCTTGTCAGTTATTGTGTAGGAAATGTCTTGATCGCTAATGTCGTCCATTGTCTAGTCAAATGAATTTAATTGTCGTGATCACTAGGGTTATGAAATGATGAAATGAAATCATGAATTGTAGAGGTAAAACGTTTACGTTTGGGAGTGATATTAGGGTTTTGAGAAATGCATAAAGAGTGTAGGAGATTATAAAGGGTGGGGTTTGAGGCGAATTTATCAGCTAAATAGGATAGGCGGGTTTCGATGGGGGTAACTTTTGTTAGTTTGTACAGCAGGAGGTGGGAGGGGTTGTGCAGTGGGTTTTGGGGGTGACGGATTTTGGTAAGCACTCTCAGGGCCGATCTTTCGGCGACTTGTAAATGTTTGAGTGTAGTAGGATGGGGATTGTGGAAGAGGATAGCGACATAGTCAAGTAGGGGGTGGCATATCATTTTATATATATGAACGGCTGTTTTTGTGCTAATTCCTTGTTGTTTGAAGGTCAGCTTTGAAAGTAAGGTTGGGGCCAAAGAGGATACCTCAATATTTGCAAGTAGTTGAAGGGCGGATAACTTGATTGTTTAAAAAAATTGAGGGAGTGGTTTGCTCGGTGAAAAGGAATTAGAAGCTGGGTTTTATTGGGGTTTATGGAAATTCGCCATTGCGCAAACCATGTTTGAATGGTGTCGATAATGCCCTGTAGAGTGCTGAGGGCTATTGGGAGTGTGGGAGCATGTGCGATTAACGCAGTATCATCGGCGTATAGGTGAGGGTAGGCAGATTTATCAAAATCGTTAGGATCGGGGTTGTACATATCATGGACAAAAAGGTTTTAAAGAAATGGTGATAGCGGGGATCCTTGTGGGAGGCCTTGCTCAGGAGTAAAGGCGCTGGAAAAGGTGTGGCGTATTTTAACTTGAAGGGATCTGTTGTGCAGGAAACTGTCTAAGACAGTGATGGGGAAACTACGGCCCGCGGGCCAAGTCCGGCCCGCGGAAAGGTTTAATCCGGCCCGTTTAAGAGTGCCGTCGTGAGAATATTTGAACGCGTTCTTACTTCGTAATGTGACGACCCGCATAAAAACTACCTACCTACGATTAAGCATTATTCTTTGGCCCGCTACGATTGTCTGGTTATTACAAATGGCCCGTCTTAAAAAAGTTTCCCCACCACTGGTCTAAGAGGTTGATTAGGTGTGGAGGTATATTAAGGGAGCTGCACTTGAACAGCAAGCCCTGGTGCCAAACTGAATCCAACGCTTTTTGAATGTCTAGGAATAATATGTCAGATTTACGACCTTCAAGGCTTGCTGTTTGACAGTTGGACGTGAGAATGGACATTTTAATAGTAACCCATTAACGGCCGAGCAATTATAGAGTTAACTCTAAAAGTTGATTTTAGGTAAAATTCTACACTTCTATTTATGATTTCTCCGAATGAGTTATTGTATTACATTCTATGAACTTTTCTTTAAATATAAATAATGTATACTTTTTTTTTTTTAATTGATGAGGCGGATACATGATGAAACTCCATAATACTATTTGAAATAAAACAACGCAGTTGGGAGGGTTTCACTTTTATTGTTGAACACTGCAACATGTTTCACTACACAGTGGCTTCATCAGGCAGATGAAATTATTATTCATCATCATCTGCCTGATGAAGCCACTGTGTGGTGAAACATGTTGCAGTGTTCAACAATAAAAGTGAAACCCTCCCAACTGCGTTGTTTTATTTCAAATAATGTATACGCTAAATAAATTGATTGTGAGTTACGTGAAGATCAAATTAATTTGACGAATAAAGCGCTAATAACCTTTCTTCACACTTTTATTTGAATTACCAAATGTACATTTCGGACACAAAGTGACCATTATCAATGGATTAACACTGCGTGTGCTAATCCATTGATAATGGTCACTTTGTGTCCGAAATGTACGTTTGGTAATTCAAATAAAAGTGTGAAGAAAGGTTATTAGTGCTTTATTCGTCAAATGTATACGCTGTTAATGTAAAGCATTCGTCGATTTTGTATAAAAACATGCAATATAAAGTTTAGAACGTGTATTTCCACTCCCAGACTAAGCATGAAGTAAAATTTCGAGTTTAGAAAAGCCCCGCGTAGAAAATTTGTCGAGGGTCGCGCAGCGACCCTCGACAAATTTTCACGGGGCTTTTCTAAACTCGAAATTTTACTTCATGCGCCACGCGCATAAAACACTGAAATATTGTGAAGTTAGAAATACACTGAAAACATTCTATTTAAATTAGTAATAATTCAGATATTTAAAAAACAAACTATTTAAGTTTTTCTTCATACATTTTCAAGCCAAGTGAAATAATATAATATATGAAATTAAGTTATTTCGTAATTTAATTAACATAAAATTAATAATGTTGCTTATATGTACCAATGGCACATAATGGGTTAAGGAAATTGACATATCTACGTAACTAGGAAACTCATTACGTCCGCTTAATATTATAACATGTTCTATGTACTTAATTTTATTGCAAAGAAGTGTACTTCATATACAGAGAGTTTCATGTAACACCGAACATTTTCATCTAAT
The DNA here is from genome assembly GCA_932526585.2 of Philonthus cognatus. NCBI lineage: Eukaryota > Metazoa > Arthropoda > Insecta > Coleoptera > Staphylinidae > Philonthus > Philonthus cognatus. The sequence continues at coordinate 76,094,041 of OW052245.1, forward strand.
ACAATTTGACACCTTTAATTTTAAAATAATGTATAAATTGGGTTGCCTATATGACCATTACATGTTGTAGCGAATCAATCGCAATTAATGCCTTAACTTATACATACAGGGAGTTCTCCTTTCAACTCTTCGTGTCCCAATTACAGAGCATATGCCGTAAATCTTTAGATACTCGTTTTTTTTTTAAAGAGTTCAATTTGAAAGTTAAAATGAGTATGTTCCACTCCCAGACTAAGCATGAAGTAAAATTTCGAGTTTAGAAAAGCCTGAAAATTTGGTTTGGTCGCGTAGCGCGAAGCGCGAAGCGGCCAAACCAAATTTTCAGGCTTTTCTAAACTCGAAATTTTACTTCATGCGCCACCGGTACAAAACACTGACATTACGAAGTTTAAAACACACCGCTAAACTTAACATTGCATCAGTGTTTTGTACCGGTGGCGCATGAAGTTTGGCCGCTCCGCGCTTCGCGCTACGCGACCAAACCAAATTTTCAGGCTTTTCTAAACTCGAAATTTTACTTCATGCGCCACCGGTACAAAACACTGACATTACGAAGTTTAAAACACACCGCTAAACTTAACATTGCATCAGTGTTTTGTACCGGTGGCGCATGAACTAAAATTTCGAGTTTAGAAAAGCCTGAAAATTTGGTTTGGCCGCTCCGCGCTTCGCGCTACGCGACCAAACCAAATTTTCAGGCTTTTCTAAACTCGAAATTTTACTTCATGCTTAGCCTGGGAGTGGAAAACACTGGTTTAAAGCTTCAAATTACATTCTTTTAATAAACCGAGCGTCGGCAAATGTACAACGTATGCTAATGTATACTTAAACGAAAAATTCTCATGTTCGGTGTAACATAAAACTCTCTGTATGTTTAAAACCAAGTGTTTAAATTAAATATCGAGAACTAGATGTACTTCATGCTTAATCAAGGAGTGGAAACTGGTTTAAACATTTAATAAACACCAACAGATGATAATCAAAATAATTATAATAATTGCAATTGATTATAAAATTAAACCTCACACCGAGTACGCTTATTAATTAATTATCCCAAATTATTTACCGTTATTTGTGCATGGCACCGAGATAATTCGGCAATTTAATCCGTTGACTCTGTCCCCTAGGGCACTCGGATATTTGCCCGCAGGAGAGTTTTGGGGTGCTATAAAGGGAAAACTAAGACTTTGCAAATGTCAGGAATTCGGGGAGCCGTTCGCAAATTTCGCAAATTCGAGTTTTCGGTTTTGCTGCCCCTCCGGCGGGATCAGTTTCTTTTCACACCGCTGTATAAACGGTTAATTAAAACGTTAATTAGCGGGGATGGGTTGAAAGGAAGCGTGCCGGTGACGCTTTTACGTGTGTTTTAATTTCCGGGACATTCATGCCGCGCCTTTTTAATGGATTATTGTCTTCTAGGGACTGTATTACTATTATTGTGTGGAGTATATTTTACTACGCACAATAATGATAATATGCCAGTTATTTCTCATAAACACATTTTATTAGTTAAACTAAAGAGAGTTAGATTTAAAAAAATTAACGGAAAGTGACAAAATCATAATTTAAGTTTAAATGTTACGATTTTTCATTCAATACATATGCATTTTTGTTCATTTATTTAATGATGTATAAACAACAAATTTATGCCAGTTTAATTTTGTCAATGAAATACCATGGAAACCAAAATATGTAATGTATGGATATTTCATCAAAATTCATTGAATATGACCCAATATTGAAATATCCATACATTACATATAAACCAAAATATGTAATGTATGGATATTTCATAGCCAAAAATAAACTCAACACATTACCCGGGGCCCGCCGTGGCCGAGCGGTTGAGCCGCCGGTTTCGCCAAATCGGTCACGGAGGTGATCTGGGTTCGATTCCCAGCGGAGGCGAGTAATTTTTCTAACGAAAAATACTCGTCTCCGGTTCCATGGATGTGTGTGAATGTGTTGTGACGTCCAAATTAGTCGAAATATATGTTAATATAAATCAACGTTAGTGGCTGAATGGTAAAAACCTATGCCAAACAAACAAACAAAAAAAAAAAACATTACCCTACTACCGTCAAGTTAAATAATATATGTACTTGAACAAAAAAATCCCCGTATGTTTCTTCTGCAGCCCCACCAATAAAAAGTATCACAAGCCTCCACTGGTAATGGATATTACTCTATCGAAGTGTCATTAATATTATCATTAACAGGAAATGTTAAATAAACAGTATTTTTTTCAGTGTTTTTGAGTTTACGTGAAGTAATTATTACACATAAAAAAACTGCTATTCTTTACTTTACTTTTTAAAAGTGAAGTAAGGAATAACAATCTGATTATGTGTATATAATATATCAGGTATTCGATAAAAAAAAACGCCCAACGGCACACTTCTGTTATTTATTGGCCGATTTAAATGAACTAAAAAAACAAAGTCAATGGCCGTTTAAAAACTGCTACTACAAAATGATTATGATATTATATATTGTTTCAAGATTAACTTCATTGCCAAATAATAGACAACTTTATAATTTTAAATGATGGCATAAACTTTTCTTATTTTATTAAATTAGACATTGTTTTTACAATATATCAGATACCTTTCTCTCATTAATCACTTTGTAAAACATTTTCAAAAATATATTGGTTTGTAAATAAAATTCACTTGGTTTTGTTTCACTTACATGTATTTTATTTTCTACTAATTTCGGCTTAATGCCATTATTTGATAATGGCATTAAGCCGAAACTAGTAGAAACTAAAATATTTTATTTATTTATTTATTTATTCCCATATATATTTTAATACAATAGACATATTTTTATATACTTGATCAGATATTTAGTTTTAGTTTATAATTATATAGATAATTTTAATCATTAAGTATACTTTATATATCTCGTGTTCGACACAGTCAAATATGTATTTACATTATTTTTGGAAATAAACATTATTATTATTTTTTTTTTTTTTAAAAGCCGGACTACCCTCTTTGCCTATACGTCCCTGATACCGTACAGAGAGGGAGCCGCGTTTTCCAATAGCAACCTCCTCCAAACCTGGAGGTAAGGTAACTATTGGTTTCCGCTACTGTAGGCTCTAAGTAGACGAAGAGAGCCTAGGATAACCGCCTTTTGCATATGTCCGGCTAGAGTGTTTGTTGCCTCACGGCAGGCCGGAATGGTTTTTAGGTTGTCGACTAGCGCCCGGTGTATACCACCTAACGAACCAATTATGAGGACAACCAGCTTGACAGAGTAGCCTGAGTGCAGCGCGCTAAGCTCATATATAAGGTCTTGATATTTCCTCCGTTTTTCCTCATGTTTCAAGACAATGTTTGCGTCTGCCGGTGCAGAGAATTCGATAACAAACATTGTCTTGAGTTGGTGGTCCATGAGGACCACGTCAGGCTTGTTTGCTTGTATTTGCCTAACTGTGGGGAATGAAAAGTTCCAGAATATCCGGCACCTCTCATTCTCCACGACGGAGTCTATTTCCCTAGGGGCGTAAGGCAGCACAGCAGTGTCATCCATGCCATACGAGTACCTGAGATGGAAGTACAGGACTCGCAGTGCCGCGTTGTGTCGATTGATGTAGGCCGAAGATGCATACACTCCGCAGGCAGAGAGTAAATGCGTTAAAGTCTCCGGCGCCCGATGGCAGGCTCTACAGCTTACATCGGGGACTTCTACACCCATTATGCGGCTACGGTATACTAGCGTGTTAATTACACCGTCCTGACATGCGATGATAAAACCCTCCGTCTCGGATTTTAGTCCAGCCGATCGTAGAAAACTAAAAGTAAGCTGTCTGGACAAGCCAAGTTCAATATTCTTGAAGAAAATAGAGTGCATTGACTTGTCCATATGGCTTCGGAGCAGGTCCATGTTTTCTGCTTCTTTTAGCTGGGTTCTTAGTTTGGCGGGAGATAGGTTGGCGAGCTCCCCGCGACCATTGCTGAAATCTAACCCATAGTTTTCCGAGACTTTTTGTGCTGCCTTGAATAGAAATGCTCCAGTGCCTGCCTTCTCATGCTCTCGCACCAAACGCAGTAAGGGATCTGAGCTTTTTGATATTTTACATGCTGTACATAAGACTACTCTGTTGTGTGCCCTTTCCAAGTTTATGAGTCCTCTGCCTCCTACTGAACGTGGTAAGTATAAGCGCTCCACCGAAGACCTAGGATGCAGGCTTCTGAAGAGGTGCATTCGCTTACGGGTGTCTATGTCGAGAGCGTGCAGTTCTTCTGAAGTGAAGTAAGGAATAACAGCCTTTTTATGTGTAACAATCATTTCACGTAAACTCAAAACAAACAGTTATAAATCAATCAATTAATTAATCTATTGGTCTATTAGATAGTATTATAAAATATTAGACAAATCATGCAAACACATAATAATAAAATTCTTGTTCACATGATTTTTTAGCAATGAATGTAGTATGCCTTGAAATGAAAAAAAAATGCAACATACGATGTTGTAAAGATAAGCAATTTATGTATTCAACAAACATTTTGAGAATGTCATTTATTGTATAGTAATGTCAACCAAAAAAGAACAACATTTGTAAATTGGCCTTTTAATACTGTTTAAATTGTTTATTGGTTTATATTTAAAATCTGCGTGTTCCGTTAACTAATTTATTATACATTTACAGTTTGTTATTATTTTTATGTCAACTTTAATATTTAATAAATACTTAATTTCTTAAATGGAAATTACACCTGCACTACTTATTTATTCTATGCTATACAAAGTTTTCAAATAAACAAGATTAAACTAAATTCAAATTTGATGTTAAGAAACAGGATTTACCAAACCTAACCCTCAAATTTGCTACATAAAGTTTCCAAATAAAGAAGATTCAACTAATCTAACCTCCACATTTGATGTTAAGAAAGAGGATTTACCAAACCTAACCCTCAAATCTGCTACATAAAGTTTCCAAATAAAGAAGATTCAACTAATCTAACCTCCACATTTGATGTTAAGAAACAGGATTTAACAACCCTAACCCCTAAATTTGATGTAAGCAAACAGGATTTAATTATCCTAACCTACAAATTTGATGTATAACAAACAGGATTTCACCAATTTAACCTCAACAACAACCTCAAAGATATCAATAAAAATGTCAATAAAGAAATCAATAAACAGGATTTTACAAATGTCATTTCCAAATTTGATTTAGACACTGGAGATTTCAACGATGTAAGTTTTAAAATTGATGTTAACGATGTAGTGTCTTTGATGTGTTATGTTAAACTTAAATGTTAGACGTAACCTTACCATAAATGACTTTTGTAACTTTTTTTCCAAGAAAGACTAATTATTATTTTTGAAAAATATAATTTCAAATAGAAGGTTTATTTTAATTTTGTTTCGACAACAATAGTTTTGAAAAACAACACACAGCGCATTATTGGGTTTAGAAAAATAATGGCTAACGATAAAACAAGTGTTTTCCACTCCCAGACTAAGCATGAAGTAAAATTTCGAGTTTAGAAAAGCCCCGCGTAGAAAATTTGTCGAGGGTCGCGCAGCGACCCGAGACAAATTTTCACGGGGCTTTTCTAAACTCAAAATTTTACTTCATGCGCCACGGGCATAAATCATTGGTTCAAAGTGAAGTCTGAATTTTTAAACGTGATTTAGTTAAATATTTTTTTAAAGGCACACTATTATTTCAATTTATTTTCGACGACAATATTTTTAAAAAACAACATGTTGGGCATTATTGGATTCAAAAACAATGATGCCTAAATTGTTTTTGAATCCAATAATGCCCAACATGTTGTTTTTTAAAAATATTGTCGTCGAAAATAAATTGAAATAATAGTGTGCCTTGGAAAAAATATTTAACTAAATCACGTTTAAAAATTCAGACTTCACTTTGAACCAATGTTTTATGCCCGTGGCGCATGAAGTAAAATTTCCAGTTTAGAAAAGCCCCGTGAAAATTTGTCTCGGGTCGCTGCGCGACCCGAGACAAATTTTCTACGCGGGGCTTTTCTAAACTCGAAATTTTACTTCATGCTTAGTCTGGGAGTGGAAAACACTCGTTTTATCGTTAGCCATTATTTTTCTAAACCCAATAATGCGCTCTATGTTGTTTTTTTAAAATATTGTCGTCAAAAATTGTATTCAAAAACAATAATGTTTAATATGTTGCTTTTCAAAAATATTGTCGTCAAAAATAAATTGAAATAAATCTTCTATTGAAAATTAAATTAAAGAAAAATCAAATTAGTGTGTCTTGCTACATCAATTTAAAAAATTCGGACTTCACTTTAAACCAATGTTTTATGCCCGTGGCGCATGAAGTAAAATTTCGAGTTTACAAAACCCCCGCGAAAATTTTCCACGCGGGACTTTTCTAAACTCGAAATTTTACTTCATGCTTAGTCTGGGAGTGAAAAACACTCGTTTAATCGTTCGACATTATATTCCTAACCCCAATAATGCACAGTATGTTGTTTTTTAAAATATTGTTGTCGAAACAAAATTAAAATAAACTTTCTACTTGAAATTATATTTTTCAAAAATTATAATTGGTGTGCTTTGGAAATTAAGTTACAAAAGTCAGTTATTATAAGATTATGTCTAACTATTCAGGTATAACATAACACATCAAAGACTCTACATAGAGCAATTTTAAAGCTTACATCGTTGAAATCTCCAGTGTTTAAATCAAATTTGGAAGTTACGTTTGTAAAATCCTGTTAATGTCTAATGTAATTATAATAAATATATTCAGGCAGCCGTTTAAAAATGTTAAGTTGGCTATTATTTGGCAATGAAGTTATTATTGAAACAAATCAATATTAATGTTATTTTTTACTTTTTAAACGGTGATTGCGTTTGCTTTTAAGTTCAATAAAATCGGTCAATAAATAATAGAGTTATCTAGTTAAGCATTTTTTTATCGAACACCCTGTATATTTAAAATAATAATGCATATAAAATAGCAAAAATTATCAATTAGGTTAATAAAACATAATTAATTATTAACATTAATTAATATCCAGGGTGTTTGATAAACAACGCATAACGCGATAATTAATCGTTTTTTATGGAACACTGTGTATATTCAAATTAATAATTAAGCGTTTTTTATGGAACACCCTGTATATTCAAATTAATAACGCATATAAAATAGCAAAAAATATCAATTATTTTAATAAAACATAATTAATTATTAACAATAATTAATATCCAGGGTGTTTGATAAACAACGCATAACGCGATAATTAATCGTTTTTTATGGAACACTGTGTATATTCAAATTAATAATGCATAATCAATAGCAAAAAATTTCAAATAGGTGAATAAAACATACTTAATTAATTATTAACATTAAAAAATCGAACCATTCGCTTTATTACACATTTGTTAACAAACAAAAAATCCATTCAAGTTATGTCGTTATTGAATTTGCTGCGTGCGACATTTTTTTTGTTTCAATCTTCCATGAAAACCAATATCTTTTGTGTCAATAAATTTATCATTATCTTTTTTTGCGTGGTATGAGGGAGGCACAAAACACGGGCATTCATTATTTACAAACACGGAGATAATCTCAAAGTAGACGTGGTTGATATCATATTTATGACCGGTCTAGGGAATTTTTATTAATAATCTTAGTTATTGTAGATACACTATAAGACAGCCATATCAACGACAGCGTAATTTAATTTACAAAATGCTGTTTTTTTAAACTAATGATGTTTGTACTGTTTTATTTTCAAATTAATCATTAATAATCTTAGTTATAGATACACTTTAAGACAGCCGTATTAACGACAGCGTAATTTTATTTGCAAAATGCTGTTTTTTTAAACTAATGATGTTTGTACTGTTTTATTTTCAAATTAATCATTCGTTTTAATCTATACCATGTCAGAATCAGACACATAAAAAAAATTATCTGCCTCATGGAACAATTCGAAATGGGCTTTGTTTTAGATCAGCTTATAATTGATTAAAAATGGGGATACAGGATATTAATTACTTTTACATTTTATTGATTGCAGTATGAGCAATTACCTTGCTCTTCTAAGTACAGACTGTTTACAAAAAATGTTTACGGCTAAGTAATCTGAACTAGCGCAATGTCATCCACTAACATCAGTAAATAATTGGGATAATTATTTAATAAGCACGCTTGGTGTGGGGTTTAATTTTACAATAACTAACAGTTATTGTACTTATTGATTATTGTCACTTGTTTGGTAAAATCAACCGCTTTATATAATATAATAATAATAATATATATATATAAGCTTTTCTATCTCTTATACCCTTTCGGGTGTCGAGATTGACTTGTTTTCTTCACTCGATTTCGTTGACAAATTCTTTCCATTTCTTCCTATCTCTCGCTATTATCGTTGCCTGTGGCACAGTTCATATATATCCAGTTAGCCAGTCCCCATATAAAATTTGGGAACACGCGAATGGGAGCAGAGCGGTGGATGCCAAAATAGTGTATATGTTTGCCTATATACACCAGTACGGCCTCCTGCGGTCGGCCGGCTACGACTATTTTGATCCAGATGTCGCAAAATCAAGTCTCAGAGAGAGTGAGAGAGAGACAATTGCTTTCTCCCTTTATTCCGCGCTTCTCGTTGTATCATATTCCAGATGTTGATTTTTCAATCTTGAAAACACGTTTTTTTCTTTCTTTTAACTAGCTAAGGATGCGTGTTATATTCATTCATGCGTTTCCGTCTACAATTTTATTTTCTGCGTTATTAGAGAATAGATTTTATGAAATTATATGTGAACGTTGTAAAATTCATTAAGTATTATTTATTTTATACAAAAAACGAAAAATACTAAACTATTTAACTTTTGATAAAAAGTAAAACAAATACATCAACTTATCATTTTATTAACTAATCATATAATTCAATTCAACATGAGTGTTTATTCTGCAAAAGAAAAAGGCAGATCCCAAAATGGACACAGTATATATTTTAATCACGATGCGTATTTTATTAAATGAACCATACTTTTAATAATTATTAACACAGTTTCAGAAATTTGTGGTTTTTGCACTGACTACTATAATTATCCGTTTAATTTGAACGATTGTTACGTGATCAACTTGTACTTTTCCGATTAAAATTTGTGTGACATCGGTATCACAGTTTTCAATGGATTATTTAAAAAAAATTCTCATAGACGCAATATTCGGTCCAAAATAAAAAATAAAATAATTGCAAAAATAAATAATACAAACAATCAAGAAATATTCATTGATGAAACAGAGTGCGGAAAACACAGAGAGTACATGATAGATTTATTAATAAAATGTAGTATATTTAAAAAATGTTAATGGGAATTACATTATAATTTTATTAATAAAAGAAGTAAATTAAAAATTGTACAGCAGTAAATTTTTAATACAATAATATACTGATAAATTTTTATTTCTAATATCGTATTTTTAACTTTTTGTATATATGTATATTTAATTTAGGTTTTTAATGTTTGTTTAACTTTTTGCATACATGAAATATATATATGTAAGTATATTTCTATGTATTTAGTTTTGTATATTCGTAAATAATTTATCTATTTTACTGAAATAATTTCCGCTCTTTTTATTACCAATTCCAATTAAAGTACCCATCAAACATTCTCCAAATTAATTTTTTGATTGTAAAAAGATTATTTTATTTATGTAACTTTGAATAAAAAATGTTTAATAACATAAATATATTAAAAATCTATTAATATTTAAATACGTTTTTATTAAAAATATATATAATAACTAAAACTGTTGGAAATATATTTTAGATTTTTTTATTGTAAAATAACTTTGTTTATGTAAATTTTGAATATTTAAAACAATAATCTATTAATCTAATTATTTTAACAACGATTTTTTTTAAATATATAGAATAACAAAAACGTTGAATATATATTTTAGAATTGTTAATTTCAATGTAAATTTAAGTTTTTATAAAATATAACTAATTACCAAAGTTCATAATTTGAAACACGCTTGAAATCCTAAATTAAAAGAAATATTTTCGAATAGACTTTTTGTGGTGATAATACATGTATATAGCGCATAAAGTTAATTTTTCAGGCTTTTCTAAACTCGAAATTTTACTTCATGCACTAAACACTCGCTTAAAAGTCAGATTTAAACTTTTTTTAAAAACGACGAATATCTGAAAATGTAGTGTATTCAGTACATCAATAATATAAATTATTTTCCAAATTTGGTTTTATTTGTTATTATTGAATTTATGAAGAAAAAAAACTAATCAAAATAAATATAATATCAAATGAATTCTGACAAAGTGAGATAGATTTCATTTACTATTGTGTAAACTCATTGAATTTTATTCTTTTATTTTTAGTTTAATTTTAGGTTTATTTAGCTTTTTTAAATATATCTGATTCCTAAAGTCCATAATTTCGAGCACACTGAAATTAAAAGAAGTGTTTCGGAATAGTTTAATTTTTCTGAAGGTCATCCAATTTATCATCGTACAAGTGGTGTAGACGGGATCAAATTACACAAGAAAATAAGAGCGAGCGCGTTTGTGTATGTGTATGTGTGTAGACGGAACCGGAGCAGTTTTCTCTAGAATATTTTCACGTTTACTCTGTTCATAAATAGATGGACCCACTTCCCGACCACAGTCTCACCTTTTCTATCCTCGAAAACTCAGAATCCAGTTCTCCCATAAGCATTGTCTACCCTTGCCTGTGGGTAGTTGGTATTGTTCCTGTTGAGTATTTCATTGATAGTTACTTCCCATGTCTTTTGTGGTCTTCCTCTTTTTTTTCTTTTCACGTCCCCCGTCTTCCATATTACCTTGGTTTGTCTGTCTTCTGGCATTTTTATAAGATGTCCGAACCATTAGAGTTGTCGTTTCTCTATAGCGTTATGAGTGCTATTTACTTCTAAATTAGTCCTTATTCGTTCATTTCTAATTCTATCGAATCTGCTAACTCCTATCTTCCTGAGATATCTCATTTCTGATGCTTGTATTTTACTGAGTAGTCTCTTATTTAAGGTATATGTTTTACTTCCATATAGCAGTATAGGTCTGTGTATAACTTTAAACATTGTCATCTTTGTTTTTTTAGATATTGCTTTGTTGCCCAGTATATCTTTACTTATAGCGTCATAACTTTTATTCGCTGCTAATAATAATATTATTCTTTATTCTGTTACTGCCATACAGGGTATAGATCAGGGTTGTAAAACAAACATGTTATCATTTTAATCAAAACAAAAAATTTTTTTTAATAAAACGTGTTTTTTTTATTGAAACATTGTTTAAAACATTAACAATTAAAAACATGTTTGAAACGTATTTAAAACACGTTTAAATCCTGTTTAAAACAGAACATACATGGCATTTTTCTTTTGAGTAAACATATCTCGATAATTAGAGCGTTTTTTAAATTTGCGGGAAATCGTTGGTTAAAAGCGGTTAATTTGAGGCTTTTAACGAGTGTTTTCCACTCCCAGACTAAGCATGAAGTAAAATTTCGAGTTTAGAAAAGCCTAAAATTTTGGATTGGCCGCGTAGCGAAGCGGAGCGGCCAATCCAAATTAGGCTTTTCTAAACTCGAAATTTTACTTCATGCGCCACGCTTAAAAACACTGATTTACAGTGAAGTTAGAAAAAACACACACATACAACAACGATTATAGGCAACCTAATATATGTCAGACGTATTGGGTTGCCTATAATCACCGTTTTAAACAATTTTTTCAGCGCTGAATTTGACTCACGTTTTATTCACATCTACATATTGGATTGTTAAAGCCGTATATTTTAAACTTTGCGATATTTCAGTGTTTTATACGCGTGGCGCATGAAGTAAAATTTCGAGTTTAGAAAAGCCTAATTTGGATTGGCCGCTCCGCTTCGCTACGCGGCCAATCCAAATTATTAGGCTTTTCTAAACTCGAAATTTTACTTCATGCTTAGTCTGGGAGTGGAAAACCCTCGTCTAAAAATTCAAATTAAAATCTTTTTAAAAAACAACGAATGTCGTAAAATTTACAGTGTATGCATATGTATACCTGAAAGAAGAATTCCCTGTATTTAAAAATTACATTTATGCACACATATTTAATAATAATAATAATAATCTATATTTTATAGAAATACACAAAAAATACATTTGGGTATAATGTAAAAATAGTGTCACATGAAACAGTGTTCTCTATCACTTAAATTTAAAGAATTCCTCAATAGTGTAAGGCTCTGTTTTACAAATTAGATCATAAATTAAATGTTTATATGTTACATAATCCTGTTCTTACTGAATATGTTTAGGTAGGTGATTATAAAAACGCAAACAAGCATATTGGACACCTTTTTGGGTAAATGAGCGATTTGAAATCGGGTATCGCATATTTTGTTTATTGCGGGTATTAAAATTGTGTAGCATTTTATGGGATCCAAATCTATCTTTATATTTTGCCAGAAACAGAAGGCATTCATAGATATAAATCCCTGTTGCTGTCAAGATATTTTAGTAGAAAATTTAATTCTGCACGATTCTCTAGGTTTCAATTGAAGAATAATTCGCATGGCACGTTTTTGAATAACTAAGACTCTATATATTTCTAACGAGCCACCCCAGTGAATAGTACTAACCTTATAATTGATTTAAAATTGGCAAAATACACTGTTTTTACCAATTTTGCATCTATATTTTAAGTGAGAACCCGCAACATGTAACAGATGCTACTCAACCTATGACAAACAGCATCAATGTGTTGTTTCCACCTCAGGCCAGAGTCAAGAATAATGCCGAGCACTTTTGATGATAGTGTTAAGTCATAATTAAAGTTGTTAATATGTAAAGTGCTCGGATTTTCACTTCACTTGTTTATGTGAAATAGAACGAATTGCGATTTATCTTTATTCAGTAAGAGTTTATTATCGTTAAACCAATTTTCTAAGTATCTTAAAATACGTGTTGCACTTTCTTCGAGCTCTGGAAAGTATTTTCTTGTTATAAAATGTTATGTTTAATAATGGTGATTTAATTTAATTATATCTAAGAAAAAAGCCCATGTCGCTTTTAAAAAAAGTGGTCGTGTTACTGATTATGAAACATTCAAAAATCTTAGATCTTCTTGTTGCAATTTAAGTGAAACACTTTATGAATCCTATATTCGGAAAACTGAGGATACCATAAAAGTTAATTCTAAAGTATTTTGGTCTTTTGTTAATGAGTGCAAAAACATAAAATGTTTTCCAAATAAAATGAATTTTAATGATACACAATGCAATGCTGGAAGTTCTTGTGTTGATTTATTTGCTGACTATTTCTGCACTGTTTACAATGAGGATATAATTGATGCTCCATTATTCAATTATGATCATAAAATATCTTGCTCAAGGTTTAGTCTAAAAACTTCCGATATATTTAATTCAATCAATGAGTTAAGTGACTCACTTAGCTCTGGGCCGGATGGTTTACCCCCTTATTTTGTAAAACAATGTATTTATTCACTGACTACCCCGATTGAAACATTATTCAATAAATCTATTAATACCGGGGTGTTTCCTACTTTTTGGAAACATTCTTACATCAACCCTATTTTCAAAGAGGGCTCGAGGGAAGTCATACAAAATTATAGGGGAGTTTCTATCCAGTCCGCAATTCCTAAAATGCTAGATAAACTAATATCCGATCAACTCATTTGGTGCTGCAGGAATATTATTTGTGACGAACAACATGGATTTTTAAAGGGCAGGTCTACAACGTCTAATTTGCTTTCCTACCAGATGTATCTGATGAGTGCTTTGGAAAGGGGTCGTCAGGTTGATTCTGTTTACACTGATTTTTCCAAAGCCTTCGATCGTGTTAGTCACTCTGTTCTCTTAAATAAACTTGAAGGCTTGGGATTTAGTGATTTTGTGACAAAATGGTTCGCAAGCTATTTACGGGAACGTAAACAGTTTGTTAAGATTGATAACTTCGTCTCCAGAGCAATCAACGTTACATCTGGGGTCCCCCAGGGCTCACACTGTGGGCCAATTCTGTTCTTGATCTTTATAAATGACATTGGGAGTTATATTAAAAATAGTCAATTTCTGATGTTTGCTGATGATGTTAAAATATTCAAAGTAATTTAGAGAAGTTCGGATCATGCGCTTTTACAATCTGATTTATATAACTTGGCTAATTCGTGCGCATGCAATCATCTTCATCTCAATTTGAAAAAATGTATGTCAATTTCTTTTTGTCGCCATAGCAATAATAGCAAGTTTGAGTATTCAATTAATGATAATAAATTACCCTTGGTCGAGACAGTGCGTGATTTGGGTATTATATTTGATTCTCGCTTAAATTTTGTTACCCATTTGAATAAGATCTCTAGTAAAGGTCTTTCTATGCTCGGTTTCATTAATAGATTTTCGAAACACTTTGGCGTGGATACGTTCAAAACCCTTTACGTCAGTTTGGTATGGCCACATTTGGAATATTGTTCTGCAATTTGGTCTCCTTACCACAACTGTAACATTGAAATCATTGAAAAAGTTCAGAATAGGTTCTTACTACTGGTATCTTTTAAAATGGGGATCGCACGCATTGACTATAGTCGGTCTCTTGTGCTGCGGATTTGTAGCGCTCGCAGCGATCGCTAGGGTTGTTGGAGAATTGCCCGTCACCGGAATTATATTAGAAAACTTCCAATTACTAGACTTTATTCAAATTAACGGATTATATAGATTTACAATTTTCTGTGTGATGGTTACAATTTCAACGTATCTACCGAACTGCTTATAAAAAATTTACAATATGTTTCGAGAAGTGTGAGTGATGTCGCACGTGACATGGTACGATGTTAACAACCAATAAAATTTGTACAAGCGACATCACCCCATCTTACTCAGCAAAATTTGTATGAAAAAATGCACGTAGCAACAAGTGCAGACATGTCTATATTGCAAATGCCATCATGCGCTTTGCAATATGATAGTGTAATGCTTTACAAAAATGGAATTTATTAGTTAACATAATAAAATTAATAATAATACAATAAAATGAATAATTAAATAATAAGCTTATTATATATGGTTAGAATATCACAACAGGTCACACATATTGAATTGTCTTAATTTAAAATCTTTAGAATATAGAAGAATATCATTTGACTTATGCTATGGGTTCAAACTGATTAATGGACATGTCAATTGCAGTTTTTTATTATCATTGTTGAACTTTAATTTTTTTAACAACTCCAGTTCGTTGTAGGCCCTTATTTCGTTTAAACTTCCATCGAACATTGTATGGTTCCCATAATCCTGTGGCACGTATAATGCGGTATTGTAATGTCCTTATGTTGTATCCCAACTTTTACATTTTTAGTAATTCTTACAGTGTATTCAAACGCCATTTACAGTTTATTAATCTGGATATTGTTAATTAGTGTATTTTTGTTTGTTGTATTATATTTCTCACTCTATATGTTTTTCAAAGTAATATTATGTTTATCTTGTATCACTATTTTTAATTGTGTATTGATGTATAAAGGAGATTTCCGTTGATAAATAAAATAAAATAAAAATAAAAAATGTATATCTTATATAATATGTTCAACAATTTAGCTGAAACTTAGAAATGTAAACAAAAAATCTTAAAGAAGTAGTATGAAATATAACTAGCAAATTTAAAATAATAATAAAAAACGTTTCAAACAAATTTAAAGTTTAAAACATATTTTAAGCAAATTTAAGATTTAAAACATGTTTAAAACAAAACCGTTTAAAACACGACGGCTGTTTTTAAGCATGTTTAAAACACTGTTTTTATCAACCTTGGTATAGATACATTTGTCGATAAATAAGTACAGTAGAAAAACATATACATGTCATACCAACTAATGCTTGGACAGAAAATCTATAAACTTTTGACCAGAATACACTGTATTATTGCACAACATTTCTTTGAGTGTCGTTTTAAATTTCTTGGGTTGTAAATTCTTTATAAATGGCGGAAGTCTGTTATATAAATTACTTCCTGCATATAACGGCGACTCTTTATATTGCCTATGTAATATTCCTGGAATTGTGATGAATAACAATTCCAGGAATATAAAGCGGTCGATTTTATCAAACAAATGATGTTCACTCCTTGATTAAGCATGAAGTAAAATTTTGAGTTTAGAAAAGCCTGAACATTTGGATTTAGCAGGGCGCGCGAGCGAAGCGATTTATGTCCTAAGGGAGACAATTATTGGCCTTTTTAAAATTTATATTGAGTTTGCTATACCGGGTGCTGACTTGGCGGACGCAACATAGGAACTCACATGTTAATTTTAAAGTGTTCAAATATTGGCTTCCCTATTTATTTTAGAGACAAAATGTATTTTACTTTTTTGTAGAGGGTAGAATTGTAAATTTATTAATGTTCACACTTAACACTTTACGTTTCTCTAAGTTAAAATAATTAAGCAAAAATAATGTGATTTTATAAAAATAATGACATTGATACAACAATTGCGGATATTACCTTTATTTTTAAAGTTCAATTTAAAGCTTTAAACAAGTGTTTTCACTCCCAGACTAAGCATGAAGTAAAATTTCGAGTTTAGAAAAGCCCCGTGAAAATTTGTCGAGGGTCGCGCAGCGACCCGAGACAAATTTTCTGGGCTTTTCTAAACTCGAAATTTTACTTCATGCGCCACGCGTATAAAACACAGATTTCAAGTGGTTTGAATATAAATTAATTTCACAATATTTTAGTATTTTATACGCGTGGCGCATGAAGTAAAATTTCGAGTTTAGAAAAGCCCAGAAAATTTGTTTAAAATTTAGTAGTATAGTAGTAGCAATAGTTTAAAATTTAGTAGTATAAAATACTAAAATATTGTGAAATTAATTTATATTCAAACCACTTGAAATCTGTGTTTTATACGCGTGGCGCATGAAGTAAAATTTAGAAAAGCCCAGAAAATTTGTCGAGGGTCGCTGCGCGACCCTCGACAAATTTTCACGGGGCTTTTCTAAACTCGAAATTTTACTTCATGCTTAGTCTGGGAGTGGAAAACACTCGTTTAAAGCTTCAAATTGAACTCTTTTAAAAATCAACGAATGTCAGAAAATTAACAGCTAAAATAATTAAGTAATGTGATTTTATAAAAATAATGACATACCATGGAATTGATACAATTGCGGATTTTCCCTGTTCTTTTTAAAGTTCCATTTAAAGCTTTAAACAAGTCCCAGACTAAGCATGAAGTAAAATTTCGAGTTTAAAAAAGCCCCGTGAAAATTCATTTCATTCAAATTTTCTGGGCTTTTCTAAACTCGAAATTTTACTTTATGCGCCACGCGTATAAAACACTATAATATTGTCAAATTTATGCATATTTGAACTTTACTTAAGATCTGTGTTTTATACGCGTGGCGCATAAAGTAAAATTTCGAGTTTAGAAAAGCCCAGAAAATTTATCTCGGGTCGCTGCGCGACCCGAGACAAATTTTCACGGGGCTTTTCTAAACTCGAAATTTTACTTCATGCTTAGTCTGGGTGTGGAAAACACTCGTTCAAAGCCTTAAATTGAACTCTTTTAAAAATCAACGAATGTCAGAAAATTAACAGCTAAAATAATTAAGAAAAAGTAATGTGATATCATAAAAAAATGACATTTTTCTTGTATAGTGTAAATCATTTCAAAAACATTTAGTTTAATCAAGTGACTACCATAATTTTTGCTATTTTGACAACCGCAGTTGTTGTTTTAATTCCATGACATGTTATTATAAAATTTATAAAATCACATAATTTTTTCTTAATTATTTTAACTTAGAGAAACGTAAAGTTATAAACGTTAACACGAATGAATTGAGAATTTTTCCCTCTACAAATAAGGTAAATACATTTTTTTTCTAAAATAAATAGGGGAGCCAAAATTTGAACATTTTAAAATTTAAATGGGATTTCCTATGTTGCGTCCGCCAAGTCAACACCCGGTATATCCTATTTCAATTTCAATTTATTTAGTGTTAAAAGCATAGCTGTACACACATCAAAACATACATGTAATAGTATAAAATCAGGTAATTACAAGACATAGAAGCTCAGACATTTTTTACATGATCAGCGCATAATAGTATTTTTACGAAACACAAGACAAAAATTAAATATATAATAAAATTACTAATATTACACATATGTTTATATTAACAAGTCACCGTTCAGAAAGTCATTAACACTGTAATAGGACCCTGAACACAGTAATCGTTTCACTTGTGATTTAAACATTTTTATGTTTAAAGATTTTATATGATTTGGCAATTTGTTGTAAAATAGTGGAGCGTAATAATTTTCACTATTCCTTGTTCTATGAATACGAGTATATTTTATCTTCACGTTGTCAGAAATTCTTGTATTATAACTGTGATGTTCCTTTGTAATTGTCTACATATGTAGATTCGTTTTCACAAATAGCAGGCACCTTAAAATATATAATGACGGAACTGTTAAGATGTTTAAGTTTTTAAAGTTATTTTTAATGTCTTGGCGAAAATGTAATTGGAGTAGGGCTCGTATACATTTTCGTTGAAGCCCAAATATACGTTTAATATGTGTGGTATGGCCCCATGACAAGATGGAGTAATTTATTTGTGATTGTACCAGCGAGTAATAGCAATTTAACATGGTTGTTAAATTATTTAATTTAGTTAAACTGCGGATCAAGTACACATATTTAGAAATCTTTTTACAGATAAATTCAGCTTGATTACTCCACGTTAATCCCGGGTCCAGCACAACCCCTAAAAATTTGGTTTCGTTTTTGTTGACAATATCTGAGCAGTCCTTTAGACTGAAGACCATATTAGATGTTTTATTTTCATTCAGCAACAAACGATTGCTGATTAACCATTCTTTAGCCTTCGATTGTGTATCCCCGAGACCATCCAGTAATACAGGGAGATGTTTTTTTGATTGGTAGCACGTAGTGTCGTCTGCGTACAAAGTGAAATTTGAGTTAGGGTCACAATTTGTCAAATCATTGATAAAAATCAAGAATAGAAGCGGTCCTAGGACAGACCCTTGAGGTACCCCAGTGTGTATGTAATCTACATTTGAAAGCGTCCCGCCATGTATTGTCATTTGTTGTCTGCCTTGTAAATAAGAATTTAACAAAGCAATCGAATCATCACTGATAGCATAAGAAGGCAGCTTACTTAGGAATATGTCGTGCGACACACAATCGAAGGCCTTTGATAGGTCGTAAAAGACGCATCCGATGTATTCATTACGTTCAAATCCCGATAGAATGAAATTAGTCAAGTCCAGGATTGCATCACAAGTTGATTTATTTTGCCTAAAACCAAATTGACATGCATTAAATAATTTGTTACAGTGGAAGTACTCGTATAGTTGGTTTTTTAAGACATACTCAAAAATTTTACCTATTGTTGGTATTATCGCTATGGGCCTATAGTTACCTGGGTCGTTAACGTTTTCTTTTTTATAAATAGGTATAATTTTTGAGAGTTTAAGAGATGTTGGAAATGTAGAAGAATCTATACATTGGTTTATTAATTTAGTTAAGGGGATTATTAAAATATCTTTAACTGTTTTAATTATTTTTGCATTCATACCGTGAACATCAGTGCCCTTTTTATTTTTTAGATTATCAATGATGTTTCTAACCTGGTTGTAAGTCACTCGTTTGAAATAAAATGTACATCTATTTTGTGCTTTGACATACGTTAGTGGGTCTACATTCGTTTTTGGAAGAAGGTTGATGAGGTGTTTTGCAGCAGTACCAAAGTATGTGTTGAATTCATCTGCGGAGATATCACATAACACTTTATTGCGATTTGTAGCTTTGTGGTAATTTAGAATGTTCCACATTGCCTTTTGGGGATTGCTAGATGTAGCAATATAGTTATCATTCGATAAACGCTGTTTGTATTGGATTTTGTTTTTATAATTGTTCTTAAAGTCGTTGAGGATTGATTTATTTTCTGTAGTAGGGTGAGCAGTACTCCATTCTTTTAGAAACATTAGCTGTGCGCGCATGTTCCGCAATTCCAAATCAAACCAAGAAGGCTTAAAGCTGGTATTAGATTTGGATTTCTCTATTTTGTATGGAAACGCATCTGTCATTGCATCTGAAATATGATTGATAAATAAGTTACATTTTTCGTTTATTTCAATATGTGAATTAATGAATTCCCAAGATATGTGTGACAACGTATTGTAAAACATATATAGACCTCGATGATTAATTGGTCTATAAACAAAATTATTATTTTGCATATTAATATTGGGAATGTTTACTATTATTGTTAACCCTTTGTGATCTGAGAGGCAAGCTTCAAGGGTTTTTACGCCAGTTATATTTGGTCGTATGTTTGTTATTTTCTAAGCCGATGCATCACCTGGTATGTTTACTAAAGTAATTTGATCGTATGATTTTGCAAGTTTTATATAAGTTTCATAAGTAAAGAGTCGAAACGTGAACACATGATAAAACGAGAACCTAAATGCTCGATCATGAAATTTGATTGATCGATGCGATTACTGTATATAATGATTATTACCAACATTCCAGCCGGTCCCACCCCCACTATAGATTTATCAAGCTAAATGTGTTCGCCTAACCGTGGCAATACACCCCATTCGTTTCTCACATGTTATAAATTGTGTTGTGTAATGTTATCATAGTGTAAAAAAGAAACGTCTATATACACTTTCTGCCTATTTACTAGAATTATGTGGGCTAAAGGCGTCGAGTTAACGTTATCGCTGGGAAACATTCTATAAGATGCAAATAAATGTGGTGGGCTGTGATTTTTCATTTTCACTTAACAGCCTCGTGAAAATGGGCTATTATGTGTGTGTGTGCGAGAAAAAAATCTCGGATTGTGAATGATTAATGAAAAATATTTCTGGCGGACAATTTACATTTCGTAGAAACGAATGTTATTCACATAAAAAAAATGTAACACAAAGAATAATTGAGTTTGTCAATAGATTGCAGAATATTTACAAATTATAAAAACGAATTAAAATTAATATCGACGTTCTGTAAAAATTTAGTCTCAATTCTCCAAATATTCATTGAAACAACTACTTCTTGAGCTAATACCCCTACAGATATTGAATTATATCATATGTTCAATAAAAAAAAACCTCTGGAGAGCCACGATTTAATCTTTTTTCAAATTTAAGTTGGCTACACACTTCAGGAATTGACATGTAAAACGTTAAACGTAATAATTTTAATGTATATATTTGAGAAATCCTTGTCATTTAAGACGCATATATTATCCATAACCGCTTTATTGGTTATGGATAATATATGCGTCTTAAATGACAAGATGTTGGGTTTCATTTCTCGAATTGGTTCTGACCTTAATACTGACACCTTGCGACTTTTGTATTGCACCTTGGTTCGGCCACATTTAGAATACGCTGCAACAATATGGCATCCTCATCAAACCTATTTGGTTAATACATTGGAGATCGTCCAGAAAAAATTCCTACGTCGTGTTGCGTATAGGATGAATATTAGGGTGTTTCGAAAAAAATCGAAACAGCTGGCTCACCGCTTAAATCAAAGATTTTGGTCTACAATAGATGTGGGAAAAAGCATTTGCGATTGAAAAAATATTTAGAGGGTCCCCCGAGCCCCCAAACATGCCATTTTAAACCCCATTTTTAGATAATCGGCCAAAAACGTGCCTTATAGTCATCGGATCAAGGCGAATATTTTATATTTTGTGCCCAGATGAATATACTACAAGCGAAATATGCAAAACCTAACTTGGTTTGGTCTGGGTGAGCTACGAATTTTTTAAATGACTTTTTTCACGATTTTGAAGGTTTGCCACACAATCGGACGTGGGTGAGATACGCAGTTCGCATGCTTACATTATTCAATATACTTCTCAGGACAAATTATCGCGGGTGCAACTTGATTTCTTGTCGTTAAAACCCACTTTTTAACAAAAAAAGGTGAAAAAACCCTTCAAAATCGTGAAAAAAAGTTGTTAAGAAAATCCGTAGCTCACCTAGACCTAACGCCATGTTAGGTTTTGCATATTTCGCTTGTAGTATATTCATCTGGGCACAAAATATATAATATTCGCCTTGATCCGATGACTATAAGGCAAATTTTTGGCCGATTATCTAAAAAAGGGGCTAAAAATGGCATGTTTGGGGGCTCGGGGGACCCTCTAAAAATCTTTTCAATCGCAAATGCTTTTGCCCACATCTATTGTAGACCAAAATCTTTGATTTAAGCGGTGAGCCAGCTGTTTCGATTTTTTTCGAAACACCCTAATGAATATATTGAATCCACAGCTTAACTATGGTTTACTTAGAGTTAATTTAGATTTATCGACGTTACTTTCCCGCAGAAATTATTTTGATATGTGTTTTTTGTATAAATTAATAAACGGGTATATTTGCTGTCCCGCGCTGTTGGCAGGTCTTGATTTTTGGCACCAAAGATCGGGACCTTCAACAAGACAGCAAATCTTATTTAGAGAGAAATTGCATCGTGCTACGTACGTTAGGAACAACCCGTTGTCCAGATTAACCCGCACCGCCAATTGTTTACTACCCTCAGTAAATTTTGACTTATTTGCCGCTAATTATTCATGCTTTCATAGGACGGTAGTGGTCGTTAATCTGGATTTAATTTTCATTTAGTTTAAGTCCTTCATTTTGTTATCGGGAAATGTAATTGGTGTTACTTCAGTACGTTATTTTTCAATTCTTTGTTGTATTGTATTAATATTAGTTTTATGTTTGTAAAGATATTTTCGTTAATTAAATAAATAAATAAATATATTTTCAGAGTTGCCAACCTAGAATATTTTGTATGGCACTCTAGAGATTTTTTTTAATTGAACATACGATACAATTATAAACGAATGTTATTAAGGGGACTTCACCGCCTATATTTCAAGAACTTCTTTATTTATGGTTCAAAAAATTTGAAATTTTGTATGCGTATACTAGATTTAATTATAAAACTTTTGTCGATTTTTTTTTCTCATTTATAGTTTTTGCGTAACAGAATTTTATTTTAGATATTTTAATTCAAAAAAAAATCGATTCGACAAATTGTTTGAATTAAATTCTTAAATACAAATCAATTAAAATAACTAAAATATTTTAACAAATAACGGAGAAATAGCAATTTAAAAAAGTGCAATATTTGGTAAAATGTTAAGTTGATACGTGACACACGAGGGCGGCCGCCCCGACCGCGTTAGCCAATTGCATGGAAGACGAGTGTGTTGTGCGGACTTGTGCGTGAGAGAGACGAAATATAAATAAACATGTGCGCGTATTTTTCGAAAACCCTTGACACTGTTCTTGTGACCTTCAGTACTTAAAGAATTTCCGACCATTTATCGATTTCCGTGCGTTGCATTTCGAAGACTTTTCTTATTAGTTATATTGTTCAGTTTTTTAGTTTTTTCTTTTATTAGTGTTAACTTATTATTTTTGTTAGTTGAATTGTGTCATAGTTTTTATTGTTAGTGTGTATAGACAATTGTGTACGAATAACATAGTAGAACATTGATTACAACACTTGGTTTGTTTCAGTGATGTTTATTTTTACTCCAACTAGATTCGATCTTGGGTCATTATCGATGCGCATAACTGTTATTAATATCACTGACAAGATTTTTTTGAAGACCAAATTTAAATTATCAACAATGTCCTAGCTTGCCTAATTTTTAAACTCATAAAATGTACCTTGACTATCAATAAGTACTATATGTAAACTTTAAATTGTAAACTCATCTAACGCTTGATGAAACATGTTTAAACAATTTACAACTGGTTTAAAATTAATACAAACAGTGAAACAATAACCAAGTGTTTTATTAATTTTAAACCAGTTTTAAATTCAGTGTTTAGTACAATACAGGGAGTTTTTCTTTTGAGTATACATATCCCAATTATGTGTTGTAGATTTTGAACTATTCGTTGTTTCCTTAAAAGAGGTCAAATTAAAGTTAAAACGAGTGTTTTCCACTCCCAGGTTAAGCATGAAGTAAAATTTCGAGTTTAGAAAAGCCTGAAAATTTGGTTTGGTCGCGTAGCGCGAAGTTTAAACATGTTTCATCAAGCGTTAGATGAGTTTACAATTTAAAGTTTACATATAGTACTTATTGATAGTCAAGGTACATTTTATGAGTTTAAAAATTAGGCAAGCTAGGACATTGTTGATAATTTAAATTTGGTCTTCAAAAAAATCTTGTCAGTGATATTAATAACAGTTATGCGCATCGATAATGACCCAAGATCGAATCTAGTTGGAGTAAAAATAAACATCACTGAAACAAACCAAGTGTTGTAATCAATGTTCTACTATGTTATTCGTACACAATTGTCTATACACACTAACAATAAAAACTATGACACAATTCAACTAACAAAAATAATAAGTTAACACTAATAAAAGAAAAAACTAAAAAACTGAACAATATAACTAATAAGAAAAGTCTTCGAAATGCAACGCACGGAAATCGATAAATGGTCGGAAATTCTTTAAGTACTGAAGGTCACAAGAACAGTGTCAAGGGTTTTCGAAAAATACGCGCACATGTTTATTTATATTTCGTCTCTCTCACGCACAAGTCCGCACAACACACTCGTCTTCCATGCAATTGGCTAACGCGGTCGGGGCGGCCGCCCTCGTGTGTCACGTATCAACTTAACATTTTACCAAATATTGCACTTTTTTTAAATTGCTATTTCTCCGTTATTTGTTAAAATATTTTAGTTATTTTAATTGATTTATATTTAAGAATTTAATTCAAACAATTTGTCGGATCGATTTTTTTTTTTGGATTAAAATATCTAAAATAAAATTCTGTTACGCAAAAACTATAAATGAGAAAAAAAAAATCGACAAAAGTTTTATAATTAAATCTAGTATACGCATACAAAATTTCAAATTTTTTGAACCATAAATAAAGAAGTTTTTGAAATATAGGCGGTGAAGTCTCCTTAATAACATTCGTTTATAATTGTATCGTATGTTCAATTAAAAAAAATCTCTAGAGTGCCATACAAAATATTCTAGGTTGGCAACTCTGAAAATATATTTATTTATTTATTTAATTAACGAAAATATCTTTACAAACATAAAATTAATATTAATACAATACAACAAAGAATTGAAAAATAACGTACTGAAGTAACACCAATTACATTTCCCCATAACAAAATGAAGGACTTAAACTAAATAAAAATTAAATCCAGATTAACGACCACTACCGCCCTACAAAAGCATGAATAATTAGCGGCAAATAAGTCAAAATTTACTGAGGGTAGTAAACAATTGGCGGTGCGGGTTAATTAAATTAATTAATTAATTAAAAGCCTGAAAATTTGGTTTGGCCGCTCCGCGAAGCGGAGCGGCCAAACCAAATTTTCAGGCTTTTCTAAACTCGAAATTTTACTTCATGCTTGGTCTGGGAGTGGAAAACGCTCGTTTCAAGCTTTAAATTGAACTCATTAAAAAAGCGTATGCATATGTATACCTAATAGAAAATTCTCTGTATGTACACTTAAAAAAAATCCAAATTTGTATCCTCTTGAAGTCTATGAAATTATTTCTAAAAAATATTATGTTAGCAACAAATTATTGAAACCAATAATATTCCTACTGCGTCTATGTAAATATTTCGTATACAAAATACATACATACATAACCTTACCGTCGCGCGTCAAATGCCGGGCCGTGTCAGATTTGTTAATAATACCAACTTATATTTAAATGCAAACATGCTAGAGGATTAAACTTTACGCTCATATAGTATATACATATTATAAGTCAATCGGGTTATTCAAATATTTCCATCGCCTTGTGTTTTGTTTGGCAAAAGAACACAATTTCCAAGTTAGATTAAAACTGTCAGCGATGTCTCCGCTTTGACGATGCTAATACATCCCAAGTTATTACCGAAACATCAAAAGCCCTATACGTAAAATATCGATACGATTAATATCCACTTTCATCTCTTCATATATTTTACATTGTATCGTATTTTCCAGGAATTCATGTTTATCTCTTACGATAAATACCGAGAGATCCTAAAGAGTTGAAATTGTTTATATCTTCCTCACAAATGTATGTATTCCGAGCGAGATTAACAATTTCAGAGTGAATGTATTAAATTTGAAAGTTGTAAAATATGTAGCATACCGTTCCTTTTGGAATTTATAGATCTCCAAAGTATTTAATTGTTTAAGATATGGGGTCCTCCTCCTGGCTACGACCTTGGACTCATTGTTATTGATATTGCTTCTCCAGGTGAATTTAACTTTTTTCATCATAAAAGCATTATATTTGCGAAGCAATTGTTATGAATAAATAGACAGTTTTAGTTAAATCTTGATGTTAATCGTTATTATTTTATGTATAAGGAAAACTGTAAACATCTCGTTTTTTTAAATATTCCGATTATTCCTCATGAAAAAAAGGCAGTGTATTCCGAACTTCACAATATTTCAGTGTTTTATACGCGTGGCGCATGAAGTAAAAATTCGAGTTTAGAAAAGCCCCGTGAAAATTTGTCTCGGGTCGCTGCGCGACCCTCGACAAATTTTCTACGCGGGGCTTTTCTAAACTCGAAATTTTACTTCATGCTTAGTCTGGGAGTGGAAACACTCGTTCTAAACTTCATATTGCACGTTTTTATAGAAAATCGACGAATGCCTAAAACTTTACATCGTATACATTATGTATATTTAAAATAAAACTTTGCAGTATATCATGCAATAAGTCATCCATAGAAACCATAAAAATAAAACCATTATATTTGCGAAGCAATTGTTATGAATAAATAGGCAGTTTTAGTTAAATCTTGATGTTAATCGTTATTATTTTATGTATAAGGAAAACTGTAAACATTTCGTTTTTTTAAATATTCCGATTATTCTTCATGAAAAAAAAGCAGTGTATTCCGAACTTCACAATATTTCAGTGTTTTATACGCGTGGCGCATGAAGTAAAATTTCGAGTTTAGAAAAGCCCCGTGAAAATTTGCCTCGGGTCGCTAGCGCGACCCTCGACAAATTTTCTACGCGGGGCTTTTCTAAACTCGAAATTTTACTTCATGCTTAGTCTGGGAGTGGAAACACTCGTTCTAAACTTCATATTGCACGTTTTTATAGAAAATCGACGAATGCCTAAAACTTTACATCGTATATATTATGTTGAACAAATATTTGTTAATGTTGTTTTCGGGGCGCATAAGTTTGTTGTGGGTGCTGTATATATTCCGCCGAATTCGTCCTTTGAAAAGTACGAATTTCACTGTGATTCAGTTGATATCGTCGCGAGTCATTGTAGCGAATCTAAACTTCTTATTTGCGGTGACTATAATATACCTTCAGCGCGTTGGACTAACGATGATTTAGGACTGTTGTATAACAGTACTAATCCAGTACCAGCAAATATAATTATTTCACGCTTTGGTTATCATAATCTCCTCCAACTGTGCTCAATTCCTGATGAGAATAATGTGTATTTGGATTTAGTTTTTTCTAGACCAGAATTCTCTGTGTCTAAAGCGATTGATTTAATTCTTTCCATAAGCCAGCATCATATTCCATACTGCATAAGTTCTCATTTCAGTGAATTAACAAAACCCCTTTTATTCGATGAATATATTTACGACTTCTCTAGAGCTAATTATATTGCTATAAACCACCACCTAGCTTCGGTTGATTGGGAGAGCACTTTGAATGGGGATGATATTAATGTTATGATGGAGTGTTTTTATAAGATTGTTTCTGATGTAATTTCTGCTTTCACCACAATCAAACGTATAAGACAATCATCATATCCACCTTGGTTTACTAAAGATCTGATTAGGCTCATTAATGATAAAAAAAATGCCCATAAAACATTTAGATGCAATCAAACATCTGACAACTACTGTAAATTCAAACAACTACGAAATGCGTGTGATCGACTAAAAACTAATTTATACAATACATTCATCGAATCGGTCAATTCCAATATTTCTCACAACCCGAAGCAATTCTGGAATTTTGTAAGGGCCACAAATCGTGACTCCTGTTACCCGCGGGAAATGCATTACAATAATGAAACTTGCAGTGATGGCTCGGATTGTGTGAATCTTTTTGCTAATTTTTTTTCCTCTGTATACAATTATGATGAAACGCCAAACATACCTGTTCAACATTTTGACAAGGAGGTGATTGATGCCCATTGGAATCTCACTAAAGGTGAAATTTTTAAAGGCATTGAATCAATTGAAGCGAATTGTAACGCTGGGCCTGATGGTATTCCGTCTATTTTTCTAAAAAATTGTATCTATACACTAACACAACCGCTTTTCTTAATCTTTAATTATTCCTTAAATAAAAGTACTTTTCCTGATCTATGGAAAAGAAGCTACGTAACACCTATTTTCAAATCTGGTAGTAGAGATGATATTTGCAATTATAGAGCTATTACCAAACAATCGTGTATACCGAAGCTATTCGACAAACTCATATCTATTAAACTGGAATGGATGACAAGACAGGTAATAATTGATGAACAACACGGTTTTCGTGTAGGCAGATCTACCACTTCCAATTTATTGTGTTTTCAAGATCTTATTACCAACTCTATTGAAAATAGGTTCTCAGTTGACACGGTATATTTAGACATTTCTAAAGCCTTTGATAAAGTATCACACGATATTTTAATATCAAAATTGATTGCATTAAGATTCAACCAATCAGTCATCTCGTGGTTTCAAAGCTTTTTAGAAGGTCGTTCACAATGTGTAAAAATTAAAAATCATCTGTCTGATGCCTTCGGTGTTCCATCTGGGGTACCTCAGGGGTCACACTGTGGGCCTTTATTATTCCTTATCTTTATAAATGACATCGCATTGTCAATTAAAAACTCACATTTTTTGCTATTTGCCGATGATCTAAAGTTGTTTAGAGAAGTACGCGATATGGATGATTGTCTTCTACTTCAAAATGATCTTTCCTCCTTAGCTGACTGGTGCCTTTTAAACGGTCTCAGTTTTAATACTGATAAATGTAAATATATTACTTTTTCACGTAAGAAATTTACTTGTAACTATAATTACAACATTAATGGCAAAACTGTTTTAAAAGTAAATATAATGAAAGATCTCGGTGTTTGGTTTACCTCTAATTTCAATTTTGACCATCATATTAATTTCATATGTAATCGCGCGACTAAAATGCTAGGTTATATAAAACGTATGTCTAGGGATCTGTCAGTTTCATCATTTAAAATTGTATACTTCGCGTACGTTCGTTCGCATCTCGAATACGCTTCGTGTATATGGAGTCCGTACCAAACAACTTATATTAAACGCATTGAAAATGTTCAAAGCAAATTTATTAAACACCTGTCATTTAAAGTAGGGCTTAATAATGAAAATCTTTACGATGAGTTTAATATTGAAAAATTATGTTGTAGGCGAGACTTTGCCGACATGTCACTACTTCATAAGCTACTGAACGGTGTCATTCAATGCCCAATTCTCTTCTCCCGCGTGTGTTTTTCTGTTAAAATCGATAATCGCGTAAGTCGGAACCCACCTCTTTTTCGCATTCCGTTCCATAATACGAATTACGGATTTTATACTCCGATTACTCGACTTATGCGTACAGCAAATTCCTTGTTAGTCAATAATGAGTTAGATATTTTTTACAACACATTGCCCGAGTTTGGGAGAATTGTTAAACGTCTGCAATGCTGTCATTAATGTCTAATCTTTATAATACATTGTTTTATATAATATGCGTTCAATCGTTTCTTTACAATTAAGTTTATTTTTATACTACGGTACTTTTTTTGTTACTATTTCTCTCTTTAATATTTTGAATTACTATTTTGTAAAATAATTTCTGTTCTGTAAAATGGTTTATCCGTCAATAAAGATTTATTTATTTATTTATTTATTTATATTTAAAATAAAACTTTGCAGTATATCATGCAATAAGTCATCCATAGAAACCATAAAAATAAAAGCATTATATTTGCGAAGCAATTGTGATGAATAAATAGGCAGTTTTAATTAAATCTTGATGTTAATCTTTATTATTTTATGTTTAATAAGTTTCTCACTTTTGATATATTTTTGTAATAATTCTTTATATTTTAAACACTTGGTTTGTTTCACTAGTTTATAGTTTCTTCGACTAGTTTCGACCATTGGCCATCTTCAAGGAGGAATTTCTCACTTGTTTATATTTTCTTCGACTAGTTTCGACCATTGGTCATCTTCAAGGAGGAATTCCTCGTTGAAGATTCGGTGAGGCAGTATGAGCATGGTTAAGGGGTTACTTGGTTGATCGAAAACAATTTGTCCGTATTTCAAACTACCGTTCGCGCTCTATTCATGTTGCTTCAGCCGTGCCTCAAGGCTCACATTGTAGACCTATTCTTTTTCTTTTGTTTAAGAATGATCTTAAGGCATATCTAACTCATTGTAATTTTCTCTTATTTGCAGACGATTTGAAATTATTCATGTCAATTAAATCACAAAACGATACACAGAACTTGCAAACTGACTTAAACAACTTACATTATTGGTGCTTTAATCGTTATTATTTTATGTTTAATTAATTTCTCACTTTTGAAACATTTTTGTAATAATTCTTTATATTTTAAACACTTGGTTTGTTTCACTAGTTTATATTTTCTTGGACTAGTTTTGACCATTGGCCATCTTCAAGGAGGAATTTCTCACTTGTTTATATTTTCTTCGACTAGTTTCGACCATTGGTCATCTTCGAGGAGGAATTCCTCCTTGAAGATTCGGTGAGGCAGTATGAGCATAGTTAAGGGGTTACTTGGTTGATCGAAAACAATTTGTCCGTATTTCAAACTACCGTTCGCGCTCTATTCATGTTGCATCAGCCGTGCCTCAAGGCCCACATTGTAGACCTATTCTTTTTCTTTTGTTTAAAAATGATCTTAAGGCATATCTAACTCATTGTAATTTTCTCTTATTTGCAGACGATTTGAAATTATTCATGTCAATTAAATCACAAAACGATATACAGAACTTGCAAACTGACTTAAACAACTTATGTACATTATTGGTGCACTACTAACAGATTATTTTTAAATTTGTCTAAATGTCTATGTATATCCTTCAGTCGTAGAAAAATCGTTTTAAATAACCATTTCTTAGGTGGTTATAAATTAGGTAATGTAAATGGGGTTAAGGATTTAGGGGTTGTCCATGATTCTCGATTAACATTTTGTTCGCGACAAACTGACCGCGAAAATGTGAAACAGCGGGAAAGACATTTTAACGATTTTTTTGTCTGTGTTTTCGAAGTGGGTGCATTTTATGACGACCGAACCAGCCGAGTTCCAGAAAATCTTTTGTGTATATTTTTCTGGTGTAACAATGGATTCTAGGCTCTACGTGCCTAACAATAGGCAATAGGAGATAATCCGCCGAAGCGCGTTTTTCGCCCAAGGTCAAAAATGCACCCCACTTCGAGAAATTCCAAAAATGTACTTTCCACTTTCTTCTCTCTTTTTTGCATGCCCTTCGATCATTTATCTTTATCTGAATTTTCTCCTACTCTTTATTTTCCACCAATCAAAACTATTGCTTATTTTCATCTTTCCAAAAATGTAGGAACTCTGAGAGTCTTGCAACGAACAGCAACCGAGTAAGTTCTTACATTTTTGTCTATAACGTGAAACTTCATCTTAAACTTTGTCTTTGCTTTAAACTGTTTTTCTATCACTTTCCTTTTTTATAATTTTGAGTTTTATAATCAATCATTTGTGCTTTTCATCTTTATTTAATAGTGTTTTATTCATTTTTGTATATAATAATTTGTAAATATTCCGATGCACGGTGTTTGTTGAATAAACGTTTTTATTACGAATTATCGTGTCTATTTAATTATGAAAAATAAAATCGCGTCTCTCGCGTTAACACATTTAATAAACACCTTAATAAAATTAGAAATAAAGCAATGGAAGTACTTGGCTTTGTATTCAGATTTGGTTATAATTTTAATATTGAAACATTAAAAATATTATATGTTGGATTGGTCAGACCACATCTTGAGTATGCAAGTCAGGCGTGGTCACCGTTCCTTAAAAATGCATCATCAAATTTAGAAACTGTACGAAGTAAATTTTGTCAAGTAGTTTCAAGAAGACGCGGAATTCCCAGGGAGCATTATAGTTATACAGAGTCTTTAAGATTCTTAAATTTGCAGCCATTAAAGAATCAAAGAATATTTTTGGACCTATGTTTTGGATTCAAGCTTATTAACAGGTATCTTGATTGTTCCAGTCTACTTGAAGAGATTGATTTCAATGCACCGTTAACTCGCTCAAAACAATTATTCCGTCTAAAATCTCATTCTACTTAATATGGAATTAACAATCAACTTTGACTTATTGATTTATCTATACTTGTAGACTAAAACCTTTATGTATAAATTATAATGTATTGTATCCTCCTGTTTGCGGAATTAGTAGTTTACTTTAGCTATGTTTATGTTACTATTTATTCGCTTAAGAACATACAGAGAGTTTTATGTAACACCGAACATTTTTATAACAAGAAATTTTCTTTGAAGTATCCATACGCATACGTTGCACATTTTCTGATGCTCGATTTATTAAAAGAATTCAATTCAAAGCTTTAAGCGAGTGTTTTCCACTCCCAGGCTAAGCATGAAGTAAAATTTCGAGTTTAGAAAAGCCTGAAAATTTGGTTTGGTCGCGTAGCGCGAAGCGCGGAGCGGCCAAACCAAATTTTCAGGCTTTTCTAAACTCGAAATTTTACTTCATGCGTCACCGGTACAAAACACTGATTCAATGTAAAGTTTAGCGGCGTGTTTTAAACGTCGTAATATGTCAGTGTTTTGTACCGGTGGCGCATGAAGTAAAATTTCGAGTTTAGAAAAGCCTGGAAATTTGGTTTGGCCGCTCAGCGCTTCGCGCTACGCGACCAAACAAAATTTTCAGGCTTTTCTAAGCTCGAAACTTTACTCCATGCTTAGCCTGGGAGTGGAAAACACTCGCTTAAAGCTTCAAATTAAATTCTTTTAATAAACCGAGCATCGAAAAATGTGCAACGTATGCAAATGGATACTTAAAAAAAAGTTCTCGTTATGAAAATGTTCGGTGTTACATAAAACTCTCTGTATATTATAATATTATAGTTATAGATATATTGTGTAATTAATTGTAAAAGGTGTTATCCGTTGAATAAATAAATAAATAAAAAGATGACCAATGGTCGAAACTACTCAGAGAAAATATAAACTAGTGAAACAAACCAAGTGTTTTTAATACCCGGAGTTATTATTTTAAATAAAATTTTACATAGTCTATATTAGTTTAAGAAAAAAAAACCTCTACTAAGTTAATATTTACAATAACTAGTGATTTGCATGGGACGCTATTAAAATGGAAAACGAGCGGCAAATATTTATTCATTTACCGGCGCGCCGAGCCGTTTAATAAAATAAGGAAAATTACGATGACCTATTTAATCTTTTTAATTTATTTATTTTAAGTCTCGACACAGCAATGCAATTAGTCAGGACACCGGGGGTTCCATTAAAAAGATTTTTAGATAATTAATTAAATTAGCGTACACACTGAAACTGAACGGAGTGTATTAATATTACATGCACTCTATCTTTAATCAAACTAATAATACAATTACAATATTTAAAAACAAAACGATAAGTTTAAAAGGGTTTTCTTGTCGGTACTGCGTCAACATGGAACTTTTTTTAAATTCTGCAGGTTATAGTGTCACTTTGAACTCGAGTTTAGAGTTGAATCAGTTGAATCAGTTACACCAACTAAACTGGTTCAACTCTGAACTTGAGTTCAAAGTGATACTAGAACAAAAGGAACTGTCATCTTGAACTCGAGTTCAGCTTGAGCTCAAGTTCAACTTTTTTGGTGTAACTAGGTCTTAATGTACTGATAATTAACCTTTTAAACATACGAGGTCAGGCTATTGTATAACGAGACTGCTCGCGCAGAAGGCGTCCTAGAGGGGTGGGATAACGAATGCAGCGTTGGATAGCTGGAAGTGTCTACTATTCCAGTATGAAAACACGTTTTTGTAGCTGTAGTAGTATTTGTTCTGTAGAGGTTAGAAATTAACGTGTTTTGTTCTCATGCCGATAACAATGTGTGACGAAAAACACGAGCAACGGATCAATGTGAAATTTCTCGTAAAATTAAAATAAACTCCGACTGAGTGCTATAAGTTGTTGAAAGAGGCCTATGGTGAGAATTCTCTATCTCTTGCGCGTGTTTTCGAGTGGTATAAATGGTTTTCTGAAGGCCGAGAGAGCACCAACAATGGCGGCCAAAGCCCAGGTCAACCTGTCTCTGTTTCAACGCCGCAAACAGTGACCAAAATGAATGAAATTGTGCGCGGAGATCGTCGTATGAGCATTCGGATGATTGCTGAGACTGTAAACGCCGATGAAGAAACTGTCAGAAAAATT
This sequence comes from Philonthus cognatus, assembly GCA_932526585.2. Taxonomy (NCBI): domain Eukaryota; kingdom Metazoa; phylum Arthropoda; class Insecta; order Coleoptera; family Staphylinidae; genus Philonthus; species Philonthus cognatus. The sequence goes on from OW052245.1 coordinate 76,128,556, forward strand.
TTACATGACGAATTGAACATGAAGAAAGTCTGTGCGCAGTTGGTCCCAAAAAAATTGACCCCTGACCAAAAGCCCGTCCGTCAACTGATCTGCTCAGACTTTCTTGAGAGGTTAGATGAAGAGCCTGATTTTTTTTTAATTTTTTTAATTTATTTTTTTATTTATTTATTTATTCAATTACTCAGTTAACATAATACAATACATTATATATATATAGCATATAAGAAAGAAAGAAAAAATATGAAAAAGAGAATTAAATAAAGTAAAGTAAAGTAAAGTGCAATTTACAATATCCCAATTATTATCTGCCAAATAGTCGAAGCTAAAAAAGCTTGTAGATAATTTAGCAGTAATTTATTCTTAACATAAAAGAGAGAATTCATGAAAATAATGTGTATCATACGTATCAAAATATATGTAGATGTCCGATAGGACATCCTTTCTATCTTCCAATGATAAATAACACTTCCTCTTGGTTTGAATTTGCCACAAATCGTTTAACAAATCGTTTATTATAAAATTCTGTATCGAGACAGTAGTTTGAGAATGTAATAGGTTATTCTCTAACAAATAATTATAAACGCGTGGTATATTATATAAAAATGTACGTTGCCCAATGGCCTTTCTGGTAAGTAGGGAATTCGAGAAATTGTTAACTTTGTTGCGAGTTAAATAATGATGTTCAGGCCTATGCTTATACAAGTATTTGCATAGACTCAAAAAATATAACTGATTTACATTAAAAACCTTAGCATCTAAATATAGTTGAGTAGTTGGGTATAAAATCTCTTTTGATAACATAACCTTTAAAGTAATATTCTGAACCGCATTTATTTTTTTCATATAGACATCACTTGCTGAGCCCCAAACCAATAAACCATAATTTAGGACAGATTGAATAAAGCCATAGTAAATCGTTAGTAATATCTTCTTGTTCAGCACACATCTTATTTTTTTAAACATATAGATACATGTTCTAACTTTAGAAACTACACCATTGATATGATCGTTCCAATTCATATGTGAATCCAAGGTTACGCCTAAGTACTTGGTTGACGTTACAGAAGTGATTATAATGCTGCAATTACAATTTTGACTATCACAATTTGATTCATGCAACTTAACACTGTCAGTTGCAGGAAGGCAATTAATATATGAACCAAATGAATTGATTGAAAACATCATCACTTGCGATGAAACTTGGATATTCCAGTACGATGTTGAAACTAAGCGGCAATCTATGCATTGGGAAACTCCTGCATCGCCAAGAATGAAAAAATCAAGGGTGTCGAAATCATAATTTAAAGCCATGCTAATCGTTTTTGTCGACATCAACAGCATCGTGATGACTGAATGGGTTCCAGAGGGTCAAACTATAAACCAAACTTATTATTTGAAAGTTTTGGCAACACTGCGAGAGCGAGTTTGTAAGAAACAGCCGGAGTTGTGGAAAAACAAGTCGTGGATCTTGCACCACGATAACGCATCTGCCCATAACGCGCTCACCCTGTGACTTTTTCCTCTTTCCGAAGATCAAGCCTGCCTTAAAAGGAACCCGGTTCGAGTCGATGGAAGAGGTAAAGCGAAAACCGGCGGAGCTCCTAAATGCTCGTACAAAAGGACTTACAGCATTGCTTTGCCCAATGGAAAAAAAACGAATGGAACGGTGTGTGGTGAGGGGAGGGGAGTAATTGAAAGGGAGCATTCGATTATAGAATAATTTTTAAAATAAAACATCTCGTTATTTAATAGCCAGACCTCGTATTGCGAAAAAAATGCAAGATAAATAATATTTGTCTGTAATATTTTCTCTTTGAAAAATAAAACATCTTGTTTTTCACAATTCGATTACACTTCGTTTCTCCTTCATTAAAATTCATTATCTCAGATTCAACATTAAGCGGGGATAGTCGAAATAACGCGATTTGCATTATTTAAAACACGGCAAACGGCTGATATTATTAACCTAAAATTCCCTTAAACCGATTAAACGCCCTCTAAACCTTTCACAAGCAGTCTCGTTATTTAATAGCCAGACCTCGTTTGCGAAAAATTTGCAATATAAATAATATTTGTCTGTAATATTTTCTCTTTGAAAAATAAAACATCTTGTTTTTCACAATTCGATTACACTTCGTTTCTCCTTCATTAAAATTCATTGTCTCAGATTCAACATTAAGCGGGGAAAGTCGAAATAACGCGATTTGCATTATTTAAAACACGGCAAACGGCTGATATTATTAACCTTAAATTCCCTTAAACCGATTAAACGCCCTCTAAACCTTAAACGAGAATTCCGCCTTCTTTAACGCCCCCTTGAAGTAATTACAGTTTTAATAAGAGCCGTTTAAGAAACGTTTATTTACAGTGCAAGACCTAGTTTCAACAATTGCGAAATTCAACGACTGAATTCGCCTGAGAAGAAGGAGTTCAAGAAGTTGAAATGGGTATAGCGCTTTTCATGATTTTTATATCATCATCGTCGTAATTTATAATAATAATAATAATAATAATAATAATAATAATAATAATATATGTCAAAATTGACAGTTTCCAATTAATACACTCATAGAGGCATCCTCTAGGTACAAGTAGAGATATAAATCATATTTTTATCTTACTCTTAAGAGAAGTTACAGATAGATTTCAAGATGCCTTTTAGAGGTCAGAATTTAAGAAATATTTTTTTTGCTTGAAAACTATAAGAGATAAGTGTACATATGTTCGAATAAAATTTGTTGCAATTTAAACTATGAATCCAAAAAATTACTAATATATAGGGTGTTCCATTTAAAATAACAAATTTGGTGCTACTTCCGGTAGATTTTTTTTTTTTGATATAAAGTTGAAAATATTTCACATGAGGAGAACTGATTCAACCGTATGACAAGGATTTTTTTTCAAATTTTTAGTGCAACGGCAGCCCCATAAACTTTTAACGAACGGTTTAGCGTAGACACCCATACTTATAGCATCAGGGCATGAAAACATGTCACATGAGGAGAACTGATTCAACCGTATGACAAGGATTTTTTTTTCAAATTTTTAGTGCAACGGCAACCCCATAAACTTTTAACGAACGGTTTAGCGTAGACACCCATACTTATAGCATCAGGGCATGAAAACATGTCACATGAGGAGAACTGATTCAACCGTATGACAAGGATTTTTTATTCAAATTTTTAGTGCAACGGCAACCCCATAAACTTTTAACTAACGGTTTAGCGTAGACACCCATATTTATAGCATCAGGGCATGAAAACATGTATTACAGTAGTCAATATCTAGAAGTATACAAATACAAATATGGTGAACTAATATAAACAGATAGTTAAAGACAGAAAGAAATACATTGAAAACAGAAAAACTAAGTAATATAAAATAAATAAAAATAAAAATAATAATACGAATTTAATCACTGCCTATGAATAAGTCATTTAAGAATTCGTTAATTGAGGAGTATGCCTTCTCAATAAAGAGCGCTTTGAGATTTTCCCTAAACAATTTAATCTGCTTAACAGTTCTAATACATCTTTCTTTATTGCGTTTAAATCTTTATTTTCAAAAATATGCATGTAAACAAATATTGTAATCAATAAATACAAATAATTTTTCTTTTAGGTATGCGTATGCCCATTTATACGGTGTACATTTTCAGCCATTCGTTGTTTTTTTTAAAAAGTTCAATTTAAAGTTTCTAACGAGTGTTTTCATTCCCAGATTTAGCATAATGTGTACGCTTTAAATTTTCAGGCATTTGTCGATTTCATGAAAGCGTTCAATTTAAAGTTTCGAGCGAGAGTTTCCACTCCCAGACTAAGCATGAAGTAAAATTTCGAGTTTAGAAAAGCCCCGCGTAGAAAATTTGTCGAGGGTCGCGCAGCGACCCGAGACAAATTTTCGCGGGGCTTTTCTAAACTCGAAATTTTACTTCATGCGCCACGCGTATAAAACACTAACATATTCGAAAGTTTAGAATATGCTACTAAAGCAGGATACTAAAGACGCATATTTTAAACTTCGCTTAAAACCAGCGTTTTATACGCGTGGCGCATGAAGTAAAATTTCGAGTTTAGAAAAGCCCCGTGAAAATTTGTCTCGGGTCGCTGCGCGACCCTCGACAAATTTTCTACGCGGGGCTTTTCTAAACTCGAAATTTTACTTCATGCTTAGTCTGGGAGTGGAAACTCTCGCTCTAAACTTTGTATTGAAATTTTTACGGAGCGAGCAAACCAAAAAACGGAATGTCGTTTTCTTCTTAGAATATACCTCATTTGGTAATAATAAAAAAAATTAGAAAAATGTCTTAAGTTGATTTAAAAGTGTAAGATACATAATTGAAAAGCCCAAAAATTTTTTTGATCGCCCCGCGATATAATCAATTCAAAGTTTGGAGCGAGAGTTTCCACTCCCAGACTAAGCATGAAGTAAAATTTCGAGTTTAGAAAAGCCCCGCGTAGAAAATTTGTCGAGGGTCGCGCAGCGACCCGAGACAAATTTTCACGGGGCTTTTCTAAACTCGAAATTTTACTTCATGCGCCACGCGTATAAAACACTAACATTTTGTAAAGTTTAGAATATGCTACTAAAGCAGTATACTAAAGACGGATATTTTGAACTTCACTTAAAACCAATGTTTTATACGCGTGGCGCATAAAGTAAAATTTCGAGTTTAGAAAAGCCCCGCGAAAATTTGTCTCGGGTCGCTGCGCGACCCTCGACAAATTTTCTACGCGGGGCTTTTCTAAACTCGAAATTTTACTTCATGCTTAGTCTGGGAGTGGAAACTCTTGCTAGAAACTTTGAGTTGAAATTTCGATTAATAATAATAATAAAATGTTAGTGTTTTATACGCGTGGCGCATGAAGTAAAATTTCGAGTTTAGAAAAGCCCCGTGAAAATTTGTCTCGGGTCGCTGCGCGACCCTCGACAAATTTTCCACGCGGGGCTTTTCTAAACTCGAAATTTTACTTCATGCTTAGTCTGGGAGTGGAAACTCTCGCTCTAAATTTAAATTGAAATTTTCCCGGAGCGATTAGATCAAATTTTCAGGCTTTTCTAAACCCGAAATTTTACTTCATGCTTAATCTAGGAGTGGAAAACACTCGTTTAAAGCTTCAAATTAAACTTTTTTTATAAAACAACGAATGCATGAACAAACACAGCACATGTATACTTAAAAGAAAAATTTCCTGTATAAAAGATAAATTTACTTAGTACAAAATGTATTTCCGTTTATAATAAATAAACCCTCTGAGGCTTCCCTCTCTCGGTATAAACCCTTTTCCGATAAAATTGGAGTGAAGTGTATTTACTTGATCCCTCTTGATAATTAGATGAAGCCGTCTCTAGTAAGAGTAATCCAATTTCTCCGAACGCCAATAATATAATCATAATTTCGTTAGTTTGTAAAACTTTGATTTCTATTTTGCGCCAGCGCGATTCCCGACTGACGCTTAAAATCGAATTAATTCCCACAACTTTTCAAAGTTAATAAACGAATAAATAGAAAATGTTACAATAAAAAAATGCGGAACAATAATTATTGTAAAATCTGCAAATTGATAATGATTCTTGGATTCTTGGGTTTTATTCACATGAAATTGTAAAATTATTGTAATATCTGCAAATTGATGATAATTCTTGGATTCCTGGATTTTATTTACATATAATTGTACAATTATTGTAAATCTGTAAATTGATAATAATTCTTGGATTCTTAGATTTTATTCGTAGGTAAATAAACAAGAGGTTATTTTTTACTCCGATATAGATGCAATTATTACACGAATTTCACATAAAGACAATTTATCATAAAGAAAAATTGAGTTTGTCAATAGGTTGCAGAATATTTACAAAATATAAAAACAAATTAAAATTAATATCGACTTTCTGCAAAAAGTTTGTCTCCAAATATTCATTGAAACAACTACTTCTCGAGCTAATACCCCGACAGATATTGAATTATACAATGAATATTTGCGTTACACGACAGCACTGCTGTTCGATGCATAATTTATATGCAAAATGCAACATTAGGTCAAACTATTCTCTAACCAAACTAAATGAAACAAAAGGAAATTGAAATAAATTGACAACATTACAGGGAATGAATTTTAATTGTCTTAAGCCATCTATAGACGCGTTTCGAGATTTATCCCTCATCAGTATAGCTTTGCTTTAGACTTTCAATACAAAAAATATTAAAATAATTGTATAATTCAATATCTGTCGGAGTATTAGCTCGAGAAGTAGTTGTTTCAATGAATATTTGGAGACAAACTTTTTGCAGAAAGTCGATATTAATTTTAATTCGTTTTTATATTTTATTACACGAATGTTTGGTTGTCACGGTGAAAACACGAGAATCAAGGGCATGAAAAAATCACGACAGCGCGTAGCGCTGGAGTGATTTTTTCTTTGTCCCTGGATTCGAGAGTTTTTACTTAGTGAAAACCAAACTGAGTGCAATAATAGCATCTATATCCGAAAGAAAAAATAACCTCGAGTTTATTTTAGGGAGATTAATAAACAACTCAAGTAGTAATAACATTTGATTAGATTAATAACTATTAAATTGGGCAGCTTGGTGGTGTAGTGGTTAGAGTGTTGTACTGCCACGCCACGGACCGGGGTTCAAATACCGGCCTAACAAGTTGTCTGCATTTATATAGGTTAGGATAAAAATGCCAAACACTCCGTCTTCTCGGATATGACGTTAAATGCATGTAGGACCCGTGTACTGCCTGGATATTGCGTGCACGTTAAAGATCCCTACCGGTGGGTTGGAACTCCCACCGGGTTCGGCAAAATTCCCGGATAGCTGTAGACCTAATCTCCGGCGTGATGATGGTCCTTAGCAGCGGAAATAGATGACGTAAAACCCAAAATAAAAAAAAACTATTAAATTAAAGAATTATCATTATTAACATTCATAGTTTGAAAGTTAAAGGTGTAGTTATTGTAAATAATGTTACTGGCAATACTCACTGGATTTTGGGATGTTACTTTTAACTGCATTGGCAATAAATTCTTTAGACGCACCACCAAAACGCGTGTTATTATTACACATTTTAATTTTTACGTTTTGACGTACTTGTTACTGTGCGAGAAACATCAAATTTGAAAACCTACTTCGATATTATTACAAAGGAACATGGACCTTTACCAGCGAGAAATGAACGTTGCCTAGACAACGTTCTTTAATCGCTGGTAGAGGTGACGTTGCTAGGAGATGTAAACAAAATTGGCCGATAGGGAGTGGTTCGATTTATTTAATTCAAATTTTGATAGTTTTAAGTGTAAACTGAAGAGGATGCTTTTGATTTGTGATTTTTCTTGTTATTATTTTGTGAATAGTTTTAATTTTTTGAAAGGCTCGAATTAATAATATTAATAGTATTATTTAATGTAATGTAATTTTGATTGTTGTTTGAATTATTAGTGCTCTATTTTTGTTAAAAGGGGTTTTCCCGTATAAATAAATAAATAAAATTCTGTATCAAAATTGATGGATCACAAGAGCTGTTTATAAATTACATAAAATTGTAAAATTATTGTAAACCCTGCAAATTGATAATAATTCTTGGATTCAATATTCTTCTTTTAGTTACGTGAAGTGTTTTATTAATTATTGTAGTAATTCCTTTCTTCACTGATTACTTTTATTATACTAAATATACATTTCTAACACTATGTACATTTAGTATAATAAAAGTAGTCAGTGAAGAAAGGAATTACTAAGATAATTAATTCTTGGATTTTATTCACATAAAATTGTGACACTGTGCAAAGAAAACGTAATTTCATTTAATTAATCATAAAGTTTATAGGATTTTTAAAAGAGAGACTAATTTTTTTGAAACCCTAATAACTTCATGATTTATTAAATGAAAATGCAAAATATTGATTGGTTAAACCGCTTGATAACTGATGATTAATGTTGCGGCTTGAATAAATAATTTATTTCGGTGAATAATTTATCAAAATCTCGGGCATCGCATTGCTCCAAGAGTTTCACACTGTAAGCCAACTTGATAACGACGCCTGGATTTACACTGGGAAACTTTGAATAAAGGTCTTGAACTTCAGATTAACAACTTTTCTATTATATTCCTTACACTTTTATATCAAGTTTATTACATTGAGATAGTTTTCTTATTTTTTTATTATTACCAAATGAGGGAGGTATATTCTAAGAAGAGAACTACACTCCGTTTTTATTTTTTTCCTTTAAACGAATGATTTTTTCATGAGGGAATCACAGGAGGTCAAAATACTAGTTAATTATTATATGAGCTGCGTAATTCTTATGATTTCTTTATGGTATTAATTTTTTGTTTTTTTATTGGCCTTGGTAACTGTAAGGATATGCAATCATTGGTGCATATTTATATTGTATGCAAATTTATGTGCGCGTTAATTTTAAATAATTTTTGTATACCGGGTGTAACACAAAACAGGATTACCGCCTTTAGTTATTTCATTAATTGATGTATCAATTTGAAATTTTCTACATTTATATTAAAAATTAAAAATACATTTATATTTACAAATACATTTATATTAAATTAAGAGTTCAGTGGTGATTATGAAACTTTAATAGCGAGAAGTGACTTCAATTTTAAAAAATTTAACGGAACACCCTATATATTTTTCTGTTTTCGGGTACAGAATCTCATTTTACATTCAAATCAATTGTTAAAAAAATAAAAAATTACAAGTGTCATTCAAAAAATAATAGTTCATCTAGGTTGCTGTGATTGCCCTAATATCTTTTGTTTTGTATCATAGACGTGTATAAAACAAATTTTACCAACTTTTTAAATGGCAACATGGCGGATCATTATAATTTTTTAAAAGGTTAGCATACCACCTATCCAAATGTATTTATTTGAAACTTGGAAAAAATCAAATAAAGTATACGTATGTAATTTAGCAACTGCGGTATTTTTTAATCACATAGATTAAGTTTAAATATCAATGAAATATCTAGTAGGCTATGTTCGGCATTTAAAACGATAAAATGAATGATAAATCAATAAACAAAAACCTAGGTCTCCAAACTATCTTCTTCGCGGGCCACAAATACAATTCTACATAATAAAGTCGGCCAAGATCCGATTAATTTTATAAAATTATGAAAAATTTAAGGAACAATTGTTACAATATTTCAAAATATGACATTTACAAAAAAAATTACAAACAATCGCGGGCCGGATTCATGCAAGTCGCGGGCCGGATTTGGCCCGCGGGCCGTAGTTTGGAGACCACTGAACTAAAAAACAAAACGCGTCTATAGATGGCCTGAATAATTTGATCCAAATTGTTACATTTGCAGTAGGTTACTGTATGTAACAGCAAACACTTGTTGTATAATTCAATGTCCGTCGGGGTATTAGCCCGGGAAGTAGTTGTTTCAATAAGTGTTTGGTATAGCCTTTGTAAGACTAACTTGTTGTAGATTGCGAAAAGAATCGCACTTTTAATGTTTAAAACTTGTTTTTATCTAACAAATCTATTTGTCTTACAATTAAACTGAAAAAGCGGATTTGTTATTAATATATGGAGAATGTAGAAAAATGTCTACATTTAAATAGGTAGTATATTAACATTTAAAAAAATCATAATGATCCGCCATGTCGCTATTTAAAAAAATTTAGTTTTTCAAAAAAAACGATCAAATTACAATTTAAAGGCATCTGTTGGCCAAATTAGAAATCAAAAGTTGGTAATATTTGTTTGATACGAAACATAAAATATTGGTATGATCACAGGAACCTATATGCACTATTAGTTTAAAAAAAAATATGACAAGTAATTTTTTTTGAAAAAAAAACAATTGATTTATATGTAAAATGAGATCCTGTATCCGAAAACAAAAAAAATATAACGATCAAATTACAATTTAAAGGCATCTGTTGGCCAAATTAGAAAGCAAAAGTTGGTAATATGTATTTGATACGAAACAAAAAATATTAGTGTGATCACAGGAGCCTATATGCACTATTAGTTTAAAAAAATATGACACAAGTAATTTTTTCTGAAAAAAACAATTGATTTATATGTAAAATGAGATCTTGTATCCGAAAACAAAAAAAATATATAGGGTGTTTTATTTAAAATTTCAAAACTGATGTTACTTGTTACTTCCGGCCAAACTGGAAGTGCTATTAAAGTTTCCTAGTAACCACTGAAATCTCAATTATTTATAGTATACATGTAATAAACTTCAAATTGATATGTCAATTAATCGAAAAAAGTAAAGGGGGTGATCTTGTTTTGTGTTCTACCCGGTATATGAAATGCAACACTGCATAAAACAAATAATATCAGTCTTTCTTTAATTACAACTACCCAACGTTACAGTAACTATAACCATTAGCTATCAATGAAATTACAGACGCCACAACACATTTACGCTACAACCATTGACCCGCTAAATTAATTGCCAAAAATACAACAATGAAACCAAAAGACACTTTTGGATTTACACGACTCATTTGACTGTAATAAGTTTATTGATTTATTCATAAATGTTTCCACCGCAATTTTTAATAATTATGGTTTATAAATGTTAGTAAATTAATAATATCTGACTTAACAGAAACATTTTTAGAAAAATCGGGAGTTACTAGGTTTTCAGAAGTAGATTGAATGCAGCTTTCAATACACGCGCACTGCATTAATAATACAATCACGGCGCGATCCATAAACAATTCCGGGATATGATATTAATAACCATTATTTCTTCACGTGCGCGAAAACAGCTTTCCGAAAATGAAGAATAATTTTCTCTTGAAATCCAGCCGGGATTTTAATCTCGTGCAGAATGCAGTCGACGACGACCATTTGTCAAATGTTTTGCGCGAATGTCCAGACAGGCTTTTATTTAGAACTCTCTGGAAATGCACCTTTTTAAAATAAGGATGTTTCACAAAGCATTTTTATAAATATTTATTAGAATAACTGCATGTTTTTGAGTTAATGTGAAGTGATTATTACACTAAAATGTTTGTTGTTGATAATGAGCACCTTGTGTCTCGAAATGTACATCTAACGATACAAATAAAAAGTGAAGTAAGGAATAACAGTCTTTTTCATTTTTATAAATATTTATTAGAATAACTGTTTGTTTTTGAGTTTACGTGAAGTGATTATTACACTAAAATGTTTGTTATTGATAATGAGCACCTTGTGTTTTGAAATGTACATCTAGGGATACAAATAAAAAGTGAGGTAAGGAATAACAGTGAAGTGATTATTAAACTAAAATGTTTGTTATTGATAATGAGCACCTTTTATCTCTAAATGTACATCTATCGATACAAATAAAAAGTGAAGTAAGGAATAACAGTCTTTTTCATTTTTATAAATATTTATTAGAATAACTGTATGTTTTTAAGTTTATGTGAAGTGATTATTAAACTAAAATGTTTGTTATTGATAATGAGCACCTTTTATCTCTAAATGTACATCTAACGATACAAATAAAAAGTGAAGTAAGGAATAACAGTCTGTTTTAGTGTATTTATTAGAATTATTAATCTTATTGTAAATTATTATTTGGTTTAAAATTTATAAATAATAATTAATAAATAATAATTTATAATAGGAATAATAATTCTAATAAATACACTAAAAGGACTATTATTCCTCAATTCACTCGTTATTTGCATCCCTAGATGTACATTTCGAAACACAGTGAAGTAATTGTCTTTTTTAGTGTATTTATTAGAATTATTACTCCTATTATAAATTATTTTTTATTAATAATTAATTATTATTTATAAATTATAAATCAATAAACTTATTACAGTCAAATGAGTCGTGTAAATCCAAAAGTGTTTTTTGGTTTCTTTGTTGTATTTTTGGCAATTAATTTAGTATTATAAACAACTCTTTTCTTAAGGACATTTTTTCCTACCAATTTCCATTTCTTCCTACACATAACTTCCAAATAAACTAGTTTGACAAAACTTCAACAAACTTATTGATATTCCCTGTTTTTTTTAAGTTCAATTTGAAGCGTTACACAAGTGTTCTCCACTCCCAGACTAAGCATGAAGTAAAATTTCGAGTTTAGAAAAGCCCCGTGAAAATTTGTCGAGGGTCGCGCAGCGACCCGAGACAAATTTTCTGGGCTTTTCTAAACTCGAAATTTTACTTCATGCGCCACGCGTAGAAAACACCGACTTCGAGTGAAGTTCGAATATATATAAATTCCACAATATTTTGGTGTTTTATACGCGTGGCGCATGAAGTAAAATTTCGAGTTTAGAAAAGCCCAGAAAATTTGTCTCGGGTCGCTGCGCGACCCTCGACAAATTTTCACAGGGCTTTTCTAAACTCGAAATTTTACTTCGTGCTTAATCTGGGAGTGGAAAACACTCGTTTAAAGCTTTGAACTGAAGTTATAAAAGTTCTTTTCTTAATATTTTTAGATACTCGTTGTTTTGTAATAAGAGGTTAATCTGAAGCTTCTAACAAGTGTTATCCACTCCCAGGCTAAGCATGAAGTAAAATTTCGAGTTTAGAAAAGCCCCGTGAAAATTTGTCGAGGGTCGCGCAGCGACCCGAGACAAATTTTCTGGGCTTTTCTAAACTCGAAATTTTACTTCATGCGCCACGCGTATAAATACTAAAATATTGTGAAATGTATATATATTCGAACTTCACTCGAAGTCGGTGTTTTCTACGCGTTTAAAGTTTCAAGTTGAACTTAAAAAAAGCTTCTTTTTTTTTTCAAATCTTTAGATAGTCGTTGTTTTTAAAACGAGTTCAATCTGAAGCTTATAACGAGTGTTTTCCACTCCCAGACTAAGCATGAAGTAAAATTTCGAGTTTAGAAAAGCCCTGTGAAAATTTGTCGAGGGTCGCGCAGCGACCCGAGACAAATTTTCACAGGGCTTTTCTAAACTCGAAATTTTACTTCATGCGCCACGCGTGTAAAACACATATTTTAAGTGAAGTTCGAATATACATAAATTTCACAATATTTTAGTGTTTTCTACGCGTGGCGCATGAAGTAAAATTTCGAGTTTAGAAAAGCCCCGTGAAAATTTTACTTCATGCTTAGTCTGGGTCATTAAAAACTTCAAATTCAACTTAAAAAAAAATACTTATTTTCTTTCCCCTAAGAAATTCGTTGTTTTTAAATAACAGTTCAATCTGAAGCTTCTAACGAGTGTTTTCCAGTCCCAGACTAAGCATGAAGTAAAATTTCGAGTTTAGAAAAGCCCCGTGAGAATTTGTCGAGGGTCGCGCAGCGACCCGAGACAAATTTTCTGGGCTTTTCTAAACTCAAAATTTTACTACATGCGCCACGCGTATAAAACACAGAGTTCGAGTGAAGTTCGAATATACATAAATTTCACAATATTTTAGTGTTTTATACGCGTGGCGCATGAAATAAAATTTCGAGTTTAGAAAAGCCCAGAAAATTTGTCTCGGGTCGCTGCGCGACCCTCGACAAATTTTCACGGGGCTTTTCTAAACTCGAAATTTTACTTCATGCTTAGTCTGGGAGTGGAAAACAGTCTTTAAAGCTTTGAACTGAAGTTATAAAAGCTTCTTTTTTTAATATTTTTAGATACTCGTTGTTTTGTAAAAAGAGTTCAATCTGAAGCTTCTAACAAGTGTTTTCCACTCCCAGGCTAAGCATGAAGTAAAATTTCGAGTTTAGAAAAGCCCCGTGAAAATTTGTCGAGGGTCGCGCAGCGACCCGAGACAAATTTTCTGGGCTTTTCTAAACTCGAAATTTTAGTTCATGCGCCACGCGTATAAATACTAAAATATTGTGAAATGTATATATATTTTAACTTCATTTGAAATCTGTGTTTTATACGCGTGGCGCATGAAGTAAAATTTCGAGTTTAGAAAAGCCCAGAAAATTTGTCTCGGGTCGCTGCGCGACCCGAGACAAATTTTCACCGGGCTTTTCTAAACTCGAAATTTTACTTCATGCTTAGTCTGGGAATGGAAAACACTTGTTTAAAGCTTTAAATTAATTTAAAAAAAAAACAAGGCATTAGCGCATGAAGTAAAATTTTAAGTTTAGAAAAGCCCAGAAAATGTGTCTGTTTTTTTGTTATTCCTAATAACTCTGCTATTTTTATGAATAAGTATGTCAAGTGATGTATCAGTTTAAAGAGAAAAATAATCCCTTTTTAATGATGACATGGCTAACTGTGATTTCCATTTAATAAAATGAAAGTTTGTGTTACATCTAGAAAACTATTGTCAACATAAAATATATCTGATAACATTTTATTATTCAGTGTAGAATTATATAAAACTTTGCAATTTATAGTTTTCTTATATCTCTTTTAATAACTGAGAAAAATCGATTTGAAGAAATCGACACTTTTCACATTTTTAAAATATCTAGTTAGCCATCATTTTTTTGAAACATTTTTAAATGTCATTTTATTCAGCTCGTAAAACTGCACTACTTTGCCCATTTAACCGCTTTTCGTGGTTTTAGAGATAATCATCACTTTAGGTTAGCTTTTTTTTAAAATAGATGTAACTGATTTTGCATCCAGACGACTCAAATATGCGTCTTGAAAAAAACCGTTTATTCAGCTCGTAAAATTGCACTACTTTGTCCATTTAACCGTTTCTCTATTTCTTATATATTCCTAGATCCCCGTAGAGAACATACAAAAAACTCATCCTGTATATATTTGGCATGAGTGCATTTTATAACTGTAAAGGACACAAGTTAAGCCCTAAAACTAATGTTTCCTAAATTATCGTGGTTTTCGAGATAATCAGCATTTTAGTTTAGTTTAGTTTAGTTTAGTTTAATTTGTTTTAAAAAAAAATGGATGTAACTGATTCTGCATCCAGACGACTCAAATACGGTAGAGAATATACAAAAAACTCATCCTGTATATATTTGGCATGAGTGCATTCTATAACTCTAAAGGACACAAGTTAAGCTCTAAAACTAATTTTTGCTAAATTATCGTGGTTTTCGAGATAAACAGCATTTTAGTTTAGTTTAGTTTAGTTTGTTTAAAAAAAAATGTATGTAACTGATTCTGCATCCAGACGACTCAAATACGCGTCTTAATAAAATCCGCTATTGATTTAATTCCCAGTTGTCCGAATCAATAAAAAATAATTGCTTTCGTTTAAGTTGGTAAAATCAAAGAAACGTGCCAAAGCGTAAAGACTCCAATAAACATTTAAAATATACATCGTTTAAAGCACTCTTAAAAACAAGATTAATTGAATGCCATCGTTTTTTTTTTATATTTTATAATGTCAACACAATTGTTATTAATAATTATTGTAGTAATCTCTTTCTTCACTAATTAGTATTATTCACTAAATGTACATTTGGAACACTATGTACATTTAGTGAATAAAACTAATCAGTGAAGAAAGAGATTACTACAATAATTATTAGAAAACACTTCACGTTACTAAAAGAAGAATATTGAAGACAATTGTTATTTGTAAATAAAACACTTTTTACTTTGTTTAACCACAAAGTAAAAAGTATTTTATTTACAAGTGTATTTAAGATGTACCACAAAGTGAACGCCTACAACACCAAACAATTGTTATTATTTTTAATTTTGTTGTTATTGTTATAATATCAAAACAATTGTTTTTATCTCGTTGATTGTTGAGGCACTTATATTTTGAAAATCCATTATCACTTAATATAATAATAATAGTAAACTATTGATGATTTTCAACTTATTATATTTTATTATATTATTTATTTATTTATTATATTTCTTCACCTGAAGAAGCTACAGTGTAGCGAAACAATTGTAGTGAATAAAATAAAAAGTTGAAAATCATCAATAGTTTACTATTATTATTATATTAAGCAATTGTTTTTACTTCCAGTTTTCTCAATTATCCGACTAGAAAAGCGACAGCAATAAAGCGTTCAGTGTGTTTAACACGTTGTAAATAGTGACAAATGTAAAACAGATTATCCCTATATCCAGTTTCGAGTAGGCTTTAATTGAAATCGTATTTCAGAGAAATCCATCAGGCTGATTATAGAAAACCCCATGTACGAATTTAATTTAACCGACCTAAACGTTTTCTTTACGCAAAACACACGGAATTCAATTTAACAAAAGCGATTGATAATAATCTACTAACTTTAATTAAAACACTTTTAACCATTCTTCGCAATTTTTATTATATACCAGATGTACATTTCGGTCACAAGGTGACCATTATCAATGGATTGCAGTATCAATCCATTAATAATGGTCACCTTGTGACCGAAATGTATATCTGGTATATAATAAAAATTGTGAAGAAAGGTTAAAAGTGTTTTAATTTAAGTTATTATAATTTTCACGTAACTCACCAAAATTCAATTAGTATTCTACTAGATTTAAATAAATAAAGATTACTAATAATGTAAAAAATTGTGATTGAAATTACTACACTTGCTTAGGTTTAATAAAAAAACACATAACTTAATTCTACCGGGTGTTGACTTGGCGGACGCAACATAGGAAAGCATTCAGTTTGAAGTTTCAAACGAGCGTTTCCACTCCCAGACTAAGCATGAAGTAAAATTTCGAGTTTAGAAAAGCCCCGCGTAGAATATTTGTCGAGGGTCGCGCAGCGACCCGAGACAAATTTTCACGGGGCTTTTCTAAACTCGAAATTTTACTTCATGCGCCACGCGTATAAAACACTGATTTAACGAGAAATTTAAAAACATACACACACACATTTTTCATGCTAATCCTCACAATTAATTCGAATTATTTTTGACGATTCGATTCCTTTTGTAAGTATTCGAATCCTTTTATAAACATTCGAATCCTTTTATAGGGCAATGAAACACTTTTAACATTGTTTGTAAAACACGTTTTATTTAATGTGACTGCAGTTTCGACAAATTTAGCTTGTCATTATCAAACATGTTTGATAATAACAAGCTAAATTTGTCGAAACTGCAGTCACATTAAATAAAACGTGTTATACAAACAAAGTTAAAAGTGTTTCATTGTGTAATTAACATGTATAACGAAGTAGAAGCCTCCACAATACAGAACCTTTTATAGGGATTCGAATCACCTGCATTTGGATTCAAATACGAATCCTCTTAAAAAAATGTAACGAATGTACATCACGAATCCAGTGTAACTAAAGTATTCGAATGCCTCTTTTGAACCCTCTAAAAGGCTTCGAATCCAGGATTTGAATCTTGAATGCTTCGAATCCTGCCCAGCTCTGCTAATGAATTATTAATCATTTAATGTACCGGGCATAAATATCTGTAATTTAGTTAACAACAATTCAAAGAAAACAATTGGTTTCATTTCATATCACGAAATAATGAGTGAAATTTAACTCAAGCCTATTCTTTCAATTTTTGTGTTGTTCTTAGATAAGTTAAATAAGTTTCACCGCGGAAAACATGAAAAACTTATTTAGGTCTATAAAGTTAGTTAAGTATTTTGATGGTACATCCAATCAAATTACTTTACTATAAATGATTGCATTTCTTTTCTTTCATTAGTTGGTTCGATGGACTGTTGCGAGGAAATACATTCAATTTCAATTTATTACGATTGAAGCGCTTGTCTGTTTATATTAGGATTATTGTATTCTGAATATAGTTCCTTATCGATGAAATATTCAGTGATGGAAAGTGCTTTCTAATTCCACTTTGTGTCTGTTTTTTTTTTCCGTTTCTTGCGAAACGTGAGGAAAATTAGGTAGGAAGCGTCTGACGAATTATGTGATATTGATGTATGAGAAAATAAATCGAATTCGCCTTTTTTGGTATTAAGTTTGACGCAATTGACTAAAATAAACAAAAAATTAAGGCAATTACGTTATATTAAACAAAACCAATGCTCTTTTCCAATATGGCACATGTAATACTAACGAACGCCTGCTGTTGATAATATAAATATGTATGTTTTTGTTTACATAATAGTAAGCAATTCGGTGATAAAATAAACCTATTAAATAATAAATAAAATGCACATAAGGTTCTGTAGCACCTAGGGCGCATATCCCTTACAATACCATGTACCGTGTTGGAACAAACCTCTTTGTACTATTATGACAGTTCTCATCTCATTCATCTTTAGCTTGTATGTGTATTTTGTGACAGAAGTTATTTTTGTTTCTAATCTAAATACGTACAACCGTGCAAATAAAATATTGATAAAAATAAATTCAAGGAGATTATAATAATACTACTGCTGCATCATTATTTCTCCTGCCCGAGGAATTGGAAAATACACGTAGAATTAGTTGGATTAAGTATACTAGAAAGGAATGCAAGAATTTAATCTAGTTATCCGACCAAAAGGATGCAAGAGGAATTGGAAATCTAACGTGTTTGGCTGTGTCAACAATCCGACCAACTCAGGAATGATTTATCGGTATCCATTAAATTAAAAAAATAATCGAGCCGATTTCGTAAGGAACACCTTAAAAATAACATGATCGTTATTCATCAAGTGAGTTTTGTACACATAACACATACCAAATTCACTTAGAATATGGATTGGAAGAATAACATACACGTTAAATTTAACATTTTTGCTTACTGAATCTGCCTAAATATCCATATTGTCTACATCGTATTAAAAACGTCAACTATTTTTTATGTTTAAGGTTATGAATTCGAGTTTAGCGCGTTAAGCGGCGGTGGTCGGCCGCTTTCAAAAACTCGAGTTTAAACCACTGCCTAGTACTAAGCCGTAATTAAAAAAACACCAAAATGTATTTAAGCCTAGTTAAAATATAAACTCAGCTGAAGGGACAATTCAACAACAGGGCCTAAAACTGATTAAAAATAGTAAATATTTAAAAATTACGAATATTTCAGCTTTATTTCAAATGCATCCACTTAGAACAACCTTGATGGAATCATTGTTGGCAGCAATAATAAATAATAAACGGGTTATTAATAAAATATCGCTTTTTAATATACAATATAATCAAATAGCGGTGCGTTCTTTTGTTATTATTGAAATAATCCGCCTAAATATTTATCACTCGATGTCCATCTGCTACGCATAAAACACACTTCATATTTAACCGGATTAATTCCGGCCTGGCTAAATTAATACCGGATTTTCACGATTTCCACCGGCACTTTGTCACTCACTCACAACACCCAACAAAATAAAAAAACCGATCCGCTACCGGCGGTGTCCGCTGCAAAAATATCTTCCGAAAAGCGCTCAATTTTTTTCCAATTAAATTTTAATTAAACTCTCCCTTAACTGTGGAGATTGAGGGCCGAAATAAATGCCTGAGGTTACCAGGGGGAAGTCAAGGGGACACGACAAAGTTTGCATGTTCCAATTTTGAACTAAGCTGCGACTGAAATTTGTATGTGCGAATTCTGTTGAGCGTTTCAGAGAGCTTGGAAACTGCAAGCGGGTTATTATTCTGAACAATATCCGCTTTTGGCGTGCGGTTTGTTTTGTTGGGCAAATACCTGTTGAGATTAATGGATGGTCACTGGGACGTGTGAGGCGTTTAACTTTGGAAATCGTGTTTCTTGATATGCTTTAGGATTTAAATGCAGTCATTAATTTGAGTGCATGCTAATATAATAATTCATGACTGGGGTGATTTATTTCACTCACTCATTAAACTGACTGTTCTAATTTAATTAACTCTATACAGCCAAAATAACCAAATTTATATTCCGGATTTTATTAAATGCTACTCTAAATATGTAAAAAAGTGGCGAAAAGCACAGTACAGTCTTTAAAGAGTTTTATGTAACACCGAACATTTTCATAACGAGAATTTTGATTTTTAGTATCCATTTGCATACGTTTTACATTTTCCTAGCTCGGATTATTAAAAGAGTTTAATTTGAAGCTTTAAGCGAGTGTTTTCCACTCCCAGGCTAAGCATGAAGTAAAATTTCGAGTTTAGAAAAGCCTGAAAATTTGGTTTGGTCGCGTAGCGCGAAGCGCGGAGCGGCCAAACCAAATTTTCAGGCTTTTCTAAACTCGAAATTTTACTTCATGCGTCACCGGTACAAAACACTGATTCAATGCAAAGTTTAGCGGCGTGTTTTAAACTTCGTGATATGTCAGTGTTTTGTACCGGTGGCGCATGAAGTAAAATTTCGAGTTTAGAAAAGCCTGAAAATTTGGTTTGGTCGCTCCGCGCTTCGCGCTACGCAACCAAACCAAATTTTCAGGCTTTTCTAAACTCGAAATTTTACTTCATGCTTAGTCTGGGAGTGGAACACCCTCATTTTAGGTTTCCAATTGAACTCTTTTAAAAAAAACAACGGTTATCTAAACATTTACGGCATATAATTGGGACATGTATACTTGAAAGGAAATCCTCCTGTATTTACAAGTCGAGGCATTAATTGCGATTGGCTACAATTTGTAATGGTCATATAGGCAACCCAATTTGCACATGACCTAAAAAATCAAAGGTGTCAAATCGTGCTTTGGTTTGATAAATAGAATATACGAAAATGAACAGTGATAGTGTTCGGTGTTACATAAAACTCTCAGTATAGTATCTGACTCTGCATTAATTATGTTTCATTGAGCGTGATTTAAACTTCCCGTCTAATTTCTATATAAAAATGGCGGACATTTACATGACGTCTCAAAAGCGTTTATGATGTAAAATCTATAGATATAACATCCTATCTTATAACATTCTATCTTATAACATCCTATTTTTCATCAAGCGTGATTTAAAATTCCCGCCTAATAACTATATAAAAATGGCGGACATTTACATGATGTCTCAAAAGCGTAGCACGAAGCGCGGAGCGGCCAAACCAAATTTTCAGGCTTTTCTAAACTCGAAATTTTACTTCATGCGCCACCGGTACAAAACACTGATTCAATGCAAAGTTTAGCGGTGTGTTTTAAACTTCGTGATATGTCAGTGTTTTGTACCGGTGGCGCATGAAGTAAAATTTCGAGTTTAGAAAAGCCTGAAAATTTGGTTTGGTCGCTCCGCGCTTCGCGCTTCGCGCTACGCAACCAAACCAAATTTTCAGGCTTTTCTAAACTCGAAATTTTACTTCATGCTTAGTCTGGGAGTGGAACACCCTCATTTTAGGTTTCGAATTGAACTCTTTTAAAAAATCAACGGTTATCTAAACATTTACGGCATATAATTGGGACATGTATACTTGAAAGATAATCCCCCTGTATTTACAAGTCGAGGCATTAATTGCGATTGGCTACAATTTGTAATGGTCATATAGGCAACCCAATTTGCACATAACCTAAAAAATCAAAGGTGTCAACTCGTGCTTTGGTTTGTTAAATAGAATATATGAAAATGAACATTGATAATGTTCGTTGTTACATAAAACTCTCAGTATATTATCTGACTCTGCATTATTTATTTTTCATTGAGCATGATTTAAACTTCCCACCTAATTTTTATATAAAAATGGCGGATATTTATATGACGTCTCAAAAGCGTTTATGACGTAAAATCTATAGATATAACATCCTATCTTAAAAAATTCTATCTTATAACATCCTATCTATTTCCTATGTATTCACAAGTCGAGGCATTAATTGCGATTGGCTACAATTTGTAATGGTCATATAGGCAACCCAATTTGCACATAATCTAAAAAATCAAAGGTGTCAAAGCGTGCTTTGGTTTAATAAATAGAATATACGAAAAGGAACATTGATAATGTTCGGTATTACATAAAACTCTCAGTATATTATCTGACTCTGTGTTAATTATTTTTCATTGAGCGTGATTTAAACTTCCCGCCTAATTTCTATATAAAAATGGCGGACATTTACATGACGTCTCAAAAGCGTTTATGACGAAAAATCTATAGATATAACATCCTATCTTAAAAAATTCTATCTTATAACATCCTATCTATTTCCTATGTATTCACAAGTCGAGGCATTAATTGCGATTGGCTACAATTTGTAATTGTCATATAGGCAACCCAATTTCCACATAACCTAAAAAATCAAAGGTGTCAAATCGTGCTTTGGTTTGATAAATAGAATATACGAAAATGAACATTGATAATGTTCGGTGTTACATAAAACTCTCAGTATATTATCTGACTCTGCATTAATTATTTTTCATTGAGCGTGATTTAAAACTCCCGCCTAATTTCTATATAAAAATGGCGGACATTTACATGATGTCTCAAAAGCGTTTATGACTTAACATCCTTGCAGTGACGGCTTGTGATCTAAAGAAGTAGGTCGGCCAAATGTATCTTAGCGCACGCGCACTGAGACTAAACGGCCTGCCGTACCGAACCATACACCTTCGTTAGAATGATGTTTAAAAAAAAATCGCCCGACTTTCAAAAATAGAGAGAGAATGCTCTCGAAGTTACAATAACATTTTTAAACATGTTATATACATAATATGGTTAATTACAATTATACACTGATATATTTCACATAATCTACCTTAAATGCCTAGGTAATATTTTGTAAATTACAATTAGGTAACTTTAACTATTGTTTGGGGCAGGTGGTGGCCGAGCGGTAACGTCGCCGGGCGGTAAATCGCTCGGCGAGCCACAGACTGGGTTCGATTCCCGGTGCACGGGGAGTTGTTATTTAAAAATAATAACTCATCGTGTCTCTGGGTGTGGTGTAAATGTGTCGTGACGTCCAAATATATGTAAAATTAATATAATAATCATCGTTAGTGGCTGAATGGTATAAACCCTATGCCAAATAAAGAAAACAAAAAAAACTATTGTTTGCATTTTTAAATTACATTGTTGTTTAACTATATTTAAAAATTCGAGATATGTTCTGATTTCTGAAATAAAATTTAAAATTTTTCCCCGTTATATAAAATGCTGCGAAATTATCACGAAATTCAATGCTTTGTCGATATTTTTTCACCCTGTATACAACAGTTTATGTGTGATATTACCGAATGTGTTTTCTGAATTTGTTAATCAACTTATTAGTTTGTACCCTACTTACTTACACAGTAAACCTATATTTAGTTTATATATATTTCTCTGTAATTAGGCTGCTTGTTGAGAAATAAATTATTATTATTATTATTATTAAACGAATATGTTTTAATACCGGTCAATTGTTGGCCTTAACGATTTGTGTTAAGAGGGCCAATTTTTGTTGGTAGTGTGTTTCTGGGGTACGAGATGGCGCAGAGATTGCAAAATTGCTAAAAGTAGTTTTGACTATGTATTGGTTCATAAAAAAATAACCATGGAACAGTGATGAAATGTCATGGTAAAAATGTTTTAATTTGCCATCATTTTGAAAAAATCGAAAACTGTCGAAAATCGATGAAATGTTTAAATTTAAGAAAATGTTGAAACAATGTCAAAAAGGGATGAAATGTCAAGAAATATTGAAATTTGACAACAATTTGAAGTATGTGAAAAGTGATAACAATAAAAATATGTTTTAAATATTTTAAACTTGACAATTAATCAGTGTTTTTATGCGCGTGGCGCATGAAGTAAAATTTCGAGTTGAGAAAAGCCAGAATTTTGATTTGGACGCTACGCGTCCAAATCCAAATTCTTACGGCTTTTCTCAACTCGAAATTTTACTTCATGCTTAGTCTGGGAGTGGAAAACATTCGTTAAAAAAGAATCAATGGGTTTTTGCAATATTTTCATTAGTTTACAAAATCTTGAGGGTTTTTAAGTTTTTGTCCAATTTTTAAAATCTTGTCAATTTTTGTGAACTTCCAAGATTTCCTTTCGTTACTTTTTAAAACTTTGACACCTTTCATGTATTTCCTAGACTTTTGTTAATTTAAAAAAATGCCGGTTTCATGAATTTTCTAGAATTTCGTTAATTGTCAGGCTTGCAAATTTCAAAATGTTAATAATAGTAAACGATTAATGTAACGTCTAAATTAATTAATCGATGCTGAAAACTTCATGAAAATTAATGAAAATCTCGATATGTTGAAAATCTAACGAAAATTAAACGAGTGTCCTCCACTCCCAGACTAAGCATGAAGTAAAATTTCGAGTTTAGAAAAGCCCCGCTTAGAAAATTTGTCGAGGGTCGCGCAGCGACCCTCGACAAATTTTCGCGGGGCTTTTCTAAACTCGAAATTTTACTTCATGCGCCACGCGTATAAACCACTGATTTAAAGTAAAGTTCAAAATATATATTGCTAAGTTGTGATAGATATTTACTAAGATATAATGAAAATATATAAAAAATATTTATTTTGTAGAGGCGATAATAATAATAAATGTAGAACAAATTTAGTTTGAGACACTTTTCCATATTCTTAATATTTAAATCATCATATTTGTAGCGAGGACAATGCAATGATGGACACATCAACATTTTTTTTTTTTTAAATAAAATAAAAACATTTGAAACACTAAAACAATCGCTTACTTGGTGCTGAACCGAAAACTGCAAACACAGTTATTTTTTTTCGGAACGAAAAACGCAACGAAATAAATACCGGTTAGAATCCCTGATTAAATTTCGGGTTCGCAAATTTCAAAAAAAATTATTTGACAGCAAATATGAGGCCTTTCTTTAAAACATTTATTAATCGTTAACGATTATTGTTTGCCATAAACGCATATATTGTATATTGATAAGTTTTCCCTGTAAAAAAAATGTAAATTTTGTTGGGAAATAAACATATTAATATTATTATTATTAATAATATAACGCCTGAATTAATTATTCGATGCTGAAAAATTCACGATAAATGTTAAAAATTCATAATAAATATTGATAACTTCTTGTAAATTTACACTTGTATGAACATTTTGAAGATAAGCGGAAATCCTGGAATTTTGAAATTTATCGAAAATCTTTGGATTTCACGAAAACTGTCGAAATTTTGAAAATTAACGGAAATCCTGATAATTTACGAAAAGCATGAAATTTACGAAAAAAGCATGAAATTCATGAAAAAACAAGTTTAGGATGTTTATGAAAAAACCGTAGGGAAATCCTGGTAATTTACGAAAAGCTTAAAATTCATGAAAAAAGCATGAAATTCACGAAAATAAAAGTTTTGGATATTTACGAAAAAACGTCAAAAACCGTCAAAATTTCAGAAATCAACAAAAATCTTGGAATTTCATAACACGCGTCAAAATTTTAAAAATTAATAAAAATCTTAGGGAAATTTACAAAAACTGGAAAATTGATGAAATGTATCAGCGTTTTAGAAAAAAAGTCTTTGAAAAAAAATGTATAATTTCGGTCCGGCCGACCCCGCCGTCCCTGACGAGCCGTCACTGCATCCTTGGGTATTTTATGTCAATCTGTTTCATTAATATCTTTGTCTTCTCTTTCTACTTTTGTTTGACATACACATGTAAACAAATCTCTTGCATACATAAGGATTAGATAATTTATTACAAACAAAGGCTAATCCTTTGAAAATCCCATAACGCAGCGAGTCGGGCGTCCAAACAGTAGCAAAAGCGTTGTCATATTAAAGTGAAATACAATTTCGTGTCGTGTGTCTGCAAACGTTCCCGTCTACATCCGGACGTCTTAATTATTTACACATGCGAAAATAAAGCCCCCCGGTCTAAAATCCTTTGTGTGCCGTATTCCGTCGTAAGGAGGTGTATTTATTTTTCCTCTTCTCGGGTATTTATAGCTGGACGGATACACTAAACGAGGCCTTTTCGTTTTCCGGATTTTCTTGCACACTCACCCTCATCGGTTTACATAAATTTGAATATATTTGTTAAGATATGGATGGTAATGTTTCGTGTTTATTCATTGATTTTTAATTTGTTTTACATTTTCTGTTCTGGAACAGTTTTTATGAACTTGGGGTCGAAATTACTCGTATTCAAATTTTAATTATTTATAATTAAATAGTTATTATAAACTATTATAATTATAATAGTTATTATAAACTATTATAATTATAATAGTTATTATAAACTATTATAATTATAATAGTTATTATAACTTAAAAATAGATGGTTAATTTTACTTTCTTTGTATAATTCACAACTTCAGTTTTTGTATGTAAAGTTATTTAAATTAAAAACACTTGGTATTGATTCACAAATTAAAACTTTATTCCGACTAGTTTTGGTTTGTTAGACCATTTTCAAAGGAATGTTTGTTCAGTTTTTGGCTGAAGGGTTGTGATGCGCCTATACAGGCGCTTACACTAATTATTTATTTTACTGATCTGCGGACCGCGCTAGAAAGTGGTGTTTTGAGGGTGACTTACCCCGGTTTTGTGTTATGTGTGCTTCGGTGATTGAATGGCCTAAAGACACGATAGTCTTTTTAAGTTGGAGTTGTATTTTAACGAACACACTCGCGTTGAACGCGTCTCACTCGACTTCTTCTCTGCAAGTGGAGCGTCACCCCTTACGCGCGCAATTTTCAAGCACGCGAATATTCAAAATATAAATCAAAAATCAAATATTCTACATTTGGTCCTTTTCACAGGAATTAAACAAAACTGAACATTCTTCTAATATAAATTTTGGATCTATGGAGACAAAGTATTATTTATAAACTTTGATTACTCTTCTAATTGTTGCGTATAGAAATTATGAACTCATAATCCTCAAATGATTACAGAGTTATAAATTTCAAACAACCACCTCTCATCCCATTCAATCCGAAATTAATGAAAATAACCCGCGCGGCTGTTTATTCGCAATATCTCCTGAGGATCCCTTGATTGGCAATTGTTCCGACGGCGCGAGGGGCCGAAAAGTTAAACTTCAATTTAAAAAAAAGTCCGGGGCGCTTTTAATCAGGACGTAATTGTTCTAATTGGAAAAGTCTTGCCGTTTGACGGACTTTGCGCATCAGAGTTGTAATACGAGTTCGGTCCCTTCGACAGACACCCTGCAAGGCCCGACTATGGATTAGATCCCTTTGTCCACTTACTCTCAGACTCTCCGCGTGTTTACTTTGGATTGCCCATTAGGAAAGATAAACTGAGGATCCGGCGACCTTCGGCCCTTTTGTTATTTTATTTCATGTCGGATCATATTGAACCTTTAGAAAATTACAAATCCAATGTCGAGTATAGAGTAGCGCAGCGTCTAATTTCAGATGCACACTTAAAGTTATTACAAAACCCTATACACATCAAGGCAGGTGGATAATACCTGGATCCCCGGTGTCCCGAAAATTGTTTGCATAAATAACTATTATACAAGAGTGGAATGAAATGAAGCCCTAATTTTGTTTCTCCCAAAAGGGAACAGAAATGAGTTTATGTTGGCACGTACTTTATCCAACATCATCGCATCCTTATAATTCGAAACCAGTTGAATAAATTAAATTATGTTTCAAATACAGGGCGTCCCAAAATTATTATCAGCTTTTATGTTATGTTATGGGGTTGGTGGGTCGTGAGTAAACATATCTCGATAATTACAGCCTTTTTTAAAATTTGCGGAAATTCGTTGTTGCAAAGCGGTTAATTTGAGGCTTTTAACGAGTGTTTTCCACTCCCAGACTAAGCATGAAGTAAAATTTCGAGTTTAGAAAAGCCTGAAAATTTGGATTGGCCGCGTAGCGAAGCGGAGCGGCCAATCCAAATTAGGCTTTTCTAAACTCGAAATTTTACTTCATGCGCCACGCTTAAAAACACTGATTAACAGTGAAGTTTAAAAAAAACGCACATACAACAACGATTATAGGCAACTTAATATACGTTAGAGTTATTGGGTTGCTTATAATCACTATTTTAAACAATTTGTTCAGCGCAGAATTTGACTCACGTTTTATTCACATCTACATATTAGATTGCTAAAGCCGTATATTTTAAACTTTACGATATTTCAGTGTTTTATACGCGTGGCGCATGAAGTAAAATTTCGAGTTTAGAAAAGCCTAATTTGGATTGGCCGCTCCGCTTCGCTACGCGGCCAATCCAAATTTTCAGGCTTTTCTAAACTCGAAATTTTACTTCATGCTTAGTCTGGGAGTGGAAAACCCTCGTTTAAAAATTCAAATTGAAATATTTTTAAATAATAACGAATGTCGTAACGTTTACAGTGTATGCATATGCGTAACTGAAAGAAAAATTCCCTGTATTTAAAAATCACATTCATGCACACACAGTTGTGATATTTTATTGTAATAAAATGTTATGTTTTTTTTTTATTTTGGGTTTTACGTCATTTATTTCCGCTGCTAAGGCAAATCATGACGCCGGAGATTAGGTCTACAGCTATCCGGGAATTTTGCCGAACCCGGTGGGAGTTCCAACCCACCGGTAGGGATCTTTAACGTGCATGTTATGTTTAATAATGTAATTTAAAATATCTTCAACAATTTAGCTATCATTTAAAAAAAAAAAGTAAACAAAAAAAAGTCATTATATTTAAAGGTCGACATTAACGTTTTGTAAAAAAAAAGATTCACCGGGTATCAAAATATGAAAAAAAAAAAAATAATATTATAATTTAAATATTAAAACAATTAAACATAAAAACCCTGCGTAGTCTACAATAACTTGAGGGTTAATGTGTACCATGTCATTCATTAGGCTTTGATGTAGTTTTTGTAAATGCTTCTATTCGTAAATAAATATAGCTCTTTGAAACTGAGATATTCATTTTGGAGCACCCTGTACAACCTTAATAAATTAATACAATCACTTAACTCCAATTTAATTTTCAGCGCGGCGATATAAAACATCAGTTCGTTATGTATGAAAATCGATACCGCTTTCGAGGAAATGATTTGACCGTTGTAATATTGCGCCAACAACGTAAAAAAAAGAAGGATACAATAAAAGATATATCGCTTTGGGGGAAAGCACAGCAGAAATGCGTCAGTACAACAAAGCCCCCGTATATTTCGTTATTAATATTACACGGTATGAATGAATGCATGAATTCTTGCGACTTGTACATTTCTGGCACGTAAAGGTACATAAGGATACAATAGATCGTGCAAAGTTCATTATTCATTAGGTGGATTGGAAGCGTGTATGGAAATCAGGTGTTTTTCGAATATAGCTTGTTGGATAATTATTACTTTCACGATTTGGAATTAAGATTATGTTAATACCGAATTAATTAAAACAAACAAAAACATTGTTCATGTAGATTAGATTATATTGAATACAAACAAACAAAATTACAGAAAGTAAATGAGTACAGAGCTACATTCATTAGAATGTTCTGTATATTTTAAGTGCTTACTAATAATCTGCTTTCAAATTTCAAATAAGTTCAATTGTTTCCATGTAATTTGAAAAAATGAAATTTGCGATATTTGAAAACTGCCTATATCTCACTTAATTTTTATTTATTAAATATAATCAACTTAATGTAAATATTAAATTTTAATAAAGTATACAGTTAAGGCTGTAATTAATTCATTAAATCCACCATCACAAATATTGTGTTTTATTATTGTTAAAATAATTACAATTTTACTACTGGCGCGTAATATGTATCAAGAGATAATGGGTTATTATTACTTTTATACGTACTCAAAATTTTATGGAAACATGTACATTTTTTTGAAATATTATTACACACAGATATTGTGAATAATGCGAAACAGAATTATAACTTATGACATATACATTTTTAAATTAGGTCATTTAAAATTAGAATAAACAGATAACTAACACGAATTACGAAGTACAGTAATTTATTTTTATTCAATGGTGCTCTTTTATAAAGCAATAAAGGTTTTTTGATTGTTCACGACACAGAAAATAAACCGTGACAATCAACCAATTAATCAAGTCGTCGAATAATTGTTTACTGAATTTATACAATAAATGTTACAAAAAAACTGCTGTATATATAAATATATATATGTATATACAGAGAGTTTTATCTAATACCGAACATTTTCAAAACGAGAATTTTTCTTTGAAGTATCCATATGCATACGTTGCACATTTTCCGATGCTCGGTTTATTAAAAGAATCGAATTTGAAGCTTTAAGCGAGTGTTTTCCACTCCCAGGCTAAGCATGAAGTAAAATTTCGAGTTTAGAAAAGCCTGAAAATTTGGTTTGGTCGCGTAGCGCGAAGCGCGGAGCGGCCAAACCAAATTTTCAGGCTTTTCTAAACTCGAAATTTTACTTCATGCGCCACCAGTACAAAACACTGATTCAATGTAAAGTTTAGCGGTATGTTTTAAACTTCGTAATGTCAGTGTTTTGTACCGGTGGCGCATGAAGTAAAATTTCGAGTTTAGAAAAGCCTGAAAATTTGGTTTGGCCGCTCCGCGCTTCGCGCTACGCGACCAAACCAAATTTTCAGACTTTTCTAAACTCGAAATTTTACTTCATGCTTAGCCTGGGAGTGGAAAACACTCGCTTAAAGTTTCAAATTAAATTCTTTTAATAAACCAAGCATCGAAAAATGTGCAACGTATGCATGCAAAATATGCAAAGAAAAATATTCTATGTATATATATATATATATGTATATATATATATCTTTATTAAAGATCAGTACAAAATAATTGTTTACAATATGGAATGAAATGTATACATCTTAAAATTTGATCTTGATCTTTGAAGGGCTATCGACCAGAGGTCTTTCAGCCCGTAGTCTGCTGACATTTATGTTTTAGTTTATGTTATTGATGAGATGAGATGTACTGATAGATGGTATTTGCTGGATGCTTGAATTTAGGATTTTGATTGGGATTGCGGGAAAGGCATAGGTGATTTAGGGTGTCTACGATGTGTGGGTTGGTGGCGAATTTTGTAATTAGATGTGTGATGCGTTCTTCAATTGGTATTAACTGGGTACGTTGATATAGGAGGGCATTAGAAGGGTTCTGGAGTGGATTATCTGGATGCCTAATTTTTATTAGTATTCTAAGAGCTAATCGTTCACCTACTTGTATATTTTTTAGGATTGGGTTCATGGAATAGGATAGCTGCATAATCAAGCAGAGGCCGGCAAATCATTTTATAAATGTGTACTGCTGTGTTGGTTGAAATTCCTTCATCCTTGTACGTTAAGGATCTGAAGTGCCGACCCCTATTCTTGATTTTCAGCTTAAGGGATTTGGTGTGGGCTTTAAAGGTAAACTTGGTGTCAAAGGATATTCCAAGGTATTTGCATATTGGGAGTGGAAATAATTGGTGGTAAACTGTTGTATTTCTCTGTACTTGGGTAATAATTTATTTTTCGAATATCGTTGGTGTAAAAGTAAAACTGATTAAGTGAAATTAATACATATTGCTTCTGCCACCGCATTATAAATTGAAAGATTCTACTATAAAATTTTTATTAAAAAAAGAAATACATAAAATACATTTTATAATATGTATACATATCAAAATTGAATTTGTGTTCAGTATTCCGGCACCAGGTACCCACAGACGCGTTTCGGACTTCAAGGTCCTCTTCAGTGTGGTCCCGACCCAGTGCTGGGGAATACTGAACATTTCTGACTATTTCAAGCCAATATGTGAAAACTATTAATGATTTCGATAGCTAACGCCATCTAATGCTTCATAGTGGCATCGTCAGTGACACGAATGCACAAAGTGCATATACAGGTCACTGTTTCGTCCACGAGCGAGCAGAACTCTGTTTGTGAAACCAGAAAACAAATATCAAAATTGAATAAAAAAAATGTATACATATATCAAAATAATTTATATTTCCTTATTCTATAAGGGCTATCGACCATAAGTCTTTCTGCCCTGTGCTATGTGTGTTTTTTTTTTACTTAATTTCAAGGTGGGAAAGTAGAGTGAAAGAAGGAGATGTATTCATATAGGGTTATAGGTGGGTTTTTGTATTTTGGGGTTATATCGGGGTTTCTAGGGATGCACATTTTTTTAAGATGTTCGTAACTCGACTCGTTATATGCGAATCGTTCTGCGAGAAATCAAAGTCTTACTTTTATTAGGGTAATTTGTGTTGTTTCGTAAAGGAGCACACTGGATAGGTTGTGGAGGGGATTTTGAGGGTGTCGAAGTTTGGCAAAGGTACGGCGGGAGGATCTTTCGGCTACTTCAAGGTTGTTTATGGTGACATTGCATGGATTTATACAAAGGATGGAGCTATAGTCTAGGATGGGACGGCAAATCATTTTATAACTTTTGGTACAGACATTGGTACTAATTTTTGTAAGTCAAGCAACGGAAATGTTTCGCTCGCTTTACGATGTTTGCTTTTATATCGGAGGTGTGTTTTTTAAAGAATAATTTTGAGTCTAAAAGGATTCCTAGGTATTTACATAATGGAAAGGAGTGTATAGTGGATCCGTTGATGGTTATGGAAAGAGGATTAAGTGGAATACGATGGTAGGGTAGGAAAAGTTTGGATTAATTTTAAGTCTCCACATGGAGAACCAAGTGGCTGATCGGTTTATAAATTCTTAGAGAGAGTTTAGGGTTGACGCTAGGGTTGATGAATGGATGATTAAGGCAGTATCATCTGCAAACTGCAGGGGATAACAGTTTGGGTCTATAAAATTGGGATTAGGATGGTATAAGTCGGAGCAATATACGTTGTATAATTCAAGAGATAGAGGGGAGCCTTGAGGAACACCTTGTTCTTGATAAAATGTCGAGGATAAGGTTTGTCGCATACGAATTTGAAGTTCGTGGCTGAGAAGGATGTTTTGGATTAGGTTGATGAGGTGTTGGGTAGATTAGGGATACTGCATTTATATAAAAGCTCTTGGTGCCAAACGAAATCGAAGGCCAGATATATCAAGAAATTGAGTGGCCGATTTTTTGCCTTCTGGATGAGCTGTTTGGATAAATATTTTGAAGTATTATACTTTATTTCTTTTTAGTATTATATTTTTGTAGGAATAATCAAAGATACAAATTCCGTAAAATATATACAGTAGAAATTCTGAATATTTAATTAAAATACATGGTTTGTTTCACTAATTTAAATCAGCGAAACAAACCAAGTGTTTTAATTAATTATCCAGAATTAGATTAAAAAATGTTTCACCACGGGCTAAGTGAGAAATTAATTAAACTTATGTACATAGTGTACAATTTTCGATATACAAAGAAAATAAATAGAGTAAACATATAGTTGAGTAGGATGTCTAGGGGTAATGTATGTCTTTTATTCTTATTCTTACATTGCTGTTAGATTTTCTGCTCTATTATGTGTGTACCCTAAGTACCCTGCGAACGAAATCATATAATGTATTTATAATATTAATGTATTATCTTGGCAATATTGTATAATATCTGGAGAAAATCGAGAGCAAATATATAGACAAATATTTGCTATTTTAAGGGATAGAAATTTACATATATGTATATTATATAAAACACTTTATATAATATATACTTATTATATCAACAAATCTTCAATAATATATCTATAATATCACTATAGTTCTTATGTAATAATATTCTATAAGAACTATAGTGATATTATAAATATATTATTGAAGATTTATGGATATGGAAAACTTATAGATAAATTACAGTTATATATCTATAAGTTTTCTAAATTAACATAATATATACTTTTAAATTCGTAATTTACTTTTATATCTGTGAAACCTGTGAATAGGGGATTAAGTGCAATTTTGAATTATGTATATCAGACATTCGTTGTTTTATTAAAAACATTTAATTTAAAGCCTCTAACGAGTGTTTCCCATTCCAGATTATGCACGAAGCAAAATTTAAGAAAAGCCTGAACGTTTGGATTTAGACGCCAAGCGTCCTAATCCAAATTCAAGCTTTTCTAAACTCGAAATTTTATTCCACGCGCCACGTGTAAAACACTGAAATATTATGACTTTAAAAGTTTACAAAACAAAAATAAAGTTCTGGCTAAAAAAAATACAACTATATATTTAAAAGTTTACTCTTAGATCACTATTAAAAACACACTGCTGAAGCAGGATTAAAAATTCACTGCTAAACAAGGATATTTATAATTTCACAATATTTCAGGGTTTTGTACGCGTGGTGCATGAAGTAAAATTTCGAGTTTAGAAAAGCCTGAACATTTGGTTTGGTCGCTCCGCGCTTCGCGCTACGCGACCAAACCAAATTTTTAGGCTTTTCTAAACTCGAAATTTTACTTCATGCTTAATCTGGGAGTGGAAAACACTCGTTTATACCTTCAAATTGAACTTAATAAAAACACTCAAAATACATACACATCAGGATATGTATACTTGAATGAATAACAATAAAATTCTCTTAACTTTAAAAGTAAAAGTAATTAGGAGTATAAACACATTACCATACAGGGAGTTATTCATTCAAGTATACATATACTGATGTTTATGTATTTTGAGTTTTTTTAATAAGTTCAATTTGAAGATTTAAACGAGTGTTTTCCACTCCCAGACTAAGCATGAACGCCACGCGTATAAAACACAGATTTCAAGTGAAGTTTGAGTATACATAAATTTCACAATATTTTAGTGTTTTATACGCGTGGCGCATGAAGTAAAATTTCGAGTTAAGAAAAGCCTAGAAAATTTGTCTCGGGTCGCTGCGCGACCCTCGACAAATTTTCACGGGGCTTTTCTAAACTCGAAATTTTACTTCATGCCTAATCTGGGAGTGGAAAACACTCGTTTATAGTTAAAAATTGAACTTATTAAAAAAAAATCAAAATATATACACATCAGGATATGTATACTTGAATGAATAACATTAAAATTCTCCTAAGTTTAAAAGTAAAAGTAATTAGGAGTATAAACACATTAACATACAGGGAGTTATTTATTCAAGTATACATATCCTGATGTGTATGCATTTTGTTTTTTTTAATAAGTTCAATTTGAAGCTTAGACGAGTGTTTTCCACTCCCAGACTAAGCATGGAGTAAAATTTCGAGTTTAGAAAAGCCCCGTGAAAATTTGTCGAGGGTCGCGCAGCGACCCGAGACAAATTTTCTAGGCTTTTCTAAACTCGAAATTTTACTTCATGCGCCACGCGTATAAAACACTAAAATATTGTGAAATTTATGTATACTCAAACTTCACTTGAAATCTGTGTTTTATACGCGTGGCGTTCATGCTTAGTCTGGGAGTGGAAAACACTCGTTTAAATCTTCAAATTGAACTTATTAAAAAAACTCAAAATACATAAACATCAGGATATGTATACTTGAATGAATAACTCCCTGTATGGTAATGTGTTTATACTCCTAATTACTTTTACTTTTAAAGTTAAGAGAATTTTAATCCCGAGACAAATTTTCTGGGCTTTTCTAAACTCGAAATTTTACTTCATGCGCCACGCGTGTAAAACAGATTTCTAGCGAAGTTCGAATATACATAAATTTCACAATATTTTAGTATTTTATACGTGTGGCGCATGAAGTAAAATTTCGAGTTTAGAAAAGCCCAGAAAATTTGTCTCGGGTCGCTGCGCGACCCTCGACAAATTTTCACGGGGCTTTTCTAAACTCGAAATTTTACTTCATGCTTAATCTGGGAGTGGTAAACATTCGTTTATAGCTTCAAATTAAACTTATTAAAACAACTCAAAATATATACACATCAGGTTATCTATACTTGAATGAATAACTCCCTGTATGGTAATGTGTTTATACTCCTAATTACTTTTACTTGTAAACCTAGGACAATTTTAATACACATTTATTGATTGTGTTTGTGCCTCATTATAATATGTAAATGTATGATTTTATATTTAAATTAGGGCAGGTGGTGGCCGAGCGGTAACGTCGTCGGGCTGTATCGCTCGGCGAGCCACAAACTCGGGTTCGATTCCCGTGCACGGGGAGACTTTATTTAAAAATAATTTCTCGTCGGGACCCTGGGTGTGGTATGAATGTGTGTTTGTCCGTATAATAGCATACTACAAATTGTAATGTTAAACAATTAATTAATACAAAATATATATAAATAAATGATGTTGGCTAATGGGCAAGTTCCCAAGGCCAGGCAAAAAGCCAAATACAACAAAAAAAAATTAAATTATTGATTTCGTAAATAAATACATAAATTGTGAATGGTGGAGGCTTCTACTTCGTTATACATGTTAATTCAATAAATTAAACAGTTTAACTTTGTGTTATACAAAGTTAAAGTGCTTTTTTGTTAATAAATACATAAATTTGTATTGCATTTTACAAAGGAATTGAAATAAGATGTAAAACAATTTTATTTTAATTCAGTTAATTAGACAAAAAATAAAAAAAACCGATTAAGCGTCAGGGTAATTTGTAAAAGCGTAAATATCAGCATTAGGGAGAATGCAATTAATTAAAATTCGCTTGCGAATAAAATTATTTCCGCTTGTTAGGCAGATGTCTTTGTCAAATTAAGCTTAACTTTATAATTGTGTAACTAAGTTAGTTTATTTTACACTCGTAATTCATGGACATTTTATTTTGTATACTGTTTAAAAAATCATGCTAATTATTGAAATTATATGGAATTTGCTTCAAAGTAAATAATAATCAGTTTTATTCTGAATTTTTAAAAAAATTAACACATTGTAAATACTGTTATTTTACTCTTGTAAATGTATATTCGAACTTGGCTTAAATTCTGTGTTTTATAAGCGTGGCGCATGAAGTAAAATTTCGAGTTTAGAAAAGCCCAGAAAATTTGTCTCGGGTCGCTACGCAACCCTCGACAAATTTTAAGGGGGCTTTTCTAAACTCAAAATTTTACTTCATGCTTAGTCTGGGAGTGGAAAACACTTGTTTAAAGCTTTAAATTGAACTTAAAAAAAAAAACAAGGAATATTTAAAGATTACATTTTATAAATATCTTATATTTATGAATTTGGAATACGTATACGTACGTAAATATCAGCATTAGGGAGAATGCAATTAATTAAAATTCGCTTGTGAATAAAATTATTTCCGCTTGTTAGGCAGATGTCTTTGTCAAATTGAGCTTAACTTTATAATGGTGTAACTAAGTTAGTTTATTTTACACTCGTAATTCATGGAAATTTTATTTTGTATACTGTTTAAAAAATCATGCTAATTATTGGAATTATATGAAATTTGCTTAAAAGTAAATAATTATCAGTTTAATTTTGAATTTTAAAAAAGTAACACATTGTAAATACTGTTATTTTACACTTGTAAATGTATATTCGAACTTGGCTTAAATTCTGTGTTTTATAAGCGTGGCGCATGAAGTAAAATTTCGAGTTTAGAAAAGCCCAGAAAATTTGTCTCGGGTCGCTGCGCGACCCTCGACAAATTTTCACGGGGCTTTTCTATACTCAAAATTTTACTTCATGCTTAGTCTGGGAGTGGAAAACACTTGTTTAAAGCTTCAAATTGAACTTAAAAAAAAAAACAAGGAATATTTAAAGATTTACATTTTATAAATATCTTATATTTATGAATTTGGAATACGTATACGTAAATAGATAGATGTTTTGTTTTGTATACTTTTAAAAAATCCTGTTATTTATTGGAAATATGGAGTTTGCCTTAAAGTAATTAATAATCAGTTTTATTTTTTATTTTTAAAAACCTAACACATATTTATTTCATATTTTTCATATTTCATATTTATTAATGTATTAACAAAAGTACATGTTTTACATATGTCACCTTAACCTACGAGTATATAATAATAAAAAATATAATAATAATAAAACCTTATAAGCTAGTTTGTATAGTGAGAAACATCGAAGTAAATAAGTAAATAGATCTATAGTCACATATTAAAATAACTTATTAAGAAATAACATATTAAAATAACATATTAAAATATTTGTTAATATAGTTTATACATAAGTATGAATGATCAGATCAATACTTGGTTGTACAATACTTCAAACCATTAAAAGTGTGATTCTTTTTGCAATCTAGATGTAGATTGTGAAAAGAATCACACTTAGTGAATATTGTTTATTTTACACTTGTTACTCATGGATGTTTTGTTTTGTATACTTTTAAAAAATCATGCTAATTGTTGGAAATATGGAATTTGCTTCAAAGCAGGATTTGCATTGCATTGATTGACAAGAAGTATACAAAACAGTAGTACCACATCATAAAAACTAAAATATGTCTATAGTGACGCGACTTACAAACATTTAAAAAAATATTTCTTGAAAGATTGGTTCATTTCAAAGCTTTTTTTGTTTGTTAATAATGTTTGATATCTTGTACGGTTTTTCTACAAAAATATAAAATATAATATTTCCTTGACAAAATTCTACTACAAGCAATATAAAGTGAATTTGTCAGTTAGGTAAACATATTTATTTATTTATTTATTAACTTAATCTCCATTTTATTACATAAGTGTACAAATACATATTGTAATATATGACAAAAATAACAACAAACATAAAAATCATATAAAGAATTACATTGATTACAACCGACTAAATTATTACTGAACAAAAATATGCATAAGCTGTAAATTTTCCGACATTCGTTGTTTCTTAAAAGAGTTCAATTTAAAGCTTTAATCGAGTGTTTTCCACTCCCAGACTATGCATGAAGTAAAATTTCGAGTTTAGAAAAGCCCCGTGAAAATTTGTCGAGGGTCGCGCAGCGACCCGAGACAAATTTTCTGGGCTTTTCTAAACTCGAAATTTTACTTCATGCGCCACGCGTATAAAACACTAAAATATTGTGAAATTTATGTATATTCGAACTTTGCTTAAATTCTGTGTTTTATACGCGTGGCGCATGAAGTAAAATTTCGAGTTTAGAAAAGCCCAGAAAATTTGTCTCGGGTCGCTACGCGACCCTCGACAAATTTTCACGGGGCTTTTCTAAACTCGAAATTTTACTTCATGCTTAGTCTGGGACTGGAAAACACTAATATAAAGCTTCAAATTGAACTTTTAAAAAAAAACATGTAATATTTATTTTTTATTTTATAATAATAATAATAATAGTAATTTATTTTCAAGAAATAAGTAATTACAGGGTAATA
Source organism: Philonthus cognatus (assembly GCA_932526585.2). Taxonomy (NCBI): domain Eukaryota; kingdom Metazoa; phylum Arthropoda; class Insecta; order Coleoptera; family Staphylinidae; genus Philonthus; species Philonthus cognatus. The sequence continues at coordinate 76,167,353 of OW052245.1, forward strand.
CATATGAATGAAAATGTGTCAGCAAAATACAATTTAGAAAATATAAAATTAAATAAATATAAACAAAGTTAGAAAATATAAAATTAAATAAATAGAAACAAAGTTAATAAACCGGAAACAAACAAAAAAGAACTAATAGAAAAATGCATATCAACATGAATATATCCTATTTCGAGAAGGCGTTTTATTTTATTTATTTATTTTTTATTTTTTTATTTGATGTATTTCAGAGTTCGTTTAAGGAGTATAATTCTTTCTGACACAGATATTCATGCAGACATTCGTTAAATTTCTTAATTTTTTCAATAGATTTAATATTGTACGGCAGACGATTGTAGTACTTCATTGCAGCTTAAGATGGTTCCTTTTCATACATTGATAACCGATGAATCGGCAGCGCAAAGTTATTGTAGTGTCTAGTTTGATAGTTATGTTGATGGGTGGTATTGATGTTTAATTCAGCTTTAAAGTTGTGTACTAGGAGTTCATATATGTACAGCCCGTATAAGGTTAGCATTTTATTTGCGTTAAAGTGCCCTCTGCAAGACTCTCTGAATTTTAGCCCAAGTATAATCCGGATTGATTTATAAATATCCGTAATACATATAATGTATTTAATACTTAGTTTTATTTTTAATTTTTAAAGAAATTAAACACAATTCCAAATATTTGGCCAATATTTATGTTTAAATAAAAACAACTTGGAGTTAGTTATTTTTGACATTACAAGTGACGATATTTATAAGATTTCAGTTGAAATATTGAATATGTTTAATCCGTAAACGATTTTACAAAGGTTAATAGTCTTTTGTGATGTTGAAATATTGATTTTTTTTATGAATATAAAACCTTTTGTATTTTGTATTACACAATAATACACATCAAAAGCTTATTTAATTGAAATCTTTACAATATAACTGTTTCTTTGTTTAAGAAAAAAAAAAAAAAAATGCGAACATTGCACATATTTCCTTTACTTATTTTATACGTAAAAGCTTTGAAGGTACATATTTTTTTTTACATTTCACTTTAATATCGGTAAGAAAAAAGGTATATTTATTGTTTTTCACATCAAACGATCCGATTTATTAAAATTTTCAATAATCAAGATTGTTTTCCCTTAGGTCTCAAAAACACGATATTTATGTAGTTATAATAAATATGCTACTAAATAAAAAAATACATATCTTTCACATTCGTTTTTCTTTAGGCCTTTAAATCAATAACATTAAATTGTTAAAGAAAAATAATATTTAAGTAGTTGTTTTAAAAATGCGAACATTAAATAATACTCAGAATCTACCCTTCGCCTAAGTTACATAGAAACACGCTCTTTGCACGAAAAACGAACTCTTCCGTCTGGGGGGAGTTTTTACGGTGTTAACGTTTGTTCCGCTTTAAAAAAACAGTCTCGACGTATAGAAGCACAATTGTTTAACCGGTTTGAGAATGATTTATGTTTACCAACGCGTTTTACGCGGGTTAAACTAGTGAGAACGGCGGAGATGTTTTTTTTTTTTTTTTGGTTTGTTTGGCATAGGTATTACCATTCAGCCAATAACGTTGATTTATAATATCTATATTAACATATATTTCGACTAATTTGGACGTCACAACACATTCACACACATCCATGGAACCGGAGACGAGTATTTTTCGTTAGAAAAATTACTCGCCTCCGCTGGGAATCGAATCCAGATTCCCTCCGTGTCCGATTGGCGAAACCGGCGGCTCAACCGCTCGGCCACGGCGGGCCCTGGCGGAGATGTAGACGCGTTACCTCGTACTTTATCATCACTACCATGGTCAAATGTAAGACAAAAGAAGCTGATTTGGCTAGCACAGCGCTGTTACTGGTTTCTAGTCCTAGTTCTTTGGGGAGTGAGCATTTCTGCACTGCACTTAGGTCTCATTAGGCAAATTGTGCTTCCTCCCGTTGATTACCCAGCCTGAGCTCAGCCAGCCTACCTGCTTTAGGTGGTCTAGCAAAGCAGAGGTGGGTAGATCCCTTATGTAGGCGATTGTAGGTCATCTTTCACCCAGTAAGGAGCCTCTAGTTGACGAGAGTGCCGGGCAATCGCTGAGAATGTGTCCGGCAGTCTCGTCTTCCATGTTACACCTTCTGTAGGATAGAGAGTCAACTATCCCGATCCTGTATAGGTGTGCGTTTAGCCCGCAGTAACCAGTCAGGGCGGCTAACTAGGCAATTATTTATATTTGTGTTAAAAAAACCATGCAAACCCCGTGGTAAATGTACTTGGGTGTTAAACGCACCCCATTTATGCTGCCCACACAATTAAATAATGCACATATTATAAGATTGTCTTGAACAAAATATTTGAACAGACATTTGAATAAAAAAAAACAATTGCTTTGTTTTACTTACTATAACCAGTGAATATAAAATGGATATACATTTATATATTTAATGCTATAACTTTCATATTTTTTGTACATCTTTAAATTTATTTAAGCGTGGTCTGAGGTCAATAACCCTAAGACCACCATCAATGTGTAATATTTAGTTGTGTACTTCTCGTACTATTAGTTTAAGTTTATTTTTTATTTTTTATTGTGATGTGTATAATACTTATTTAGTTTCCTTTTTATACATATTTTAACTTATTATTGTGTCCAATTTTCTTAAATAGACGATGTCCAAAAATAAATAAATAAATAATTATTCATATGCAGGGTGTCTCTTAAAGAAACGCCGCAGGCCATAACTTCTTTATTTTTTGACCGATTTGAAAAAATCAAAAAACAATTAAAATGACTCCATAAGATCTACAAACAAGCTCTAATTTTACTTCTTTACCAAATCAAGTTTCATGTCAGCGATAGTCAACTTATTATTTTCAAATGGCTACATATATATTTTTTTAAATTGATTCTGACACAGGTTACATTTCTAAATCCAAACGTATACAACAAGTTGGCTTTGGTGCAATATTCATTAGTAAAAAAATGTTTATTAACATAGAGTTGGAGTCTTATAGATTTTTTTAAGTGTGCCATGGAAAAATAAAACTGAACACATGAAACAATAACTGTTATCTAATATTGTTAATATTGTTAGCCATCACTTAAGTTATTTCACCAATAATAATAAATTTGGCTGACAAAAAAATCGAATCTGAGACACTGTCTCTCAGATTCGATTTTTTTGTCATCCAAATTTATTATTATTGGTGAAATAACTTAACAATATTAACAGTTTTTACTTTGATAAACTATTTACTTATGAATATTTCACAAATGCCAACTTATTGTACATGTTTGAATTTAGAAATATATCCTCTATCAAAATTGTTTTTTTTAAATTTTTTTTTATTATTTGCAAAACACTTAGTTGTATTTTACTATAATTACAATCTGATCACAAATGGATCAATGAGTAATATTTAGCTAACTTAATTTACTAATATAAATTTAAAAAATACACGTAGCTATTTAAAAAAAAGTTGACTATCGCTGATATGAAAGTTGATTTGGTAAAAAACTCAAATCAAGGCTTTTTTGTAGATCTAGTGGAGCCATTTTAACTGTTTTTTTTTTTTGAAATCGCTCAATAAATAAAAAAAGTTATGGCCTGCGGCGTTTATTATGAGACACAATATATATTTTAATAATTAAACTTTTTGATTTGATTAATTAAGCGAAACAAAACGAAATCTTAAATATTTAATCTCGCACGTTTTTGTTAAACGTGCGATTTTAAATATTTAAGATTTTGTTGAAGTAAATTACCTTATTATGCGAATTTTTCATATACCCGTAGGTATTTGTATTAATGAGAGGATAGAAAACAGATCGAGGTTAAAATAAGACTCATATATTATATACAAATTATCACAGTGGAATTTTTGTTATGGCTATTTAATGCGTAATAGATGGCGCAATTTAATTTTATTATTTATTTAGAATATAGTTTAGTTATTATACCTAATTATTATCATCATTATTATTAGATATCATTACTATTTTTCAGATGCGGCTCGTAAAAGATTTTATTGGTGGGGCTGCAGACATAAATATAAATGAAATTTGTCTTTCAATTTTATATATCACTATTTAACGAATGCATTTTGAGACATTCGTTGGTTTTTTATTGAGTTCAATTAGAAGCTTTAAGCGAGTGTTTTCCACTCCCTGATTAAGCATGAAGTAAAATTTCGAGTTTCGAAAAGCCTGAAAATTTGGTTTGGTCGCGTAGCGCGAAGCGCGGAGCGGCCAAACCTAAGTGCAGTGCAGAAATGCGCACTCCCCAAAGAACCAGAACTAGAAACCAGTAACAGCGCTGTGCTAGTCAAATCAGCTTCTTTTGCCTTACATTTGACCATGGTAGTGATGATAAAGATGATAACGTACGAGGTAACGCGTCAACATCTCCGCCGTTCTCACTAGTTTAAAACGCGTAAAACGCGTTGGTAAACATAAATCATTCTCAAACCGGTTAAACAATTGTGCTTCTATAAGTCGAGAGTGTTGAAAATTTGGATTTGCCGGCGCGAGCGAAGGGATATTATTAACAATTTGTTGAGAAGGAATTTATCTTTATAAATAATTGAAACTTCAAACGAGTGTTTTCCACTCCCAGACTAAGCATGAAGTAAAATTTCGAGTTTAGAAAAGCCTGAAAATTTGGTTTGGTCGCGTAGCGCGAAGCGCGGAGCGGCCAAACCTAAGTGCAGTGCAGAAATGCGCACTCCCCAAAGAACCAGAACTAGAAACCAGTAACAGCGCTGTGCTAGTCAAATCAGCTTCTTTTGTCTTACATTTGACCATGGTAGTGATGATAAAGATGATAACGTACGAGGTAACGCGTCAACATCTCCGCCGTTCTCACTAGTTTAAAACGCGTAAAACGCGTTGGTAAACATAAATCATTCTCAAACCGGTTAAACAATTGTGCTTCTATAAGTCGAGAGTGTTTTTTTTTTAAAGCGGAACAAACGTTAACACCGTGAAAACTCCCCCCAAATGGAAGAGTTCGTTTTGCGTGCAAAGAGCGTGTTTCTATGTAACTTAGGCGAAGGGTAGATTTAATGTTCGCATTTTTAAAACAACTACTTAAATATTGTTTTTCTTTAACAATTTAATGTTATTGATTTAAAGGCCTAAAGAAAAACGAATGTAAAAGATATGTATTTTTTTATTTAGTAGTTTTTTTAATATAACTACTTAAATATCGTTCTGTTTTTAACAGTGAGACCTAAGGGAAAACAATATTGATTTGTGAAATTTTAATAAATCGGATCGTTTGATGTGAAAATCAATAAATAAAACCTTTTTTGTTACCAATATTAAAGTGAAATGTAAGAAAAAAATATGTACCTTCAAAGCTTTCACGTATAAAATAAGTAAAGGAAATATGTGTAATGTTCGCATTTTTTTTTTTTAATAATAGAAACAGTTTTATTGTAAATATTTCAATTAAATAAGCTTTTGATGTGTATTATTGTGTAATACAAAATACAAAAGGTTTTATATTCATAAAAAAAATCTATATTTCAACATCACAAAAGACTATTAACCTTTGTCAAACCATTTACGGATTAAACAAATTCAATATTTCAACTGAAATCTTATAAATATCGTCATTTTAATATAAAAAATAAATAACTCTAAGTTGTTTTTATTTAAACATAAATATTGGCCAAATGTTTACAAATGTGTTTAAGTTTTTTAAAAATTAAAAATAAAACTAAGTATTAAATACATTATATGTATTACGGATATTTATAAATCAATCCGGATTATACTTGGGCTAAAATTCAGAGAGTCTTGCAGAGGGCACTTTAACGCAAATAAAATGCTAACCTTATACGGGCTGTACATATATGAACTCTTAGTACACAACTTTAAAGCTGAATTAAACATCAATACCACCCATCAACATAACGATCAAACTAGACCATCTTACCATCTTACGCTGCAATGAAGTACTACAATCGTCTGGCGTACAATATTAAATCTATTGAAAAAATTAAGAAATTTGAGGAATGTCTGCATGAATATCTGTGTCAGAAAGAATTATACTCCTTAAACGAACTCTGAAATACATCAAATAAAAAAAAATAAATAAATTAAAAAAAAACGCCTTCTCGAAATAGGATATATTCATGTTGATATGCATTTTTCTATTAGTTCTTTTTTGTTTGTAACCGGTTTATTAACTTTGTTTCTATTTATTTAATTTTATATTTTCTAACTTTGTTTCTATTTATTTAATTTTATATTTTCTAAATTGTATTTTGCTGACACATTTTCATTCATATGTATTACCCTGTAATTACTTATTTCTTGAAAATAAATTACTATTATTATTATTATAAAATAAAAAATTAATATTTCTTGTTTTTTTTTAAAGTTAAGTTTTAAGCTTTAAATGAGTGTTTTCCACTCCCAGACTAAGCATGAAGTAAAATTTCGAGTTTAGAAAAGCCCCGTGAAAATTTGTCGAGGGTCGCGCAGCGACCCGAGACAAATTTTCTGGGCTTTTCTAAACACGAAATTTTACTTCATGCGCCACGCTTATAAAACACAGAATTTAAGCGAAGTTCGAATATACATAAATTTCACAATATTTTAGTGCTTTATACGCGTGGCGCATGAAGTAAAATTTCGAGTTTAGAAAAGCCCAGAAAATTTGTCTCGGGTCGCTGCGCGACCCTCGACAAATTTTACACGGGGCTTTTCTAAACTCGAAATTTTACTTCATGCTTAGTCTGGGAGTGGAAAACACTCGATTAAAGCTTTAAATTGAACTCTTTTAAGAAACAACGAATGTCGGAAAATTTACAGCTTATGCATATGTTTACCTAACTGAAAAATTCACTTTATATTGCTTGAATTAGAATTTTGTCAAGGAAATATTATATTTTATATTTTTGTAGCAAAACCGTACAAGATATCAAACATTATTAACAAACAAAAATGCTTTGAAATGAACCAATCTTTAAAGGAATATATTTTTTAAATGTTTATAAGGTGCGTCAGTACAAACCTATTTTAGTTTTTATGATATGGTACTACTGTTTTGTATACTTCTTGTCAATCAATGCAATACAAATCCTGCTTTGAAGCAAATTCCATATTTCCAACAATTAGCATGATTTTTTAAAAGTATCTTTATAAATAATTGAAACTTCAAACGAGTGTTTTCCACTCCCAGACTAAGCATGAAGTAAAATTTCGAGTTTAGAAAAGCCTGAAAATTTGGTTTGGTCGCGTAGCGCGAAGCGCGGAGCGGCCAAACCAAATTTTCAGGCTTTTCTAAACTCGAAATTTTACTTCATGCGCCACGCGTATTAACACTAATTTAAAGTGAAGCTAAAAATATATGGCTTAAAATTGATCTCACGTTAATCAATATAACAAATGTTTATTTCAACTAAACAAATCTTGCGCTTTCAGCATTACAGAAATTTGTTTCGCGCTATTTGAGTAAACATAAAATGAAAAATTCCTTTGCGTATAACAGCCCAAATATTTGTTCTAAGTGTAATTTGATGCAACCAAGGTTTGCAACAGAGACCCGAAAATGGAATAAATTAAATAAATGAAATTAAACACTAACTCAAGATAATACATTTTTATTAAAGTGAGTATCGCATGTACAGAGTGGTGCATTTTGGAGGTGCCACATATGAAAAACTTTTGTATTTGAACAGATATTAAAAAACCGTTTTCGCGAGCCAATGTCAATTTTTTGTGTTTTAATCAATGGCCAAAAGAACATTGTTCTATCTCTAATCGTTTCCGCTCCATAACCGGAAGTTGATAAAATGTCATTTATATGGCAATAAATGGTATGGTAATAGTGTATTGATTTGACATGAAATTACCCTTTTATAGAAAATTTGTCAAATCGCACAAAAAATTTGCTTAGATTTCGTTCGTTGTGTCAACCATTGAATACATACTTTTCATGTTTCTGAAATGAACATTTAAAAAAAAAATGTTAATTTCAGGAGTTCAAGGTAAACCAGGTGTAGACTTTCCGGTCCATTCGAGGATTCCGCTCACTTCGTTCAGTTGCAAAGAAGTGGAAAGCGGTTACTATGCCGACTTAGAAACTGACTGTCAAGTAAGTGAAAAAACATTACTTAACCAAATAAACGCAAAATACGCCTGTAACGAAGAATCAACTGAAAATATTTATTATTCCAAATATATCGTTAAATACTCTGCACTTAATTTAATTAAATAAAGGTGCAGAGAAAAATAAAAGAAAATGATCAAGCAAGGAATACTATAGTGGGATTTTTTCCGAACAACCTAATATTTTCGTCCTAAAAAATTCCATTAAAATAGCATTTATATAAATAACATTTAAAAGCTATTTAGACATGAAAATGCAATTTTTAGAACTCAGTTTAACAGTTAACTAAGGATTTTATTGAGAGCTTCAACAATTTCCAACATTCGAGATTTAATTAACAGATATGTAATATTGTTAACTCCAGCTATAGTATAGCCAAAACAGTAAAACACGGGTTGCTGATACATTAGTTCAAGTTTTGACATCGTGAATTGTAATGCTGCGGTTTGTGCAAAACTTCTCTAAACACGGCCATGTGCACAAATTACACGTTGTCAATACAAGATAAAGCAACAAATTCTCTCAGTGAATAATCCAGGGATTTTAAATTATAAACACGCTCTGTGTAATAATCGCGAAATAATGGATATTATTTTCTTATCTGAAAATTATCAATAGTAATATATTAAGTGCATTAAAAATGATCGAAAATTTTGCACGAAAAGCCGTTGCCTAGAAACTGCATGAGTCCATTTTGATTGTGATTTGACAAAAAGTGCCCGAGACGCGAACCGTCGAGGGCATTTAATAGACTATTTCCTGAAAAATACGATTTTTAATCAAGTTGACGTATTATTTAAAATATTAATTATCAATCAGTGTCACTTAATGTGTCAACATGAATCGCTTCGGAAGTTTTTCTTCGAAAGATATATCGAAAAATATCGAGAAAAATTCATCCGAAAATACAAGAAAGAGTAAAGAGTTCGTTTGGAGACAATTTATGACATTCTGTGATGAAAGAAAATACGAGTTAGATCAAAAAACTTTAATTTTGAAAGATTGAGAGAAATTGATTGATACCTGACACGTGACGTCACAACAGTGCAATTTTCGCTGTAATTTTTCGTAGAATTTTCACCTACTATGCAATTTTCGCTGAAATTTAATTGTGATTGGGCAATGAAAATGAATTCTCGTAATATGATTGGTAGACATTTTTTGAAGGAAATAGTCATTTTAAGTTAAATGCCAGGCGTATAAAACACTGAAATATTGTGTAAATCAAAGTATCCTTATTTAGCTATATATTTTTAGTCCTACTTTAGCAGTTAATTTTTAATACTGATTTAGTAGTTGATTTCAACTTGTTGAATTACAAAAATAGATATATCTCTTGTAAACCCGTATAGCTCATTTAATTTACTGCTAACCCATATAATAGACAAAAGTAAACCTAGCACTTAGTTTGATAATGAGTTGTAGTCGAAACTATAGTCACTGAAAAGTTAAATAAAGGTGGTAAAACGAAGTTAGGTGTTTTAATTAGATTAATAATATTAATATTCGTTAAACAAATAATTTTATAATAACTAAATCTTTATTAAAATTAAATTTGTGTTCAGTATTCCGGCACCAGGTACCCACAGACGCGTTTCGGACTTCAAGGTCCTCTTCAGTGTGGTCCCGACCACCTTTATTATTTGAGGGGTATGTACAATAAATATAGTATTAACAAAACAAAAATATTCTTATATTGCGTTCCGAAATAAGGGCTATTGACTATAAGTATTTTTGCCCTTGTTTTTATTAGTGGTATGGTTTTTAAAAATAATTTTTTAAAATGATTTTTTTTTTAAGTTATATTTCTACCAGTAAATATTTGTATAGTTTCAATTTCCAGAAATTTCATTTCTAAATATGATAATACATAAAGTTCATTTAATTTCATATTATTATAGAACATGTCGACCTATGTCTTTATTGGAATTTATATTCCATTTGGAGTTATTACGAAAGTTTCCAACTGCATTGTTAGTACAAATATATGTTAGTGAATATAAATTACACATTTCACTTATAATAATTACAAAAACTTATTTTAGAAAGTTTCATATTATAATTAGAAATTTGCAGGATTTCGTTGTTTTTATAAATTTATTAACACGAGGATCAAAGTTAAGCACTATATTATGAACTTCACAACATATAAGCGTTTCATTCGCGTGATGCGTGAAATAACATTTAGAGTTTACACAACAGTGTAAATTAGTGTTATGGTTCATGACTTATCATGGCAAAATAAACAAGTATATTTTTATTATTCAATCACAACATTAATCACAAAATTCGTCATTAGAGTTCCAATTATATCAAAACATAGACATTCATTTTAAATGCGATTGAATTGTATGACAAAATAGGCTTATTTAGGATTATTTTACACCACTTATAATACTGTTTTATAAAAATGAAATAATAATAAGTCTAGCAGCATTCTTCGGTTAACTTATGTTAAAATTTCAGCAATGTAATATAAATATTCTGATTGTAAGATATTATGAGCCAACATTCAAATTTCGTAACGATTCCTTTATTTCTTCCTAATAGCAAAGATTTGACACAAAATATTAAAAAAATATTTGCGTCGCATTTTTAAATACCTATTAATCCCCTCGTGAGACCGACAGAACAATTAAACATTTTTTTTGTGGTTTATTTTTCTGGAGCTATTTCATAAGCCAAATGTATTTTTTTTAATTATTTTTTTTATTTTTAATACCGGCGTCGACTGCTATGGCCATTGGCCGGTTTACTATAGCTAAGGCTCGGACGCTGGGACAGTACAAATACGAAACACACAAATCAAAGTGTAATAAATATAAATAACGCAGGTAACATGTCTGATGTAAAAAGTCAGACAGACAAAATGTCAAATATTAAGACAAGGACGCTCAGCACATTACACACCTAAATTTTCTTAAATAGACCTGTCTCCCTAAGAAACTCAATGACGGTTTTACACGAACGCTGTTCTAATGTCCTAGCTATATCATTTGGAAGCCTGTGTCTATCGCGCTGAGTTGCATAGACTCTACATTCTTCCAATATATGCCTCACCGTGAGAGGGTTGTGACATATGTCGCATGTTGGTGCGGGGTCGCCGGTAAGAAGATGGGAATGGGTCAGATTAGTATGACCCACCCTGAGACGGACAAGAGCTACCTCCTCTCTTCTCGTTAGCGGATCGGGTGATCTCCATGCTGCAACCGATGGCTTTACGTGACGGAGTTTGCTCTCGAGGCGTATCCAGTCTTGCTGCCATAAGCCATTTATCGATGACTTTATGTAGTTTTGTACGTCATCAGGGCGGCAAAATGCGAGGTCTGGATGATCCTTTTCAGCCGCCAGACGGGCTGCAGCGTCTGCTAGCTCATTACCTTTGATCCCTCTATGTGAGGGTACCCAGACGAAGGTTACACTTCGGGATCTTGCTACCAGGTGCTGGTATGTCGACAGTATATCGCGCACTAATATATCATCCACTTTCTTATTTGCGATGCTAAGTATCGCAGACTGGGAATCTGAGACTAGGAGGAATGATTCGTGGCACGACATATCACAGTAGCGCAGCGCTTGCCATATTGCGTACAATTCTGCAGTGTATACGCTACAAACTGCGGGAAGCGACCATGAATGTGCCGCGCTATCCATGACAATCGCGGACCCCACTCCATTCAAAGTTTTGGAGCCGTCAGTATACACTGCATGAGGTGAGTTGTGTTGTATTGTTATGTCGTCAAATCGGGCTGAGATGACCTGGGGATCAGATTCCTCTCGGCTAAGGGACAACATGTCCCAGATAACTTGTACTCTGTTTATTGTCCATGGTGGAACATCACCCCACCCGAAAGGTAAGCAGGCTGGACTGTCTATTTGCCACTCTTCTCTAAACGCACGCGCTCGAACACTCACCGGTCTTGTTATTGTGGGCCCACGGAGGTAAGCCCCATACTGTTCGTTGTTGACGAAAATACAGTAATGTATTGTTCAATACCCAAATTATCAGGCAATTACTGTAAAGTTAGGGAAATAAAAACCTATGATACTAGGTCTTTATTTCCATAACTTTACAGTGATTGCCTAATAATTTAAGTATTGGACAATCAATTTTATTATCATTTTATTTTTATAATTTTTATCTTTTTTTATAATAACTAATAATAATAATAATAATACATATTTATTTCCATATGTAATTACACACAGTTATTAATTAACAATATGAACATTCAAAAGAAAAAGCGTCATATACAGAGAGTTTTATGTAACCGAACATTTTCATAACGAGATTTTTTTTATGTATCCATATGCATACGTTGCACATTTTTCGTTGCTCTGTTTATTAAAAGAATTTAATTTGAAGCTTTAAGCGAGTGTTTTCCACTCCCAGGCTAAGCATGAAGTAAAATTTCGAGTTTAGAAAAGCCTGAAAATTTGGTTTGGTCGCGTAGCGCGAAGCGCGGAGCGGCCAAACCAAATTTTCAGGCTTTTCTAAACTCGAAATTTTACTTCATGCGCCACCGGTACAAAACACTGACATATTACGAAGTTTAAAACACACCGCTAAACTTTACATTGAATTAGTGTTTTGTACCGGTGGCGCATGAAGTAAAATTTCGAGTTTAGAAAAGCCTGAAAATTTGGTTTGGCCGCTCCGCGCTTCGCGCTACGCGACCAAACCAAATTTTCAGGCTTTTCTAAACTCGAAATTTTACTTCATGCTTATCCTGGGAGTGGAAAACACTCGCTTAAAGCTTCAAATTGAATTCTTTTAATAAACTGAGCATCAAAAAATGTGGATACTTCAAAGAAAAATTCTCGGTATGAAAATGTTCGGTGTTACATAAAACTCTCTGTATAACAAAATAATGTAAAAAAAATTAAGTATACCTACCTTAATTAAAAGGTAAATAACATAAGCCATTTAAACAAACAATTATTTAATTGTATATAAACGTTTTTCAAGCAAGTAACTTTTAAGTTTTTGTTTGAATATTATTTTAGATGGACTTTCTTTATATACTTGAGGTAGACAATTATAGATCTTTTAACCATTATAAATAATCCCTTTTTAAATAGGGTTGATTTATGAAATGGTGACTGAAGTTGATGTTTATATCTTGTAGGGTAATTGTGTTGTGCTGATGGAAACATATGCGTATTTTGTCGTACAAATATGGCTACTACATATATATATATATATATATATATGTATATATAACTTGAAGTTAATGTTAAAATGCCGCAATCCCTATAACCTTGACGACATGAGTCCTTAGGCTTTATAGAGCATAGAGATCTAATGACGCGTTTTTGAATAACAAATAGACGTTGAAAGAGCAATTTTTTACAACTCCCATTGTATTATTCCATAACGCATGTTTGAATGAAAGTACGCCTAATAAGCAGTCACAGTTATTTTCCTCATTTTGAAAGTGTATATCTAACTTCACAATATTTGAGTGTTTTATACGCGTGGCGCATGAAGTAAAATTTCGAGTTTAGAAAAGCCTGAAAATTTGGTTTGCTCGCGTAGCGCGTAGCGCTACGCGAGCAAACCAAATTTTCAGGCTTTTCTAAACTCGAAATTTTACTTCATGCTTAATCTGGGAGTGGAAACACTCGTTTGAACTTTAAATTGAACTCTTTTATAAGATCGACGAATGCCTGAAAATTTACAGCATAGGGCAGGATTATAGCTGGGCAGGATTCGAATCATTCAGGATTCGAATCTTTTTAGAGGATTTAAAAGACCCATTCGAATACTTTAGTTCAACTGGATTCGTGATCCGGATTCGTTACATTTTTTTAAGAAGATTCGTATTCGAATCTAAATGTGGGTGATTCGAATCCTTATAAAAGGATTCGAATATTTATAAAAGAATATGAATACTTACACAAGGTTTTCAATCGTCAAAAATAATTCGAATTAATTGTGAGGATTAACTTGAAAAATGTCTTTTCTTTGTTTTTAAATTTCTCGTTAAATCACTGTTTTATACGCGTGGCGCATGAAGTAAAATTTCGAGTTTAGAAAAGCCCAGAAAATTTGTCTCGGGTCGCTGCGCGACCCTCGACAAATTTTCACGGGGCTTTTCTAAACTCGAAATTTTACTTCATGCTTAGTCTGGGAGTGGAAACGCTCGTTCAAAACTTTGAACTGAATGCTTTTATAAGAACATTAAATGACTAGAAATGTTATTAAAGATACCAATCTAGTTTTCAAAATTTTGTTTAATATTATTTGAAGTAAAACTGACATGGTAGCCAGAATCTAAAATGGTAAATTTTTTCGGCATTTCCCTGATTCAAGATTTTTTTCCCTGACCTTTTAATATAACTTTTTTCTGTGGGAAATTTTGTTAAATTGTTTTTATTGTTTTTCTCAATATTTAAGTAAATTTTATAAATTTTGATGTGTTTTGTAATTTGCCTGCTAATTTTGACAAATTTAATAATATCATATGGTTATTTTGTTAGTGTTTTGATCAATTTTAATAAAATGCCATGACTTTTCTCTAACTTTCCCAGATTTAATTTTATTCAGTGCATTTTTTTTACGCAATTTTCACGCATTCGTCGATTTTATAATGGAGTTCGATTTGAAGTTTTGAACGGGTGTTTCCACTCCCAGGCTAAGCATGAAGTAAAATTTCGAGTTTAGAAAAGCCCCGTGAAAATTTGTCGAGGGTCGCGCAGCGACCCGAGACAAATTTTCGGGCTTTTCTAAACTCGAAATTTTACTTCATGCGCCACGCGTATACAACACTGATTCCAAGTGAAGTTCAAAAACACATAAATACATCTTTAATTAGAGTAACAAGGAATCAGATATTTAGTCTGTTATCAACGATGTTCAGTGTTAATAATAAATATTTAAGTTTCGAATATTTTTCCTAAAACAGCTGTTAACGATATTGATAAATTAATGGTTGCCAAAAAATAATAAAATCAAATTAATTCTTAAAGGATTTGTATTCGTGATTCGAAAAAACAGGAATCTTTGATTCGAATCATATTTATCTCTTACGAATCCTTTATTCGAGTATTTGTGATTCGAATAATATTAAGTGGTTCGGATTCGTGATTCGAATCCTTTTTACGAGGATTCGTCCCAGCTCTGTTTAATAGAAACAATCCCAGTATATAATATCAAATCATTCATTAAAATCATAAAAAAAAGTGCAGAATTTTACCTAAAATCAACTTCTAGAGGTAACTCAATAATTTGGCCGGTCGTTATTGGGTTAATAAATCGCACTACGTAAAACGTTTTAATCATTTTTTAATCACTGTGTATAAAAATCAGTAATTTGCTACTAATATTATTTTACTTTTATTCTTCTATTATTTACTAAGTTTTTAGTCAAAGGATACAATAAGCGATTTAAAATGATGAGAAAAAAATGGTTATAATCATCCCGCTCAAATGAAGTCGTTTCCTTCCTTCGATATATAGACGTACAGGCGGGTCAAGTAAATAATAAATCCCTTTTCCCGAGGCATTCCACGAGTCATAAGAATATTATCCATTCAGCGGGGCGGAAAGTGAATCAGAAATGTGCACGATATATAGAAAGTAAACGCGCTGTGAATCTGTGCGGAAATACAGAATGCCGAACTCTTTTCCCCTTGCTGGAGGAGGAATCTTCCATATTTTCCGAATTATGCACAAATATAAACGTTTGCGTCTTTTTTCGCAGACGACATATGCGTTTGTCATAAGAAATATTTAAGACGAACAAAATTTAAGCGGTGAAAATTTAATAGGTAATTATAAGTACAAATCTTTGTTTACAGTTTAATTGCATATCAAATATAAACCTACAAGGAATTGCTCTTTTAGGTATACATATTCCGATGTATCCGCTGTATTTTTAATTTTTAGGCGTTCTTTGTTTTAGAAATAGTTCAATATAAAGTTTTTGACGAGTGTTTCCCTGTTCTGATCAAGCATTAATTAAGTTGGTTTGGTCGCTGCGCGAAATTTGACTAATATGTATATATATCAATATGAATGCTTTACAGATGTTTAGGGATTCTTCGATTTTATAAAAGTGTGAAGTTTCGAAAGAGTGTTTCCACTCCCAGGTTAAGCATGACGAAAAATTTTTGGTTTAGAAATGCCTGAAAATTAGGTTTGTTCCCTCCGCGAAGCAAACCAAATTTATGTACCATGATAGTTTTGGCAGTAACTTTAGTTTGTTTTGTTAATTATTTGTTAAGATATTGTATTAACAAATTTTTGTGTTTGCGGTTTTAGGCAATATTCTATTTTAGTGTCGAATAATACATATTTCTCTTGTTTAGGTAAGAAAGGCTTGTATGATTATTGTAAGATTAATTATTAATTAAACAAACTATCTTATTTAATTTACAAACTTTTACGTTTATTTGTCTGGAGCTTCACTTAAGCTCCAGACAAATAAACGTAAAAGTTTGTAAATTTAAATGTTCACAGTTTTCTCCGCAAAATTGAAACGAATTAAATAATTCGCGCCATTTTTCAAATTAGTTCCGTTTGTAGATTTGCTTAGTAGATGGCGTTTCTAAACTCACATGCGCCATCTCTTGGACGCACTCGGAATTTGTGTCTATAATTTCCATCTGCTCCCAACAGATGGACGATGGCCATCTCTTGGACAGAGTCAGAACTTGTTTCTGGGAGCCTGGGTCCAAGAGATGGCGCGTGTAAGTGATAGTCGCGCCATCTACTACCTAAAAACTAAAAACTGAACTAATTTGAAAAATGGCGCGAATTAATTAATCCATTTCAATTTTGCAGAGAAAACTGCGAACTCAAGCGGAGTTAAATTTTACTTTGGTAAGAACGCCAAGATTAATTATTAATTTAACAAACTATCTTATCAAAATTAAACAGAATGATCATCGTAAGATTAATTATTAATTAAACAAACTATCTTATCAAGTGAAGCTCAAGAAAAATAAACGTAAAAGTTTGTAAATTTAAATGTTCACAGTTTTTTTCCAAAATTTTGACGAATTAAATAATTCGCGCTATTTTTTAAATTAGTTCCGTTTATTGTTTTTGCGTAGTAGATGGCGTTGCTAAGCTCACACGCGCCATCTCTTGGACGCACTCCGAACTTGTGTCCATAAGTTCCATCTGCTCCCAACAGATGGACGATGGCCATCTCTTGGACACAGTTGGAACTTGTTTCTGGGAGTTCCGCCTGGGTCCAAGAGATGGCGCGTGTACGCGATAGCCGCGCCATCTACTACCTAAAAACTAAAAACGGAACTAATTTGAAAAACGGCGCGAATTAATTAATCCGTATCAATTTTACAAAGAAAACTGTGAACTAAAGCGGAGTTAAATTTTACTTTTGCAAGAACGCCATTATATTAATGGTGCAAACGAAAGTTATTTGAAAAATTGCACAAATTATTTAATTTATTTCTCGGAGAATAGCCTAAATATTTCGATTTGCCTGCATGAGACAAACGATTTAGAAGATATTTCGGTATTTTTGTGGTTTTATACTTACTCTGACAATGTTCTATTTTTGTGTCGAATAATACATGTTTCTCTTGTATAGGTAAGAAATGCTTGTATAATTATTGTTAAATTAATTATTATTTAAACAAACTATTTTGTCATGTTAAGCTCAAGAAAAATAAACGTAAGAGTTTATTAATTTAAACGTTCACAGTTTTCTCCATAAAATTGAATCGAATTAAATAATTCGTGCCATTTTTCAAATTAGTTCCGTTTTTAGTTTTTGGGTAGTAGATGGCGTTGCTATACTCACAAGCGCCATCTCTTATACGCACTCAGAACTTGTGTCCACAACTTCCATCTGCTCCCAACAGATGGACGATGGCCATCTCTTGGACACAGCCAGAATTTGTTTCTGTTAGTTCCGCCTGGGTCCAAAAGATGGCGCGTGGAAGCGATAGCCGTGCCATTTAGCACCTAAAAACTAAAATCGGAACTAATTTAAAAAATGGCGCGAATTAATTAATATGTTTCAATTTTGCAAAGAAAACTGTGAACTAAAGCGAAGGCAAATTTTACTTTCGTAAGAACGCCATTTTCTTTATGATACAAACGACACTTATTTGAAAAATTGCGCAAATTATGTAATTTATTTTTCGGAGAAAAGCCTAAATATTTCGATTTGCCTGCGCGAGCCAAACGATTTTCCAGAAATCTGACAATATTCTATTTTGGTGTCAAATAATACATGTTTCTCTTGTTTAGGTAAAAAATGCTTGTATGGTTATTGTTAGATTAATTATTATTTAAAAAAACTATTTTATCAAGTGAAGCTCAAGAAAAATAAACGTAAAAGTTTGTAAATTTAAATGTTCACAGTTTTCTCCGCAAAATTAAAACAAATTAAATTATCGCGCCATTTTCCAAATTAGTTCCGTTTGTAGTTTTTAGGTAGTAGATGGCGTTGCTATACTTACACGCGCCATCTCTTGGACGCACTCGGAACTTGTGTATATAAGTTCCATCTGCTCCCAACAGATAGACGATGGTCATCTCTTGGACACAGTCGTAACATATTTCTAAGAGTTCCGCCTGGATCCAAGAGATGGCGCGTGTAAGCGATAGCCGCGCCATCTACTACCTAAAAACTCAAGACGAAACTAATTTGAAAAATGGCGCGAATTAATTAATCTGTTTCAATTTTGCAGAGAGTTGTCTCTCACAGTTCTGTGAACTGAAGCATAGTTAAATTTTACTTTCGTAAGAACGCCATTTTCTATATGGTACAAACGAAACTTATTTGAAAAATTGCGCAAATTATTTAATTTATTTCGTGGAAAGAAGCCTCAATATTTTAATTTACCTGAGCGAGTCAAACGATTTGCCAGAAATTTCGGGCTTTTCTAAATCTTGAAATTTTACTCCACGTGTAAGGCGTGTAGGGTAAAAAAATGTGAAATTTTTGGAGAAAAGCCTGAATATTTTGATTTGCCTGCGCAAGCCAAACGATTTGCCAAAAATTTCGGTATTTTTCTGTTTGTGGTTTTATACCTACTCTTACAATATTCTATTTTGGTGTCGAATAATACATGTTTCTCTTGTTTAGCAAAGAAATGCTTGATTATATTGTTAGATTAATTATTATTTAAACAAACTATTTTATCAAGTAAAGCTCAATAAAAATAAACGTAAGAGTTTGTAAATTTGAACGTTCACAATTTTCTCCGCAAAATTAAAATGAAATAAATTATTTGCGTCATTTTTCAAATTAGTTCCGTTTGTAGTTTTTGGGTAGTAGATGGCGCTGCTATACTAACACGTATCATCTCTTGGGCGCACTCGAAACTTGTGTCGATAAGTTCCATCTGCTCCCAACAGATGGACGATGGCCATCTCTTAGACACAGTCGGAACTTTTTTCTGAGAGTTCCGCCTGGATCCAAGAGATGGCGCCTGTAAGCAATAGCCGCCCCATCTACTACCTAAAAACAACAAACGGAACTAATTTGAAAAATGGCGCGAATTAATTTATCCGATTTAATTTTGCAGAGAGTTTTCTCTCACAGTTCTGTAAACTGAAGCGGAGTTAAATTTTACTTTCGTAAGAACACCATTTTCTTTATGGTACAAACGAAACTTATTTGAAAAATTGCGCAAATTATTTAATTTATTTCGTGAAAAAAAGCCTCAATATTTTAATTTACCTGAGCGAGTCAAACGATTTGCCAGAAGTTTCGGGCCTTTCTAAATTGTAAAATTTTACTCCACGTACAAGGCGTGTAAAAAAATGTGAAATTTTACTCCACGTGCAAGGCGTGTAAAAAAAACATTGATTTCATGTGAAGCCT
This sequence comes from Philonthus cognatus, assembly GCA_932526585.2. Classification (NCBI taxonomy): domain Eukaryota; kingdom Metazoa; phylum Arthropoda; class Insecta; order Coleoptera; family Staphylinidae; genus Philonthus; species Philonthus cognatus. Next base: position 76,187,270 of record OW052245.1, read on the forward strand.
ATGAAAAATAAACTTAAAAGTTTGTAAATTTAAATGTTCACAGTTTCTCCGCAAACTTTAAACGAATTAAATAATTCGCGCCATTTTTCAAATTAGTTTCGTTTGTAGTTTTTGGGTTGTAGATGGCGTTGCTATACTCACGCACGTCATCTCTTGGACGCACTCGGAACTTGTGTCCATAAGTTCCATCTGCTCTCAACAGATGGACAATGGCCATCTCTTGGACACAGTCGGAACTTGTTTCTCGGTGTTCCGCCTGGATCCAAGAGATGGCGCGTGTAAGCGATAGCTGCGCCATCTCTTGGACGCACTCGGAACTTGTGTCTATAAGTTCCATCTGATCCTAATAGATGGACGATGGCCATCTCTTGAACACATTCGGAACTTGTTCTAGGAGTTCCGCTTGGGTCCAAGAGATGGCGCGTGTAAGCAATAGCCGCGCCATCTACTCCCTCAAAACTAAAAACGGAACTAATTTGAAAAATGGCGCGAATTAATTTATCCGTTTCAATTTTGCAGAGAGTTTTCTCTCACAGTTTTGTGAACTCATAGTTTTGTGAACTGAAGCGTTAAATTTTACTTTTGTAATAACGCCATTTTTATGGTACAAACGAAACTTATTTATTAAAAGTGCGATTCATTTGGCAATCTACAACAAGTTAGTCTTACAAAGACTATATCAAACACTCATTGAAACAACTACTTCCCGGGCTAATACCCCGACAGACATTGAATTATACAACAAGTGTTTGCTGTTACATACAGCAACCTACTGCAAATGTAACAATTTGGGTCAAATTATTCAGGCCATCTTGTTTGATATAGTCTTTGTAAGACAAACTTGTTGTAGATTGCGAAAAGAATCGCACTTTTAATGTTTGAAGTATTCTGCAACCAAGAATTGGCAATTTCATTTATACTTATGTTTGAACGGTAACGTGACCGCCATTTTATCGATTTGCCTGGCGAGTCAAACGACTTGCCAGAACTTTCGGGCCTTTCTAAACAGTGAAATTTTACTCCACGTGCAAGAGGTACAAAAAAAGTGAAATTACTCTCCACGTGTAAGGCGCGTAAAAAAAACATTGATGAGCTCAAGAAAAATAAACGGTAAAGTATTTTTCACTTTAGCTTTAGTCCTGGATTGAGAGACTAATTATTACTTTGTACCAAGCAAGAAAAGAGTAAAGTTTGCTTAGAATTATGAGAAACCTTTACTTTGGAAATTGTCGATATTTTCACTAAAAACATGTGTTTTTTCGACTTTAAAAGTTACAGAAAAGTTGTAACGTTTTTTTTTTTAAAAAGCATTTCCAATGGGAATAGAAAAAAAATCATCTACAAAACTTCTCCAGAAGGCCAAATCTATCTATGTACAAATTTCCAACCAAAAAATGTTACTTTATGCCTAACCAAGGAGTGGAAACACTCGTTAAAAGCTTCAAATTGAACGATTTTAAAAAACAACGACTTCCTGAACAAATACATTTGCACTATATCGGGATATATATACTTAAAAACAAAATTCCATGTATAGTGGAATTCGGGAGAGATGTCATATGACTCATTAATGTGGAATGTGTGGTTCAAATTTTTTAGAGAGTATGTCGAAAGTTGTATCTGCAATGATTTTTTTAGTTGTGTTTGACGTTACATGACAATGTCATACTGTTTAGATTGCTAGTATATTAGTGTTCTTTCGTTTAAAAAATGATGTCATAATTTCTTGTGATTTTTTCCTTTTGATTATACATATCCCAATTACGTGTTGTAGATTTTTAAATATTCGTTTGTTTCTTAAAAGAGGTTAATTTGAAGTTGAAATAAGTGTTTTCCACTCCCAGGCTAAGCATGAAGTAAAATTTCGAGTTTAGAAAAGCCTGATAATTTGGTTTGGTCGCGTAGCGCGAAGCGCGGAGCGGCCAAACCAAATTTTCAGGCTTTTCTAAACTCGAAATGTTACTTCATGCGCCACCGGTACAAAACACTGACATATTATGAAGTTTAAAACACACCGCTAAACTTTACATTGAATCAGTGTTTTGTACCGGTGGCGCAAGAAGTAAAATTTCGAGTTTAGAAAAGCCTGAAAATTTGGTTTGGCCGCTCCGCGCTTCGCGCTACGCGACCAAACCAAATTTTCAGGCTTTTCTAAACTCGAAATTTTACTTCATGCTTAGTCTGCTAGTGGAAAACACTCGTTTTAAGCTTAAAATTGAACTCTTTAAAAAATAGCGTATATATATGTATACCTAATAGAAAATTCCCTGTATGTATACTTAAAAGAAAAATTCCCTGTATTAACAGATTAATCCGATGACTATTTGCCAAACCTACTGAATGCGCATTCGATTCAAGTAACATTTTCGTTTGAGCTTACAGAAAATCAACATAAATGCATTATTTATTTCTGTAAATACCTGAACTATTTAGTAGATGTGCAAATTGGAATTATACCGCTTAAACTCACATTTAAAACGATTGTGCACATTAATTAAATTAATTTGTGGCTGGGTTTTTGCAGATTTAATTTTACGAAGACATTGTCAAAATGTGACGTTTAACCTTAAAATTTTAAAGGTGCATACCGGAATATACTATTTCGCATGTTCCATCTAAAAACTATAGCAGATATATATAACTATAGAGACAGTTTTCTGTCCCTTTTCACACACGTAATCTGATAACATCAAACTATTTGCGTATTACATGTATTGGTGTAGAAAGCACTACAAATCAAGGAAACCATGGGACACCTCTCGTGAATCGTACCTTATATCGTATGTTCAATTAAAAAAACCTCTAGAGTGCTATGGAAAATATCGTAGGTTGGCAACTCTAAAATTATACAGAGAGTTTTATGTAACACCGAACATGTTCATAACGAGAATTTTTCTTTGAAAGATTCATATGCATACGTTGCACATTTTCTGATGCTCGGTTTATTAAAAGAATTCAATTTGAAGCTTTAAGCAAGTGTTTTCCACTCCCAGGCCAAGCATGAAGTAAAATTTCGAGTTTAGAAAAGCCTGAAAATTTGGTTTGGTCGCGTAGCGCGAAGCGCGGAGCGGCCAAACCAAATTTTCAGGCTTTTCTAAACTCGAAATTTTACATCTTGCGCCACCGGTACAAAACACTGATTCAATGTAAAGTTTAGCGGTGTGTTTTGTACCGGTGGCGCATGAAGTAAAATTTCGAGTTTAGAAAAGCCTGAAAATTTGGTTTGGCCGCTCCGCGCTTCGCGCTACGCGACCAAACCAAATTTTCAGGCTTTTCTAAACTCGAAATTTTACTTCATGCTTAGCCTGGGAGTGGAAAACACTCGCTTAAAGCTTTAAATTAAATTCTTTTAATAAACCGAGCATCAAAAAATGTGCAACGTATGCATATGAATACTTAAAAAAAAAATGCTCGTTATGAAAATGTTCGGTGTTACATAAAACTCTCTGTATATTACAATTATTATGTCTGATGTTTTTTATGTCAATTCCATAGGCGTGTAGCCAACTTAAATTTTAAAAAAGAACTTATGGTACTCTAGAGATTTTTTTTAATTAATAATACGATATAATTTTATTGAGGCGGAAAATACAGGACGAAACTCAATATCAACACCTAAATCAAAAACATCTAACCTAGGAGGAACATGATTATCTGTCTGATAAACTGTGGGGCGAAACATGTTGCAGTGTTCAACAATACAGTGAATTGATCCCAACTCAGTTGCATCTGTTTCAAATAGATTTAAAAACAATCGAAAAATTAGCGGTAAATTGATTCTAATCAATAGACATAATAGGCGTCATTCGTTGTAAACAATTTAATTTGAGAATTCGCTAGGACCGTTTGTAATTGTTTGATTACGGGAAATTTCCAGCTGTTGGAGGGTTTATCGCGCATAAACACTTTATATGCACACTCCCGGGAATTAAACCGATCCGTTTCGAGAACTACAGAGAGCCGTAACAATAATACCAATTTGCGGATTTGCAAAAATGCAGTCATGGTTAACCGGCCAACAATGAATGTATGATCGATTTGAAACACGCACGAATAGGGATTCCACCGGCACACAAAAGAAGTTTAGAAATGAGGGGAAAATTTAAACGAACAATATTTTTATTGTGATTTAATTTTGATCAAAATTATGTACTACATTTTATAAAAAACAAGAAATGTTGCAGTATGTAAAGTTAATTAAAGGAAAGGCACTTGGTATTGTTTCACAATTAAATCTTTATTCCGACTAGTTTCGGTTTGTTAGACCATTTTCAAAGGAATGTGTCATTTGAAAATGGTCTAACAAACCGAAACTAGTCGGAATAAAGATTTAATTGTGAAACAATACCAAGTGCCTTTCCTTTAATTAACTTTACATAGTGTAATATGTTTCACCAAGTGCCAGATGAGAAATTAATTCAAGAAAATGTTGCAGTGTTCAACAATAAAAGTGAAACCCTCCCAACTGTGTTGTTTTATTTCAAATAGTATTATGGAGTTTCATCATGTATCCGCCTCATCAATTAAATATTTAAAACAAGAAATGTTTTTAATCAATGTTCAATATTATTATCTAACTGGAGTTTTCTCATCACGCTCACTATTAATAATATAATGGATTCGAAGTTTGGAAATTCTGCATTTATTTTTGTGCAAAGCCCGGGGAAAGATTTTGTAATTGGACGAGTTCTCCGGGAAGTTCTAGTGGCGGAAAGAATACGTGTACACTATTTTTTTTTTTTTTATTGCAAACTCACTGAATGGGAAACCGCCCCGGGTTGTATTCGCAAATGAATCGATTTGAGAACTCGTGTATATTTTCGCGTGGTGACTTTTAAATTGATTGATTGAATCGAGTAAATATTCCCGTGGAGCTCGCGCATTTTGTGTTGCGAGAGATTTTTTTTTGTATTTGCTTTTAATATATTTCGTAAATTCCTTCAATCAAACAGATTCTAAATATAACTAAAACGTATGTTTACACAAAACAATAAATTAAATTAAAATAATTCGTGTGTCAGACGTATTAAATCATTCATCAAATTTTATGAATTTCTTCACCTGAAGAAGCTACAGTGTAGCGAAAGCAGTGAGTAAATAAAAAGTTGAAAATCATAAATAGTCTGCTATTATATTAAGTGAAATTTTATGAAGTTGAAAAGTTAAATCAACAACTTATTACACAAAATGGGATGGCTAGCCCACTTAGCAAACCACAAACAAATAACGATATATCAATATTGCAGCAACATTAAACGTTGTTTTAATGTTGATGTAACATAACTTAAATGGATTTGCTTAGTGAGATTTTAAATAAATAGTTAGTTAACATCTAAATCGCATCGAATGTAATACATTTTCAGCTTCTGGTTAAACTCTTTAAAATGTCGTTTCTCGATAGAGTATTTTTCCAATTAAAAGTTGAGAGTCCTGAAGAGTTTGCCAGTGCACATATAAATATATTCCGGCGTCGTCGAGGGGAATTATTTCAGAAAAAAAGGGTTCACTAAGTTGTTCTTTCATCCTTAAATGCTCGGAGGTATTATTGCAGCTGTTTTAATATCGCTCGTTTTTTCTTTCTTTAGTCGATAAAATAATTTTATTTCGTGCCATGCCTGCTTTTTCGAGTAAATTGAGCCATTACTCGATTCCTTTTGCGTTCGCGTTTTAATATTCGAGATAATTACGCACGTCCAGAGCGTTTAATTATTTGTAGTTTATAATATATAATTTTTATATATTTATAATATATAAAATTATGTTTAATGTGTGCAAACTATAAGAAGCGTAAGCTTATTTTCTCGAATTCAAATAGTTTTGAATTTGAATTTATCTTGTTTGTAGTTTAGTTTCCTCGAATGTAACATAAAGGGAAAGATTATTTTTGTGAAAACAAACTTAAAATACATATACCGGGTGTTGACTTGGCGGACGCAACATAGGTAATCCCATGTAAATTTTGAAATGTTCAAATTTTGGCTCCCCTATCTATTTTAGAAACAAAATGTATTTACCTTTTTTATAGAGGGACCAATTTTGAATTTATGCGCGTTAACGTTTATCTAAGTTAAAATAATTAAGAAAAACTAACGTGATTTTTTAAAAATAATGACATGCCATGGAAGTGAAACAACAATTGCGGATGTCAAAATGGCAAAAGATATCGCAGTCACTTGACTAAAGTAAATGTTTTCGAAATGAGTTACACTATACAAGAAAAAAATCTTCTAATAAAGTGGAATTATGCAGACCACAGTTATCACGATGTTTGCGTTATGTTTTTTGTCGTTAATTAAGTAAATTAAGTAATTAAGTAAAAATCACTTGAACTAAGATATTCATCTAAGGAATAAAAAGCATTTTTTGCTAGGAACGATTTACACCACACTTTTAGATCTTTGGCTTGTAAAACCTGTACACTAATTGGAAGAACGTTAAAAACTTTACGCCATAATATCGTGTGCCAGTTTTTGCTTTAGAAAGCCTGAAGGCATCTATGCGTATTTTATTCTTTAGTCTGTGACTTCCGGTTTCTCTAATTAGTGCGGGGCGGGTGAAGGTTCAAAACAAAAAATAAATAAGTGATTTTAATTCAAATCGAATTTATTTAAAATTACTTCAATAAAAAAAATATAATTCAAATTAGATTTATTAAAAAATAAAAAAAACGCCATCTTGTGATTCAAACACAAATTAGAAATTAAGATTTGCATTCGCGGATGTGAGTGGAAATAAAAATGAATTCAAGTAAATAAACGTAAAAAAAACATAACGCAAGTATCTTAACAAAAACGCATTCCATAAAAAACTAAAATTAAACTAAACTTACAAAACTCTGACAAATGGGCGCCACCCAGAATTATACGTCTGGGACGTAGTATATTAAAGCGTCGCGACGCGATTACGAAGAAAAATAAAAAAAAAAACTCGAAATGCCGCAACTTAAGTTTCCTTTCCCTTTTTTTGTTTCACTATTATTTTATGCACTTATCTGTTATCCGGTGTGAAGCAATTAAGGGCGGTTGCGACGGAGATGGCGGCAGCTGCGGTGGCACGGCAACAGCGGCGATAGCAGTGACGGTCTACGGCAGCAGCGACAACGGTAGCAGCAACAACACAGCGTCAGCGGCAACGGTCACAACGGCAGTCGATAACGACTTAAATGTTCCTCACTGATTTAACTCCCGGGTTGCATCAACACTATACGTACAAAATGGCTGCGAAACTCCGCACTTAAAGGGTTCCTAAATATTTATTTAGGCGTTACTAACGTATATATAGATATACATACATACACATACTAGAATTAGTCCATAACATCATTTATTTGCAAAATTGACAGAGAAATAATGTAATTACCTTCGTTAAGAAGAACCCCTCGGTAAAAAGACACGATAACGGCAAATTAACACTCAGAACGGCCAGTCCGCTCCTCCTCGAGCGCAGATCGCAAAGGTCGCGTCTTGTATTTAATCGGCGCGAGTGCCCGATACGACAAAAAACATTTATTTTATTTGTAAACAATCAATATCTACAACCCGACTAGCAGACTTGCAATTAAACTCAAAAAACCAAAGAGTATTAATTAAGGCCTAGTTAGACGAGAATTATTTTGTTATAAGTCTGGTATCATGCACATGATAAGACTTATTACACTTGTATCTCTCCATATGATCTTTGACATGCATAATGCATTCCAATATGTAGATACTCGGAACTGTTAAAATTTCAAGATCTTTAAAGCATTGCGTACAGTCGGTTATGTAGCTTATACCAGCTAAAATTCTTACCGCGCGACGTTGTAAGCGGAAGATATTTGCCAAAATAGTGAAGTGACCCCATACAATTATTCCGTAGGCTAAATGTGAGTGAAAATATGCATAATATATATTTTTTAACATTCGCGTTGTAATTGATCTTGACAAATTTATAAGAACATATACTTGGCGAGCAAGTTTTGTTTCCAGATGTTGACCGTGCTTAGACCATGTTAATTTAGAGTCGATATGAATTCCTAAGAATTTTATTGAGGTATTATTTAAAGATAAATTTCTTTTGAGAGAAAAAACAATTTTTTGGGTTTTATTATCATTCAATTTTAAACGATTACTTTCAATCCATGAATGTACAGTCTTCATTTCGTCATGAAGTTTGTTTTCAAGACGCTCGATTGTTTTGTCCTTGAAAGAGATTGTTGTGTCATCAGCATACAGAATTGTTGAGCCTTGTTTGATTTGAAAAGGTAGATCATTAATATATATTAAGAAGAGAAGTGGGCCCAAAATAGAGCCTTGAGGAACCCCGTGTATGATGTTTTCCTCTTCAGACAATATATTATTAAAGAGTACTCTTTGTTTTCTATTAGTTAAATAAGATGTTATTAACTTGCAACTGTGCGGACTGAAATTATAAAAATAAAGTTTCTGTAACAATAATGTATGAGTGACACAATCAAACGTTTTACTTAAATCGAGCAGACAACTTGCAACGATTTCGTCGTTTTCAAAACCGTCTATTGTGAAGTCTGTGAACTCTTTAACAGCCCTGGTAGTGGATCTGATCTGCCTAAAACCAAATTGAGAATTTGTTAATATTTTATTGAGCTCTAAATAACATGTCATCTGCTCACATAGCACTGATTCTAAAATTTTAGAAAGGATTGGAAGAATACATATTAGGCGGTAATTCATTTCCGATTTATCTCCCTTCTTAAATATTGGAACGCATTTAGCGATTTTTAGACCATCAGGAAAAATTCCAGACTTTATAGATTTATTTACTAAACTTGTAATAGGATCTATTAATATATCTAATCCAATTTTAAGTACTTCCAGATTTAGGCCAAATATGTCTTTGCTAGATTTATTTTTTAGTTTGGAAATGACATCGTGTATTTTAGTGGTAGATACTTCTTTAAAATAAAATAAGATAAAATTCATAGGATACGATTTGCAAAAAAGTATTAAAATCATTCGAAGTTATACCTACATTTCCATTAAGCTTCTCATTGTGTATTTTAGACTTAACAATATTCCAGATGGCCTTTGATTTGTTTGCAGAAGACTGGATGTACTTTTCATTGGCTTTTTTTTTGTTCTTCTCTTATGCGGTTTTTATAAACGTTATTTAGGGATTTATAAGCGGTGTTGGTGTGCTCATTATTATATTTATTCCTAATATCTTTCAGAAACTGAACTTGTTCTCCTAGTTTAACAAGCTCGGGCCCGAACCATTTTATGTTATTCCTGTTTGATGAACATCTTATTTCTCTTTCAGGAAAGGCTGAAATATAACAATATCTATCAGTTAACTCGTTCCATCCTACATTAACGTCGCCAGAAGCCCACATTAAATTTAAATTTGACCAATCAAAGTTTTCCAACATTGTATAAAATAAAAATCTACCGTACTGAGTAATCGGTCTTACTATTTGTGTATTTACGTTATTACTGTAAACGATTTCTACATACATTCCTAGGTGATATACCTAAATCTACCATTTGCATTTCATTCAATTCATTATCTGAATTGAATGTATTCGAACATATATTATCAATACAGGCGTCTTTTCTTGTAGGTTGAACAGTCAGTTTATTTAATCCGAAACTAGAAAAAATACTACACAGTTGAAATGCTCTGTTATCATTTTTGTTAAAGTGTACGTTGAAGTCGCCGCATATATAGACTTTATGAGACGTTTTTTCAATAATACCAAGAAAGTCTGTATAATTGCTATTCGGTGATCGATATAGAGAAATTATTATACATGTGAATTCTACAGAGAATTTACTAACATGATCTAACACAGTGTACTCAGTACCTTCTTTTACCATAATCAAGGACCCACCATGTTTTGAAATATGTCTGCTGTAGCATGCTGCAACATGAAAGTTATTTATAGTATAAACAAATACTTCATTTGGAGTAAGCCAATGTTCACTTAAGACTATTACTCTTATATGTGTACCAATAACAAACACTTCTAATTGCTCTGACTTATTTCTTAAACATTGCACGTTTATGTAAAATAACCCATTTTGTTTTATCTGAGATCCTGTTATTTTTCCTTGGTTGAGCGTGGGGGTAGCTTGAATAAAAAACGCCTCACTTCCACTCCACTCGGCCAGAAATTGAGGTCTTTTAATACGTGCAGCTTATCAAAAGGGACTGATATTTTGAAGGATGAGTACTCTTCCAGTCTTCTGGATTTCAACTTTTCACAGCTGCTTATTGGGATGTTATGATTTTTTAAATGAGCGTTGATATTATCGACTGTTGTTTCGGGGTGGACTCGATATATATGTAAATGAGCCTTTTTTTCAATTCCTTTGATTTCTGACTCCAAATTCTCACCGATTATCTTTTTTCGTGGTTGCCTTCGTTTGGGCCTTGCTGTTTCCCAACCTGTTTCCGTATTAGCTTCCGTGTTTCTGTTTGTTGCGGAAGCCGATTGAAAATTATCCTCTTTTTGAACCATAAGCGTATTGTTTACATTTTCATACTGACTTATATTTTGTTTTGCATGGTTGTGCGTTAAGTTGCCTACAGTTGGTTGCGGAATTGGGTCAAGGAGAGCAGAGTCCTTGACATGTATAATGCTGAATGAAAAATTCCAAGTTTCCGCATAATAAATTCAATGTTATATTTAGTGTAATTCGTTGTTTATTACTGAAATATAATGCTAACATTTATATATTATACTTTAAATTTTACAAAAACGTGAACAAAGTGAATGCTCTATGTAATGCTGGCGTTTAAACATGATTAAGCGCATCCCCGGCGAGCGCAAATGGCGCAAACATTTGCCGTCTTCCGCAACAACAAAATCGAGCCGCCTCGTATAATTGCTCCGGGGGAATCCCGGATTATTATCGCGCACTATGTACTCTACACGACATCTGACGTAATTTGTCAACGCAATGTGACGATTCTATTTATAGATGGAAATTAGTGTGTATTGTACTATCAGAAGGTGGGCATAATGAATTAGGGTTGAGAACTTATTAGTGGGTGGAATAATGGAGTAAAGATTACTTACAATAGTTCAATTGCGCAATGCGTATAAAAACGACGTTAACGCATAAACGTATAAAAACTACGTTTTTTGTATTATTGTAAAAGTCGAAACGTAAATAAATAAATAAATAAAAAACGTAGAAAAATTGTACGCGCATGAGGGTTGTGTAATATTTTTTTAAAGAAATAAAACTTTAATTTATAATTTCAGTCCACAGCGCGATAAAATGAGCACTCCTGTTACCCAGGTGGGTTATTTATAATGTAACGTACGAAGGTGTTGTTTGTCATTACGGTTCTTTTGTTTATATTTAGATGTCCTGGATTTGTCGTCGAAGACGCGATTTTGTCAACTTGGGTCCAAACAAAGAGATTCAAAGATAAACCTTTTACTTGATATTTAATTTGCTACTTAATACATCAATTTACAGTTTGAAACAGAATAAGAATTAGAAGTCAAAGATTCAGAGTTTAGAATTTGTAATTGAATTGGCTGTCTTGCTCAACTGTCGAAATAGAAGTGTCCTCCTTAACACCAGAACAATTTTATTTCTTCAGTGATAAGATAAGATAAAATGGAATAACAAAACAAGATTATAATTCCTAAGAATCGATTTCGGAATGTGAAAACTATTTGATTTACGAATTATTTGCTGTTCCAAAATTATCTGTACAATGAGATAATTACACTATAATGATAATAATATACAGAGTGATTCATGAAAACATTAAATTTATACAAGTGAGAGGTACATTACAATAAATACAATTAATGATATAAAATGCAAAAATCATCTTTTTATAGAAGCGTATGCACTTAACGCTATTATTTTTTAGTATGAATATTAAAGCTTCAACATCCTGTTCTTTAAATTATCATTTTTCACTGTGAAATTGTTTCAGGCATTCTAGGAAATAGATTACCCCACTGTTCGCGTGCATTTAATGCGACGGAATATAATTCCGCATCACTTCTGCAGATGGCACACAATTAAACATAATTCACACTAATGGCTCGATCGGAATAAAAATTAAGAAACATTAGCACGCGCTTTTCGGCCGCTTTTCTAGAACTGCTATCCCTTCGCGGATGGTATACGAAGTTTTCGCTAGAATTTCCACAGTTCGGTGTAATAATTTGAATGAAACGAACATTTTGTGAAGTAAAATATGATAAATTTCTCACGACGGTATTATAAAACGGGTTGAGTGTTCGGAGGGAACAAAGTTTGCAAAGCCAAATGTCGTCGGTGTTTGTATAGGATTGTTTGGAGGGGTTGTAATAAGGGCCTTGATATTTTTTTGTAAAAGTAGCAAATATAACGTGATATTATTATTGAAAATTCGACGTATGGTTTTTGTGTTAGTAATAATACAATTTATTACATCTTACAAATCCAGTTAAAGGCCTTTTGTAATTCTGTATGTATATTTTTTGTAATTCTTTAAATTGAGTTCAATTTACAGAATTCAATTCAACTAACAGAATTACAAAAGACCTTCACGTACAAGTACACTCAACCATCTGTTTCTACTAGGGTTGTTATGTTTAAAACATTTTGTTTTAAAACACTGTTAACACCCCATTGATAATAATAATAATAATAATAATAATAATAGCTTTATTCACGTATGCTACATAATGCAATGATACAATACATTGTATATGATAGATGTGAATCGTCAAAACAATATCAAAACAAATTTTGTATAGTATGTGTGCAACTGAATAAAAGAAAATCAAATTTCTTAGACATTAGGCAAGGGGTGCCGCAAGGTTCTGTGCTAGGCCCTCTTTTATTTTCCATCTATACATTTAATATATTCTCACAATTGAAATTTTGCCATGGTCATATGTATGCAGATGATGGCCAACTATACCTTTCTTTTAAACCTGAATCTTTTCGCCAGGCTGAAATGTATGTGAATTCCGACTTGCAAAGAATTTACGAACATTCTTGCATGTTGGATCTAAGGCTAAATCTTACCAAATCTTCATTTCTGCTGTTTGGAAAGCATAAAACCTGTAACCTTATAAATTCTCAAATAAGTTTAACAATTAATGGTGCTGATATTCCTTATGTTAGATAAGCTAAAAATCTAGGCGTAATTATCGATAATTCTTTTAGATATAAAAAACAAATCAATAGATATATTAGCACAGCCTATATTAACCTAAAAAGATTGTATCCTCACCGTTCATGCCTATCCATAGAAATGAAGATCATGCTATGTAATGCATTTGTCTTGTCACAATTCACATACAGTTCACCAATATATAACTCTGCTATTGATAGAATAACTAATAATCGCATACAAAAAGTCCAAAACTCATGCCTGCGTTTTATATTTGGAATCAGAAAGTTTTACAGAATTTCATATAAACTTATTGAAACAGGGTGGCTAAATATGGCTGCTAGGCGAGAATGTCAGACGTTGTGTTTATTTCATAAAGTGATAATAAATAAATCACCACAATACCTCTATAATAAAATTACATTTCGAGATGATGTGCATACATTAAATACTCGATTTAAAGGGCGCCTATCTCCTCCTAAACACCGCACCTCTTTATATGAACGGTCATTTTATTATCAAATATACAGGATGTATAATGAAATTCCAAATGAATTTAAAAATCTTAATTTGAGCAAGTTTAAGTTGGCAGTTAAAATACATTTACAGAAGTGCTAATAACAATCGTGATGGCTAGATTTTCAATGTATGTAACACAAAATATATATGTATAGAGTATTTGTTCATGTTTGTTTAGTTGGTAGATACAAAGTGTATTCCACATATAAAGTAAATATTTAATTTAATTTAAGGTTTGGATGGTAGAACAGTTTGGGGATTACCCCAACACTGAATCCCGCCTTATGATGCGCATTTTGTTACATTCAATTTTTCCTAATTTTACACTAATATGTACCTTTATATATTTTTTTTTGTTGAATGTTATTATTATGCAAATAAAGGATTATTATATTATATTATTATATATGTACAGATACACTTTTAATAATGGTCACTTTGTGTCCAAAATGTACATTTGGTAATTCAAATAAAACTATGAAGAAAGGTTATTAGTGCTTTATTCGTCAAAGTGTTTTAGACATGTTTAAAAACAGCCGTCGTGTTTTAAAAGGTTTTGTTTTAAACATGTCTTAAATCTTAAATTTGTTTAAAACATGTTTTAAAAGTTTTACACAACGTTCTTTTTTATCTTAAATTTGCAAAATTATATTTTATACTACTTCATTAAGATTTTTTATTTACTTTTTTAAATTTTACCTAAATTATTGAAAATATTTTAAATTACATTAATAAACTTAACATTTTATTACAATAAAATATCACAACTGTGTGTGCATTAATGTGATTCTTAAATACAGGGAATTTTCCTTTCAGGTAAACACATGCATACACTGTAAATTTTACGACATTCGTTGCTTTTTTACAAGATCTCAATTTTAATCTTTAAACGAGGGTTTTCCACTCCCAGACTAAGCATGAAGTAAAATTTCGAGTTTAGAAAAGCCTGAAAATTTGGATTGGCCGCGTAGCGAAGCGGAGCGGCCAATCCAAATTAGGCTTTTCTAAACTCGAAATTTTACTTCATGCGCCACGCGTATAAAACACTGAAATATCGTAAAGTTTAAAATATACGGCTTTAGCAATCTAATATGTAGATGTGAATAAAACGTTAGTTAAATTCTGCGTTGAACAAGTTGTTTTAAACAGTGATTATAGGCAACCCAATAACTCTAACGTATATTAGGTTGCCTATAATTGTTGTTGTATGTGTGTTTTTTGAACTTCACTGTAAATCAGTGTTTTTACGCGTGGCGCATGAAGTAAAATTTCGAGTTTAGAAAAGCCTAATTTGGATTGGCCGCTCCGCTTCGCTACGCGGCCAATCCAAATTCTTAGGCTTTTCTAAACTCGAAATTTTACTTCATGCTTAGTCTGGGAGTGGAAAACACTCGTTAAAAGCCCCAAATTAACTACTTTGAAAAAACGCTGTAATTATCGGGATGTGTTAACTTAAATGCCTTGTATGTTCTGTTTTAAACAGGTTTAAAACACGTTTTAGACATGTTTTTAATTGCTAATGTTTTAAACGCTGTTTCAATATAAAAAAAACGTTTTGTTAAAAAAACTGTTTGTTTTAATTAAAATGAAAAAAAAATGTTTTTTTAACAACCCTGGTTTTTACATGGTTCTCAATAAATACAATTTTCCACCGACTGTGGATTTATGAGTTGGATTAACACATTAACCTATTTTTAATTACTAACTAAATAATTTAATTTAATTTATTGTATAATTTAACCTGACTTGAGAATGTGTGGAGAAAAATGTAAATATTTTGTTATTTAAATATTTCGATTGTTACTCATTTTTAAAGTGTATTTCTAACTTCACAATATTTCAGTGTTTAATGTTTTTAATTGTAAATGTTTTAAACGCTGTTTCAATATAAAAAAAAACGTTTTGTTAAAAAAACTGTTTGTTTTAATTAAAATGAAAAAAAAAAGTTTTTTTAACAACCGTGGTTTTTACATGGTTCTCAATAAATACAATTTTCCACCGGCTGTGGATTTATGAGTTGGATTAACACATTAACCTATTTTTAATTACTACCTAAATCATTTAATTTAATTTATTGTATTATTTAACCTGGCTTGAGAATGTGTGGAGAGAAATGTAAATATTTTGTTATTTAAATATTTCGACTGTTACTCATTTTTAAAGTGTATTTCTAACTTCACAATATTTCAGTGTTTAATACGCGTGGCGCATGAAGTAAAATTTCGAGTTTAGAAAAGCCTGAAAATTTGGTTTGGTCGCTCCGCGCTGCGCGCTACGCGACCAAACCAAATTTTCAGGCTTTTCTAAACTCGAAATTTTACTTCATGCTTAACCTGGGAGTGGAAAACATTCGTTTAAATCTTCAAACTGAACCAACAGATATCTAAAGTTCTGCAGCAAATAATTGGATATGTATACGTAAAAAAAACTTTCTGTACGTTGCGTTTTCCCCATCACGCGAAATGGGATTTTGTTAACAGTCAGTTTGTTTAATGACCTCAAATTTAAATTGCGTATTTAACCAAGTTGGGTAAAGCCGATAGTGATCGCAGGCCGACATCAAAGGGCGTGTCCCAAACATAGTTTTCGCGGTGATAGCATCAATTAATTGCCTCTCGACGACCTATAAAATAAATTGAAAATCGCGTTTAAATCACCTCAGTTTAGAAACACTTATAGAAATGGGGAGGATTTGTGGATTAGCTAAAATTAGATTGAATTGTAAATGCAAGCTCGATAATTTTTGAGCAAAATTTTCATTTATTTTGATTAGTATTTACGAACAAGTTCCAGCCTTATTAATCCAATCTTAAGAAAATCAGTGTTCTAAATTTGGAAAAACTGAAAAATGCACCCTACTCATTTCATCCACATCGACAAAGTAATTAGAATAGAATAGTAATTTTAAACATGCTCTTGTATTACTATATTTGAATTTACTATTCTTGCTTTGTTAATTAAATAAATAATATACTCCGAACAACGCCTTCAACAACTGTGTCAAAAAATAGCCACCAACCCCTACATCCTCGACATTTTCACATTATTATGTATCCCGCGCAATCCTGATATTTCGCCAAAATTCATACACCCCAACATAACAATTCAACAATTCATTTCATCCTTCCATGCAGACATTAGCGATCATGACGTTTAGAGGACCATTAAATTCACCGACATCGACTGTTAAACACTTTCCATTTTACAAAAGAAAAAAACTAATAAGTAATTTTTTAAAAATCCAGGCTGAAAGACCGCAGGTCGATAGCCATTTTACGGAATTGCTATCTTTTTTATATATATATATTGTTTCTGTTTACATTTATATATGTATATGCTTTTTCTGTAAATAAAGATTGTTTATATATAATATACTCCTATATTTTGATAATTATCTTTATCATTAGGAACATTCAAACCATGTTCTTAATGCAATTATCTTTATTAAAATATAGGAGTGCATTATTTATCAAATTAATAAAATACGAATAGTAAATGTAAACTTTCAAATTTTCTTCAATCAGTTTGACATTTATAGACAATGCAATTTAGTGAAATAGTGAGTTATCAAACGTTAGAAAGTTTACGAGTGTGAAGTTAGTCATAGATTTTAAATGTATATTCTAGGCCAAGTATTGCAAATAAAAATCTGAATTAACTATTAATCAATTAAGGATGGATCACTATAGTAATTATTCATAATATTACCCCAAATTTTCAACCCCTACATTTTTAAAGTACCCCTAAAACTAATACAATTTTTAAATTAATTTTGACAACTTTCTAAATGTTCTATAAGTAAGATAAGGACATATCTGGATTCAGGATACATCAATTAACAAAACTAAACAACAAAATTAGGATCACCACTCCCGAAATATAGATAACAAAAAATTCTTCCCCTGGCACAATTTATATCCGAAATAATTTTCATTTTCTTTTTGGAGTTTTGCGACAAACTATAAGTTCAATAAACAAACTTTGGTCATATTTAGATTCAGCATACATAAATTAACAAAACTAAACAATTAAATTGGGATCAGCACCGCGGAACATAGAAAAAAAAATTACCCTGACAAGATTTTTTTTTCTATGTTCCGGGGGTGGTTATCCTTATTTTATTGTTTAGTTTTGTTAACTGAGGTATGCTCAATTCTAAAAATGGCCTTAGTTTGTTTATGGAACTTATAGTTTGTCGCAAAACTCAAAAAGAAAATGGAAATTATCTCGGATAAAAACTGTGTTAGGGGAAGATTTTTTTTTCTATGTTCCGGGGGTAGTGATCCCAATTTTATTGTTTAGTTTTGTTAATTGACGTATGCTGAATCCAAAGATGACCTTACTTTGTTTAGGGAACTTATAGTTTGTCGCAAATCTCGAAAAGAAAATGGAAATTATCTCGGATAAAAACAGTGTTAGGGGAAGATTTTTTTTTCTATGTTCCGGGGGTTGTGATCCTAATCTTATTGTTTGTTTTGTTACCTGATGTATGCTGAATCTAAAAATGGCCTTAGTTTGTTTATGGAAGTTATAGTTTGTCGCAAAACTCAAAAAGAAAATGGCAATTATCTCGGATAAAAACTGTGTTAGGGGAAGATTTTTTTTTTCTATGTTCCGGGGGTAGTGATCCTAATTTTATTGTTTAGTTTTGTTAATTGACGTATGCTGAATCCAAAGATGACCTTACTTTGTTTAGAGAACTTATAGTTTGTCGCAAATCTCGAAAACAAAATGGAAATTATCTCGGATAAAAACAGTGTTAGGGGAAGATTTTTTTTTCCATGTTCCGGGGGTTGTGATCCTAATTTTATTGTTTGTTTTGTTACTTGATGTATGCTGAATCTAAAAATGGCCTTAGTTTGTTTATGAAAGTTATAGTTTCTCGCAAAACTCGAAAAGAAAATTGAAATTATTTCGGATATAAACAGGGTCAGGGGTTTTTTTTTTCTTCTATGTTTCGGGGGTGGTGATCCTAATTTTATTGCTTAGTTTTGTTAATTGATGTATGCTGAATCCAGATATGCACTTATCTTTCTTATAGAACACTTAGAAAGTTGTATTAATTTAAAAATTGTATTAATTAAAGGGGTAATTTAAAAATGTAGGGGTTGAAAATTTGGGGTGATATTATGAATAGTAACTATAGTGATCCATCTTTTATTGATTAATAGTTAATTCAGATTTTTATCTGCAATACTTGGCCTAAAATATAAATTTAAAATCTATTGCTGAAATATATTGGTAACTTCACACCCGTAGAAAGTTTTAATAATACAAGTGAGAATATTTTGCAACGTTAAGAGAAGAAAGTGTGCAGAATATTTGTGTGATCAAATCCTCAAGAGGAGGAAGTGTGCAGAATATATGTGTGAGTGATGTGTAAGGCCGACTTGTGCGAGAAAACGAGGGATACCCTACTAACTAATCGGCCGAGTTCGATTGATGTGTAAGGCCGATCAAAGTTAGTACTGCGAGAGATTGTGCTACTAACTAATCACAAGAATGCAGAATATATGTGTGATTGATGTGTAAGGCTAAGTTCAGCAAGAAAACGAGGGATCCCCTACTAACTAATCGATCGAGTTCAATTGATGTGTAAGACTGACCTGAATGACTAATGACGAATATGATTATGAGTGGACCGAGGTGAAAGGTAGTTCCACTCACTAATGGAGAATGGATGTGCGATTGATGTATAGGGCCTATGTAATCTCTTGCATAGGCCCTACACAACAATCGCGCAATCCTATTAACTAATCGCAAGTGTGCCGAGTAATACTACTAATTAATCGATCGAGTTTGATTGATGTGTAAGGCCGACCTAAGTTAGTATTGCAAAAGAATGTCCTACTAACTAATAACAAGAATGAAACATTTGATTATAAGTGAACCAAGTTGAAAGGTAGTTCCACTCACTAATCGAGAATAGATGTACGATTGATGTGTAGGGCCTATATGAGAGATTGATGTATAAGGCCGACCAAAGTTAGTATTGCGCGAGATTGTGCTACTAACTAATCAAAAGAATGCAGAATATATGTTCGATTGATGCGCAAGGCCGACTTCAGCGAGAAAAACGAGGGATCTCCTACTAACTAATCGATCTAGTTCAATTGATGTGTAAGGCCGACCTGAGTTAGTATTGCAAGAGAATATCCTACTAACTAATCAAAAGAATGCAGAATATATGTTCGATTGATGCGCAAGGCCGACTTCAGCGAGAAAAACGAGGGATCTCCTACTAACTAATCGATCTAGTTCAATTGATGTGTAAGGCCGACCTGAGTTAGTATTGCAAGAGAATGTCTTACTAACTAATCAAAAGAATGCAGAACATATGTTCGATTGATGCGCAAGGCCGACTTCAGCGAGAAAAACGAGGGATCTCCTACTAACTAATCGATCTAGTTCAATTGATGTGTAAGGCCGACCTGAGTTAGTATTGCAAGAGAATGTCCTACTAACTAATCACAAGAATGACGAATATGATTATGAGTGGACCGCAAGTGTGAAGAGTGCTTGATAATAATAGTATTTTTAATAATAATATTTATTGTCCAACAGGAAACAATCCTAATTACAAGACAATATATTTACAAAAAAAAGGTATAAAGAATGTAAATACACGGTAACATGAAAGAACATTCAGATAATAAATATAAATAAATTAATAGAGTTTAATGAGAGACAATAATGTGTTAGCAAAACTATAATTGATTCAAAATATCACAGATTATGCTGAACGGTGACTTAGAGCCATAAATTGTGCGATTAGAAGCAACATTAAATGTGCTTTTATTCCTAGTATTAAAAGTTGGAACACGTAGACTGATAGAATTAAGAATGACGGGACAATCAATTCTATGTTGAAGAATTTTATATAAAAATAATATTCCCACTATATGTCTACGCCTTTGAAGTGAGTCAAGATTAAATTTATCCAGTAGTACTTCTTGACTGAACGCCCTTAATGGGTTGACGCCCTGTACTTTAATATATCAAAATTTAAAAAATGATGCTACTAATTAATTGATTAAGTTCGATTGTTGTGTAAGGCCGACCTGAGTTAGTATTGCAAGAGAATGTCCTACTAACTAATCACAAGAATAAAAAAATTGATTATGAGTGGACCAAGTTGAAAGGTAGTTCCACTCACTAATCGAGAATTGATGTGCGATTGATGTATATGGCTTGTATAATAAATTGTCCCACTAACTAATCGAGAATGGATGTGCGATTGATGTGTAGAGTCTATATGAGAGATTGTCTCACTAACTAATCGCAAGAGCGCCGAGTCCGTTATGCTAGCTTCGGAGTGGTTGGGTTTCGCATCTCGTAATGCAAATGCAGGGGCTAGTTAATTTTGCTCCCACAAGTAAAGTCATACAGTTTTTGAGATTAATTAATTGCACATGGCTTCTAAGCACAATCGTTTGATAAAATTTTCTGTGAATATAAATAATATAAGACACGAATTTATTAGAAATGTCATGAAGATTATTGACTTCTTTATGACATTTCTAATATGTCTTATATTATTTGCATACGTTAAACTTATATCCTGTTTTATTTATTGTACACATATTGACACAAACAACGAACCTGGTAAATAAAAAAGGGTTACTACATACACAACATACACAACACAACGTAAATAATAATACAATTTATACATTTGTACAATACCTTGGGTCAAATCATTACAAATTTATAGAATTTTATGTTCGATTTTCTGACGGATCATCTTTGTCAAGCCGATATGGACAAAACGAGTAGGTCCTCTGAAAAATAGCCACATTTTTATTGAAAAGTTTTCCTCGATTATAAAAGTTTTAAACAAAAACTCCCCGATACATAAACAAAATTATCTGAAAATCATAACCATTCCATTTTCCGTCCCTTGGCAAACGTTAGGTGGGAATGGGGGCAGACAAAAGGACGTGCTAAAACCCTGCAGGGAATACAACTCTCAATGAGTTAAAACGAATTTAAGTCAAAACTCGTTTTCAACGCCCGTACTGATAAAATACACTGTAGTAGAAAAATGCTTTGAAACCGTTAAAATATTACGAATTCCCCTACAAATACAGGGTTTATGAAACTAGTTCTAAAGCTGCCGGGTTTCCATTACAAATCTCCATACAAAAATCTTTGTTAGAAACTTATGATATGTCAATTATTTTCACGTAAAAAAAAAAAACTAATTGAAATTACTTTCATTAATTTATGAATAAACAAATTCATAAAAATATTTGGTGTGCACTAAATGTTATAACCCTATTGTGGTTTACGCAGATTAACATATGTGTCTGTGCATATTTGTGATTCATGTTTTGTGTTTTACATTTTAGTTATACGTTTTTGGCTCTACATTGTAAATGGCTTGTCCGTTAATAAAGAATTATTATTATTATTATTATTATTAAGATAAAACATAAAAGTAATAAATTTCACATCCAGTGTTACAACTGTCAAAATTATCGATAATGTAAACATTGTTGGAGTTCGACATTTCCAACAATTTTTACATTATCAATATTGTTGATAGTTTTAACACTTTATGACTTTTTGTTTTATTTTGATAAATATTTTTCAGATATTGTTTATTGAAAAATTAATGAACCAAATTTCCATTAGTTTCTTTTAATATATAATTATTGTAGTAGTCTCTTCACTCACTTCATAATTAGTGAAGAAAGAGAAGAAAGAGATCCAAGATACCGCATTCGTTTCAAAATGCAAATTACTTTTTTGGTTTTTCTGCCTAGTCCGAGTAGGTATATATTCTAAACATTTATCAGTTTAGCTATTGATAATGGGTACTTAGTACCCGAAATGTACATCTAGCAAGAAAAATAAAAGTGAAGAATGGAATATAACTGTGTTTAATTAAGTGACTTAACACCTTCACGTAACTCATACAACTACATGAAGAAAGAGATTACTAATTATTATTAGAAAACACTTAACTAAAAAAAAGAATAGTTTTTTTTACGTGATGAAATATAAAAAATTGGAAGCGTTCTGAAAATGTGTGTGGAGGATTTATTGATGCACATATTAGATTATTTTTGTTAAATGAGCAGTATATTTTTAACTTTACTATAAATCAGTGTTTTATGCGCGTGGCGCATGAAGTAAAATTTCGAGTTGAGAAAAGCCAGAATTTGGATTTGGACGCTGCGCGTCAAATCCAAATTCATCAGGCTTTTCTCAACTCTAAATTTTACTTCATGCTTTATCCGGGATTGAAAAACACTCGTTAGAGAATACCTAATAGTTTTTTCAAGAATTTTATTCGTTTATAAAATCTTGTCCGAAACCTCGAACTGCAGGATAAAGCTATTTTGATTAAAACCGGATTAGCGCAATTGATGCATAAGTGCAACTTTATTAGTTTTTTGTTAATTATATGACTAAATAAATAAATTCCATATATTATTATATTATTTGACCTGACTTCAAAATGCACGAAGAAAAATGTAAATATTTTATTTATATATTTCGATTATTACTGATTTAATAAAAATGTTTTTAGTGTATTTCTAACTTTAAAATATTTCAGTGTTTTATACGCGTGGCGCATGAAGTAAAATTTCGAGTTTAGAAAAGCCCAGAAAATTTGTCTCGGGTCGCTGCGCGACCCTCGACAAATTTTCACGGGGCTTTTCTAAACTCGAAATTTTACTTCATGCTTAGTCTGAGAGTGGAAAACACTGGTTTTCCTACATACTTGTACTTTAAACGAGTATTTTCCACTCCCAGACTAAGCATGAAGTAAAATTTCGAGTTTAGAAAAGCCCCGTGAAAATTTGTCGAGGGTCGCGCAGCGACCCGAGACAAATTTTCTGGGCTTTTTTAAACTCGAAATTTTACTTCATGCGCCACGCGTATAAAACACTAAAATATTGTGAAATTTATGTAAATTTGAACTTCACTTGAAATCTATGTATTATACGCGTGGCGGATGAAGTAAAATTTCGAGTTTAGAAAAGCCCAGAAAATTTGTCTCGGGTCGCTGCGCGACCCTCGACAAATTTTCACGGGGCTTTTCTAAACTCGAAATTTTACTTCATGCTTAGTCTAGGAGTGGAAAACACTTGTTTAAAGCTTCATATTGCACGTTTTTATATAAAATCGACGAGTGCCTGAACATTTACAGCATATACATTATGTACCATGCGATCGTTAACAACATGATTTAGAATTAAAATTACAATTTAATTTTAACCCATTAAGGGCCGAGTAATTTTAGAGTTAACTATTGTAAGTTAATTTTAGCTAAAATCTAAACTTCTCTCTGTGATTTCTATAAATGACTTGTAATACAATAAGTCATTTATAGAAATCATAGAGAGAAGTTTAGATTTTACTGAACATATACGTTTTAAATATACTGAGCGATCGTTCAAACTATGATTTAGAGTAGGCGGATTTCTTTTTGTGCGGTTGCCCAGAATGCTAATTTGAATAATTGACATTTGAGGTTATGGTAAACAATGTGTTAACATTCAGTAGTGCTAACCTAATTTAAAATTTAAAGTCTACTCTAAATCATGCTTTTAACGATCGCACGGTACATAATGTATATGCTGTAAATGTTCAGGCATTCGTCGATTTTATATAAAAAGGTGTAATATGAAGTTTCGAACGAGTAGTTCCATTCCCAGACTAAGCATGAAGTAAAATTTCGAGTTTAGAAAAGCCCCGTGAAAATTTGTCGAGGGTCGCGCAGCGACCCGAGACAAATTTTCTGGGCTTTTCTAAACTTGAAATTTTACTTCATGCGCCACGCGTATAAAACACTGACATATTTTAAAGTTAGAAATACACAGAAAAAAAAAATGATTAAATCAGTAATAATCGAAATATTTAAAAAACAAAATATTTACATTTTTTTGAATTATGGAGGCTAGTACTTCGTTATACATGTTAATTTAACACAATAGAACACTTTTAACTTAGTTTGTATAACACAATTTATTTTTATGTGACTGCAGCTTCGGCAAATTCAGCTTGCCATTATCAAACATGAAGCACTTCATGTTTGATAATGGCAAGCTGAATTTGCCGAAACTGCAGTCATATAAAAATAAATTGTGTTATACAAACAAAGTTAAAAGTGTTTTATTGTGTTATATTTATATTTTTCTTCGTGCATTTTTGAGTCTGGTTAAATAATACAATAATGTATCAAATTAATTTATTTAGTC
Organism: Philonthus cognatus; assembly: GCA_932526585.2. Classification (NCBI taxonomy): domain Eukaryota; kingdom Metazoa; phylum Arthropoda; class Insecta; order Coleoptera; family Staphylinidae; genus Philonthus; species Philonthus cognatus. Next base: position 76,212,094 of record OW052245.1, read on the forward strand.
TAAAAGAATTTATTAAATCAGTCATAATCGAAATATTTAAATAACTAAATATTTACATTTTTCTTTGTACATTTTCAAGTCAGGGCAATAATATGATAATACATCAAATTAATTTATTTAGTCATTTAATTAACAAAAAACTAATAAAGTTGCATTTATGCATCAATGGCGCTTAATGGATTAAGTCCATCATATTGGATTCACCATTTTGTTTTTACAAACATTAATATCAATTAGTATTTACAAACTGTGTTTTTTTTTGTATGAAATTAATTTTATTGCCGGCTTGTAAAAGGGAACTTAAATTCTTTGTACCGAACTCGTATTTGTATGCTGCGTAATAAAGTGAAAATTAAATGAAGAACACGGTGGATTAAATTGAAAGCCACTCTCACATATTCATCCAGAATAGAAATTTTTTGTTGCTTGTTGATGTGCTGAAACCGTTTGTGATTACGAGCTTCCCACTTACACGATTCGCTCGCGTAAAGGGGAATTAACACGGAATAACACGAAACAGTAATTAAATACTCTAACAGTGCGCACGCTGTGCACGTTATTTACATACACTGTAAGCTGTATTTATTACTGTTTTATTTTTAAATTAATAATTCGCCTAAAAAAAATTTAAAATACTTATTAACTTATCAATTAATAAAGGAGGTAGGGTAGAAATCATGAGGGGTATCCTATGGTTACAGATTATATTTAAGGTCAAATTAAAATAACTATAATACGGGGCTAGATCAAAGAGAAGGATTACAAAATGTACACGTTTGAATACAGGCTTTGTAACCTTACTTTTTGATCACCCCTCGTATTATGTAAACAATACAACTTTTCTTTGAGTTATTTTCCTATTTACTTAATTTTTTTTAGTTTTGTGTGCTCAGTTGCAACTATGCTTAACTCACTAATCGAGAATAGATGTGCGATTGATGTGTAGGGCCTATATGAGAGCTTGTCCCACTAACTAATCGAGAATGGATGTGTGATTTATGTAGGCGCTACACATCAATCGCACATACATTCTCGATTAGTTAGTGAGACAAGCTCTCATATAGGCCCTACACATCAATCGCATATCTATTCTCTATTCTCGATTAGATGTGAAAGATTTTTTCCAGTTTTGTGTGCTCAATTGCAACTTATGCTTCACTCTCCTATCTAATCCCCTAGTTAAGAGAGTTAAGTATAGGTTGCAAGTGAGCTCACAAAACTAGAAAAAATAATCTAAATATGATAATACTAGAAAGAAAAGTTTTAATTATATACATATTACGAGGGGTGATCAAAAACTAAGGTTACAAAGCCTGTGATGAAACGTGTACATTTTGTAACCTCACTTTTTGATCTAGCCCCGTATTATAGCTATTTTAATTTTAACTTAAATGTCACAGGACACCTCTCATAAAGTGGACTGGACTATAGATATTTTTTTTAAATCTAAATAGACTGTCAGATTAGTGATTAATAAGATCACTTGGTAAAATAAATTCAAAAATATACTGGTTTCGTAAGTTAAACTCTCTTAATTGGTTGGTTTTGTTTCACTGTTATGTATTTTATATTTTGTAATAATTATTATTTTTTGCTGAATTTGGTGTTAATTAAATTGTGTTGATTGAATTTTGTAACTGGTGTTTTTCCACTCCGTGATTAGGCATGAATGCTATGTGAATTCAACGTTTTGATAAAATGTGAATTTAGATTTAATAATAGGTGGTTTTTCACTCCTTGATTAATCATGAAGTAAATATTTTAAGTTTAGACAAGCCTAAACATATGGATTGGTCGTGAAGCGAAGCGATGTCGAATAAAAAACATGCATTTATGAGATATATGTAACTAAATATTGAAAAATAAATGTACAGGGTGTACACAAAGGGCAGGGGGTTTTGTAAATTGAATACAAAAATAAATAAAAGTTTTGGAAAATTAAGTGCCAAAGATTAAGTTGTCCAAATGTTGATCCTCGCGCTACTGGCACTCCTCTAACCGGTAACAGAAATTAGCCGCTACGCGTCTACACATCTCTCTGGAAATTGCGGCCATTTTGGTGCGGATGTTGTCCTTCAATTGCAGTACAGTTCGTGGTTTGTTTTTATAAACTTTTTCTTTAAGATATCCCGATACGAAATAATCAAGGGGTGTAAGATCGGGGCTTCTCGGAGGCTAATTGATGGTGCCGACGAGAGATCACTTTTCCCGGGAAAAGTTCATTGACAACCTCAAGTGATTGGTTTGAGGTGTGGCAAGTTTCCCCATCTTGTTGAAACCATGTTTCCATATTAAAACCTTTAAACACCTGCAGTTATGGAACCAAAAAGTTCCTTAACATGTAACATGTCGCAATACCGTTCACAGTTTACAGTAAGTGCTCGCCCTCGCCGGTCTTCAATAAAATACCTTAAAGAGAAAGTTTATAAAAGGATTGAAGGACAACATCGCACCGAAATGGCCGAAATTTACAGAGAAATGTATAGACGCGTAGCGGCTAATTTCCGTTATCGGTTAAAGGAGCGTGAGAGTCAACATATGAACAATGTAATCTTTGGCACTTAATTTTCCAAAACTTTGTCTAAAAATTAATATAAAACTTTATTTTTTCTGACTTCTATTTATTTTTGTATTCAATTTACAAATGTCCCCTACCCTTTGTGGATACCCTGTATTCAATAATATAAGTTGAGTTAGCAATAAAAAACATGCATTTAAGAGATATAACTGAATATTGAAAATTGAAATGTATATAATTATATAAGCTGAGTTAACAATAATAAATATGCATTTAAGAAATATAACTGAATATTAAAAAAATAAATGTATATAATAATATATATTTGCTGACACGTCAAGCTGAAATTAAATGCCGGCGTGAATTTTTAGGGCGCACTAAAAGCATAATCCCGCTAACCCGCCAGCATTGTCATCTTTACAGTTTTCCTTTGTAAAGCAAGCCATGAAAAATATTATCATAATTCCGCGCAACACACAAATAGAGGCCATATATTCACTCGCACATATGCGATACTTAAATTTTTACAACGTCTGGAATGCCACATTAAAAGCCACCCTTAGAAATTAGAGATAATGTTAATTGTTGGATCGTTTTACCAGACGGATTTTTTTTTAAATGCGATTTACATGTAAAATATTATTTTAGAACATAAAATTCATAATTAAATTACATTTTAATGATGATAAAACACTCCATTAAAGTTATTGCCACCGTAAGTCTTACAGTATAATAATGTTAATTGTTAGATCGTTTTACCAGAGAGATTATTTTTAAATCCGATTTACATGTAAAATATTATTTTAGAACATAACATTCATAATTAAATTAAATTTTAAATATGATAAAATACTCTATTAAAGTTATTGCCACCTTAAGTCTTACAGTAAATTAATAGTTATTTAACCATCTAGTGTATTTATAAAGGCGATTTATAATCGAGATATTTTAACGCAATTATCCAGATTAATAATCGTTTATAAATGTACTAGATCGTAATAATTTTCAGAAGGCCAAAAGAAAATTGGATAGTTGGAAATTTGATTGAGAGATCAAATTTAATAGAGAGGTAAAAAAGAGTTCAAATGATTAGATTTTTAGAGATCAAATTTAATAGAGAGGTAAAAAAAGAGTTAAAATGATTAGATTTTCTATTTTCACCCCTCTATAAAATTTGATCATCTAATTAAATTTCCTACTATTAACATTTTCTTCTAACCCTTTAAAATTTAGTGCTTTAACCAAATCCCAAATTGGTTAAAGCACTAAATTTCAAAGGGTTAGAGGAAAATTTGAATATTAGGAAATTTAATTGAAAGATCAAATTTCATAGAGGGGTGAAAATAGAAAATCTAATCATTTTAACTTTATTTGTATACATATATTTTGATACTTCGCTGGGTTATCGATAGTGGACCGCCAGATGGCGTGCGTAATGTGTTAGCAAATAGTGTCACTGTATTTTAGAGAGTAGTGCAAACTGGCATCCATCTTGACGCCTTTAGGTGCCAAATTCAAACTAGGTTAGGTTAGGTTTCAATGGCAGCAGTTAAACTGCTCACTTAGGCCCAAAGAGCCCCTTGTGATACCATAAGGGTGAAAAGGAGTGAGATCTCCCCTCCCTCCCTACCTATACAAACCAATCAGAGCACCTAATGAACCCGATCAGATTTCTCACATCTAGAGGTGTGAGGTTCGTTAGTCCATTCGCGTACTAAGGTACTTGATCCTTTTCTTTTCAAGAGCAGGACATTGTCCTAGATAGTGGAGTACCGTCTCTTCCTCCTCCACATCCAGGCATCCTCTGCAAAAGTCGTTGTGCTCAGGACCTATCTTTTGTGCATGTCTGCCTAACTGCTCACTTAGGCCCAAAGGGCCCCTTCATACCATAAGGATGAAAAAGAGTCAGATCTCCCCTCCCTCCCCACCTATACAAACCAATCAGATCACCTAACGAACCCGATCAGATTTCTCACATCTAGAGGTGTGAGGTCCGTTTGTCCATTCGCGTAGTGCATACCAAGGTACTTTTCCCTTCAAGAGCAGGGCATTGTCCCAGATAGTGGAGTACCGTTTCTTTCTCCTCCACATCCAGGCATCTTCTGCAAAAGTCGTTGTGCTCAAGATCTATCTTTTGTGCATGTCTGCCTAGGAGGCAGTGGCCCGAAGGATGCCTACAGCCTTCTTTATATCGATATCCCATATAGGCCATAGCTGCCTTGTTATAAGACACGTATCTTCTTCTCTCCACCAATGGTTGACCGATGCTATCATTTGGTCCCTAAGTAGTCTCTTGCATTCCACAAGAGGAATGTGGGTGGAGAGTTCAGTAGACAGGTCCTTCATTTTTACCCGCTTCCATGCAAGGTCGTCGGCAATTGAATTCCCCCTGCTATCACTGTGACTAGGTACCCACATGAGTCCCACGTCACAGTTATTTGCAAGCCTATTTACCGATTTTTTACAGTCTCTGAACATCTTCGAGTTATAGTACGGACTATTCAGTATCTTAATGGCGGCTTGGCAATCAGCAATGAATCTGATGCCGTTCCCCTGAAGGTCATTTTTGTGGATCCAGTCCACTGTCACTCGGATGACCATGACCTGCCTGAAGAATGTTCCAGTGGTTTGGGAGTCTAAAAGACTTTTTGAGGTTGAAATCTTGTGAGTAGATTCATCCCCCTACTCTGTTTTTAGACTTGGAACCATCCATAAAGAGCGAGACGTCCTTGCCTTGAACTATCTTGCCCTCTAACCATTTGGTTTTCGCTGGGATGGAAGTGGAAAACTTATTTTCAAAATTAAGTTCTGGAGTGCAGCTGTCAGTCTTTAAGGGGATATCGACAAGCTCATTCAGGATCCTTCCATGGCTCTGTTTGCTAGTGCTCCATATCCCAAGTGAGTTGATTCTGGTCGCTGTGGTAGCTGCAGCATATCTGCAGTAGAGGTCGACTGGAGCTAGATTTTGTATTATATCTAGCGCTTTGGAGGGGGTGGACCTGGCCGCCCCCGTTATGAGCAATTCGGCGGCTCTCTGAGCCTTGCCCAGTGCAGTTTGCTGGATCCTTTTGTCCAGGGTAGTCCACTAGACTGCGGCCCCGTTCAAACTAAACGAATCATATTCTATAATGATTGACGCCCGTCCTATTAATTTGATTTAGTTTAATTTTGGCGCCCAAAGGGGTCAGGATGGATGTCAATTTGCGCTACTTTCTTAAATAAAGGGACACTAATATACACAGACTGTCATTAACTTTAATAAAAAGATCATAAAAGTAAATTAGTATAAGTGATTAGTAAAGGGTGGGAGTGTTATTTCCGCATTTGCAACAATGAGGCACATAACATATTAACATAAATGTAGTGTCAAACCCCCGCTGTAAGATTAGAACGACTCATGTTTTAATTTGGCACAACGTTGGGAAATTTAGAATAATTATTTCCAAACTGTGCTGTGTCGCAATGGAGTGCGCTACAGAGACATGCTGACTGATTTTATCTGGCCGAAATAAGACGATTTCGACTTGGACGAGCTTTAGTTTCAGCAGGATGGAGCAATATGCAACACCAGGTGTAAAACTATCGATCTTTTACACACTAAGTTTGGTAATCGTGTTATCAGTCGTTTTGGAGACATTAATTGGCCATCGCGCAGCTGCAATTTGTTGCCCTTGGACTATTTTTTGTGGGGGTATGTTAAGGACTGTTGTTACTTCAACGATCCACAAACAATTGACGCACTGAAGGAAAACATTCGTGGAACTATACGTCAAATAGAGCCACAAACAATCAAAAATGTACAGCAAAATTGAGTGAGAAGGATGGACTACTGTCAAGCTAGCCGCGGCGGCCGTTTAACTGAAATTGTTTTCCATAATTGATCGGAAGGTGTACTTTCTTGAATACAGCAATTATCATTTAAAAATATTCAAAGGTGTAGTTTTATTAGCAACTTCAAAAAGAAACCATTAGATGGCCCACCCGTTATGAGTAATTAATAATACATTTAATAATTTGATTTGAAAATATTCCCATTGACGTACTTTAAATAAACAGTACGCAAAATTGAATTTGTGTTCAGTATTCCGGCACCAGGTACCCACAGACGCGTTTCGGACTTCAAGGTCCTCTTCAGTGTGGTCCCGACCCAGTGCTGAGGAATACTGAACATTTCTGACTATTTCAAGCCACGATGCCACTATGAAGCATTAGATTGCGTTAGCTATCGAAATCATAAACAGTACGCACTTAAGGAAAATTCGTGGAACTATACGTCAAATAGAGCCACAAACAATCGAAAATGTACAAAATTGAGTGAGGATGGACTACTGTCAAGCTAGCCGCGGCGGCCATTTAACCGAAATTGTTTTCCATAAATAATCGGAAGGTGTACTTTCTTGAATACAGCAATATTCATTTAAAAATATTCAAAGGTGTAGTTTTATTACCAACTTCAAAAAGAAACCATTAGATGGCCCACCCGTTATAATATTTAATAATACATTTAAGAATTTGATTTGAAAATATTCCCATTGACGTACTTTAAATAAACAGTTTCCCTTCACAATCCGTTTTTACTTTATTTTTTATTCCTACAGAAATATTTAATGTAAAAATCAAACATATTGTCCAATCTGTCTCGTCTCTAGATAACAAACCATAGTCCTCTTTTTTTACGCCCATTTTTTCCCCGTTTGCTCAAATCTCATTCAAATTTTCTCGGGCGTCGCATTCAATCGACACGCGTTTTTTTTTCTTTTGCGTTCCCTTTCGGCTCGTACCGAAGGGGATATTTAAAATTCCGATAAAGGCGGATCCGATACACAACGACACATGTCCCATCCCCGAAGGAGCATTAAAATACTTCGCGCATTTGCGAGCGGCAAACAAGATTTCATCTTGATTGACGTTTCGGGGTGTTCAGGGTTAAGTTTATCGTTCGTAATAAATCCATAGGAGTGTAATAATAATAAAGCGAGTGTATTTTTGCGAGATTTATTATTACAGAGAAATATGGTATGCTGTAAATCAGATGTTGTGCAGTTTGTGTGCTGTACTTATGTTGAATAAGCTTTCTTGTGGCGTTGGTGGATTTATAAGAAAAGTGCAAACATGAACGAAGATGCAGGGAATTTTTCTTAGGTCAGTTTGTTTACTTTAAATTTTTAGGTATTCGTTGTTTTTTTTTAAAGAGTTTAATTTGAAGCTTTAAACGAGTGTTTTCCACTCCCAGACTTAGCATGAAGTAAAATTTCGAGTTTAGAAAAGCCCCCTGAAAATTTGTCGAGGGTCGCGCAGCGACCCGAGACAAATTTTCTGGGCTTTTGTAAACTCGAAATTTTACTTCATGCGCCACGCGTATTAAACGCTAAAATATTGTGAAATTTATGTATATTTGAACCTCACTTAAAATGAGTGTTTTATACGCGTGGCGCATGAAGTAAAATTTCGAGTTTAGAAAAGCCCAGAAAATTTGTCTCGGGTCGCTGCGCGACCCTCGACAAATTTTCACGGGGCTTTTCTAAACTCGAAATTTTACTTCATGCTTAGTCTGGGAGTGGAAAACACTCGTTAAACGCTTCAAATTAAACTAATTTAAAAAATGGCAAATTTAACATTTTCAATATATTATTAAATTTAAATTCAATGAACATTTGGAACTTTGAACATAATGTTGATGATTTTTGTCAGGTTTAATTAATCGTAACACACTTTTTATCAAAATGTTAATTAAATTTAAAAATGAGGACGTTTTGATTTATGAATTTACAAGATTCCAGTTAATCCTCAGAATTCTGATGATAGCCATGATTTTCTTTAATTTTAAAAATGTGGGCAATTTTTATGACTTGTCGCCGATTTTTAAAATTTCTGGAGCTTTTGTGCATTTTCTAAACTTTCGTAAATCTTAAAAACGTAGACGATCTTCATAAATGCCCACGCTTTTAGTAATTTTTAAATTGTCAACGATTTTTCAGTGAATTTTTGAAAATTTGTCGGTTTGCGTAAATGTTTAAGATTTTCGTTAATTTTTAAAATTTCGACACCTTTGCAAATTTCTAATAATAATAATAATATAGCTTTATTCTAGTAAAAGTGTTTCCAATAATGTATATAATAAGTACTTAATATTATAACAGTCGACTTTTGTTAAAGTCACTTTAACCTAATTATTATGAAAAGTCTTAAAATACAAATTTCTAACAATTCGCTTTGGGCGCCTAACAGCGCAATAAATCACAGGATCGTATTTTATTGGCACGCCGAAAATTTATCATCTCAGCCCCTTTTCAATAATGAAGATTTTCACTTTCTTTGCTGAGTCGCAAACTCAGCAAAATAAAAAAAATATCCACTTTTCGTCGTCGGGTGCACTCGATCTCGCCTGAATTAATTACGGTCTACTCGAGATATCTGTCCTTTGCTGTAAGTGACTATAAAAAGGCGCTACCAACCTATAGTATATCCAAGAATCCAGGCAATATGTTAAAGGGTTCACAGTCCCCGCATTGTTGCCAAAAGTACATGTAAACATTCAACATAACCTAAAAACTCGTCCGAAAACGATGAGTTATGAATGGTTAAAAAGTAGTGGCGCAGCAAGGAGATGGCCCAGATCCACACCAAATAACATAAAACTGCCATTTATCAATATATTTATTAGGATTTACTCTTCCTAGGACTCGGAGTGTTCGCCTGGAATTATCACGAGAGGTGGGATGTCTTGTGGTTCACGTCCAACAGCTGCCAATAATGTGATGAAGCGGCAACGCTGTGGAGTATTACCAACAAAACGTCATATATTTAACGCTTGCTTTAACGTTGTGTTTAGGGAGTTTAGAGATGACGGAATGGCAATGAAAACAACTAAATATTGCTTGCATTTTCGAACGAACTTTATATTCATTACCCTAAAGTCGACTTTTATTAAAGTGGGATCAGAAATTGGTTATACATCCTGGCGCAAAACTACCAATATGGTTTGAATGTTTAATAACTTTTTTATTTAATGGTTAATTATTATTATTTTGTATTATACAGTATATTAATGGGGAATATTTTTGGCTTAAGTATGAAAAATTATATCCCGCAAGTGGTGGCCATTTTCGGCTTCGCACATTCGTGCTCTTTCCAGTACATTTTCTATAACTTTTCGTAAAATTCCCGGAGTTGTGGCTTGAATTTCATTGTGAATGTTTTGTTTTAGCTCTGGTATGGTCGCTGGCTTATTTACGTATACCCTTTCTTTCAAATAACCCAAAGAAAACAGTCTGGAACTGTTAAATCCGGTGAACGTGGGGGCCAACTAAAATCGCTTCTGCGCGAAAAATACGTTCGCCAAAGAGGTCCCGTTACAGAGCCATTGTGTCCCTTGCAGTGCGGGCTGTGGCTCCATCTTGTTGGAACCACAACTGTGGATAGTTTTCTACAGCTAGCCTCAAAAAATTGTCAGTACCATTAACCGTAACTGAGGCGCCATGTGCATTTTCAAAAAAATAATGACCAATGATCCTTTCAGACGATACACCGCACCAAACAGTATACTTAAGTGGGTGTAATTGTCGCTGATTAACTGTTCTTGGATTCTCCGTAGCCCAAATCCTGCAATTTTGCTTGTTTACGAAACCATTCAATTGCAAATGGGCTTCATCGCTCATTATCAAATTGTTAATGAAATCGCGATTTTCTTTTCCTTTTTGTCGGAATGAAATGGCATAATCAAGCCGTTGTTGGTAGTCTATCGGCTTCAATTATTGCACAAGCTGAACCTTATACGGGAACATGTGCAATGTGGCCAAAATCCTCTGAACGGACCTCCGCGTTGTGCCGAACGCCTTCTTGTTGATGTTTCTGGACTGTCCTGCACACTATCCACAACACGTAGGATATTTTCTTCTGTGTGGACCGTACGTGGTCTTCCGATACATGGAAGGTGTCTTACTGTACCATGTTGTCGAAAATTTGCAACCAGGCGGTTTATTCTTGATGCTGAAGGTCCAGTGCGCACATTAAAAAAACAACGATAAGCACGCTGCGTCAAAACAATTGACCGTTGATTTTCAAAATTAAACTCAACAATTTTTGATCGCTGCTCTGTTGTGTACTGTTCCATTTCAAATTCCCCAAGTTTTCTTCACAAAATTTTGAAATAAAAATAAAAAATATAAATAAATTTAAAAAGTTATTAAACATTAAAACCACATCGATAGTTTTGCGCCACCCTGTATAACGCATTAATATTTAAAGTCGACTTTAACTTGAAGTCGACTTTTGTTAAAGTCACTTTAACCAAATTATTACAAAACAGGCGGCAAGAAAGTCTCAAAATACAAATTCCCAACAATTCGCTTTGGGCGCCTAACAGCACAATAAATCACAGGATCGCCTTTTATTGGCCCGCCGAAAATTTATCATCTCAGCCCCTTTTCAATAATGAAGATTTTCACTTTCTTTGCTGAGTCGCAAACTCAGCAAAATAAAAAAAAATCCCCACTTTTCGTCGTCGGGTGCACCCGATCTCGCCTGAATTAATTACGGTCTACCCGGGATATCTGTCTTCTGCTGAAAGTGACTAAACGCGAATTCTTTTAAAGAGGGAGAGGAATGGATTAAGAAAGGTGGGTAACATTTTCGTCTTTTATTGAAAGTTTACAAATGTGAGGTATTTTTAAGACAGGGTGGAACTAAAGGCAAATATAATTTACGGAAGGTATTAACTGAAAGAAAATTGTAATGAGTCAATCATCACGTCTTTTAAACACTTGATAATTGACTAACTAAATTTATTTCATTCTAACCAATTGTTTAAAGATTTCACTTGAGGTCAGTTTTTTATACGCGTGGCGCATGAAGTGAAATTTCGAGTTTAGAAAAGCCTGAGTTTATAGCGTATTATATGCTGTATATCTTTAGATATTGGTTGTATTTTTAATAGTTCAATTGGAAAGTTTAGACGAGTGTTTTCCACTCCCAGACTAAGCATGAAGTAAAATTTCGAGTTTAGAAAAGCCCCGTGAAAATTTGTCGAGGGTCGCGCAGCGACCCGAGACAAATTTTCTGGGCTTTTCTAAACTCGAAATTTTACTTCATGCGCCACGCGTATAAAACACTAAAATATTGTGAAATTTATGTACATTTGAACTTCACTTGAAATCTGCTTATTATACGCATGGCGCATGAAGTAAAATTTCGAGTTTAGAAAAGCCCAGAAAATTTGTCTCGGGTCGCTGCGCGACCCTCGACAAATTTTCACGGGGCTTTTCTAAACTCGAAATTTTACTTCATGCTTAGTCTGGGAGTGGAAAACACTCGTTTAAAGATTTAAATTAATAACGAAAAATTAATTACTGTTTTTTCTTCTAAAAATCAACAAGAAAAAATAACTCAAGATGGGTAGAAACGAATGGCCCTCAACATTTATTAAAAGTAGAAGCATGTGAAAAACGAGTGTTTTCCACTCCCAGACTAAGCATGAAGTAAAATTTCGAGTTTAGAAAAGCCCGTGAAAATTTGTCGAGGGTCGCGCAGCGACCCGAGACAAATTTTCTGGGCTTTTCTAAACTCGAAATTTTACTTCATGCGCCACGCGTATAAAACACTAAAATATTGTGAAATTTATGTATATTTGAACTACACTTGAAATCTGCTTATTATACGCGTAGCGCATGAAGTAAAATTTCGAGTTTAGAAAAGCCCTGAAAATTTTTCTCGGGTCGCCGCGCGACCCTCGACAATTTTTCACGGGTCGCGCAGCGACCCGAGACAAATTTTCTGGGCTTTTCTAAACTCGAAATTTTACTTCATGCGCCACGTATATAAAGCACTAATTTAATGTGAGGTTCAAAGTATACTATTTTAGCATACTGATTTAGAAGCGTATTTTCAACTAAACTTGAAATCGGTGTTTTATACGCGTGGCGCATGAAGTAAAATTTCGAGTTTAGAAAAGCCCGAAAATTTGGTTTGGCCGCTCCGCGCTTCGCGCTACGCGACCAAACCAAATTCTCAGGCTTTTCTAAACTCGAAATTTTACTTCATGCTTAACCCGGGATTGGAAACACTCGTTTGAAGCTTCAAATTGACCGCTTTTATAAAAACCACAAATTCCTTAATTACTTAAAAAAAAATCCCCATATAATCAAATTCAAATCTCCAATTCAGATATCCTCTTTTTTTATTTCCCTACTTAAATATTTACATGTGTGTATGTAGCAAGTTTAGCTAGGGATCCGATATTTCCCAACTCGAGTTTTGTACATTTAACAAGCCGTGAAATTAGATTTGTATCGTCGATCGATTTTGCCTTTTAGAGGGATAATTGGCCGCTGCAAAGTTGAAAATATTACGTGCATCCATTGAATGGAGAAGTAAGGGAAAAACAGATCGTGAAAGTTTATGCGCTGAAAAGAAAATTATGTTTACGAGAATTTTATTGGGAAAACGAAAAGGTGTTTACTCCGCATATATCGCAAAGTATAATATGTAAATATTTGTAGTTAGAGTATCTGTCAGGGATATATGCAGAAGGCTAATGTACTAGCCGTGTTCAATTGAAAGCCATCTTTGATTAACTATACTTTATAAACAGACGTATGAGTTTGTCATACACAGAGATTCAATTAAATAATATTAACATATACGGGTAAATTTGGTTGCTTTCATTTATCTGTATACTAAAGAGAATAAGCAACTAAATATACAAAAAGACGGATTCGCACTACGCGACCAAACCAAATTTTAAAGCTTTTCTTAACTCGAAATTTTACTTCATGCTTAGCCTGGGAGTGGAAAACACTCGTTTAAAACTTCAAATTAAATTCTTTTAATAAACCAAACATGGGAAAATGTACAACTTTTGCATATGTATATTTAAAAGAAATATTCTCTTTATAAAAATGTTCGGTATTACATAAAACTCTCTGTATGTTAATACAGTGTGAATCTATATTATAACGCATGTTATTCCACGGTATGTAAAGTAAAGTCGAGCCCATATTTGTGTTTATTTCGTTTGAATAATTCTGATTTTCATAGAATATAAAGTAAAACTCATCACTACTAACACCCATAACCATCTCAATTTATGTTGTTTATTTTCCCGAATCCCTTTGTGGCCGTTTTCCGCTCGGAATGAAATATTTACATTTTGCCGATGGAATTGGGGCCATAGAATCTTTAAACTCGCGGGGATTACGTTGGGAAGATTTGCGTTCGAGCAGCAACAGCTCGAATGTTTCACAAGTTCTTTTTTCATCATTTCGCAGAGGGGAGGGTCCACGATTATATTTGCAAATATTTGAATATTCCATCGCGTTGGATTTAATGGCTATGTTAATCCGCGTGCGAATTTTAATCTGCATTCAAACGGTTTAAAAAATCATAGCATTGTGAATGACTTAAAAAGTATTGATGAAAAAGTTGTTCAGGCTTCCTTATTGGTTGCGTGAAAACGGAAAGAAAGACAATTCTGTTTGTATTAAAAATACTCAGGGATTAGTAACAGGAACGTGAAACAGTGAGTAGGCTTTCTTATTTTAAGCAATCAATTTATTGAAATCAACCAAGCTTTCGGAGATTATTTGTCCCCTTCTTCAGGGTTTTACACTACAAGATTAGACGGAGTATAAGTATCGTATGTTTAATAAAATAAAACCTTTAGAGTGCTATAGAATAGTAAGTAAGTAAGTAAACTAAGTAAGTAAATTTATTGAATATATTGTAGGTTGGCAACTCTGAAATTATACATTATAATTATTATGTATGACGTTTTATTTGACAATTCCTAAAGCATGTAGCCAACATAAATTTAAAATAATGATAAAATCATAGCATTCTAGAGGTTTTTTTTATTAAACATATTTATTTTTTGTATTGTGGAGGCTTCTACTTCGTTATACATGTTAATTTAACACAATAAAATACTTTTAACTTTGTATAACACAATTTATTTTTATGTGACTGCAGTTTCGGCAAATTCAGCTTGCCATTATCAAACATGAACTTCATGTTTGATAATGGCAAGCTGAATTTGCCGAAACTGCAGTCACATAAAAATAAATTGTGTTATACAAACAAAGTTAAAAGTGTTTTATTGTGTTATTTATTTTTTATTTATTTATTTACGGTACAAACCATATATTCTAAAAAAATAATAAATTCCAAAGATGAACAATAACACACACAATAACATAAAACGTTGTATCCAAATTTATGGCCATCAAAGCTCTCCGGAATGACAAATAATTATTGGTAAACAGGTCAAAATTAGGCGAACAAAACAAGCAGTTTCCTGAGTGCATTACTTTGGATACGGGAATATTACTACAGTATGATGTCTTGTACATTTTTTCTCTAAACAGAACCTTAGATCTAGTTAGAGAGACAAATTAGATAACAAACATAAATTTTTGTAAAAAACATACTGCATATAAAATATTTAACAAACTATTACATTAAATTGTAACTATTATAAAATACTTTACTTCCACTTGAGTTTGTATTAAAAATAGACAATGGTTTATTCCTTTTATATTCCTTTTATTAGTGCTGATACAAAAATATGTTTACACTCGTTAATAGTAATACAATAATATATAATAATAGTAATAATAATAAAATAAGGTATTTAGTTAAATCACTGTAACATTTCGCCAAAGTGGATTGGTAGGTATAACGATCCCCATTTGTTTAGAAATGGTTTTGGTGACAAAGCTTGTGAAGATATATAGGGTGCAAGTTGAAATAGTAGTGAAATATCGAGACTCAACAGATTAAAAACTAAATTGTACGAATATTTGTAAAAGTAAAATAACAGCACAACAGATTAAAAGCATTAGAATAATAAATAATAATGACTAGAATTTAATATAAGGTTAAAATGTTAAAAAATGTAGTTATAAAAGTAAAATAACAATCATAACACATTAAAAGCATTTAATAGTTAGTAGTAGAATTTGTTTGTAAAGGAATAGAGAGTTACAACAGATTAAATAATAAGTAACTAGTGTTTTAAATATCACAGAATGGTTTATCACAGCACATATATTCGTCCCACGAGTAGAATGCTTCCTGTATAAGGTGGTTCTTTATAGTTATTTTAAAGATATTGATAGGCAACGATCGTATGGTTTATTTAAGTTTAAGTTGTAAATGTGCCTACAATAAAAATAACTTAAAATACTTTATCCTGATACAAAAATAAAGGCACACATTCTAAGCAGTGTGTTTTAAACTTTGCGTTAAATCAGTGTTGTATACGCGTGGCGCATGAAGTAAAATTTCGAGTTTAGAAAAGCCTGAAAATTTGGTTTGGCCGCGTAGCGCTTCGCGCTACGCGACCAAACCAAATTTTCAGGCTTTTCTAAACTCGAAATTTTACTTCATGCTTAATCTGGGAGTGGAAAACACTTGTTAGAAGTTTTGTTCACATAAAGTACAAATAATGTTGGCCCAGAGTGGTTTCCTTAAGGAACCTAAGAAGTTACAAAAACTGGTTTCGAAATTAAGGTGAATATTTTAAACTTCAATTTCCATAAATATTAGTCTCAAATTTGTTGTTTTTGGTTTATTCTACAAAAACAATGTCCTCTTTATCCACACGAAGTTTCATAAAGATTTCTCAAAGTAATTTTATGTTGTGAATGTGTTGATCTTTACTTTCACTAAACATTTCTATAAAATTATACTTTTTCGACTTTAAATCGAAAATAACTCGAAAACTGTCGACAGCGTATTTGTCGTTTTTGAAATATTCTGAAAGAGCAATATCTGTTTAACATACACACGAAATTCCACGGAAATTTATCATAGAATTTCCATATTGTGAATGTTTTAAACTCCATTTTTCCTAAATGTTTCCATAAAATTCAAATTTTTCAACTTTCAATTGAAACTAACTGGAAAACTATCGAAGGTGAATATTTTATTTTTGAAATTTTTTGAAAGACCAATGTTTATATATTATCCACAGGAAACTGCATGAAGATTTCTGAAAGAATTTACATATTGTGAATTTTTTAAACTTTGATTTCTCTAAATATTTCCATAAGATTCTACTTTTTCGACATTCAATTAGAAATTACTCGAAAACTCTCGATAGTGTATTTTTCGTTTTTGACATATTTTGTAAGAGCAATGCCTGTTTAACATACACACGAAATTCCATGAAGATTTATTAAAGAATTTTCATGTTGTAAATGTTTTAAACTTAAATTTCCCTAAACATTTCTAACATTAAAAGTGCGATTCTTTTCGCAATCTACAAGAAGTTAGTCTTACAAAGACTATATCAAACACTCATTGAAACAACTACTTCCCGGGCTAATACCCCGACGGACATTGAATTATACAACAAGTGTTTGCTGTTACATACAGTAACCTACTGCAAATGTAACAATTTGGGTCAAATTATTCAGGCCATCTATAGACGCGTTTCGAGATTTATCTCTCATCAGTATAGAGGGAATGGCAAAGCTATACTGATGAGAGATAAATCTCGAAACGCGTCTATAGATGGCCTGAATAATTTGACCCAAATTGTTACATTTGCAGTAGGTTACTGTATGTAACAGCAAACACTTGTTGTATAATTCAATGTCCGTCGGGGTATTAGCCCGGAAAGTAGTTGTATCAATGAGTGTTTGATATAGTCTTTGTAAGACTAACTTGTTGTAGATTGCGAAAAGAATCGCACTTTTAATGTTTGAAGTATTCTGCAATTTCTATACATTTCTATACAATACTGGATATTTAATTAAAACACTTGGTTTGTTTCACTAATTTATATTTTCTCCGACTAGTTTCGACCATTGGTCATCTTCGGGGAGGAATGTCATTCCTCCCCGAAGATGACCAATCGTCCAAACTAGTCGGAGAAAATATAAATTAGTGAAACAAACCAAGTGTTTTAATTAAATATCCAGTATTATATTCAAAAATGTTTCACCACGGGTTAAGTGAGAAATTAATTAAAGATATTTCTATACAATTCTACTTTTTCGTATTTCAATTGAAAATGACTCGAAAACTGTCAAAGAAATATCGCTTGTTTTTGGCATTTTCTAAAAGACCAATATTTATTTAATATCCATAGGAAATTTCATGAAGATTTCTCAAAGAATTTAGATATTGTGAATATTTTACACTTTTATTTCTCTAAATATTTTTACAAGATTCCATTTTCGCCATTCAATTGAAAATAACTCGAAAACTGTCGACCGCATATTTTTTGGTTTTGACATATTCTGAAATAGCACTGTCTTTTTAACATCCGTATAAAATTCTATACAGATTTCTCAAAGAATTTTCATATTGTGAATGTTTTAATCGAAAATTTTCCGAAATATTGTCATAAAATTCTGCTTTTTCGATATTCAATTTTAAATAAATCAATAACTGTCGACGGCGTATTTTTCGTTATTGACATGTTTTAAAAGATCAATGTCTATTTAACATCCATGCAAAATTTTATAGATTCCTCAAAGAATTTCCATGTTTTGAATGTTTTAATCCTAAACTCGCCTAAAGATTTCCTTAATATTGTTATTTTTAAATTATATTGTTATCTTTAAATTACTGTACCTATATTTTTATATTACATATATGTTGCTGTAAAATGGTTGATCCGTGAATAAATATTATTATTATTATTAAAATTCCACTTTTTGACTTTCAATTGTAAATAACCCAAAACCGTTGATAGCGTATCTTTTGGTTTTGGCATAGACTGAAAAAACAATATCTTCTTAACATCCATAGGAAATTTCACTTAGATTTCTTCATTAAGAAAGTTCGTATTGTGAATGCTTTAATCTTTAACTTCTCTGAATATTTCCATAAAATTCAACTTTTTCGACCTTCAATTGAAAATTACTCAAAAACTGTCTGTAGCGTATCTTTTGTTTTTGGCATATTCTAAAAAAGCAATATCTTTTTAAAAATTACACAAAATTTCATGAAGATGTCTTAAAGAATTGCCATGCTGTGAATGTTTTAATCCTAAATTCCCTAAACATTTCCATTAAATTCTACTTTTTCGACTCTCAATTAAAAATACATAACTCAAAAACTGTCGACAGTGCATCTTTGTTTTTGGCATATTCTGAAAGAGAAATGTCTTCTTAACACCCATACATTTCATGAAGATTTCTCAAAGAATTTTCTTATTGTGAATGCTTTAATCTTTAATTTCTCTGAATATTTCCATAAAATTTTTGACCTTCAATTGAAAATAACTTAAATACTGTCTGTAGCGTATCTTTTGTTTTTGGCATCTAAAATAGCAATATTTTCTTAACAATTACACAAAATTCCATGAAGATTTCTCAAACAATTTCCATGTTGTGAATGTTTTAATCCTAATTTCGCTAAATATTTCCATAAAATTCTACTTTTTCGACTTTTAATTGAAAATAACTCAAAAACTATTAATAGCGTATCTTTTGTTTTTGACATATTCTGAAAGAGCAACGTCTATGTAACATCCACACGAATTTCCATGAAGATTACTCAGACAGTTCTCCTGTTGTGAATGTTTTAAACTTTAATTTCCCTAAAATTCTATTTGTTTGACTTTTAGTTAAAAATAACACGAAAGCTGTCGACGAGGTGTTTTCTGTTTTAAGCATATTCTGAAGAAGCAATGTCATCTTAACATCCTAGTTAATTAACAAATGAATTTAGATTTATGGAACGTCTAGAATTTTATTTGTCAATTTGAAAATATGGCGTAAAATTGAAAAAGTTTTTAAATTATTTCTTGAACTCTTTGTCAATACTCAAGTAAATAATCAAACCAAATAAACAAATACATGATTATAAGACAAGAAGAAAATCATGCCTTCGAACAGACAAATTTAAATACAAAAAATTCACCCAAAAGTTGACAACGGACACAATAAGTACTTACAACAAACTACCCCCAAATATAAAATAATTAAAATTTATTCCATTTAAATTAAAAATAAAACAGAAACTAATAAACAACGAAATACTATAAAGGAATTGTCCAAATCAGAAAAACTACAAGTTTCCTTCGATACCGATAGCCCGAGGGACCAACCCAGACATTACGAGGCGAGGAATGAAGGGCCACACATAGGAGAAATACAAGGAACAACTGACAACAACAACATATAATATATTAATAATTAAATTGTAATTCTAAAAAAAAAATACATTTCTAAAGAGAAAAAAACAATAGGTCCTAAATCGGAATTATTGGCTAACACATATGGGTTAACTTGAATCTAGTAAACTTGATAAAAAAATTTAAACAATGTCCTATTAGATTTAATTTTTATTGATTTCTCATTGACTATGAAATTTTCTCTTGTTAAATCTTCATTATCTCTCTCCATGTGTTATTCATCATCCAGCCAGTTTTAGAAATATTTTTTAAATTAAATTTTACTACGCGGATTTTCCAATTCTGACAAAAACGAATCGTTTTGTTCGGTGCATTCCAATTTCAGCGATTTTATTGTCTTCACTTGCACAACGAAAATATTGCTTCCGTATGAAATTCCGCCCCTCTTTACGCGGAAAATCCGATAGAATCTTTGCCAGGATTCATGACGCGCTGTTATATTTGCATTTCTATCGAGTCCACTATGCTTTTATTTCTGAAGGGTCGAACTATAAAAAAACGCACCGGAATTGCGCCAACCCGGAAAGGGACAATGTCGAAACATCGTAAAAGGGGGAAATATAAAAATACGCATATAAAAGAAAAAAAATCAAGCGGTTTGAATGTAAAATAATTCTTTTGATTAGTCAATTAAATCGACCAATCGCTTTAATAAAATCCTTAATTTGTTTAGGTTTCAAAATTATATTTATTGCACTACAACAATTGTTTCGCCACACTGTGGCTGTTTAAATTGCAAAGAAGAGCAATACGGACTCTTAGCTCTCTTGGCTACCGCGAAGACTGTAGGCACGTATTCTTGGAGTTGAAAATATTAACCTTGCCCTGTATTTTTATATTTCAATGCTTAATCTATGTGCGTGAACACATAACATCCTATAGTCAACGCAATCGAACACACTCTCATAATGCATAATGAAATTAATTTGCCTAAACTTAGACTCAGTAAGTCACGTAGGGGTGTGAATTATTATGGACCTAAATTTTATAATAAATTACCAGAAATAGTAAAGTCGCTACCTGCACTTAGGTTCAAAAAAATCATAAAAAGTAACTTAGACAGCAAAGTCTTCTATAATATTGAAGAATTTTTAAATGGCTATCTTTCAGAGATAAAATGTTAGCACGCTCAATTTTAAATGTGATTTTTTGTCTTATTTATAATAAGTATAAATGAAATTGCCAATTCTTGGTTGCAGAATACTTCAAACATTAAAAGTGCGATTCTTTTCGCAATCTACAACAAGTTAGTCTTACAAAGACTATATCAAACACTCATTGAAACAACTACTTCCCGAGCTAATACCCCGACGGACATTGAATTATACAACAATTGTTTGCTGTTACATACAGTAACCTACTGCAAATGCAACAATTTGAGTCAAATTATTCAGGCCATCTATAGACGCGTTTCGAGATTTATCTCTCATCAGTATAGCTTTGTCATTCCCTCTAAGTAATTTGACACCTTAGACTGGCGGGTCACGTTACCGTTCAAACATAATTGGCAATTTCATTTATACTTATGTTTGAACGGTAACGTGACCGCCAGTCTAAGGTGTCAAATTACTTAGAGGGAATGGCAAAGCTATACTGATGAGAGATAAATCTCGAAACGCGTCTATAGATGGCCTGAATAATTTGACTCAAATGGTTGCATTTGCAGTAGGTTACTGTATGTAACAGCAAACACTTGTTGTATAATTCAATGTCCGTCGGCGAATTAGCTCGGGAAGTAGTTGTTTAAATGAGTGTTTGATATAGTCTTTGTAAGACTAACTTCTTGTAGATTGCGAAAAGAATCGCACTTTTAATGTTTATTTATAATACTTTATTCAAATTAAAATATTTGAATAAAGTTTTATAAATAAGACAAAAAATCACATTTAAAATTGAGCGTGTTAACATTTCATCTCCGAAAGATTGCTATTTAAAAATTTGTTTTTGGTTTGTATACGTATACTTAAGGACTACTATATTATTATACTATTATATGACTTGTGTAAAACCCTATGTTGTTGGCACTATTAAAAATTATTAATATTATTATTATTATTTTTATTATTATTATCAGGTTCATCTACCTGATGAAGCCAGAGTGTGGTGAAACAATTGTTGTAGTACAATAAATATAATTTTGAAGCCTAAACAATTAAAGCGTTTTATTAAGGTGATATTATGGGGTTTCATCAACTAACTGCCTCAACTATATTCGATTAAAATCTAGTAATATTTACATACATGTCAAAAAATCTATCATTTCACATGACATTGATGTTTATCACTTAGAAATTGCCTATTCCAATCCACAAATAAATTTAATCAACGAATAAGGTTTAATTGAAGTTTGTGAAACCGGACATTAGTCTAAATTTGTTGTAGATTCCGAATAAAATATGCACTTTTAATGTTTTTATTTCAAAACAATGCGCATTTTTTAAAGTATGACGGATGATTTGTTTCGTGCCCCTCCCTGGTGAAAATCCTGGTTACCCCCATGTTTGTATGTTCATAAATTAAATTCCTTGCGTATTTTTTGATATATCTATTTTTTAATTTAATTATTTTGGTATCACAATTTTTGTTGAAAGCATATTAGTTAATATTTAATGCGGTGAATTTTTAATATAGCGGCTTTGCTGGAATCATAAAAGTGTGATATACTCATCGTAAACCAAGCAGAATATTCCCGCAAGGCGATTATTGGATTATCTTTTATTTTGTCCTGATGAAAACATATTGCATAAGCCAGTATTATATTTAATTGAAAACATTGTTTTCCATAATAATTATGAACTCGTTTTTGTGATAAATTATTCACTAATTGTACGGTTATATAAATAAGCAAGGCTTTAAATCAATATACGTGATTTATTTAATTTTGTTAAATAATAATAATAATAACATTTATTTTCAGTTTAAGTACAATTATGTAAAACAAATACAAAGGTACAAACATGAAAACAGGTCAATAACTGTATACAGGGTGTCCAGTTAATGTGGGGAAATGGTTTACCCATAGATTTCTTAATGTAGGGAAATGGTTTAACCATAGATTTCCTAATGTAGGGAAATGGTTTAACTATAGATTTCTGGGATAAGAATATGATGATTTAACACAACTTATCTATACCCAAAACTTTACAGTTAAGTCGGAATTAGTCGTTAGAGTTCAAAGAAATAGTATTACTTTTATTTGTAACGATTGAGCGCTATATTCGATTTGACTGAAATTTATTATGGTTGATTATTATAATATAACACATCATTTAAGTTATTATGGTCATCATTGATTGACAAGAAGTATGAAAAACAGTAGTACCACAACATAAAAACTAAACGATGTTTTTACTAGTGCACCTTATAAAAATTAAAAAAATATTACTTCAAAGATTGGTTCCTTTAAAAGCTTTTTTGTCTTTTAAAAATGTTTGATATCTTGTATGGTTTTGCCACAAAAATATAAAATATGAATATGGTATCCTCAATTTCCTTGGCAAAATCCTAATACAAGCAACATACAATGAATATTTCTTTTAGGTAAACTAATGCATAAGCTGTACATTTTCTGACATTCGCTGTTTTTTAAAATAGTGAAATTTGAAGCTTAAAACGAGTGTTTTCCACTCCCAGACTAAGCATGAAGTAAAATTTCGAGTTTAGAAAAGCCCCGTGAAAATTTGTCGAGGGTCGCGCAGCGACCCGAGACAAATTTTCTGGGCTTTTCTAAACTCGAAATTTTACTTCATGCGCCACGCGTATAAAAAACTAAAATATTGTGAAATTTATGTATATTTGTACTTCACTTTAAAATCTGTGTTTTATACGCGTGGCGCATGAAGTAAAATTTCGAGTTTAGAAAAGCCCAGAAAATTTGTCTCGGGTCGCTGCGCGACCCTCGACAAATTTTCACGGGGCTTTTCTAAACTCGAAATTTTACTTCATGCTTAGTCCGGGAGTGGAAAACACTCGTTTAAAGCTAAAAATTGAACTCTTTTTAAAAGCAACGAATGTCAGAAAATATACAGCGTATGCCTACACATATGTACAGGGAGTTTTTCTTTAAAGTATACGTATTCCAAATTCAGCTTTTTTTCTGTAAATCTTTGGATATTTCTTGTTTTTTTTAAGTTTATTTTGAAGCATTAAACGAGTGTTTTCCACTCCCAGATTAAGCATGAAGTAAAATTTTGAGTTAGAAAAGCCCCGTGAAAATTTGTCGAGGGTCGCGCAGCGACCCGAGACAAATTTTCTAGGCTTTTCTAAACTCGAAATTTTACTTAATGCGCCACGCGTATAAAACACTAAAATATTGTAAAATTTATGTATATTTGAACTTCACTTCAAATCCGTGTTTTATACGCGTGGCGCATGAAGTAAAATTTCGAGTTTAGAAAAGCCCGAAAATTTGTCTCGGGTCGCTGCGCGACCCTCGACAAATTTTCACGGGGCTTTTCTAAACTCGAAATTTTACTTCATGCTTAGTCTGGGAGTGGAAAACATTCGTTTAAAGCTAAAAATTGAACTCTTAAAAAAAAAAACGAACGTCAGAAAATATACAGCATCTGCATACACATACGTATAGGGAGTTTTTCTTCTCAAAATATACGTATTCCAAATTTAGCTTTTTTTTTTATTCATTTGATATTTGTCGGTTTATTAAAAGAGTTCAACTTGAAGCTTTAAACGAGTGATTTCCACTCCCAGACTAAGCATGAAGTAAAATTTCGAGTTTAGAAAAGCCCCGTGAAAATTTGTCGAGGGTCGCGCAGCGACCCGAGACAAATTTTCTGGGCTTTTCTAAACTCGAAATTTTACTTCATGCGCCACGCGTATAATTAACAGATTTCAAGCAATTTCAAGCGACTAGACATAAATTTCACAATATTTTAGTGTTTTATACGCGTGGCGCATGAAGTAAAATTTCGAGTTTAGAAAAGCCCAGAAAATTTGTCTCGGGTCGCTGCGCGACCCTCGACAAATTTTCACGGGGCTTTTCTAAACTCGAAATTTTACTTCATGCTTTGTCTGGGAGTGGAAAACACCCGTTTAAAGCTTCAAACCAATATCTAAAGATTTACAGAAAATAGGCTGAATTTGGAATACGTATACTTAAAAGAAAAGCTCGCTGTATTTGTTTGCTCTGGAGAAATATGAATAATTATAAACTATCATAAAGATAACACTTAATTCTCAAAAAAACACTTTTATCGCGAGTTCTTTTACAATATATAAAATATTGCAAATTCTTTCATTTACTTATTAATTTTTAATTTTTTCTGTATAATCTACATTTATTAATTTAATTTATTTATTTTAAGTATTTTACATAATAAATAACAAACACGCTGGTAATATATTTCCTCCTTAACGTGTCGTTTGGATGTATTGCGCTGGAACTAGATATCATGATATATAAAAGACTCTTTTTGTTGTCGCTGATGCGCTCTCCGCCTGTTCTAATAAATCTTGTCGGGTCGAATTTCACACTCATAATTCTTCGTCGATACTGAAAATATATATACGTTGGCTGCCCAGTGTATCGACTACAATGGGAAATGAAACTTTAATAAGAAAACCGGCCCCATAAACACTCTGTCCTCTGTAACGACGGAGGTTTAAAGAGAGCCGTAAATTCTTCAAGTAAGTCGCATTTACTACGCTCAATTAAGCGACAACAACAAAAAAAATTATTATTTTGTTACAAAACGAGTGAATTATTTTTATTCATATGAAAGACACTCTTAAAAACATATTTTTTATGTGAGCATAAATTGTTTTTTTAAAATTTAGTTGAAAGACAGCGTTTGTGTGCAAGCGTATTTTATAGTGAATAGAAATTGGAAGTATTTTCAATAATTTAGGTTCAAGCCACTAATTTCTGCTTAAATTCTATAAAATGCTTTAATTTAAAATTCGTGGAAAGTATAGACTTAAAAAACTAATACTTAAATCTATTCGAATAAGTATAAAATGTTTTAATTTACTTGATGAATGATCATAATTTTTGCTTTACTAATATCGGTAAACCGATATAACAATTTATTAACGCAATTTTATTTTGTGTTAAAAATGTACATTTTTGATCTCTAATAGTTCACGAAACCTCAATGGTGAGCGCGATAAAACAAACGGACGGTATATTAACCGTCCGTTTGTTTTATCGTGCTCACCATTGAGATTTCGTGAACTATTAGAGATAAAAAATTTACATTTTTAACACAAAATAAAACTGCGTTAATAAATTGTTATATCGGTTTATTGATATTAGTAAAGCAAAAACTATGATCTTTTTATATTCAGTTTTAACAAAGAAATTCCTGAAGCATTCTAATATTTAAAACAATAACAATAACTAGAAATAAAGTTGCCAATTCTTGGTTGCAGAATACTTCCAACATTAAAAGTGTGATTCTTTTCGCAATCTACAACAAGTTAGTCTTACAAAAACTATATCACTGTATGTAACAGCAAACATTTGTTGTACAGGGTGGCGCAAAACTACCGATATGGTTTGAATGTTTAATAACTTTTTTATTTAATGATTAATTATTTTTATTATTTTTTTTGTTATACTGTATATTAATGGGGAATATTTTTGGCTTAAGTATGAAAAACTATATCTCGCAAGTAGTGGCCATTTTCGGCTTCGCACATTCGTGCTCTTTCCAGTACATTTTCCATAACTTTTCGTAAAATGTCTGGTGTTATGGCTTGAATTTCATTGCGAATGTTTTGTTTTAGCTCTGGTATGGTCGTTGGCTTATTTACGTAAACCCTTTCTTTCAAATAACCCCAAAGAAAACAGTCTGGAGCTGTTAAATCCGGTAAACGTGGGGGCCAATTGAAATCGCTTCTACATGAAAGAATGAAAGAGGGCCCGTAACAGAGCCATTGTGTCCCTTGCAGTGTGGGCTGTGGCTCCATCTTGTTGGAACCACAACTGTGAATGGTTTTCTACATCTGGCCTCAAAAAATTGTCCGGCATCGTTCGATATTCAGCACCATTAACCGTAACTGAGGCGCCATGTGCATTTTCAAAAAAAAAATATGGACCAATGATCCTTTCAGACGATACACCCCACCAAACAGTACACTTAAGTGGGTGTAATTGTCTCTGATGAACTGTTCTTGGATTCTCCGTAGCCCATATCCTGCAATTTTGCTTGTTTACGAAACCATTCAATTTGAAATGGGTTTCATCGCTCATTATCAAATTGTTAATGAAATCGCGATTTTCTTCTGCTTTTTGTCGGAGTGAAATAGCATAATTAAGCCGTTGTTGGTAGTCTATCGGCTTCAATTCTTGCACAAGCTCAACCTTATGCGGGAACATGTGCAATGTGGCCAAAATCCTCTGAACGGACCTCCGCGATAGCCCCAGTTGTGCCGAACGTCTTTTTGGTGATGTTTCTGGACTGTCCTGCACACTATCCACAACACGTTGGATATTTTCTTCCGTGTGGACCGTACGTGGTCTTCCGATACATGGAAGGTGTCTTACTGTACCATGTTGTGGAAATTTGCAACCAGGCGGCTTATTGTTGATGCTGAAGGTCCAGTACGCACATTAAAAAAATGACGATAAGCACGCTGCGTCAACACAATTGACCGTTGATTTTCAAAATAAAATTCAACAATTTTTGATCGCTGTTCTGTCGTGTACTGTTCCATTTCAAATTCCCCAAGTTATCTTCTCTAAATTCTGAAATAAAAATAAAAAATATAAATAAATTTAAAAAGTTATTAAACATTCAAACCATATCGGTAGTTATTTTTTCCGAATGCCATAGAGGTTAGGTTAGTTTATGTCATTAGTTTGGTTATGTGACGTTATCAGGTTGATTTAGGTTAGGATATATGATTGCTACTGGGCGCAGCAATAGATTGCATGCGTCAGTCGAAAAGCGCAGCACTAACGTTTTTATTCACGAATGCGATAGAGATTAGATTGGTTTATGTTAGATTAGTTTAGATTATGTAAGGTTAAGGGTTAAATTAGGTTAGGATATCTGATTGCGTCACTCCAATTGCAATGGGCAGCGTTCAGTTGCATAGCACTGCGTCCAGTTGCAAAGCGCAGCGTCCAGTCGCAAAGCGCAGCGTCCAGTCGCAAAGCGCAGCGTCTAGCCCCATAGCACTGCGTCCAGTCCCAAAGCACAGCGTTCAGTCGCAACACGCAACGTTTAGTCTCAACGCGCAGCATCTGATGGAATTTAGATTTGTATTGTGATACATGCACTCACATGTTTTCCACAGGGCGCAACGTCTAGTCGCAAAGCACTACGTCCAGTCGCAAAGCGCAGCGTTTAGTCTCAACGCGCAGCATCTGCTGTAGTTTAGTTGTGTGTAGCTATACCTGCACTCAGATATTTTGTAGAAGAGCGTAGCGTTTAGTCGCAACGCGCAACATCTGCTGAAGTTTAGTTGTGTCTAGCGATACTTGCACTCAGATGTTTTCCACAAAGTGCAACGTGCAGTCGCAAAGCACTGCGTCTAGTCGTAAAGCGCAGCGTTCAGTCGTAAAGCGCAGCTTCTAATCGCAGCGCGCAGCAACTAATGTAGTTTAGTTGTGTGTAGGGATACATGCACTCATATGTTTTCCACAAAGCGCAACATCTAGTCTCAAAGCACTGCGTCCAGTCGAAAAGCTCAGAAAAGCTCAGCGTCGCAAAGCGCAGCGTTTAGCCTCAACGCGCAGCATCTGCTGTAGTTTAGTTGTAGAAGAGTGTAGCGTTTAGTCGCAACGCGCAACATCTGCTGAAGTTTAGTTGTGTCTAGCGATACTTGCACTCAGATGTTTTCCACAAAGTGCAACGTGCAGTCGCAAAGCACTGCGTCTAGTCATAAAGCGCAGCGTTCAGTCGTAAAGCGCAGCTTCTAATCGCAGCGCGCAGCAACTAATGTAGTTTAGTTGTGTGTAGGGATACATGCACTCATATGTTTTCCATAAAGCGCAACATCTAGTCTCAAAGCACTGCGTTCAGTCGAAAAGCTCAGAAAAGCTCAGCGTCGCAAAGCGCAGCGTTTAGTCTCAACGCGCAGCATCTGCTGTAGTTTAGTTGTGTGTAGCTATACCTGCACTCAGATATTTTATAGAAGAGTGTAGCGTTTAGTCGCAACGCGCAACATCTGCTGAAGTTTAGTTGTGTCTAGCGATACTTGCACTCAGATGTTTTCCACAAAGTGCAACGTGCAGTCGCAAAGCACTCCGTCCAGTCGTAAAGCGCAGCGTTCAGTCGCAAAGCGCAGCGTCTAATCGCAGCGCGCAGCATCTAATGTAGTTTAGTTGTGTGTAGGGATACATGCACTCATATGTTTTCCACAAAGCGCAACATCTAGTCTCAAAGCACTACGTCCAGTCGAAAAGCTCAGCGTCTAGTCTTAACGCGCAGCATCTGCTGTAGTTTAGTTGTGTCTAGTAATACCTGCATTCAAATGTTTTCCACAAAGCGCAACGTCCAGTCGCAAAGCAGTGCATTCAGTCGCAAAGCGCAGCGTCTAGTCGAAAAGCGCAGCGTTTAGTCGCAACGCGCAACATCTGCTGTAGTTTAGTTGTGTATAGCAAAACCTACACTCAGATGTTTTCCACAAAGCGACAAGTGCAGTCGCAAAGCGCTGCGTCCAGTCACAAAGCGCAGCGTCCAGTCGTAAAGCGCAGCGTCTAGTCTCAACGAGCAGCATCTGATGTAATTTAGTTATGTGTAGCGATTCATGCGCTCACATGTTTTCCAATTTTTGTAGAATATTTTTCATTTCAGTTTATCCTAGAGGAAACCTTAAATCATTTAAATTCGGCATTTATTACAGCCATTGTGATTGAAGCAACGATCTATAAACGTAGTCGCAGTGACAACACTTTGACTACGAATTAATTAGCGATCGATCAGTCGTTGCGGCAAATCGCACAAAGGAAACCACGCCTTTAGATTATCTTATGTTAGGTTAGTATAATATTGTTATTAAATGGTTTCACTAATAAAACACGGTTTGATTTAATTTCTCCACTAATTTATTTTTCACTGTTAGATCTACATTTCAAGTACCATGTACTCTTTTTCAATAACTGAATATTGTTATTGAAAGTTATTGAAAAAGAGTACATGGTACTCGAAATGTACATCAGTCAAAAGTATTTACAGTAAAAATAAATTAGTAAGGAAGAAAATCAAACCGTATTTAATTAGTGATTGATTACTTCACATAACTCAAAACAAACAGTGAATATATTAAAGGGTTTCTCTGAAAAAAACACAGAAGAAGTTGTACATATTTATTCAGTTATTTAGAAAGTATTACCTTTTAACAGATTAGTTTACATTTATTTAGTTATTTATAAAGTGTTACCTATTAACAGGTTAGTTTACATTCAGTTATATCAGTATATGTAAAGTTATGTAAATTATAAACACTTCGTATTTTTTCACAAATTAAAACTTTACTCCGACTAGTTTCGGTTTGTTAGACCATTTTTAAAGGAATGTGTATTCGTATTCCTTTAAAAATGGTCTAACAAACCGAAACTAGTCGGAATAAAGTTTTAATTTGTGAAACAATACCAAGTGTTTTTAATTTAAATAACTTTATATAGTCTAATATGTTTCACCAATTGCCAGATGAGAAATTAATTCAAGAAATTATCAGTTATATCAGGTTAGTTAAAAGTTTTATTTTTGGATGGAAGCTTTTATAAACAACTTTAAAATAATATTTACGTAAAAGTACATGTATTTTATTCTTTCACTGTTTATGCATGTATACAGCAGAATAAACAAATGCCAGATGCATTTCGTAAAAATTACTCTAAATCTATTCTAATCTCAATATGGCCTGTATACAGGCAACTTCATTTTTTCCATTGGGTGGATATATATGCGTGGTTAATTTTAAATAACCTTTGGGTAAAGTTTTCAAAATCATTATGCTGTTAAGGCTGAACGGATACTTGTTAACCTTGTAATGACCCTGTAATTTAAAATTTTACATAATTATTAAAATTTTTTACATAAGATTACGACTTTGTAAGCCTAAAATGCATCCTAATATACATTTGTGTGTATTGAGTTACATACAATAATTGTATATTGGGTTGCATTTCTTGATTAGCATTTTACATAAGATTGTTGTTTGTATTAATTACATACCTTAATTGCATGCACATAGAGCCTTTCCACTAAGCAAATCCATTCAAGTAATGTTTCATCAACATTAAAACAACGTTTAATGTTGCTACAATGTTAATATAACGTTATTTGTTTGTTTTTTGCTTAAAGGGTTGTAATATCACAAATTGAAAATCGAAAAAAATGTGACATTCAATTAATTGTGAGCATTGATTGTTTTTCTAAGTGTTCAATTTGAAATTTCTAACGAGTGTTTCCACTCTCAGATTAAGCTTGAAGTAAAATTTCGAGTTTAGAAAAGCTTGAGAATTTGGTTTGATCGCGTAGCGATCAAACTAAATTTTCATGCTTTTCTAAACTCGAAGTTTTCTTTCATGTTTAACCCATTATGTGTCATTGATGCATATACTCAACATTGTTAATTTTATGTTAAATTAAATTACTAAATAACTTAATTTGATATATTATATTATTTAACTTGACTTGAAAATGTATGAAGAAAAACGTAAATATCTTGATTATTACTCATTTTAATAAAATGTTTTTAGTGTATTTCTAACTTCACAATATTTCAGTGTTTTATACGCGTGGCGCATGAAGTAAAATTTCGAGTTTAGAAAAGCCCCGTGAAAATTTGTCTCGGGTCGCTGCGCGACCCTCGACAAATTTTCTACCCGGGGCTTTTCTAAACTCGAAATTTTACTTCATGCTTAGTCTGGGAGTGGAATACACGTTCTAAATTATATATTGCACGTTTTTATACAAAATCGACAAATGCCTTACATTTACAGCATATACATTATTTATATTTAAAAGAAAAATTCATAGAATGTAATACAATAAGTCATTCGTAGAACTTTTATAAAGAAGTGTAGAATTTTACCTAAAATCCACTTTTAGAGTTAACTCTATAATTGCTCGGCCGTTAATGGGTTAGTCAAGGAGTGAAAACAATCGTTACAAATTGCAAATTGAACGCTTTTCAAAAATAAGGAAACCCTGAAAATTACAAACAGCAACTCAATCTTACTCAACATATCTATTAATTAAAATATCGATTAATAAATTTTACTTTGTTTTCAATCTTTTTCTATATTTTACTTTTTTTAATTTTCAATATGATCAATCAACGCATCTATGAATTTAGTTGTCAATATTCAACTTAACTAAAAATTGTATACGTGTACCTTTTTAACTGGACATTCACCAACTGGTATTTTTGCAGCCTGCTCGATTCCGTGCCAAAACTCACCCAAATTTTTACTCAAAGTCGAGCAGTATTTCTTATCTCTCATTGTAAATAATTTGCGGTATTTTCGGTTATCGGCCGATGATTCAAATTCCAATACACTCTAGAAATCACAGTAACAATCTGTAAATTGACAATTTATTGTTTGTAAACAAATGTTTCTATTTGTAATTTGTGCAACATCAAATTACACTATTAGGGTATGCAATTGTATTTGTTCCATACGAAACGCTAACTTAAAGATATTATTGCGAATAATATTAAAACTGCGATTCCTTTAATTCTTTTAAATTTATTCTTAAATTTATTATTAACTAATATAATTTTTTCTTGTAATTGGTTAATTATGTTGGGAAAGAAATAAATTATTGTTAAATCAACAATTAATTTGTCTTACAAAGACGAATTCAAACACTAGTTGTAGATTTGCGAAAAGAATGACACTTAAAATATTTTTAAAATATTCTACAACCAAGTATTGGCATTTTATTATATTTTATATTATTGCTAATGTTTCAAATTCCAAAAACACCAACAAAATTATAGAAAGTGTTAAAGATCAGTTATTGTATACTCATGTGTATTTAAACTGTGGAAATTACAAAAAAGTTAATTAAAATGATTAATTTCATTTAAATAAAATACATAATGATTTTCAGCTATTTTTGTGAATTTCACTACAATTGTTTCGCAACGTTGCTTCTTTATGTGAAGAGCTTATAATATATAAGTTCTTGACCTGATGAAGCGACACAATTGTAGTAAAATTCACAAAAAATTATGAAAATCATTAAATGTTATATTTTAAAATGGATTTAAAAAAAATAGATGCCTCAACTAAATACAAAATGATTAATGTCCGTTTTATTTTAATTACTTTTAAGTCGTTTGTAATGGGTTCACGAACATCCAAAACGCAATTAACGAATTCTGACCCATTTGGAAATTTGCCAAAATTAGTCGATAAGCTGAACACGCCCTTCTGGTCCTTTTCGCAATCTCCGAAATAGATCACATCCTGCAGACTGAAATGTATCTTAAACAAACAAAAAAAAAATGATTAGAAAAATCCGTCTCAAATGTGATAAATACTTATATAAGGCCCTTAGGAGCAAAGGGGAATTGATATTTCTTATTTACAAAGAGATACAGGGAATTGATCTTTTAAGTGTTCACATCCAGATGCATACGCAGTGAATATCCAGACATTCGTAGTTTTTGAATAAGTTTAATTTGAAGTTTCGAACAGTGTTTCCACTCTCTGATTAAGCATGTAGGTAAATTTAGAGTTTAGGAAAGCCTGAAAATTTAGATTGGTGGTTTATTATCCATATTTTAAACACAGATTAAATATAATTTAGATATTACTGTTACTGTGATTTCTAGAGTGTATTGGAATTTGAATCATCGGCCGATAACCGAAAATATCGCAAATTGTTCACGTACAAATTTGGGAGAGTTTTGGCACGGAATTGAGCAGGCTGCAAAAATACCAGTCGGCGAATGTCCAGTTAAAAACAGTTTGTATAATACGGTAAATACTTTGTTCACTGCTCTCTTGATGAAACGAAATTGTAATATTAGGTAAATTAAAACACTTGTTTGGTTTCATATTTGTATATTCAGTTTCCTGACACGTTTTAGTTTATTTAGTTTTTTGAGCTGGTTGGTATAATGCTTGTGTGTTTCGTTGTTAACGTTCTCGTTGGCTTCAGCAAGGCAGATATCTAATGATATATTACCCAGACGTTTGGTTAGTTCCATGTGTATGATTTTTTGGTGTTCGCCTAAATTGAATCTTCTTGTATACCATTTCCTATTTTCTAGTTCTAGCCAAATGGTTGTTGCTTTTTCAATGGTTCTCGTTGCTTCTCTGGATTTGTTGCTGCATCTTATATTCATGTAGGACGGGGTTAGTTTGTACTTTAATTAATTTATTCTTGTAATCCCTTTGAGAATGGTCGTTATTGACCGAAACACGTGTCAGGAAACTGAATATACAAATATGAAACCAAACAAGTTTGTATAAGTTAGATACTAATAGCTGAATTATTAAATGTGTTGATTTAGATTAAGATTATGTCTAAGAAAAAAAAAATGGATCAGTTTTTAACAATACAAAAAATATATATTAAAGAAGATTGAGTTGGTTTTTGAAGAAATAATTTCAGCTTAATTAATTCATAGATGCGTGGATTTAGATTAAGATGTATTTAAAAAATATGAATAATTTTAAAAATTAAAACAAAAGTATTGAAAAAGATTGAGTTGGTATTCACAGAATTATTCTAGAGTATTGGAGATTACAGTGTCAGGAATTATATATATATAGAGTGTCTTGAATTATATTTAGTTTGTGTTTCAAAAAAGGAATCCGTTTTCAAAATTAAAAAAAAAGGTAATAATATATGACGTAACGAGAGTGGTATGCAGCATATTACATATGAGCGGTTTTGTTGCGCAACAACATTCGTTGTTTTTTAAAAGAGTTCAATTTGAAGCTTTAAACGAGTGTTTTCCACTCCCAGACTAAGCATGAAGTAAAATTTCGAGTTTAGAAAAGCCCCGAGGGTCGCGCAGCGACCCGAGACAAATTTTCTGGGCTTTTCTAAACTCGAAATTTTACTTCATGCGCCACGCGTATAAAACACTGATTTCAAGTGAGGTTCAAATATACATAAAGTTCACAATATTTTAGTGTTTTATACGCGTGGCGCATGAAGTAAAATTTCGAGTTTAGAAAAGCCCAGAAAATTTGTCTCGGGTCGCTGCGCGACCCTCGACAAATTTTCACGGGGCTTTTCTAAACTCGAAATTTTACTTCATGCTTAGTCTGGGAGTGGAAAACACTCGTTTAAAGCTTCAAATCGACCTCTTAAAAAAAACAACGAATATCTATATACTTAAAGAAAATAATAAAATAATTTATTTTAGGTAAATATACGCCTAAGCTGTACATTTTCCGACATTTGTTGTTTTTTAAATAAGTTCTATTTCAATCTTTAAGCGAGTGTTTTCCACTCCCAGACTAAGCATGAAGTAAAATTTCGAGTTTAGAAAAGCCCCGTGAAAATTTGTCGAGGGTCGCGCAGCGACCCGAGACAAATTTTCTGGGCTTTTCTAAACTCGAAATTTTACTTCATGCGCCACGCGTATACAACACTGATTTCAAGTGAGGTTCAAATATACATAAAGTTCCCAATATTTTAGTGTTTTATACGCTTGGCGCATGAAGTAAAATTTCGAAAATTTGTCTCGGGTCGCTGCGCGACCCTCGACAAATGTTCACGGGGCTTTTCTAAACTCGAAATTTTACTTCATGCTTAGTCTGGGAGTGGAAAACACTCGTTTAAAGCTTCAAATCGAACTCCTAAAAAAACAACGATATACAGGGCTCTGCATCTCACCTCCCGTCTTCTATAGCTCAGTTATTAATTTAGTTAGGCTTTTGATATTTGGCAGACTTTGCCTGTATCCTAGGGCGTATTTCAGGAAAATATTTTTGATTATACAGGGTGTCCCAAAAAAGTGTGACGTCATGATGATATATATTTTTAAATTATATGGTGTACATTTTTTAATAATTTGAGTGCCTTTTATGGTTACCTTCATACTCTTAAATTTTTATCGAAATCTGTGTAGTGATATCAGCAAAAAAAAAATAAAAACTAAAAATAATCGGGTTTTCACTATTAATTTAAAAAATTAATAACAATTAAAAATAGTATCTTGTCAATTAAACTATAGAAGGTACTTATTAAAATAGGTCTAATGGTCCCGCTAACCAAGTTTGGTGGATATGAATTATACAGTGTATGCAAAATTTAGTGTCAAACTTTTTAAACTGTAATGCACTGTATTTTTCTTATTTTAAATTAGAACCCCTGTATATTTGTATGCCATTCCATGCGGAATTAAAAAACAAAAATTTTTCCTACAACCCCATCACAATTCCTAACACATAACAAATTATTTGCAGAAAACTCGTTTTATCAACTAATCCAGTAACCATTTTAATTAATAAAAATCGAAGGTTACTTTGAAAAACAATTTATTGACATAACATGTTTTGTAATTAAATTGCATCTTGAAAGTCTTAAAGGATTCACTGATTTCCGTCTAAACATATTACACATCGTGAAAGTACAATGAGATCGAAAAAAAATGATTCAGAGCAGGCATTGACTACTACAAAACGATTAGCAATACTGATTTCAATTCAATAAAAACAGGAAACTTCAAATAAATTTAAACACAAAACAGTATTCTGAAATTTGTCTTGCCAACCATGTTGTTCTAGTCAAGGCCTGCTCTGAATCATGTTTTTTTACGATCGCGTGGTATTAAGTTTTGTATAAAAAATAGTTTTAGTAATAACATTTCATAAAAAACATAACAAAAATACGCATTTCTAAAATTAATCCTCTACTAGAACTTATGTTCGATATGTCTTCCGTTCTCTTGGAGGCACAATTGAAAACGAGTATGAAATGACCTTGCAACTCTTCGTAATAGGTCGGGTGTAATGTTGTGAAATGCATTTATGATTCTTTGCTGCATGTTTTCTGGTGTGGTTGGAGGTTCTTGATAAACGATTTCCTTAACGTAGCCCCACAAAAAGAAGTCTAATTTAGTTAAGTCGGGTGATCGGGGCGGCCATTTACTTGGCCCTCCTCTTTCAATCCACCGATTCGGGAAGGTTGTGTTGAGATGATCCCTGACTTGTAATGAATAATGTGCTGGGGCTCCATCCTGTTGCAGCCACATTGCATCCCTCACAGCCATTGGTAAATGTTGACATAAATCTGGCAATTGATTTTGCAAAAAATCCAGATACGTTAGTCCATTCAAATGTCCGTTAAAAAAGTGAGGGCCAATAATATGTTCACCAATAATTCCCCCCACACATTAATTGCCTATCTGTGTTGTTGATCAAAATGCCTAAAAACTCTTGGATTGTAGTCGCAATAATAATGGAAGTTATGACGCTTCACAAATCCATTTTTATGAAAGGTGGCCTCATCATAAAACAAAACCTTATCAAAAAAGTCAACATGTACCCTAATTTTAGTTTGCGCC
This sequence comes from Philonthus cognatus, assembly GCA_932526585.2. Lineage (NCBI taxonomy): Eukaryota > Metazoa > Arthropoda > Insecta > Coleoptera > Staphylinidae > Philonthus > Philonthus cognatus. The sequence continues at coordinate 76,249,209 of OW052245.1, forward strand.
CAGTTGCAAAATTCGACACGTTGATCAAAATCTTGTTCAAAGAGTTCTTGATGGAACTGGATATGATAGGCATGGAAACGGTTGTCCTTTAAAATTCGTTGAACGGTTCTTTCGCTTACATCCACGGCAGGAGCTACTGCTTGTTGACTAACGGAAGGATTTTCCGTAATTTATAATAGCACAGCCAATTGATTTTCTTCAGTTCGAACCGGCCTATTTTTAACTGGTTTTGTATAGTTTACATTACCCGTATGTATAAATCTCTCCAATAAGTTTTCCAGGCTGCTGTTGTCTGGATGTCGTCGACCTCACCCCATCGCCCGGTTGACACTTTTAATTATCGACTGCCAGATTTGACAAATAATTTTCATAGCAACGACCAAAACAAGGTTATAGGATTCTATCACCGCTGTGATAACATGTATCTATGGAAATACGCGATTCCGATTGGAGGGAATGTAGTCATGTGACGCTTGAGTTATATTCTCAGCCGTAATATAACGAGTGGTATGATTATTATCGATGATATTTTGGAGTTGAAACCGAGCTGCGGTACGCTCTATTATATTACTTTCTTGTCGCTTTCTTGAGGGATCCGAGTTCGACCACCATGGAGTGGCCTTCCCAGTCTCAGATCTCCATTTGAGAGGACAGGAGGCTTTGTATGCACTCAGTATCTGCGTCTGCACCGCCCCTGTTAGCAGGTCTATGCCAGCGCAGTCTGTTGGTGTCTCTGTACTTACCTCCCGCATGCTACTTCCAAGGTGCGTGGTGTACGCCTTCTTGTCCGTCAGCCTCGGGTCTCTGTACGGTTTCTTTAGACTCTTTTTGAGTCCCATCTCAAAGGTAATCCATCTGTGATCAGACATGGACACCTCTCTACTCACATACCAGTTACTTATGCTGCTCGATATACTAATGCTGGCAACTGTAATGTCGATTACTGATTGCCCTATTGATTGAGAATTTTCCCTATTGATTGAGAATTTTGTTTCCCTATTGATTGAGAATTTTTTAACCGCACAAAAGTTCGTAAACTGCAGGCACTGTGATTCTTTATTCATAACGGTGTTTTTTGGCGTCGCACTTTTCACTATTCTATTAATATCACTGCACGAAACTTTACCTATTTTGACGTTTCGAATGACAGGACAACTTAACACCCACCGCTTCTTTTGTTTTTTATTATCGCGGTGATAGACATGTACCTACGGCTTTCCTTGCATCTCATTGGTTTAAAATTCGCTCTAGTAGGCTATGAGTTATATTCTCAACATTATAAAAAATCACCAGATCTGGTTGGCCAATAAAAAAAACCGAATATACTGCTTGCGTTTGATCTTATGTTTAATAATTTACAAATATTGATTTTGATTAATTGAAACGTCTGGAGCAATTTGTATTTTTTTTTTAATGTGCAATAGTATACTTAAAACACAAAACCGCTGTATAAATCTTCAATATAATTTTAAACCGTATACACTTTTAGTAAATAACACACTTGGTTAAGATTTCACTGTTTATTGATTGACACTGCAACAATTGTTTCGCCACACAGTGGCTTTATCAGGCAGATAAATGATGGATTACAAACTTAAACTAACGCTAAAATACTAATGACGTAGAGGAGGTGGTGTTGTTGAGTGAATGGGGTGGGGGGGTTATTTACTAAAAGTGTTAATATGAAATTTCACAAAGTAACACCCTCAACTATTACATTTTTAAACCGTAAGTCAACGGGTTTTTAATTGTTCTTTTTTACGTTATAAGACATACATTTAATTTTTTACTATTAGCTACAACTATTATATTTTGTTGTATGAATTATTGTGCAAACTTTGAATAATGCATGTAATAAACCTGATGCATTATTAAGGTAGTTGGTGTATTTTATAGTGCATTGTTTGCGCCGTTCAGGAAAATTAGGATTAATTTAAGAATGCAGAGTAATATTCAATGTCCATTAAACGAAAATTAATGTTTCATTAAGGGAGAATAAGTCGCCAGAGGGCCCTACATCATTGATAACCGGGGCGAATTATTACAGGACGCTATCGCTGAAATTTATGAATTAATAAATAAAAATAATGTTGCTCTATCGGAAATTTATTCAACGAATAATGAAGTATAGAATTTTCACATTAAAGCTTTATTATGCAACATAAAACTTGAATACATTGTAAATGGGACAGGAAATAAATAAGCGATATTTGCATATTCGAATTTACTTACTTAAAAAAGCTCAAATCTCTGGTTCTGAAAAAACAACGAGAACAAATCCCACATAAAAACACTCTGGAACTCACGCAAACATTAGTGATTAATAAAACCAACATGACATTCACCGAACAAGAACTTTATACTTTGTGCTGCGGTTTAAAACACCCAATCCCCACGAGGTTTCCGATGGAGGATATCATTAATGATATTGACATTGCTTCAGCCCGACTACCACCTGATCAAGCTATAGAATTCCGGTCAGCAGCTAAGGAAATTTTGAAATAAAACAAGAACAGGAACACCCAAAAACAGGAAGGAAACAGTGCACACAATGTAGTGAAAAAGTTAAAGGAAAAAGAGTGGTTTTATTTAAAATCTGATAAAGGCAATAGTGTAGTGATTATCCATAAAACTGATTATACAAATAGTGTTAACGAATTATTAGAGTCAGGCCCTTATATAGTTCAACAAAAGAACCCACTCAAAACATACATTCAAAAAATCAACGAAACTTTGAAGTGCTCAACAAGTTTAATTGATAAAAACCTTAGTTTGAAATTAAAACATAAAAATCCTAAAATGCCACAGTTATAATGCCTCCCAAAAACTCACAAAGAAGGTAACAAATTTAGACCCATTGTTTCAAATGTGAATTCCCCAACCTACACAATAGCTAAATGGTTAGTCACTTAATTTCAAGGTTTACAACTCGAAAATAATATGGCCGTTAAAAATTCTCTAGAACTTGCCGATAGATTGAAAAACATAGCCATTTTAGATAACGAAAGATTAATTTCTTTTGATGTTGAATCCCTTTTCCCTAGCATTCCTATCAAACATACATTATTAATTCTTAGAGAAATATTAGTCAAAAATGAAATTCCAGCTGAAAATATTCAAGTATATCTTCAACTTACAGAACTTGTGATGGACTGTAATGTGTTTGAGTTTGATCACAAGTTCTATAAACAGACCTTTGGCACTGCCATGGGAAATTCACTATCAATGTTTTTAGCTAATATTTTTATAAATAATTTTGAAAATAATTCCAAAAATACATTAGCGCTGTTTCCAAATATCCGGTTTCGCTACATTGATGATGTTTTTGCCATTATTAGAAGTGATTTTAATATTGATTCCTTTATCACATCCCTCAATAATTTCCACACTAGCATTAAGTTTGCACATGAAATAGAACAGAATAAATCCTTACCATTTTTAGATCTTCTCATTACTAGAAATAATAATAAATTAGATTTCCAAATATTTAGAAAACCTACACATACCTTTAATTACCTCCATGCCGATTCCTATGCCTCAATGAAATATAAACTAGCATCATTTAATTACCTTATTCACAGAGCCCTCAGCATACTATTATCCACAAAAAATAGGGAAAAGTAATTCAACATCATCCATAGTATAGCGATAAATCTCAAATATAACCCCCAGACCATTCACAAATTAATTAATATGCATAAATTCAAAATTAAACTTCTTAGTACCACCTCTCTTTAACCAATTAACCCCAACACAGATACAAAATTCATTCGAATAATTTATTCCCCCAATTCAGAAAACCACTTAACAAATTATACAAAAATTCAACCTAACCCCCGCGTTTTATGTTAATTCTAAACTACGGCAACTTTTAGGGAACACATTCAATAAACCAGATAAACTAGACCAATCTGGTATTTATTCAATCGATTGTTGTAATTGTGATAAAGTTTATATTGGTCAAACACAGCGTAATCTAAATACCAGATTCAAAGAACACTTAGCACACGCCAAATATCTTAATTATGAAAAATCTGCAGTGGCCAACCATTTACTAGAAACCGGCCACAAAATCACAATAAAGAACATAAAATTATTAAAACAAACATCAAACTATCGATTAAACATGTTAGAAGCCATTGAAATGAAAAAACATGAAAATAAATTATTGAATTTTGATTTAAGTCCACTTCTCAATACATTATTAGATTTAATTGCACCACCTTAATCTGTGTTTTTCCCCTAATCCACTTTACCTGGTCGTACCGCCACCCCCATTCCCCCGGCTCACGTCTTAATTTACGTTTTTCCCCTTTTTGCACTCCCACCGCCTTTGTATTATAATCTGCCTGTCTATATATAGTTTAAACTTTCTGTTTTATATTTAGTGTTAATCCATTGATAATGGTCACTTTGTGTACGAAATGTACATTTGGTAATTCAAATAAAAGTGTGAAGAATGGTTATTAATGCTTTATTCGTCAATTTAATTTGATCTTCACCTAACTCAAAATCAATTTATTTGACAACAGAATAATTTATAATTTCTTCTTGCCATTTAATAATAAAGTATTTTAATATAATTAAATTAATTTAAAACTATGAGAAATTCGTAAAACTCCAATTATAGCGTTTACAAGTTTTCACATTAAAGCTTTATTATGCAACATAAAACTTGAATACATTGTAAATGGGACGGGAAATATTTTAGCAATATTTTCATATTCAAATTTACTTACTTTATTGACAAAAGAATAATTTCTGATTTCTTCTTGTCATTCAATAATAAAGTATTTTAAGATGATTAAATTAATTTCCAACTATGAGGAATTCGTGAAACTCCAATTATAGCTTTTAAAAGTTAACGTTACACTCATGAAAAATGAAGGATTGGCCGAATGCGAGAGTGTGTATTTCACCTGGATGCACTTTACTTTCCACTTAAAGCATTTTCCCACTTTACGACCAACAATTTTTACGCCGAACGCATTCGCTGTTTTTTTTTTTTTTTTTAGTTTCTAGTGGCTATAACGCGCCACTCGTGAAATTGCTTCCACTGGTAATAATATTTAATATTTTTAGTGCTCGGCTACAAATTTGTATAATTGGGATTATTTAGTTATTTGTGATTGAATTGAATTATTAATATTATTAAAAATAATTTATTTATTTTAGGACAATCAACGAACAAAACGAATTTCAATAACTAATTGATTTATTAAATTAACCCATTAAGCGCCAAAATAAACTAAATTTTATTAATATTTGTATAATATAAAATGAAAAAATGGTAAAATAACAAAATTATAATTACCCAAAATCAGTTTGGTTTTTTTAAAATAAATTACCAAATAAATGAATTTAATACACTGTATTATTTGCCTTTAAAGTTTCGAACGAGAGTTTCCACTCCCAGACTAAGCATGAAGTAAAATTTCGAGTTTAGAAAAGCCTGAAAATTTGGTTTGGTCGCGTAGCGCGAAGCGCGGAGCGGCCAAACCAAATTTTCTGGCTTTTCTAAACTCGAAATTTTACTTCATGCGCCACGCGTATAAAACACTAATATGTTGTGAAGTTAGAAATACACTTAAAAATACTTTTTCAAAATGAGTTATAATGAAAATATTCAAATAACAAAATTATTACATATTTCTTCATACACTGTTAGTATGAAAAAATGTAATTATTTTGTTTTTTAAACATTTTTATTATAACTTATTTTAAAAAAGTATTTTTAAGTGTATTTCTAACTTTGCAATATTTCAGTGTTTTATACACGTGGCGCATAAAGTAAAATTTCGAGTTTAGAAAAGCCCCGTGAAAATTTGTCTCGGGTCGCTGCGCGACCCTCGACAAATTTTCTACGCGGGGCTTTTCTAAACTCAACATTTTACTTCATGCTTAATCTGGGAGTGGAAACTCTCGTGCGTAGCTTAAAATTTAACCCTTTCATAAAATCGACGAATGCCTGAACATTTAGAGCGTATACATTATGTATAATTAAAAGAAAAATGTCACTTAGACAAAGAAAAATTCCACTTTTCTAAAGGTTTTAAATATACTTAAAAATACTCTTTTTTGAAACGAGTAATAATGAAAATATTGAAATAATATAATAATTACATTTTTTTTCATTCATTCTTAGTATGAAAGAGATGTAATTATTTTGTTATTTAAACATTTTTATTATAACTCATTTTAAAAAAGTATTTTTAAGTGTATTTCTAACTTCACAATATATTTCAGTGTTTTATACGCGTGGCGCATGAAGTAAAATTTTGAGTTTAGAAAAGCCCCGTGAAAATTTGTCTCGGGTCGCTGCGCGACCCTCGACAAATTTTCTACGCGGGGCTTTTCTAAACTCGAAATTTTACTTTATGCTTAGTCTGGGAGTGGAAACTCTTGTTCGTAACTTAAAATTAAACGCTTTTATAAAATTGACGAGTGCCTGACCATTTACACCGTATACATTATGAATATTTAAAAGAAAAATTCCCCGTTATTCAAGAAAAAATTATTTTTGTGATTTCTATAAATGTATAGAAATACATTTATAGAAATCACAAAAATAATTTTTTCTTGAATAATTTCTATACATTTATAGAAATCACAAAAATATTTTTTTCTTGACTAACGGGGAATTTTTCTTTTAAATATTCATAATGTATACGGTGTAAATGGTCAGGCACTCGTCAATTTTATAAAAGCGTTTAATTTTAAGTTACGAACAAGAGTTTCCACTCCCAGACTAAGCATGAAGTAAAATTTCGAGTTTAGAAAAGCCCCGCGTAGAAAATTTGTCTCGGGTCGCTGCGCGACCCTCGACAAATTTTCACGGGGCTTTTCTAAACTCGAAATTTTACTTCATGCGCCACGCGTATAAAACACTGAAATATTGTGAAGTTAGAAATACACTTAAAAATACTTTTTCAAAATGAGTTATAATAAAAATGTTTAAATAACAAAATAATTACATTTCTTTCATACTAAGAATGAATGAAAAAAAATGTAATTATTATATTTAACAATAAATACATTTATAGAAATCACAAAAATAATTTTTTCATGAATAACTTTCTCATTTATCACTTGGTGAAACATTTAAATAATATTAAAGGATAAATTAAAAACACTTGGTTTGTTTCACTATTTGTCTCACAAATAGTGAAACAAACCAAGTGTTTTTAATTTATCCTTTAATATTATTTGAAATAAAACAACACAGTTGGGAGGGTTTCACTTTAATTGGAGTTTCATCATGTATCCGCCTCATCAATTAAATACTTTAATATTATCACAAAAAGAAGTTCGCAATTTAACCCAAAATCAACTTTTAGATACACTTAACAACACTTCTCTAAAGTTTTTTGTAAATACACTGAAAAATACTTTTTTAAAATGAGTAATAATGAAAATATTCGAATAATTAAATATTAACATATTTTTTCACACATTCTTAGTATGAAAAAAAATGCAATTATTTTGTTATTTAAATATGTTTAGTTTACCTCATTTAAGAAAAAAAAGATTTTTAAGTGTATTTCTAACTTCACAATATTTAAGTGTTTTATAAGCGTGGCGCATGAAGTAAAATTTCGAGTTTAGAAAAGCCTGAAAATTTGGTTTGGCCGCTCCGCGCTTCGCGCTACGCGACCAAACCAAATTTTCAGGCTTTTCTAAACTCGAAATTTTACTTCATGCTTAGTCTGGGAGTGGAAACTCTCGTTCGAAACTTTAAATTGAACACTTTTATAAAATCGACGATTGCCTGAAAATTTACAGCGTATACAATATGTATTTTTAAAAGAAAAATTCCCAGGTATGTTATACGATAAGTCAAACATTTCTATAAACTTTTATTGGGGAAAAGCAACAAAATTCAGAAATTATATTAGCCAGAAAACTTAATTTATATTTAGCCAATATTACGCTGGATTTTTTTCAGCTTCTTCAGGGCAAGTTAAAACTTTAATTAATAAATACAAAGATTTTTTTTTATAAACAGATAACATAACTAAGACGAGAAATATGGAAAACATTATACCTAAACATAATTAAAACTACTTACATATATCTTAAATAAATTTTCGAATCACGAATACAAATCCTTTAGGAATAAATTTGAATTTATTAATTTTTTGCAACCAATAATCTATAAATATCGTTACCAGTTGTTTTAACAAAAATATTCAAAACCTAATTATTTATTATTACCACTGAACATCGTTGATAACAGTCTAAATATCTGACTCCCTGTTACTTTGGTTAAAGATGTATTTGTGTGTTTCTGAACTCCACTACACATCAGTGTTTTTACGCGTGGTGCATGAAGTAAAATTTCGAGTTTAGAAAAGCCCGAAAATTTGTCTCGGGTCCCTGCGCGACCCTCGACAAATTTTCACGGGGCTTTTCTAAACTCGAAATTTTACTTCATGCTTAGCCTGGGAGTGGAACAACTCGTTCAACACTTCAAATTGAACTCTATTATAAAATCGACTAATGCCTTAAATTTACGTAAATAAAAAATTCACTGAATATCAATAAAACCGGGAAAGTCAGAGAAAAGTCATGGAATTATATTCAAATTGACCAAAACACTAACAAAAAATCTTTTTATAAAAAAATATCTTTGTATTCATTTATTTTAGTTTTAACTTGCCCTGAAGAAGCTGGAAAAAGTAAAGCGAACAATTTTTATAACAAAAATAAAGTTTTCTGGCTAAAAAGACAAATATAATTTTTGCATTCTGCCGCTTTTCCCCAAAAAAAGTGTATAGAAGATTTTGATAACTTGACGAGAAAAAACTACTAAGGGTCAGTTTACATATATTATAAAGACTATCCAAGACATGGTGTTTGGTTGTTACTAGAGGTTAAACAAATTAGTGTGTCAAAAGTTATAATAATAATAATCCTTTATTTGCATAATAATAACATTCAACAAAAAAATATATTATAAAGGTACATATTAGTGTAAAATTAGGAAAAATTGAATGTAACAAAATGCGCATCATAAGGCGGGATTCAGTGTTTGGGTAATCCCCAAACTGTTCTACCATCCAAACCTTATAACAATATAAACTTTTAGTACACTTTTATTTTGAATTCAAAAATATCGTAAACCGTTACCTATACAAAAAAAAGTTATTCTACACTTTTTTGTGCTAAAATGTTCAAAGTTTAAAATACATTTTTTTCCAAAATGAAAAAACTTTATTTATATAGATTTTTTGTAATAAATAAAACATATCTCAAAAAATAATCAAATACTTATGTTTTAATTTTCTTTAAAAAAATATATGTTATACCCTGATCCTTCCTAAGAATTTTTACGTTTTCAAAAGTGTGGGCACTTTAAAAAATTTTGAGATATGATTTTTTTACCCGAGCGCTACATTGACATGAGGCTCCTCCCGTAATGGCCTGGATCGCGGTGAGCGCCTCACGTCAATGTATGTATCTATGTATTTGTTTACATAATGATAAGTAATTCGGTGATAAAATGAACTTAATAAATAATAAATAAAACGCACATAAGGTTCTGTAGCACCTAGGGCGCATGTCAATAACAATAACCTGTACCGTTTTGGAACAAACGTCATAATAATAATAATAATAATACTAATAATAATAATAACCTTCACCAAGCACTTGCACTCCATTACAACCTACTCACAGAAAGCCAGCCATACTATAAATATACTCCACAATCAATACTTGAGAATAAATACTATAAATTATATTGGGACATCACGATCCACACAGACAAAACTATCATGCACAACAGACCCGACATCACAATTCAAGACAAAACCAAACATGCAACATATATAATAGACATAGCAGTACCGGCAGGACATAATGTCCAAAATAAGTACACAGAGAAGAAGAACAAATACCAACCGCTAGCAATAGAAATCCAAAGAATATGGAAGCAGAAAACAGTTAAAATAATCCCATTCATAACCTCGGTAACAGGCATAACACCACACACGTTCACTCAACACCTAGACGAATTACATTTACCCAAAAACATTCACACGCAAGTACAGAAAGCAATCATACTACATACATGCAACATAACACGAAATTTCCTCAACCAAAAATAGACTATGTCTGGACTTGGCCAGCGCCCGTCCAAGTATAATATAACCGACAATAGAGTCGAGTAGAAAGTTAATAATAATAATAATAATAATAATAATGCTTTATTTCTCAACAGAATTACTTCCAATTACAGAGAAATGTACAATGATATCTAAAATATAGTGTAAATATTATCAATAATAATACATATAAAGAAAACATGGAAAATTTGGAGTGTATAAATCTTGAAGTATGGATATATATAAGGTTGTGCGCTATAGATAATTACTTATGAAAATGCATTCCTCATTAGCTGGGGCGTTACATTGAATATATCAATATTTGGGTTGTTATTGCAATTTCGAATGATTCGAACTAAAGGGGAGTAATAAAGAGCATTTGATCTAGATGTAGGATACGCAAAGGTGTGGGAACACGTAGAGTTTAACCTAGGGACATAGAAGTTAAGTTTAGAAAGTAAGTTTATATCATCAATGCGATTATGTAATAATTTAAATAGAAATAATAAAGAAGATAGTTGCCTGCGTGATTCTAAAGTTGGCATATCAAACTCTTGAAGCAGCTTGCTGTGGTCGTAATTTCGAATGGGATAAATACGGTGTTTTTTAAAATACAGTATCTTTAAGAATTTTCGCTGGATGTTTTTAATTTGAGCAATATAACAGTGGCCATGCGGTTCCCAGATTATAGAGCAGTATTCAAGTTTGGTTCGCAACAACAACTATTATGAAAGTTCTCAGCTCATCCATCTTTAGCTTGTAATCGTATTTTGTGATAAAAGTTATTTTTGTTTCTAATCTATATACGTACAACCGTGCAAATAAAATATTAATAAATATAAACTCAAGGAGATTATAATAATACTATTGCGGCATCATTATTTCTCCTGCCAGAAACAGGAAAATACACTTAGAATTAGTAGGATTGGGGGCCGATATGAAGTTTACGGGAGATTCACGAAAATGATTGTAGATGCATGTAGGGAATTTTCAAATATGGCAAAATAAATCCGCGGTAACCGCGTTTAGCCCCATTTTGGGCCCCAAAAGGCTGAAAATCAGCTCTTTTTAAACGGTGTTTTCAGCCGGAAACAAATAAAATGTAGTAGTAATATGTATTCGTTTCATTAAACTAAATGGTTTTAATGTGTTTTCATAAAGATAGGACTTACGGTTTACTTAATACTTCCACTTAAAGATTACAATTTTTGACGGGTTATGTTGACATTTACTTCCATTGTTGATTCATAGATATAGCATAATTAGGCAAACAGAATGCGTTTATGATTCAACTTCAAGGTTCAATTTCTGTACACCAGGTGGCAGCAACAATATTTCAAAAACAAATTACAAAAATGGTGATGTGTCCATCATAGTACTTTCCCCCGTAAATTGCGTATTAAATCACTTTTAAAATATTTGTAGCATTATTATTTTCAAACTGTCTTCAACTTTTTGATAACTACAACTTTTATTTGAAACATTTTTCAATTGTATCAACACATACACTGAGACAAACCAATGACTAGATAAAAGAACATTATTTATTAATTATCTCAAAAACTAAGAGTGCTATGACAAAAAGTAAGATTCAAAAAATCTTCAATATTTTATTACCTACAACTTTTATTTGAAACATTTTTCAATTGTATCAACACATACACTGACACAAATCAATGACTAGATAAAAAACACTATTTATTAAATATCTCAAAAACTAAGAGTGCTATGACAAAAAGTAAGTAAACAATACATCTTCATTTTGTTATTATCTACAACTTTTATTTGAAAGAATTTTTTGTTTGATGAACATTTATTGAAAAAATCTGAAAAAACTGAAAAACGCTAAGAGTAAAGTACCACTTCCGGTTTCACCAAAAGCTTTTCAGTTCTTCCGATTGTAACAAAAAGCTTAAGTTTCAAGTTTCATCTCGATATCTTTAGCGGTTTTTGCGGTACAGCGCACACAGACATACAGACAGACAGACAGACAGACATTTTTCAAAAATGGTCTTATTCGACTCAGGGGACCTCAAAACGGATATTTCCGCTAAAATTTTTGATTCGAAAATTTTCACGAAAACAATACTTTCCCTTTGTATTACATACGGGGGAAAGTAAAAATCAAGCAATGAAAAGAATAAAATTAAATGATTTGTATTTACAAAATTTTGAATTCCACCGTGTCGCATCTAATTCTAATGATCAAAATGATGGAAAACACTAGTTTCATGAGCAATGAAACTAACATTTTGCTCACAAATTGTGTCTGAAAGTTAAGTTTTTTCGGAGGTTCAGTCAAGTACTAATTATGCAATTATCACATATGGTTCTTCTCAATTTCAGTAGTGTCTACTATTCGCAAGATTTTACGGTCGTTTTGATATGAAATAAAGCTTTTAAAAAACCAACTTACAATTTATGTTTTGAGGTTATGTACAAACAATAAATAGATTAGTGATCATGATATTTTAAATTTGTTATGAAATTATAAGAAAATACTAAACTGTACACCACCAGTGGCGCTGGTGCTAACGTGGCGGATTATTTAAAAAAAATATTGTTTTAATTTAAAATGAAATTCCATAAACCACTGCTTCGTACTAAGCCGTGATTTCTTCATTAAACAGGCTTACTATAATTGGAATGAGTACCTACAATCAAGTGATCTACATTTATATCTATGACATGTCTACGTAAATTTTAACAATGTAAATTTTAACGATGTGTAATCTATTAAATAGTAATGTACCTGTATATTTTTAAGAATATTTGTAATTTGACAAGTGTAAAGCAATATTAGCTATTAGCACAATAAAGATATTATTATTATTATTGAAAAACACCAAAATGTGTCTAAGCCTAGTTTAAATCTAAACTCAGCTTAAGCCACAATTCAACAACTGGGATTAAGGCCCATACAATAATAAGTCATTCATAGAAATCATTAAATAAAGTTCAGAATTTTACCCAAAATAACCTTTTTGAGTTAACTTTATAATTGCTCGGCCTATAATGGATTAACGTAATAACATATTAAATAATAAGTACTCACTTGTGATATTAAAACTAAACAAATTAATTTAAATGATATTTGTTCCATTATTGATCGACGTTTTGTGTAGATGTTGTTTGTACAATGAATTATGATTTCTAGTGAATTTGCATTCATTTCATGCAATATATAATGCATTATTTTAATAATATTAATATCTGATTGTGATTGTGAGTGCATTTCCTATTATTAAATTCACATCAATTTTTTATAACATTGTATTTATTAAACTTTTTAATCAATTTTTTTGTGTGTATAAAATTACATATTTTTTGTACGATCGATCATTTATTAATACTGACCACGTCTGTTTCCAGGACGTTAGGTTATGTTTACTAAGTTTCTATGAGTAACAATCCAGTAAGTTGAATATAAATTGGTAAGTCAAACTTAAATTCAGTGAACGGTTAATTAAACTTACCAGTAGTATACAAAAACATACTCGAACCTTTTCTAAAAAACGCTACAAATATACCCTCCGGAAATTCATACTAGGATTGATCAAGTACAAACGACAGATTTACAGAGACATTCGACAAACTAACGACTATATTCTAAAACAAAAATTCAACAAACTAAACAAAGACATACAGAGACGTATTTAAGAATACAAGACGGGCATGTGGATCAATACCTGCAATAATATTAATGAAAAACAAGGTAAAGAATACTGAAATGCGATTACAAAATTACCAAAATATCGAAAGACTGACGCACTTCAAAAAATTAAAGACCATATATGTATACATAATCACTGACCAACAACTAATAGCAGACACTTTTGCAAATTACTTTGAAAAAATCTACAAAATTACTTATAACGATACATATGACAACGACTTCTTAAATGACGTAAACGACTGGTATGGGTCACTGAAACAAAATCCTGTATGCCACTCCCACGATGATGAAATAAAAGAGGAACAATACTATAATACGCTACATAAAGGTAAAAATACCGCCTCCGGTTATGATAACATTTCCCGTGTAGTCCTCAAATCCTTTCCAGTAAATATACACGATCACAATCTAAAAGTCTTAAGTTATGTCTTTGAGACACAAGAATTGCCACAGGAATGGAAGCGGGTCACATTATCTGTATCCCTAAACCCGATAATGATCCTCTTTCACCTTCTAGCTATCGTCCCATTATCCTGCTTCCAGTCGTTAGCAAGATGTTTGAGGACTTAATTAAAAATAAAATACCTAAATATGTTTCAAACCTTGTTTCCCCATACCAATTTGGTTTTGTAAAATACCAAGCTACCTTACTTTCCCTTTCCATCCTTACTTCAAACTGCCAGACAGCACACCTCGAAGGGAAAAAAATCCGCCGTCCTCTTTTTAGATACAGTGTGATCAACAATGATTGTAGACAAGTTAAATTTCCCGCCAAAAAATGTTGGTACAACTGATTATATGAAAAGAAAATCCCCTAGATTGCTTTTCCATTGGCGTAGCAAACATTTTTTCCCAAAACAAATTAAATATTTAATCATAATTATATATTTAATTTTTACAATTTTAATTAAATATACAAAGTAAATTGAAGTAAGTTAAGGTTTTGTGTATTTTTAATAAACGTAGAGTTAGCATCCTTATTTTTTTAAGAAATGTTGAAAATTATGGCCTTCATTTTCTAGGCAAATGTTAACTCTACGTTTTTTATTTTGAAATACACGTTGAAGCTCCTCCGGATTTATGTTCCTTATCTCTCCTCTCAATTGCTGCTTTAAGCTCGTTTAGGGTATGCACTCAATTTTTTAACTCCTCATTTTTTAAATGCCCGAATAAATAAAAATCGCACGGAGTGAGATCTGGCGAACGTGGTGCAAACAGCACGGTAAACAAAAGCGAATTCTATTAAACTCTGTAAATTTAGGATTAAACTTAAATTTTCTAATTTTCTAACCTTAAAAACAGCAAATCACTTACCACAAAAGAAACAATTGCACAAAGTAGTCCTCATAAGAAATGATGTCAATGAAACCGAATGAAAAATAACTAAATTCGAAGAATGAATTAACACAATGGCAAAATACGACGCACGGCGCTGCTAATGTCATATCGAGTTACTGTTTATTAATTTTTCCTTGGCATGAACTTGGAGCGATCAAATTCCCCAGATTTTTCGGCGGGAAATTTAACTTGTCTACAATCATTGTTGATCACACTGTATTAAGAAAGCATTCGATTCAGTATGGCACCGAGGTGTGCTGTTTAAATGTAATTTATTAAATATCCCACCCTACCTCCTGAATATCATCGATAGCTTTCTCTCACACAGATCCATTAACATCAGAATCCGTAACACCATTTCACGATCCTTTTCCTCTGAACATGGGGTTCCCCAGGGATCACGTCTTTTACCTCTTCTTTACAACCTATTTGTCCTAGATATTTATAATCCCGACACTAAATTCCGTAACCCTTGTGCCTATCCCCTGCTATACGCAAATAACACTGCCCTACTGACACATGGGCCTACGTTTGAAAAAGCTCTAAATACCCTTCAAGAACTTATCGACACGATTCAAACGTGGTTCGCAAAATGGTGAATTTCAATTAACCCCAATACATCCAAACTCCTGATCCCTTTTCACCGGCTCAACAATTCTCCATTTTTTAATTACTATTTACAACAATCGAATCCCACCAAAAATATACACTTAAACCCCATGCCCCTAAACCTTAAAGACAAGGTCAAGAAGAGAGCGCGGCATTTCAAATCACTAACTTATAGATATCAAGGAATTTCGACCAACACCGCAGTCCACATTTACAAGATCATGTGTCTTGACTATGCAGCTATCCTTTTCCACAACAGTTGCTGAACGTTCAGTCCTTCACACACTTACTAAAATGAGACACCCTAATAATCCCTTACACAATCCTTCAAATACCCTCCTATACAAAAAAAAAAAACAAAAAAAATAATCCCTATTAACCAAAGACTTGAACACCTATCCGAAAAGTTTGCAATCAACCTCCTTAACCTAGACACCTTATCCCACTTGTGTTTCACACGCAACCCTAACATCTATCTTAAATTCAAAAACCTAAACACTATCATATATCAATAATAATAATAATAATAATAATAACTTTATTTGTAACTCAGTAACATAAAGGTACTCTAAAGAAAAAACTATAAAATCATGGTACACAAATCACGAGGTGAGATTCAGTATCGGGTAATAAATACCCAACTGTTCTTCCATCTTAACCTAGACACTATTATAGGTAATATATGTATATAATTATATGAATTTAATAATGTTTCCTTCCTAAATAACACATTTACATTTTCACGATATTACTGATCCATTATAATTGCAAATAAAAAAAAGGTCATCTATTTAAATGAAGCTTATACTGGCGTTTAAATTGGAGTAGATTTAATTTTTTTAAATTGACCGGGATTGTATTATACACTTTGTATATTTGATAGGAGAAAGATCGTTGAAAAAGAGAGGAGCGATGAAGTGGCGGTGATAGTAGACCTTTAAACCTTGTGTTTAATGTATGAACATCTTTCCTAAATTTAAGTTTATTGAACAGATATGGTGGTTTATGAGAAAACATTATTTTGTGATAAAAAATGATAGTTTGCGTGTCCCTTCTACTACGCATATTTACCCAACCCGCATCAGTGAGCTTATGTGATATTCGTTTAAATTTACGTATTCCATAAATAAACCTCAAACAGGAATTTTGTACATTTTGTATACGACGTTCCGTAATTTTATCAATTGCTGGATTATAGAGTGTTGAACAATAATTGAAACGCGAGAGGACAAAAGCATTACATAATGAGATTTTTAACGTAATAGGTAAACTAGATCTATGGGGGTATATTTTTTTTAGGTTTTCGTATGCAAGATTAACGTATTTATTTACTTGTTTCTGATATCTGAATGAGTTATCGATATATACTCCTAAGTTTTTGTTGCAAACACTGTAGGGAATTTGTGTTCCATTAATCTTGATATTTAATTTAGTTTTTAATTCATTACAGATTTTATCATTACCGAATAGCATAAAAGAAGTTTGAGCCGGATTTAACAATAGATTTAATCGATTTGAAAAATTGTATATGTCTTCTAAGTCGGAATTAATACAACATTCAGCGTTATTGTATGCGTCCGGAGAGAATGAAAAATAAACTTGGCTGTCATCGGCGTACATATGACCCTTACAATATTTCAGTTGTTCCAAAACTGAACACGCGTAAATAGAAAATAAGAGGGGTCCAAGCACTGATCCTTGAGGCACACCCTGTACAATTGGTGTAGCTCTAGACCGAGAATTATTGAATTCAGTACGCTGCTTTCGTCCCCGTGCATAGCTGTTCAGTAGTTGTTTTGCTGTGCCATCTAGACCAATATAGCTGTAAATAACGTCTATGATATCATGAGACACTGTATCGAATGCTTTGCTATAGTCTAACAACACCAAAATAGTTACATTCCCCTTATCTGTAGCTGTTAGTATATCATCAGTTATATGGGTAAGAGCAGTCTCACAGCTAAAACCATCTCTGAAACCTGACTGCAGATTAGGTATAATTTGATTTTCATATATATAATGTGCCAATTGTTCTTTAATAGCTTTCTCCAATATTTTAGATAAAGTTGGAAGGGTACTGATCGGACGCAGGTGATTTAAATCAGTGGGTTTTGATATTTTGGGTATTGGTTTGACTATAGAATCATTCATTTCAAATCATTTCATCATTTCATCAAGATACTATCTGATGTACCCAATGACATTACCATGACAATTTACAATTTTGGCAGAAAGACCACGGGTCGATAGCCGATTAGCAACAAAATATCAACTTTTTATAAATTTATATATAAATATACATGTTATGTAATTGCTTGTTAATAAAGAGTTTTGGTTGTTATAAACTTGCAATTCCACTGGCAAAAATTATATAAAATTGTATTCTTTGTTGAATATAAAATGGTTAGGCAGTAAATCATAATTTTTCTAAATTACAATTTAAATCAATCCATTAAATCATCGAAAATCTGGCTTTTAATATCACGCTCTCAATTTTTGTTAATATTCACTTAGTAAAAGAATCCTGATTCTCTAATTAACGGTTGATAACAGTAATTTATTTAATTAAATTACAGACGTAAGGAGTTTCGTGCTGTGGACCACTTAACTTTAAAAACTCCGACCCGTTTCTTAAGCTCGCGGTAAGCGTGCATTTAGTAAATAGCTAGAGTCTCTATTATATTACAACACCAAGAACAACGCTGGTACATTTACAGAAATTGCTTCACCGGATTCTCAAATATTCGCTGCACTGCTTTTGCAATTTAATCAAGACAACTTTTGTTAATAACGAGACAACAATTGCTAGATAATTTTCTGATTTTTAAAATATTTCAATTTCCTTAAATATGGTATAAAATTCTTTTGTTATTGTTAGATTATCTTGAAAAGTTTCAAGAGAGATTATCGAGAATAATAAAAAAAACAAGTTTCGTAGAGCATACGAAAATTGGTTTTGTGTGGTCGAGAATTTCACATAAAGAAAAATGTAACATATGTTAAATTTTTCTCTATGTGAAACTATACCGTTAAAGACGGTATAACACTCTCTCTCAGGTATTAAATTGTTCGCACCTACTAATGACTTAATTCCTTTACCTATAAATAAAATCCCTTCATTTTCACTCGCCTCAGTTTTGTGTAATTGTTTCAAAGACACATCAACATTCCTGTAAATGTTCTGTTTATTTCAATATATTTTTCTTTCAAAAGTCTAAAGCATAGATATACTGATAAGAAATAAATCTCGATTAGCGTCTATAAATGGCTTAAGAGGAATAATATTCATTCCCTGTAATTTTATCAATTTATTTCAATTTCCTGTTGGTTCATTTAGTTTGATGTTGCATTTTGTATATAGATTATGCATAGAATAGTAAATCTGTCATTGTATAATTCAATATCTGTAACTCAAATATTCATTGTATAATTCAATATCTGTTGGGGTATCAGCTCGAGAAGTAGTTGTTTCAATGAGTTCAAGACTTGTCTTAATGAGACTAAAAATACTTGCAGAAAGTCGATATTAATTTTAATTCGTTTTTATAATTTGATCCAGAATTCTTTTGGTTTAATGAAGTCGATAACTAATTATTCGTATTTAGAAAATTGTTTTTAATTTTGAGATCTATCAAGCTCAATGTTTTTTTATAAAAAAATTTGTTGACATTAGCATTTTTTTTTTATTATTTGGGTGGCTGTTGCCCATTAGCCATCATCATATATTTTGTATTAATTTTTAATAATTTACAATTTGTAGAATTCTACTTTTTATTCGGACAAACACACACATTCATACCACACCCAGGGTCACACATAATTTTTCAATATAAATCTACCTGTGCACCGGAATCGAACCTGACATTAGCATTCTAGAAAAATATAAACACATTTGAATAATACAAATACAAATTAATGAAGCAATTGCGAACAAAAATAATGAATTATTCCTGTATTCCAAAGAAACCATTTGATTTATTTAGAGTATATTGAAGTGATGCATGCGGAAAAGTTTGTTTAGAGAAAAACATAAAACGTATCTGTCGCATAAAAGAAACTTGAAAGGCTCAAGACCGAGTTTTCTAACGAAGAGTTGCACCCGCTTGGCGCATTTCCAACGGTTTCTCATTATTTGCGGATGGGAAACTTTTTTTAAACTTTCACTACTCCTCGTCGACAAATAAAAACAAAAGTTTTGCATTTAGGCAATTTTATATTTTCTATTTAAAAAAGCTTAGAAATACAAATAAATACAGTAATATTTTATAAATATTTCCGTAGGGAAATTCAACCTTCTATGAATTATGAGAATTATAATAAATATTCTACAAGAAACTTCCCTAGTGTGTGTGAAACTTTAGAGGTCTTATTTATATATTTTTATTGTCACTCCATATTATAACCCAAAGACTGTCCAGTATACGGTAAGAAGGATCGACAGAATCGAAGATTTTGGAGTGGAGCAATCTCTGCTAAGGTCACAAATGCGCGCTGAATTTAAATGTGATTTCTTCATGGTAAACTTTAGGTAAACTTGCATAAGCTTTAAATTTCTGACATTGTTTGTTTTTTAAAAGAGTTTAATTTGATGCTTTAAACGAGTGTTGTCCACTCCCCGACTAAGCATGAAGTAAAATTTCGAGTTTAGAAAAGCCCCGTGAAAATTTGTCTCGGGTCGCGCAGCGACCCGAGACAAATTTTCTGGACTTTTCTAAACGCGTATAAACCACCAAAATAGTGTGAACTTTAAGTATATTTGAACCTCGCTTGAAATCAGTGTTGTATACGCGTGGCGCATGAATTAAAATTTCGAGTTTAGAAAAGCCCAGAAAATTTGTCTCGGGTCGCTGCGCGACCCTCGACAAATTTTCACAGGGCTTTTCTAAACTCGAAATTTTACTTCATGCTTAGCCTGGGAGTGGACAACACTCGTTTAAAGCTTCAAATTGAACTTATTTAAAAAACTACGAATGTCGGAAGATGTACAGCTTGGGCGCATGGTTACCTAAATGAAATTATTTTATTATTTTCTATAAATCTATAGATGTTTTTAAGAGTTCGGTTTAAAGCTTTAAACGAGTGTTTTCCACTCCCAGACTAAGCATGAAGTAAAATTTCGAGTTTAGAAAAGCCCCGTGAAAATTTGTCGAGGGTCGCGCAGCGACCCGAGACAAATTTTCTGGGCTTTTCTAAACTCGAAATTTTACTTCATGCGCCACGCGTATAAAACACCAAAATAGTGTGAACTTTAAGTATATTTGAACCTCGCTTGAAATCAGTGTTGTATACGAGTGGCGCGTGGGCTTTTCTAAACTCAAAATTTTACTTCATGCGCCACGCGTATAAAACACTAAAATATTGTGAACTTTAAGTATATTTGAACCTCACTTGGAATCAGTGTTGTATACGCGTGGCGCATGAAGTAAAATTTCGAGTTTAGAAAAGCCCAGAAAATTTGTCTCGGGTCGCTGCGCGACCCTCGACAAATTTTCACGGGGCTTTTCTAAACTCAAAATTTTACTTCATGCTTAGCCTGGGAATGGACAACACTCGTTTAAAGCTTCAAATTGAACTTATTTAAAAAACAACGAATGTCGGAAAATATACAGCTTGAGCGTATGGTTACCTAAAAGAAATTATTTTATTATTTTCTTTAAATCTATAGATTTTTTTAAGAGTTCGATTTGAAGCTTTAAACGAGTGTTTTCCACTCCCAGACTAAGCATGAAGTAAAATTTCGAGTTTAGAAAAGCCCCGTGAAAATTTGTCGAGGGTCGCGCCGCGACCCGAGACAAATTTTCTGGGCTTTTCTAAACTCGAAATTTTACTTCATGCGCCACGCGTATAAAACACTAAAATATTGTAAACTTTAAGTATATTTGAACCTCACTTGAAATCAGTGTTGTATACGCGTGGCGCATGAAGTAAAATTTCGAGTTTAGAAAAGCCCAGAAAATTTGTCTCGGGTCGCTGCGCGACCCTCGACAAATTTTCATGGGGCTTTTCTAAACTCGAAATTTTACTTCATGCTTAGCCTGGAAGTGGACAACACTCGTTTAAAGCTTCAAATTGAACTTATTTAAAAAACAACGAATGTCGGAAAATGTACAGCTTGGGCGTATAGTTACCTAAAACAAATTATTTTATTATTTTCTATAAATCTAAGGATTTTTTTAAGAGTTCGATTTGAAGCTTTAAACGAGTGTTTTCCACTCCCAGACTAAGCATGAAGTAAAATTTCGAGTTTAGAAAAGCCCCGTGAAAATCTGTCGAGGGTCGCGCAGCAACCCGAGACAAATTTTCTGGGCTTTTCTAAACTCGAAATTTTACTTCATGCGCCACGCGTATAAAACACTAAAATATTGTGAACTTTATGTATATTTCAACCTCACTTGAAATCAGTGTTGTATACGCGTGGCGCATGAAGTAAAATTTCGAGTATAGAAAAGCCCAGAAAATTTGTCTCGGGTCGCTGCGCGACCTTCGACAAATTTTCATGGGGCTTTTCTAAACTCGAAATTTTACTTCATGCTTAGCCTAGGAGTGGACAACACTCGTTTAAAGCTTCAAATTGAACTTATTTAAAAAACAACGAATGTCGGAAAATGTACAGCTTGGGCGTATGGTTACCTAAAAGAAATTATTTTATTATTTTCTTTAAATCTATAGATTTTTTTAAGAGTTCGATTTAAAGCTTTAAACGAGTGTTTTCCACTCCCAGACTTAGCATGAAGTAAAATTTCGAGTTTAGAAAAACCCCGTGAAAATTTGTCGACCCGAGACAAATTTTCTGGGCTTTTTTAAACTCGAAATTTTACTTCATGCGCCACGCGTATAAAACACTAAAATATTGTGAACTTTATGTATATTTCAACCTCACTTGAATTCAGTGTTGTATACGCGTGGCGCATGAAGTAAAATTTCGAGTTTAAAAAAGCCCAGAAAATTTGTCTCGTGTCGCTGCGCGACCCTCTGCAAATTTTCACGGGGCTTTTCTAAACTCGAAATTTTACTTCATGCTTAGTCTGGGAGTGGAAAATACTTGCTTAAAGCTTCAAATTGAACTCTAACAAAAAAAAAAAAACAGGGAATATCTAAAGATCTACAGAAAATAGGTTGAATTTGGAATACGAATACTTTAAAGAAAAACTCCCGGTGTAATGTAAATACATATTTAAGGAAGGTGCAAAAATGTGAAACTAATATTTAAAACATGTTAATAATTTTATTTATATACAATATATTAATTTTTCTCCTCTTTGGATTTTATTTTATTCAAGAGATTTTGCTCTAAAAATATTTGTTATTTTTATAAACATAATATTAGTAAATAAAACAATTAATTCTTAGAAACAATCTTCGTTTCAAATATGTTTTTATTATAACCCAATCAACGTCAACATATTTTTTTAAATGTAATTACACGTAACACAAACCATTATTTTAATTACAATTAACACTCACATAAAGTCGTATTTCAGTAACACTTATTTTTAACACAAAATATTAATAATCCTGTATGACAATACAGCGAAACCGGAAAGAGAGGTTATGATAGACTCAAAAACGTAACCAAATACAACGTCATTGTTCTCTCTCGCACAAACTACGGCCTGCAGGGAAAGGGGTAGGAAAAAACATGAATTGATCCAATTCTGTCATACCTTGTAACACATATGTGTTACGCCCATCGACGTACCTTGATTTTAACCTATCTTCACAGATCTACAGATGCACAACTATGGGGGAAAAAACGATCGCAACAGGTCAAACCACACTATGGTGGCGCAACAGTAGCTTAATCCAAAATATGGCCATTTATTTAAAAATATTAGGTATTAGATTTCAATTAATTTAATTATAGTCCAAATAAAAATTATTGTTTACGGTGAAGTAAGTAATAATTTTAATGTGAACATTATTTAAATCCTATCTTTAAATATGGTGATGTGTCCATCATAGTACTTTCCCCCGTAAATTGCGTATTAAATCACTTTTAAAATATTTGTAGCATTATTATTGTCAAAATGTCTTCAACTTTTTGATAACTACAACTTTTATTTGAAACATTTTTCAATTGGATCAACACATACTGACACAATCCAATGACTAGATAAAAAATACTATTTATTGAATATCTCAAAAACTAAAAGTGCTATGACAAAAAGTGAAGATACAAAAAATCTTTAATATTTTATTACCTACAACTTTTATTTGAAACATTTTCCAATTGTATCAACACACACACTGACACAAATCAATGACTAGATAAAAAACACTATTTATTTAATATCTCAAAAACTAAGAGTGCTATGACAAAAAGTGAATCTACAAAAAATCTTTAGTTTTTTATTTCCTACAACTTTTATTTAAAACATTTTTCAATTGAATCGACACATACACTGTCACACATCAATAACTAGATAAAACAAACAACTATTAAAATATCTCAAAAACTAAGAGTGCTATAACAAAAAGTAAA
The DNA here is from genome assembly GCA_932526585.2 of Philonthus cognatus. Lineage (NCBI taxonomy): Eukaryota > Metazoa > Arthropoda > Insecta > Coleoptera > Staphylinidae > Philonthus > Philonthus cognatus. The sequence continues at coordinate 76,273,420 of OW052245.1, forward strand.
TTAACAATATATCTTCATTTTGTTATTATCTACAACTTTTATTTAAAAGCATTTTTTGTTTGATGAACATTTAATAAAAAAATCAGAAAAAACTGAAAAACGCTACGAGTAAAGTACCACTTCCGGTTTTCCAATTTTCACCAAAAGCTTTTCAGTTCTTCCGATTGTGACAAAAAGTTTAAGTTTCAAGTTTCATCCCGATATCTTTAGCGGTTTTTGCGGTACAGCGCACACAGACTCACACACAGACACACAGCCAGACAGACATTTTTTAAAAATGGTCTTATTCGACTCAGGGGACCTCAAAACGGATATTTCCGCTAAAATTTTTGATTCGAAAATTTTCACGAAAACAATACTTTCCCTTTGTATTACATACGGGGGAAAGTAAAAAACCTGCATTAACCGGTATAAATTTGGTTATATTTGACATTATCCAATTTTCGATTTTTCCGAACATTTTATGTCCACCGATGGTAAAACAAAACAAGTAATGGATAGCATCACCTTTTTAGTGTAAATTATCCTTAAATTTCCGTCTAATACTTCATATAAAGTAAATTTATTATTCCGTCATTAAAGTTTTTGTTGTGTAATAATAACGGAACCCCGGTTGTCTGCTGATGCATAATTCAGGGCGACCCTGGCTACACGCAAAAAGGGCCCCCATTACGATTTTACGGTTCATTTACTTTAATTTATTATTCACCGCGTGTGAATTTTCCTTACATGAATAACGTCGATGTCTTTATTTTTGAAAAGTATGATTCTAATAAATCAAAATTTATATATTGTTGCTCAGAAAAATTATAGATAAGAAAATAAATTTAAACCTAAACATGATAAATGGGTGAACAAAATTCACCTTATTCTATTCGCACATAAATCTTTTCTATCCCTCAGCATGCTCGCGATTTCAATATATCTGTTTAATACGAACTTTTTTGTAGGTCCAAGACAACAAATCACTCACCTTGCGTAAATATAAACTTGTTCACATTCTTACGTAAAAAAGCAAAGCCGCAGCAAGGAAAATATTTTGGGAGGGGGTTATTAAAATTTCGGGGGGGGGGGAGGAGGTTAATGGCAAATATATTGTTGTTGCTCTTACAGGACCGCTTTAACATACAAAAATTAAATATTTAAGAATTTTTGGAAAGGTCTGAATCCTCATATCCCTTCCCCCTGGCTAGGGCCTTGGCCACACGCGTTATTTATACGGATTAAATAATTCGGTTTTCCGATTTAGCGGTAAGTTGTAAAAATTGCTTTTTTTAATTAATTTTGATAAGTCCAGTTCTAAAGTTCAAGTGGAATTAAGGCCATCCAAACAAAATTGCAATGTGGTTAATCGATTTTTAAAAATATCCAATCAATTAAATTTTAATACTGGATATTTAATTAAAACACTTGGTTTGTTTCACTAATTTGTGAAACAAACCAAGTGTTTTAATTAAATATCCAGTATTATATTCAAAAATGTTTCACCACGGGTTAAGTGAGAAATTAATTAAAGATATAGTAAGTGCCAGTACAGCAATTCTCATAACTATGTACAAAAGAAACCTAATCAAGTTCGCCAAATTCAACAACCATTTATGGTTCATCAAAGTGTGCCGTTGCGAAGGAATAATTCCCAAATCCATGAAGATTCACATTAATCAACAAACAAACGAAGCCAAGAAAGTTATCGAACTAGCATACAAACAGTGGTTAGATCTTGAAAGTAAAAAATGGTACAGCAAAAGGGACACAACAACACACCTTCTAAAACTGTTACACACGAGACTAGCTATGCAGATCCATCCAATAGAATTTGACATCATAGACCGGAACTTCAGAGAAGAAGCCAACTCCATCGGTCATCAACACTACATCAAACAAAAAGAGAAGCTAAACAAATTAAACGAAGAGAAACATAAACGAACGCGGAAAACTTCAAAGCAACTAAATGAAGAAAATATGGGTGAGCATTGTAACATTAAATTTTACCCCAGAGTGCAAAATATAAGCGATTTGGAATTAACATCAAACAAATTAAATTTTATATTTATATCTCTTTGCTTAATAACATCATATCTGTTGCCTTTGCATGTACTCCATTTTTAGTTTAATTGTTTCATACATTCCTCTACCTCAAGTATTCAATTTGAAATTTCTAACGAGTGTTTCGACTGCCTGATTAAGCATGAAGTAAAATTACGAGTTTAGAAAAACCTGAAAACTTAGTTTGATCGCGTGCGGAGCTGAGCGACCAAACCAAATTTTCAGGCTTCTTTTAACTCGGAATTTTACTTCTTGCTTAATCAGGCAGTCATGTTTAATCAGTGCGTATAAACACTAAAATGTTGCAAAATTCAAAATATTCTTGTTTGATGTTGTAGGCGTTCACTTTGTGGTACATCTTAAATACACTTGTAAATAAAACACTTTTTACTTTGTTTAACCACTGGATCTTACATTTAATTGTGTGACTAGTTTCGACTATCTAGTAGTCATTCTCAAACTGAAGTAAATACAAATTACACGTTAAAAACTATTTATACGGCTTCGAAGAGAGGGGTGTACATTAGGTCAACCTGGTCATTAAGAATTAATCCCGGAATTTCCCTTCTTAATGACCAGGTTGACCTAATGTACACCCCTCTCTTCGAAGCCGTATAAATAGTTTTTAACGTGTAATCTGTATTTACTTTAGTTTGAGAATGACTACTAGACAGTCGAAACTAGTCACACAATTAAATGTAAGATCCAGTGGTTAAACAAAGTAAAAAGTGTTTTATTTACAAAATATTCTTATTTAGCAATATATTTTTATTCCTACTTTAGCAGTTTATATTTAATATTGATTTAGAAGTATGTGTATTTTACAAAATATAAAAACGAATTAAAATTAATATCGACTTTCTGCAAAAATTTAGTCTCATTGATACAAATATTCATTGAAACAACTACTTCTTGAGCTAATACCCTGACAGATATTGAATTATACAATGAATATTTAAGTTACACGACAGATTTACTGTTCTATGCGTAATTTATATGCAAAATGCAACATCGGGTCAAATTATTCTCTCGCCAAAGTAAATAAACCAACAGAAAACTGAAATCAATTGAAAAAAGTATATTTTACGTTTTTGGTATAATCTTTTTATTTAATGTTGCTTGTTTCTGTTTCTGAATTTTAAAATTTCGGCCTAAAGAAGCCAACAAATTTTGGCGAAATAAAGGCACATATTTATTTTGAAGAATACAAATTACATACAAATTTTTACAAAAAAGTCTCCGTCTCCATTTTATTTTTTGAAATAATTCTGCTGCTAAATTCAAAAATCCAATTATTATATTTTGAACTTCAATTGAAATTAGTGTTGTATCCGCGTGGCGCATGAAGTAAAATTTCGAGTTTAGATAAACCTAAAAATTTGATTTGGTCGTTTCCGCGCTTCGCACTACGCGACCAAACCAAATTATCAGGCTTCTCTAAACTCGAAATTTTACTTATCTGGGAATGAAAAACCCTCGATTAAGGTAAATAATTAATTTTCCATCCATTCAAGACTTTTGCCCACTAACATAACAATAATTTATCAATAAACCGGTTTTGATTCATATACGAGGCCTGTTCAGATAACAACTGAACATTTTGAATTATGCGACAACTGAGATATTTAATGATATGCTGTTTTCCGCACTGCCTTGTGCATAAACTCCTTTGTAAGAGCATGTTCTTGGATTATTGATATCTTGTTTATATATCATGATATTCTTGTTTGAGTGCAACGTATTCAAGTGTTAGTGGCGATTTTTGAAATGTGCGAGGTTCTGGAGCAACGATGTAATGCAAAGTTTTGCGTAGAACTGGGGAAAACGTTTACATAAACGTTTAATCTTTTGAAACAAGCTTCGGGAGATGATACTCTGGGTCTGGGTACGCAATGTTACGAATGGTTTTTACGAATCAAAAGTTGTCCTCAGTAAATTGAAGACGATTATCGACCAGGATGGCCTGTCACTTCAACTAATGACTCCCAAGTTCAAAAAATTAACGATCTGTAGCGTGCAAATTGCCGGTTGACTGCTAGAGAATTTGCGAATTTTGCTGAAACTCTACCCATGTTACATTTTTTAGCCAAAATTGCATGACATGACCCAGTTGAGATGCTAACCTCTTGCATCTCAACTGGGTCATGTCATGCAATTTTGACTAAAAAATGTAGTAGAGTTGCAGCAAAATTATTTCCTCTTTTGATGACCGAACAACAGAAACAAAATCAAGTGGAAATTTGTCAGCAACTCCTTGTAGAAGCCAATGACGATAAAATATTCATGCAAAGAATCATAACAGGAGATGAAAGCTGGGTTTATGGCTACAACATTGAGACAAAAGTTCAATCATCACAATGGATAAGCTAGGGATCCCCACGTTCCAAGCAAATTTGTCACTGACCTTACAGACCATCTCAAATAAAGCTATTCAGGCCTGCCTCGCGAATTGGAAACACTGTTGAGTAAAGTGTGTGAATGGGGGAGGGGAGTACTTTAAATTATGTGTAAAATGAATAATCAAGTTTAAAATAATAAAGTTCCGTTATTATCTGAATGGACCTCGTATTTCCATAATTACAGGTAATTGAAAAAGCTGGTGAATAAATTACAATCTCTAATTGTTTACACTAAATGTTTATGAAAATGCCTCGAGATTTTTTTGTAGCCCACATCAATTTGCATGAAAATTACATTTTTTATGCGCAGCATTAAAAGTGCAGCTCGCGTGTAAAAGATAATGGGATTACAAATATCTAAAGCGAGCTTGTTTTTAAAAACAACTTTGCTAAATAGTTGTAAAGCTGTTGAAGGGTAATCTAATTTATGTTTAATTAATTGTATCAACTATTTTTAAAGGCTGATTAAAGTTGTAGTAAATTCAAGCAGATCCTAAACGATTCATTTAATTAATTATTGTGAGTATTGATAACATACTCTACATAAATTAATACATACAATAATCCATTGCTGTTAATTGCTCTTAGTAATTATTGTTACTTAAAGAACAGTTTTATCTTCAATTTGATTCTCAATTATCACTTGAAGAAACATGTTTACAATATTGGTAATTTAATAACAGTCACTTGGTTTAATTTTAATTATTTTGAGTATTGATTACATATTCTACAAAAATTAATACATACATACATAATAATTTATTGCTGTTAATCGGTCTTATTAATTGTTGTTACTAAAAAAATGTGTATCATCAATTTGATTCTCATTAATCACTTCAAGAAACATGTTTACAATATTAATAATTGAATAAAAGTCACTTGGTTTAATTCAAATTCAAAACTATTTGAATTCGACAAAATTAGCTTACGCTTCTTATAGTTTGCACCCTTTAAACATAATATATAAAAATTACGAAAATATTCAAGAGAAATGCAAACAAAAGTCTTAATTAATAAGACAACTTAAAAGTAGTGGTTTCAATGGGTATTTATTGTCTTAAGTTGTCTTATTAATTAAGACGTATTGGCTGCATTTTATACGAATATTTTTTATAATTTTTTTATATATTATGTCACTTGGTTTGTTTCACTGCTGTTTTTTTCTCTCCAAATAACTTTTAACTAATAAAAAAAAAATCTTGAATAAGTCTCGTGCTCCTGATAGATGCATATGCATTAGGGTGGGTCGAAAAAGGGGTATTTTTTTAAATCGTCGATGGCCCCCCCTAGAACTTAAGATTATCATGTCCTAAGAAGGTTTTCACCCACGAAACATTTTTCTGAGCTGAACTGACCTAGCGCACGAGCCTAAAAAATGGCCATTTTTGCACTTTTTTTACATTTTAATCTCCAACAAATCTAGATATGCTCAAATCAACTTCGGAATGACATGTATCAACGCGTATTGAGTCACTCTATAAGCCAGTCATACTTACTTGCATAGGCAAACACCTTTCTTCAACTCCCAGTGCTCCAAACATAGGGCAAAAATCGAAGTTTTGCGATTTCCGTAAGTTTTTTTTAAATTTTATTAGTTTTACTTAAACTTTTGACCATTTTTCATAAAAGAAAACAATTTTCACATGTAGTTTAATCACGGGATACAATCTTCTCATTCTTGAATGTCAAATAAATTATTAAAAGTCATTTTCAATAATTACATGATAATAAAACGTAGAAAAAATTTCAAAAATCATTTAAATTACTGGAATGGTTCCTATAGTCAATTGTACGCTACAAAAACATTATTTGCTACGTGTACAGAAAGGGAATAAATAATACGGAATGCTACGTGCATTGTAAAAAATATCTACATCACATTTTTTAATAAGACATTATAATGCAATATCATCTTTATTGTATGTGTAATTTATTTAAAATTTGCGTTTGCATGTAATACATATAGGAAGAAACTTTGAACATTAGAAGATTTGATCGCTTTATAATCGCGTTTGGTCTCAAATCGCGGCATCACAATTTGAGATTTCAAGGTATTAGCAATATTTGATTCTCTAGCTTCATGACTGCAAACTAATTGTAATTATTGAAAATTATTTTTAATAATTTATTTGACATTCAAGAATGAGAAGTTTGTATCCCGTGATTAAAATACATGTGAAAATTGTTTTCTTTTATGAAAAATGGTCAAAAGTTTAAGTAAAACTAATACAATTTAAAAAAACTTACGGAAATTGCAAAACGTCGATTTTTTCCCTATGTTTGGAGCACTGGGAGTTGATGAAAGTTGTTTGCCTATGCAAGTAAGTATGACTGGCTTATAGAGTGACTCAATACGCGTTGATACATGTTATTCCGAAGTTGATTTGAGCATATCTAGAGTTGTTGGAAATTAAAATGTAAAAAAGTGCAAAAATGGCCATTTTTTAGGCTCGTGCGCTAGGTCAGTTCAGCTCAGAAAAGTGTTTCTTGGATAAAAACCTTCTTAGGACATAATAATCTTAAGTTCTAGAGGGGGCCATCGACGATTAAAAAAAATACCCTTTTTTCGACCCACCCTAATATGCATACACTTTAATAAAATCACTCACATTTTTCCTAATAGGCTAAAATTAAATAAAAATAAGTGTTAGTTCGCAAATCAAATACGATTTTAACTTTGTTTGTATAAATGAGATTTTATTAAGTTACTATAGTTTCGACAACTTTAACTTGTCATTTTCAAATTCCAAGTTTAAGTTTGAAAATAACAAGTTAAATTTGTGGAAACTATAGTCACTTAATAAAGTCTTAGTTTTACAAAAAAGGTTAAATCGTATTTCATTTGTAAATAATGATGTATAACGAAGTAGACCGTTAACAGTAAGTGTCAATTGTTTACATAATAATAGTTTCAAGTACCATTATACTGACATCCCAAAAAAAACATATTTTAAATTTTTTTTATACCATGTAAAATCTATGTTTTTACAGATTATACTAGTAACTATATTTAATATTAATTATGTTTTAAACTAATGTTTTCCTATACAGGGAATTTTTCATTTAAGTACGGAATTACTGTAAATTTTCATGTCAATTTAACTGAAACACTTAACTTAGTTTTAGCACTTTTAAATGTGGTAAAAAAAAGTTAAGTGTTTTAATTAAATTGTAATAAAGATGTACCACAAAGTGAACGCCAACCAAAATTTTCATGTATTCGTTGATTTTATAGAATCGTTCAATTTGCAGCTTTAAACGAATATTATCCACTCTCAGGTTAAGCATGAAGTAAAATTTCGAGTTTACATAAGTTTAAAAATTTGGTTTGATCACGTAGCGAAGCGGAGCGATCAAACCAAATTTTCAGGATTTTCTAAACTCAAAATATTACTTCATGCGCCACGCGTATAAAAAGCTAACATATTGTGACTTTCAAAATATATTTCTTGCTTCACAATATTTTAGTGTTTCATACGCGTGGCGGATCTAGTAACATTTTTGGTATAGAAAAGCCTAACCATTTAGATTTTCCAGCGCGAAACGAAGCGTAGTGTGCCGGCAAATGCACTTGTATATTAAAATTTATAAGAAAAACAAGTTTCCTGTGTGTATCCCAAATATGTAAAATTACAAGATTCTTCAGTTTATTAGCAATTAGAAGCCAATAATCTCATAAGAATCTTGTAGATTTTTTTATTATAAAATAATAAAAAAATCATTTAATACATTTAAATTTAAAATTGACTTTCTTGTCTTACCTTAACAAAATTAGAAATGAATTAAAAATTATTATACAGGGTGTCCTACAAGATAATAGACCGGCCATATCTCATAAACAGTTAATAGTACTAACATGAAATTTGGAACATTTAAATGTGAGCCATTTATTATTTCTATAGAGGTAATTTTTTTTCTTACTCTTCATTTCTGATAAAATGACACAACCTTTAATAATTAATAACGACAAACGGCTGCCTAAACTAACTATTGTTATTTCTTTGTTATTTTGTCATTATTTTATTATTATAATTTCTATATATTTAATTTATTTTCTTTAAATAGAACATGATCTTATATCACGTGATCTTTATTTTTGTAATTTTGTTTTGTTTATACACATTATTTTTTTAATTTAAGAATCTTTACTTTTGTAATATTTCTTTATAATTGGGATGTCTTGTTGGGTAATAAATATTATTATTATTATTATTATAATTCAAATGAGATACCCTGTATATTTATAGATTTTTATAAAGATAGTTAGAAGACAAACTGAATAATACCAAATTATATGAGATTTTATTGATACATATTGCAGTAATAACAAAATCAAATAATCACTAAGAGATGGAATTACAAAAGAAAAAACAACCATAAACAATATTACGTCTAATACGATTTTTTTGCTAGTAATTCGAAATATAAATAATCACTGTGTAATGGATTAACAAAAAAAAAACAATCATAAACGTTAAATATTCATGTGAATTGTTTGTTGTCAATTAGAAAGCCTCGTGCACTCGAAATCTTTTGACAAGATTTGAATTTTGTATGAATGAAAGTGGAAATCAGTTTAAACATCTTATGGTTTAAGTGTGTTACATTTTACTTTATTATGTAGCTTGATAATGAAGGTTTAAATTAAATTACACTTGGTTTGTTTCACAATTTTTTACTTTACTACTTATTACTTATTAGTAAAGTAAAAAATTGTGAAACAAACGAAGTGTAATTTAATTTAAACCTTCATTATCAATATTTAAAAATGTTTCACCAAGTGATAAGTGAGAAAATTATTCAAGAAATATTATGTAGCTTGTTAGTTGTGTTAGATTGTTGCTATATTATTTTGTCAATTGATGCGACAATAATAATTTCAGTTAATTATTACTAAAAACTATTCATGGATTTGATAGCTAACGCCATCTAATGCTCCATAGTGGCATCGTCAATGATAAGAATGCACAAAGTGCATGTACAATTCATTGTATCGTCCACTAACGAGCTAAACTCAGTTTGTGAAACCAGAAAACAAATATCAAAACTCCGAAACGGGTCTGTGGGTATTTGGTGCCGGAATACTGAACAGAAATTCAATTTTGATATTTGTTTTCTGGTTTCACAGAGTTTAGCTCGTTCGTGGACAAAACAGTGACCTGTATATGCACTTTGCGCATTCGTCTCATTGACGATACCACTATGTAGCATTAGATTGCGTTAGCTATCGAATCCATTGTTTTTACATATTGGCTGGATATAGTCAGAAATATTCAGTATTCCTTAGCACTAGGTCGGGACCACACTGACGAGTTCCTTGAAGTCCGAAACACGTCTGTGGGTATCTGGTGCCGGAATACTGAACACAAATTCAATTTTAATTATTACTGATTAATGATTTAATAAAACCCCATATAAAGTAAAATTATTAAATTTTTCTTTCAATTATCTTTAAAAAAATTTATAGATATATAGGGTTTTTAAATTTGGTTTCATTTCTTCGGAAATAAGGAGTTGGAAAAAAGCTAACGATACAAAATTCTGCACCGTTTTGAGCCATATTAATGTTCCAAATTTCATATTTGTACTGTTAACCGTTTATGAGATATTGCGTGTCTACTATTTCGCGGGATACATTGTATAATAAAATATGATAGTACGAATATTCTAGAATTGTTTTTTCTATTCTAGAATTTTGTCTCTATTTCTTGTTTAATCTAATTTTGTGGTAAATTATTTTAAAGAACAATATAATAGATTATTATTTCAACGTTCACACGTTATTTCTATATCTCAAATTATTTGAGATATTTAATTAATTATATTCTGAGCATTGATAAATATTCGTGAGGTGGGGTTCGTGGCTTGTCAGTCTTGTTAGTTATGTTTTGATGAAGACCTGAGGTATTTAATATGCACGATGAAATATGGTGTGAAATATTTCATCACCCTTCTTGTTTCACTACATTTTCAATCTGACTGTATTAAAATTACACAACTATTCAATGGTATTAATAAATAATAGTTGATTACACAGGTGGTGAATTAGTTTTAATAAGTTGATGTTGAAATGTGGAATACAATGGTGAATGCGTCGGGAATATTTCCTATACTTTTTTTAATATTTTAAAAAGATGATTGAAATAAAATATCCTTTGTAAATATTGAGACGTGTATCAATGTTTTTTACCGCTTTATTTGAATAATTCTACGACTTGAGTTTCGACATATTTAGTGCCATTTTTAAGTTTGACAATTTACAGTGCTCCTATAGCTGAAAAGTATTAAACAGTGGTGAATACAACACATCCGTTTGTCCGTTAAAGAGTTTTAAATATGTCGAAACTCGAGTCGTAGAATTATTTACACAAAGTAGTAAAAAATATTAAAACACGTCTCAATATTGACTAATTAATATGGATTACCATGTAGTAACGCTCAATACTATACAAATATTAAAATATCCTTGTTTCACTTTGTAAAACGTAAAATAAATTAAGTGATTTAATTTTAAATTAATAACTAATTAAATATTAAAATTATACAACCATTCAATGATATTAATGAGCAATAGTTGATTACGCAGGTGGTGAAGTACTTTTAATAAGTTGATATTAAAATATATTATAATATGGTGAATGTGACGGGAATATTTCCCATACTTTTTTAATATTTAAAAAGTTGATTAAAATAAAACCATCCTTGTTTTACTTTGTAAAACGTGAAAAAAAAAATAAGTGATTTTGTTTTAAATAAATTATTTAGAGGTTAAATATATGAAAATAACATTGCACAAAATGAAACAAAGATTTGAATGTTCTTTTTTCTATATTTAATTTCTTAAGGTCAGCATACAGGGAGTTTTTCTTTTAAGTGCACACATTTCAATAACAGCGTTGATGCTGTATATCTTTAGATCTTCGTTGTTTTATAACTCTTAAATGAGGATTTTCCACTCCCAGACTAAGCATGAAGTAAAATTTCGAGTTTAGAAAAGCCCTTTGAAAATTTGTCGAGGGTCGCGCAGCGACCCGAGACAAATTTTCTGGGCTTTTCTAAACTCGAAATTTTACTTCATGCGCCACGCGTATACAGCACTGATTTCAAGTGAGGTTCAAATATACATAAAGTTCACAATATTTTATTGTTTTATACGCGTGGCGCATAAAGTAAAGTTTTGAACAAATGATAAATTTGCTGGGCTTTTCTAAACTCGAAATTTTACTTCATGCGCTACGCTTATAAAACACTAAAATATTGTGAAATTTATGTATATTTGAACCTCACTTAAAATCAGTGTTTTATACGCGTAGCGCATAAAGAAAAATTTCGAGTTTAGAAAAGCCCAGAAAATTTATCATTTGTTCAAAATTTTACTTTATGCGCCACGCGTATAAAACAATAAAATATTGTGAACTTTATGTATATTTGAACCTCACTTGAAATCAGTGCTGTATACGCGTGGCGCATGAAGTAAAATTTCGAGTTTAGAAAAGCCCAGAAAATTTGTCTCGGGTCGCTGCGCGACCATCGACAAATGTTCACGGGGCTTTTCTAAACTCGAAATTTTACTTCATGCTTAGTCTGGAAGTGGAAAACACACGATTAAAGCTTTAAATCGAACTCTTAAAAAAAACAACGAATTACTAATGATTTAAAGAAAAATTAGCTGAATTTGGAATACGTATATTTAAAGCTTTAAATTGAACTCTTAAAAAAAAAACAACTAATAACTAAAAATTTAAAAGAAAATTAGCTGAAATTAGAATACGTATATTTATAGCTTTAAATTGAACTCTTAAAAAAAAACAACGAATAACTAAAGATTTAATCAAAATAAGCTCAATTTGGAATACGCATATTTTAAAGAAAAACTCCCTGTACAGTTTTAAGTGCATGGATCAAACAGCTCTTACTTCTTTTCGGTTAGTCTCTTTTACCTAAATACTGTTAACTAACCCTCTCTAGCCCCCTCAATTCCCTTCAAATCTCCACAAAACCGAAACTGCTTAATCCCATCCACGACCACTCGAGCTGATGAAACTCTTTAATTAAAACAAGACAATTTCACGTCTCCCGTTTTATGCAAATACTCCCCGTTCCAGCCTTCTTTTGAAATTCGTCCTCTTCCTCTGGCACAGAATAGATTCTCATGTAGATGCGGTTAAAGGTTGAGAGTTGTGGTCATACTCGATTTACACTCGAGCCCCGGCAAACACTCGAATTCCCACCCACCCACTATTATGCAAGGCGAATTGTAAATTTCCATCACACACAGAAATTACGTTTGTTTGGGAAATCATTGACGTGTACTTGAAATTTAAAAAAATGGATTTAGGTAGGGGGAAACAGCCACTTGGGTTTAATTGAAAGTTTCGCGGAGGAGGAAGTGTAATAGTGATAAAATTAAAGAAGGAAGGAAGTGTATTTCTTCTAAACGGTTAGTTTTGGAATAAATTCCACCATTTAATTAAATCTCGGTAGTTTTCGTGGGTAGAAAAGCGGGTGTTTTTCTTTTGTGTGCGTGTGCAGATTTCCAGGAAAGCGTGTGGCGTATGCTTCGGATGAAAAATGCAGATTATAATTTAAATTTTAACAAGTTTGCTTTCAATTATCTGGCCACTGAGGTAAAATGAAAATGATACAGTGGTGAGCTAATATCAGTAGATTATATATCTATTTGAGTTCAGCTTTTTACAGGGGCGACACATTTGCGGCCCATATAAACTATAATCATAACTTTTCTAGAGAAAATATTCAATACGCTCAATCATAAATTTTAATAAATTCTTACTTGTTGCGTTCAAAGCATTTCATTTAGTTGACTTTGAAACTGAGAATGTCGACCGCATCAGACGGTTCCATGCTAATAACTTAAGTTCCGCACTTCCGTGAAATATGACGATGCGAATATAGTGGCTTCTACTCAACAGTTAATTAATTATTCGCTGTATAAACATATCTCCACTAACATCAATATAATACAAAACTAAACGTGCATTGTTCTAAAAGCTTTGATCATTCACACAAAACTAAACCGCAATTATAATAATACAAGACTTCTTTGTGTTAATAGAGAAGTAGTCAAAATACGTTGTCAGGATATTAAGCTTATGTATTTTGTTTGAACAATGTAAAGCATTTTTAATACAAACCAATTTTTTTTTTTAATAAACACGATTTACTTTGGTTATTCTAATTTTAATAATAATAATAATAATATATTTATTAACGAAAATCCATTTTGGCAAGTATAATAACAAACATTTGAAATAAAATAAATTCAAGCAAATAAATACAAAGTAAAAGGAAAGACCATAAAGAAAAATTTACGATAAAGAAAAATTGAGTTTGTCAATAGGTTGCAGAATATTTACAAAAATATAAAAACGAATTGCTATCTCTGCGCCATCTCGTACCCCAAAACACACTACCAGCAAAAATTGACCCTCTTAAAATTACAATTATTTAAGAAATGCATTTATAACTAAATATACGAGGTGTGGAAATTAAGTGATGAGACTGATTTTTTAAATTAGTTTTATTCGAATAAAATTACAATTGAATGTTGTCTCCTTCAAAGTAATTATTCCCTTGGGAAGCCACACAGCGTTGGAGACGTTTCTTCCACTCCTCATAGCAGTGCTGGAACTCGGATACTGGGATAGCCTTCAGCTGGTCGGTTACAGCCGTTTTAATGTTTTAGAGTGTCCCAAAATGACGTTCCTTCACTTAATTAAACACAGTTATATTCCTTTCTTCACTTTTATTTTTCTTGCTAGATGTACATTTCGGGTACTAAGTACCCATTATCAATAGCTAACTGAAAGTCCCTTCAGATGAATTTTCAATTTAGGGAATAGGAAAAAGTCAGCAGGACTCAACTCAGGTGAGTAAGGAGGCTGAGGAGCCACAGGAATATTTTTATTGGTCAAAAACTGGTTTATTGATACTGCTGTGTGACACGGCGCATTGTCATGATGCAGGATCCAATTGTGCTTGATGTGTGATCTCACACGGATGATCCTTTTTCGGAGTCTTTCAAGAACCTCGCGGTAAAAGTGTTGATTTACTGTTTGGCCTTGAGGCTCTTTGTGGACGATTCCCTGGCTATCAAAGAAACAAATCAGCTTGCATTTAATTTTTGATTTGCTAATTCTTGCTTTTTTGGGCCTTGGAGAGCCTGGCGTGCACCATTGCATGCTCTGGCGTTTTGTTTCCGGGTCGTATTCAAACACCCAACTCTCGTCACCAGTGATGACATGTTCCAAAAAATATGGATCATTTTCAATCGATTCCAAAAAGTCAAGGCACCTTTCCCTTCTAATGTCCTTTTGTTCCTGCAAAAGGTTTTTTGGAACCATTTTCGCGCAGATCTTTCTCATCCCCAATTCATTGGTCAAAACGTGATGAACGGTGGTGTGACTCAAATTCAATTGTTCCCCCATCATTCTGATTGTTAACCGACGATCTGAACGCACAAGTTCCCGGATTCTGTCGACATTTTCATCGGTTCTTGCTGTTGCAGGCCTTCCGCTGCGTGATTCATCTTCCATCGACTCGCTTCCTTCTGAAAATGCTTATGGGACGGGAACTTCGATTACCCTGCGATTTAAAGTTTGGATGTCCACCTGGAACGGACGAGGCAGGAGATGATTATGTAAGCGAATTGCGCCGAAGGATAAACAAAATCCATGAACAGGTACGGATAAGCATTCAGAGAGCAAGCGACAGGATGAAAGAGGCTTACGATATTAAAGCCGATAAAAATGGATATCAACCTGGGGACTTGGTTTGGTTATACAACCCACAGGTTATTCCCCGAAACTACAGACCTCATGGGAGGGGCCGTACACCGTAATAGACAAAATTAATGACATACTGTTCAGGATCCAGAAGTTGCCAAAAGGAAAACCTAAAGTAATCCATTTCAATCGCCTCACCCCATACACTGGAGCAGTACAATCATAATTTCGGGACGAAATGATCTTAAAGAAGGGGGCAGTATAACGAATTTATTAGGGAGTACGGAAATCAAGGGGTTTGGGGATAAATAAAAAAGGGGCAGTTGACAGAAGTCAGAAAACAAGAAAACACGGACGGATAATCGTTCTAACATTTTTGTATTTTATAGCTGTGAATAAACAGTTTCTTTAGTTTACCACCGGGGCTTTTATTCACACCTCTGCGAATCCACAGGAAATTTGTTACAATACGTTGTACATTTTCCGACACTTGGTGTATTAGAAGAAATTAATTTTAAGCTTTAAACAAGTGTTTTCCACTCCCAGGTTAAGCATGAAGTAAAATTTCGAGTTTAGAAAAGCCTGAAAATTTGGCTCGGGCGCGTAGCGAAGCGAAGCGACCAAGCCAAATTAGGCTTTTCTAAACTCGAAATTTTACTTCATGCGCCACCGCTACAAAACACTGATTCAATGTGAAGTTTGCGGTGTGTTTTAAACTTCGTAATATGTCAGTATTTTGTACCGGTGGCGCATGAAGTAAAATTTCGAGTTTAGAAAAGCCTGAAAATTTGGTTTGGCCGCTCCGCGCTTCGCGCTACGCGACCAAACCAAATTTTCAGGCTTTTCTAAACTCGAAATTTTACTTCATGCTTAGTCTGGGAGTGGAAAACACTCGTTTTAAGTTTTGAATTGAACTTTTTAAAAAAAACAAGGATCATTTAAAGATTTACGGCACACACGCTATAATTAGGACTTAAAAGAAAAACTCCCTGTTTGTACAATTTGTACTGAAATAAGTTGAGGCGTTGATTGCAATTGGCTATAATTTTTAATGGTCATACCTAAAAATTAAAGGTGTATTGAATGCTTTGGTTTGAGAAATCGAGCATACGAAAATAAACATTGAAACTGTTCGGAGTTACATAAAACTCTCTGTATGTCAATTGATGAAATGATGGTACCTTTTAAAGGACGCTCATCATTGAAACAATACTTACCAAAAAAGCCCAAAATATTGGGGATGTAAAATATTGGTCCGGGCAGGCACATCTGGATATGTGTATTGTTTTGAAATATTTCAAGGTATTTCTGGTAATAGGCAAGATATTTCTGAAATTGGTGCAGCCGGGGATGTCGTGAAAAGATTATGTCATGATATTGAAAACAAAAATTACAAAATTTATGCCAATAATCTATTTTCAAATATCCCTTTAATAGATGCGTTAACGCAGAAAAAATTTGATATACGGGAACAATGCGATCAAATAGGTTGAAAGGAGCTGACAAAATTTTGAAATCAGAGAAGTTATTGAAAAAAGATGGTCTTGGAAGTTATTCGTTTGCAACATCTGATAATAACATCACAGTGGTAAGGTGGCACGACAATAACTTAGTACACACAGTATTCAACTACGCAGGAGTATTCCCAATCGATACTGCTGAAAGATTTTGCCGCAAAGAAAAACAACGAATACAAGTTCCTCGACCTGCCTTAAACCATCGAAAAACCTGGGCTCTTGACAAAACACTGTCTCCGTAGGCCTGCTGAAGTTTTGCAAAAGTTTCTGTTGCACTGTACCCAAGTCTCAATCAAAACCTGATAGCACACCGTTGCTCGAAATTAATATCACTCATTTTTAGAACGCACTTCAAAATACGGTTTCGCGAGAACAATGACTACGCACAGCGTAATGACTCGATCAAGTTCAAACTTGTACTGAACGCCTATCGCATGTCCATCTGTCACCCCTCCAAGCCACGTGCTTCCAGTGTTGCCGTATCGAACGCTATGCTGCCAATCTCATCACTTAATTTCCACACCTCGTATATCCTAACAAAAATCATCTCAATTTATTTTCTTTTAAAAAATATAAAAACGAAATAAAATTAATATCGACTTTCTGCAATAATTTAGTCCCATTGAGACAAGTCTCCAGATATTCATTGAAACAACTACTTCTCAAGCTAATACCCCGACAAATATTGAATTATACAATGATTATTTCAGTTACACGACAGATTTACAGTTCTATGCATAATTTATACCAAAATACAATATCAGGTCAAATTATTCTCTCACCAAACTAAATGAACCAACAGGAAATTGAAATAAATTAAGAAAATCGAGATTTAGTTGTTTCAATGAATATTTGGAGACTTGTCTCAATGAGTATGCAGAAAGTCGATATAAGTTTTAGTTCGTTGTTATATTTTTAAATGAAAATAAATTGAGATGATTTTTGTTAGCATATATGTTTAGTTGGAAATGCATTTCTTAAATAATTTTAATCTTAAGAGGGTCAATTTTTGCTGGTAGTGTGTTTCTGGGGTACGAGATGGCGCAGAGATAGCAAAATTGCTGATAGTAGTTTTGACTATGTATTGGTTTATAGTGCCTGTCGAATTTTATTACAACGACTAATAAAAATTATGAGTGCGGAGAGCCTTGTTTGTTGTTTGTTTGTTTAGATAGCGCCGGGCGAATGAATGTGTATTAAATTTCAGTAGACAAGTAAACTGGATAAATAGATATTCACGATTTTAATTTCAATCGACAAACTTCTAACTATTTTTGCTTGTCTCATTTCCAATACTTACTTTTATTATATAATTATGAATTTTATTATATAATTATGAATTTTGCTGACACATTTTCATTTATATGTATTACCTTGTAATTACTTATTTCTTGAAAATAAATTACTATTATTATTACAATTATAAATATATATATAATATATAGAGGGAGTTTAGAGGGGGCTTTTCTAAACTCGAAATTTTACTTCATGCTAAGTCTGGGAGTGGACAACACTCGTTTAAAGCTTCAAATTGAACTTTTAGAAAAAACAACGAATATGTAAAGATAAACAACAAATAGGCGAAATTTGAAATACGTATAATTTCAAATTTCGCCTATTTGTTGTTTATCTTTACATATTCGTTGTTTTTCTAAGAGTTCAATTTGAAGCTTTAAACGAGTGTTGTCCACTCCCAGACTAAGCATGAAGTAAAATTTCGAGTTTAGAAAAGCCCCGTGAAAATTTGTCGAGGGTCGCGCAGCGACCCGAGACAAATTTTCTGGGCTTTTCTAAACTCGAAATTTTACTTCATGCGCCACGCTTATAAAACACTAAAATATGGTGAAATTTACGTACATTTGAACTTTACCTGAAATCAGTGTTACACACGTGGCGCATGAAGTAAAATTTTGAGTTTAGAAAAGCCCAGAAAATTTGTCTCGGGTCGCTGCGCGACCCTCGAAAAATTTTCACGGGGCTTTTCTAAACTCGAAATTTTACTTTATGCTTAGTCTGGGAGTGAAAAACACTCGGTTAAAGCTTCAAATTGAACTATTTAAAAAAACAACGAATATCTAAAGATTTACAACAAATAGGCAGAATTTGAAATACGAATACTTTAATGAAAAACTCACTGTATAATAATAATAGAATTTAATGTCTTTATCTAAAATGTTATGCTCTGTCCATAGTGCGAAAACCATGAAAAAGTAATGAAAAGTCATGGTAAAAATGTTTAAATTTGCCAGAATTTTGAAAAAATCAAAAATTCAAAGAGATGTTTAGGATATCTTACAAATTTAAATCATTTTTATATTCTACAATTATGACTTAATCAGAGGCCGAATCAATGATTATTGGTTAATTAAAGTTAATCATTCGGGGTGCAAATGGGCCTAAGTATCTTATTTGTGTAACTAATTAGGGTGTTTTTACTAAGTTTCTATTTGAAGATAGAATTATTGCTGAATAAATATCTTGACAAACATTACAATATATTTGAGTGGTTTCCGGAATTGGGACATTTGTCTAAGCGGAGTTTCAGGCTGTATACTTGTCAATATCGGGACTTCATCTTTCAGGGGAGTTTGCACTGCTCGAAATTACTTGCTTGTGGATTTCGAGGGTGGTTTCGTTGTTATTGAATGCTTAAATATATTCACGGAGGCAATATGGTGACGATTAATTGCCGGCTTTCGCACTTACACACCCAACCCAAATCTACAAATAAATTGGCTGTACATTTTCAAGCTTCGTTAATTAATACTAATTCTTTACAAGCCTTAACAGATGTTATATGCCGACCATTTCATTACTAGCAGACATCGCGTATCTATTTAATCACCTCGTAAGTAATAACATCTTGATCACGTACTAGTTTTATTTTTGGGGATTTGCGTGGGTGCATTAAATATTCTAAGCCTCAAGCATCCCTTATTTAATACGGTTGTGTTTATTACTGTGAACCCGCAAGTACACGTGCAGCCCTAATTATAAATTCAATGGGTATACCTTTCAGGTACCTCAAAACCGATGTGAATGTGACAAGAAGGGTACGACCCTTCAGACACGCCTACATCAAAAACTGTAAAGCTGATTGATAGATACATGTCTCCACCTCTAGTTTTTAACATCTGTTCTCAATAGAAAATAAGCATTCAAAACTTACTCTTGATTTAAAAACGAAAGACAGAGCAAGTTAAAGTGGTGTTAAGACAACAATCGTGTCTAGCTATTTCCAGTCAATCATTGAATCGCGCTATTCTCTTAAAGTAAAACTCCGCGATAAACATCTAAGTACTAGTTCTAAAAATAACTTCAACTTGCTGCGATCTACATTACGTATTCCGAATATTACCTGTAAAGAGACTGTAGAATTCGTTGTGAACTTTATGTAAATTTAAATAGTTTTTAATTTGTATTATTCTTGTTTAAATATAACTGTGTATTTATTAATTGATACTCAAGAGTAATAAGAGAGAAATGTTTAATTGTTTTTCCTTTTGAATGTTTTTTTTTTAATAAATCGTTTTCTGTGTTGTATTCCTGGGATTTTTGACTATTCGAAAATTAAACACAGTGGTCCACTTTAAACAACAAATATATTGTATTTTCGAATAGTCAAAAATCCCAGGAATACAACACAGAAAACGATTTATTAAAAAATAAACATTCAAAAGGAAAAACAATTAAACAATTTCTTCTTATTACTCTTGAGTATCAATTAATAAATACACAGTTATATTTAAACAAGAATAATACAAATTTAAAACTATTTAAATTCGAGAAAATAACGCTTCGACGAATATTTTCGTAATTTTATATATTACAGTTAAATTCCTTTCTTAATGTTTTAATATGTGAAGATAAGAATATAACTCAGTATTTTTTTCCAAAATAAGTAGATATAAAACATATGCAACATACCTACTTAATAATTGATAGTATCAAGAATAAACAATTAATAAAAGTAGAAAATTGACACAGAAAAAAAATATTTCAAAATTATCTAATGAATAAGTGAACATGTTTTTATTAATCTATCAAAAAATGTAATATTCGATATGTTATTTGTGCTGTGTGGGTTTTAACCTAAGTTGGAAATGTATTGTTTCGAATCAAACATCAGATTCGGTTCGAGAGCCGGCGATAAGTGATTGCGATGAAATTGAAAATACCGTTGGGATAATATCGAGATAGTGGTATTGGATGTGCGGTATTCCAATTCGGAAATGAAAACTTCGAACAAATATTTCCCGACTCACCTACAAATTGGAGTAAATTCCAGTAGCATGTATCCTTTAAACATACTAATAAATAATAGCAATCTAATTCAAGTTTCAATCATAGGTAGATATTTGTATGTAACTAGTGGTCCATCTACTGGTTTCTTTTTTAATCATATGTTGTTTGTACAGTGACAGCTCTTATCCGCTCGAAATCTTGACAGAGAGTCAGTATCATATCTTCGCGGAACCAGATAATTCGCTTTACGCTTTAACAACGTTGGGAAATAATTCAAACTTATTTCCAAAGTCAATGCTGTGTAGCTCGAACAGTGCTTTTATTGATTATTTAATTCAAATCTAAATAACGGATAGTGAATGGTTGTCACTAAGGTCTTTTCGTGAAAACATTCGCTATTCCAAAGGATATGAATTGTTTCCAAACATATTTATGGTTATCAACCGTGTTTGTTGAAATTGTTTTCTTCATTATAAAATTATTGATTAAATATGACAGGTGACAGATTTACACACGCGATAAAAAAAATCGATAAGACGAATTTTGAAAGACGATTTTGGAAAGACCACTGCTCTTTTCAAAATCGTCTTTCAAAATTCGTCTTATCGATTTTTTTTATCGCGTGTGTAAATCTGTCACCTGTCATATTTAATCAATCATTTTATAATGAATCGCTTGGGCAGTAACACAGATCAAAAAATTTATTAATTTTTGAAGAAAACAATTTCAACAAACACGGTTGATAATCATAATTATGTTTGGAAACAATTCATATCCTTTGGAACGTCCACAACTACAAATTGATTATAATTGGCAGATCTGGCGAGTATTTTGAAATTAAGGGCATATAACATGAGCAAACAAGACCATTTTTGTTATTCTATAGCCGCTTTCGACAGCTTTTAATCAGAGGCGGAGTTGTGGTTCAAAAAAAATTAAATAAATGCAAACAATAAAAAAATCTTCTGGGCGCCACTTGGTTTAAAAAATGAACCGTTATCTCTATTCCCCACGTTAACCAAGAAAGTCGGAATAGATAAAAAAAGAAGTCAAATATTTGTTGAATGATGTTCAATAATAATAAGTAATAATTAAACTAAAAAATAATAACCAAAAGAAAACGAAAGAACTATCGAAACAAAAAACTAGTGCACCTTAGTATTAGCTAATTTAACAAGTAAATATCGATTATGTAGTGCTTGAAGAGCGACAAGTACATTTAAATTCACTAAAAAAATTTACGTCAATTTTCCTTTACACTTTTTATATACAAGTAAAATCGCTCACTCTCCCACTTAAATTAAACACAAATAGAAAAATTAACTAATCAATTAAAACCGCCACGAATGTGTCATTTAATAGGCGATATTTATATTGACAGTTTTAATTATTTGACAGAATAAATAACTCAAAATTTATTTAAAAGAATATAAATTTCCAACGGCATTTTGGTTTCACTTATCTGGAATTCTATTTTTCCCGTTGACGGTCTCCCCCTGTCTCGCTTGCTCCTCGTCCAAGAATGTCTAAGACGCCTCCCGATCAGCAATAAAACAGCCACCACCATCAGCAGTCAAAATATCGAACAGCACCCTCTCTCTCGAAAAAGAACCAAATCCCAGAACTGCACGATTATAAATTTAGCAGGATCACAATATTTGTATTGCACCCTTTTACTTAATCAACGAGGCTTAAAAGTCGAAATTAAACTTTAGTCACAACTTCTTATTCAAAAAGAGAAAAAAAAAACACGGCAGCTAAGAAACCACAGATTTGAGAAAACGTTAAGAAAAATACGATCTGTTACCTTTAGATGTAGTTCGGCCTCTTTTAAATATATTCTTAATGTAAACTTCGGTGGACGGATCACTAAGATAGTTTAAAGATTTTCGTTACTCCGCACACAGCACGTGTTGTTGCTTTTTTTTAACTCTCTGAGCACACAGCTCCGCACAGATCAAGCTTCAGACACCAAGTCAATTTATCCAGAGATTAATAAAATCCAACGCCCCCTATTCGAATTAAACAAATTATTGGCAATTTCGAACTGTAGCAAATTATGACGTACCTACACGACCTCTTCTTCGTTCGATAAAATAGCCACGATGAGAAATAATTCCGACCAGTTTCGAAACAGAAGCACAGCAAGTCAAACCCCACTTCTACATGATTTATAAAAGTAAAGAATGATACAGTCGGACTAAAGATCAACAAACGCAAATCCGCCCGACGAAATTCGATAAGTGTGAATGCTCCCTAACAAATGGTAATTGGCAGTTAAGTAAAACAGTGACATCTACACCAAAATCTAGTGGAGCTATGTGAAATATTTCCTATCCAGCATTTTCCGAAATTATTCATAATCGCCAGGAACAACAACAATACCATTTTACAAAAATTCAGAGAACACTTCCACTTTGAGGTTACTGATTTTAAAATTTGTCACCTCTTTATCCATAATGCCGCGAACGGATTTCTCCTAAATGCAACGCCCTCAATCAGTTACATATTTATGTTTGAAGTTACGCAACAATCAAGGACTCTCTATTTAAGCAATTGTGGTGGAATGTGAGTAATTAAATAAACAATTTGATTAAAAATTTATATTGTTTACATTTTGGTGATAATTAGGTTGCCTATGTTAATTTATGGTTCTTGATTTTTATTTGATTTAATTATATTTATCTATTATTTTAATAAGTTATTTTATATTCTAAAAAGAAACTGAGAGTGGAAAACGCTACAATTCAATTGCATTAAATAATCATACAAATACCACTTGTTGTTTGAAATGCTTGTCGAGAAAGACTTTGTTTTTGTACACTCAAGCTTAGTTTTCTTAAGCAATTCAACTCGATAAAATTGTCAGAAAAAGTCCTCGCTCTACGAGCTCGTGCCTTTTTCAGAGACAGTGTCATCTCGTTTCATTCAGAGAGTGACAGTTTCGTGCAGATTTTGGAGCGGTGACATCATTGGCCCATTTTTCTTTGAAAATGCGGTTGGAAATGCTATCTTGGTAAACGGTAAGCGCTACAGAGGTATGATAATTTTTTGGGGCCGGAAATTGAAGACATGGTCTTGGACGATCTTTGGTTTCAGCAGGATGGCGCGCCATGCCACACAACCCATGCCACAATCGATCTTATGCGCGCCAAGTTTCGTAATCGTGTTATCAGCCGTCTTGGCGATGTCCGAGGTTGCCAATCTCGGAGCTGCGATTTCACGCCGTTAGACTTTTTTTGTGGGGTGCCGCGAAGGACCGATGTTATGAGAACAAGCCATTAACGATTCAGGCCCTTTAGGAGAATATCGAGCAAGCCATTCGTAAGATAGTGCCAGAAACCGTCACCAAGGTCTTGAAAAATTGGGTTGACAGGATGCGCTACTGCGAAGCCAGCCGCGGCAGCCATATGAAAGAAATTGTGTTCCATAAATAATGGGAATGTTTGGTCTTTCAAATAAACCAATAATATTCGGACAAAAATTGAATTTTATTCGTTTTTTTTTTTAATTAAAAAAGTTAGGCTGCGAGCCGTCGCTGGGGGGAGGTAAACTACTTACTCCAAGTCACATTCTATAAGTCTATAGTACTATTTACCTCTCGATAGAAAAAAAATCATGATTCCAACAGTATAAAAACGTATTTACAAAAAGATGATTTAGTGTAGTTTAGTACAGATATAAAAAAATAAATCTTTAAAATCTTAATAATACTAGAAACAATGTTAGGTAGTGATTTTCTCCTCAGATAATTTGTATTACAAAAATTAACTTTAAGCGCTTGGCTCAAGCACAATGTTTACGCTTCAAAAACATTTTATAACTCAGATTATTATTCATTTAATCCTCAATCTACAATATTTTCGATAATTAATATAAAATGGGGATTTTGTAAATCAGAGAGGTACAAATAAAGCTTATCCAAAGGTCGCGCAGCGATCCCCATTGTATCTATAAAAACGACAATGAGGTGTAGATCCAAGACCGTCGAAAATGCCGCTCACACGCTATGGATCTTAAAATGGAAAGAGGCGGAGATTGCGACAAAGATGCGACGGAAACGTCAAAATGTCGCATGAGTAAAAAATCTGCCATCATATTCTTAGATATATCTAAGGCTTTCGATTCCGTTTGGCATCGGGGCCATTTGTATAAATGCAGTATCCTAAACTACCCAACCACCTTGTCAACCAAATCCAAAACTTCCTTTTCAACCGCAAACTGCAAATCCGTATACGACAAACATTATCCTCAATATTCCATCCTGAGCAAGTTGTTCCTCAAGGCATTCCTCCATCTCCTTTACCATACAATATATATTGCCCCGACTTATACCATCCCAATCCCAACTTTATAAACCCAACCTGTTATCCCCTACAATTTGCGGATTACACCGCCTTAATCACCCATTCATCAAGCCTAGCCTCAGCCCTTAACTCCCTCCAAGATTTTATAAGCCAATCAGCTACTTGGTTTTCCAAGTGGAGGCTTAAAATTAATCCCAACAAATCCCAACTATTCTTACCCTACCATCGCATACCGCATAATCCTCTCTCCATAAACTTTAACGGATCTACTATATACTCCTCCCCATTATGTAAATACCTAGGAATCCCGTTAGACCCAAAACTGTCCTTCAAAATATACACCTCCGATATAAAAGAAACATAGTAAAGCGAGCGAAACATTTCCATTGCCTGACATACAAGAATCAAGGAATTAGTTTCAACACCTGTACCAAAATTTATAAAATGATTTGCCGTTCCATCCTAGACTACAGCTCCATCCTTTATATAATTCCATGCAATGTTACCATTAGAACTCTCGAAGTAGCCGAAAGATCCTCCCTTCGTACCCTTATAAAACTTCGACACCCTCAAAATCCCCTCCATAACCCATCCAAAGTACTCCTTTACGAAAAAACCCAAATTACCTCAATAAAACAAAGAATTCGATTTCTCCCAGAAAAATTCGCTCTAGGTGGGTTTTTGTATTTTGGAATGATGTCTTGGTTTCTAGGGATGCACATTTTTTAAGGTGGTCATAATTCGACTCGTAACGAGGTAACGAGTCGAATTATGATCACCTTAAAAAATGTGCATCCCTAGAAACCAAGACATCATTCCAAAATACAAAAACCTACCTAGAGCCTTATAAGAATACATCTCCTCCTTTTATCGTACTTTCCCACGTTGAAATCGACTAAAAAACACACACACACACACACACACACATAGCACAGGGCAGAAAGAACTATGCTCGGTATGTAAGAGAGGAAATTAAAAAAAATATTTGTAAATATATTTATATATTATAAATTGTATTTTATTATAATGTATTTCTTTCTCTTTCAATAAAGATGATATAGTATCGTATGTTCAATAAAAACAACCTCTAGAGTGCCATGATTTTATCTTCTTTAAAATTTCAGTTGGCTACACGCTTTAGGAATGGACATATAAAACGTCAAACATAATAATTATAATGTATAATTTTATAGTTGCCAACCTACAATATTTTCCATGGCACTCTAGAGATTTTATTTTATTGAACATACTATAGTAATGTAAAATAGAGATTCCGTAAATACATTAAATTAACATAAATAAGACACTTAAACTTTGTTTCTATAACTGAGGTTTTTTTATTGTGACTATAGTTTCGACAACTTTAACTTGTCATTATCCGACTACAAGTAATTTAAAAATAACAATTTAGCTGGTATATATACATAAATTACAGTTACAAAATGGCTTTAAAAATGGGGGTGTATATTAGGTCAAGCTGGTCGTTTATTACGGGAATTTCCGGATTAGCGCGCGCTCTGTGTATTTTCAGAGACTCCAGGAGGTCCATCTTACGACCTTTTTCGGCGAAATGGATTACTGAGAGTACATCCTCGTCTAACGTATCATTGTTTTTAATCATATGTCTCGCGAATGACGACTTATCGATCAAGTTAAGCCGAAAAGAGCGAAGATGTTCCTTAAGTCTGATGTTAAAATTACGACCAGATTGGCCAATATACACTCCTTTACAATCACTACAAGTCAGTTTATATATCCCTGATTTATGAGTATTAGGTATTTTTGTTTTCGGATTAAAAATGCAGTATCTAATTCTCTCTCTAATAAACGACCAGCTTGACCTAATATACACCCCCATTTTTAAAGCCATTTTGTAACCGTAATTTCTGTATATATACCTGCTATATTGTTATTTTTAAATTACTTGTAGTCTGATAATGACAAGTTAAAGTTGTCGAAACTATAGTCACAATAAAAATACCTCAGTTATAGAAACAAAGTTTAAGTGTCTTATTTATGTTAATAATGATGTATAATGAAGTAGAAGCCTCAACAGTTAACAGTTACATTAAATTAAATTAACTATATTGGTTTTGTAGATCAAATTCACTTGGTTATTGTTTCACATATATGCATTTCATTTCTTTACTAGATTCGGCTTAATGCCATTATCAAGAATGCTGTACAAATGGGTTTGTTTAGGAATATATACATATATAGTTTCTTTATATTTATATTTAGTGGCGCAGCCAGGATTTTCAGTCCACCCCCTCTAAGCTGGGTCTCTGTTCATATTATAAATTACAAGAAACTTTCCTTTAAAATCCTTTAAACCAGTTGGATAAAAACTGCTTTATCTCCACAAACGCACGCACACCTATTTTTTACCAATAAAAATCCTAAACATCAAAAGCTTAACACCCAAAGTTACATTACACACGCAGAAACACATTTGAGGTAGCTTGATAAATACGATTGTTTACAAGAGAAGCCGCATATCGGGAAAAGCCGTACAAATGTTCTCAATTATCCGGCAGTACAAGTGACATTGATAAATTTATGCAAATCCTCAGCCCGCCGTGCGATATCAACAAATTTATCTGAAACGGCAAAAGGCGGCGTTGGAAAGAGATTGCCTCTCATAATCTACATGTCATAAAAATTCATGACTCGCGCCCCTGAATCAGAATTCTGAATCTCAACCTCTCTCTGTGTCTATCAATTAATTAAATAATTAATAATATACATTTACATTTATTACGCAAATCTCCATTTAACAAAGAAAATACAAAACTTAATACAGGATTATTAATAAAGTAGGAACAGATTTGAAACAATTATTTGTTTCAAACTACAAAAGGTAGAACCATAATTCCTACGTTCCTGGACAGACAAAAGTTTAACATTTGAACAGTCCAGACAGAAGTTCCAACCACGGCCGCATTGGCGCTGGAACTTGTCATGTTGATTATTTGTAGTAAAATACCAACACAACAAGAAAAAGCATTTTGTGTGCTGCAGTTAGCAAAACTAGAGTCAATTATTGAATTATGAACTGTGGAGGCTTCTACTTCGTTATACATGTTAATTCAATGAAATAAAACACTTTAACTTTGTTTGTATAACACACTATTGACTCTGTTTGATAATGGCAAGTTAAATTGCCGAAACTGCAGTCACGAAAATAAAAATAGTGTGTTATACAAACAAAGTTAAAGTGTTTTATTTCATTCAATTATTGAAGTTCAACGTGCTTTTTGCCGTCAGTTTAATAACCGACCGGCCTTGTCATGAGCAGATTTACCAGTGGCATCGACAATTAGTAGACGATGGTTGCATCTGCAAGCAGAAATCACGGGATGTCTATGCACATCGAATGAAAATGTCGAGAGTATTCGTACAGTTTGCGAAAAGGAGCCCAAAAACCTTTATTGAATTGTTGAAGCTGTGAATTTGATAACTAGAGACCGGCTGATTCGTGTGTGGCAAGAAATGAGCCACCGTTTTGATATTTGTCGTATAACATATTCTGGTTATATTGAATGCATAAAAATTGAACTTTTCTCTTTCCAGGCAAGTTGGAATGGTATTTCTATCTTTTGTAGTTTGAAAGAAATAGATGTTTGAAATCTGTTCCCCTGTACCCTATACAATTACATGTGAAATAAAAAAAAACTAATTGTTTTTATCAGGTGTGCATTTGAAAACCCGATTAAGAAGGCGTTGCTTGGGGCCTAGGTGGCCGAGTGGGTAGAGACCCTGCCCACAGACCAAGAGGTCGCGGGTTCGAATCCCGTCCAGTGGAATAATTTATGAATAATAAATTATTCCATCCGGGTCCATGGATGTAGTGTGAATGTATTGTGGCGTCCAAATGATTTAAATAAGTGTGTATGGAATCAGTTCAATTATATAGAAAACAATACAATGGTAGATGGCTGTATGGCAAAAGCCGAGGCCAAAAGAAAAAGGCGTTGCTTTTTTGATAGAAGGAAATAGAACGATAAAGTGAATCTCAATATCTCCCTGTGTCTATCAATTAATTAATTAATTAATAATATACATTTACATTTATTATGGAAATCCCCATTTTACAAAAAATTTACAAAACTAAATACAATTACATGTGAAATAAAGACAATATAATTGTTTATATCAGGTGCTCATTTAAAAACCTTCATGTTTGGGTTTTTAAATGAGCACCTGATACAAGGCGTTGCTTTTTTGATAGAAGAAAATGCAACGAAAACGGGAAGTCGCAGCTTAATTTACGTTTTGTCATACCTGACATAAATGTCAGATTGTGTAAATCAGCAGCTCGTTAATTTGCCTTGTTCTTATAGTCGTTGTGTTGTTTCTTCTTATTTCGTGTGAGTAGCCATTAAAATACCGAATGAAATAAAAATAAAACTTTAAAAACTGGTTTAGATTAACATTGACAAGAGCGACTGACAAATTTACGTACGGCCTACTTCACAATGTTTTGTAAATTTCATACTAACTTGATCGGGTTTTTAACTGAACACCTTATATTGTTTGTTCAATAAAAACAAACCTCTAGAGTGCTATCGTATAATTTCACAACTTCAGTTTTGGGCTGAAGGGTTGTGATGCGCGTATACAGGCGCGTACACTAATTATTTATTTTACTGATCTGCGGACCCCGCTGGAAAGTAGTGTTTTGAGGGTGACTTACCCCGGTTTTGTGTTATGTGAGCTTCGGTGGTTGGATGACCCAAAGACACGATAATGTTTTTAAGTTGGAGTTGTATTCTAACGAACATACTCCCGATGCACGCGTCCCACACGACTTCTTTTCTGCAAGTGGCGCTATGAGCGTCACCCCTTACACGCGCACTTTCCAAGCGCGCGAATAATCAAAATATAAATCAAATATTCTACATTTGGTCCTCTTCACGGGAATTAAACAAAACCGAAAAGCTATGATGTGAAATTTTAAATTTTTAAATTTATGTTGGCTGCACGCTTTAGGAATTGACGTATAAAACGTCAGACAGAATAATTATCAATATGATTTTAGAGTTGCAAACCTACAATATTTTTTATGGCACTCTAGAGGAGGACCCGATCAAAACATCCACACAGTCTCTCTGAAGAATGCCTAAAAATGAGATTTTGAAGAGCAAAGATTACTGGTACAAAATTAATTCTATTGTTTAAGCAAAGTGAGCTTTGAAAACAAAACCAACACGATTGCTTTTAAAGAAAATATTTAGAATTCGCGAAACATTAACCCATTAACGGCCGAGCAATTATAGAGTTGACTTTAAAAGTTGATTTTTGGTAAAATTCTGCAATTCTCTTTATGATTTCTATGAATAACTTATTATTAACTTTTTCGATTATTACTCATTAAAAAAATACATCAGTGCGTTTCTAACTTCACAATATTTTCCAAGCAATTATAGAGTTGACTTTAAAAGTTGATTTTTGGTAAAATTCTGCAATTCTCTTTATGATTTCTATGAATAACTTATTCTTAACTTTTTTGATTATTACTTATTAAAAAATACATCAGTGCGTTTCAAACTTCACAATATTTCAGTGTTTTATACGCGTGGCGCATGAAGTAAAATTTCGAGTTTAGAAAAGCCCCGTGAAAATTTGTCTCGGGTCGCTGCGCGACCCTCGACAAATTTTCTACGCGGGGCTTTTCTAAACTCGAAATTTTACTTCATGCTTAGTCTGGGAGTGGAAACACTCGTTCTAAACTTCACATTGCACGTTTTTATAAAGAAATCGATTAATGACTGAAAATGTACAGTGTATACATTTTGCATATTTAAAAGAAGAAATCACAGTATGTAGAATGTTTCTTTTAAATAAGCAAAATGTATACTCAGTAAATTTTCAGGCATTAATCGGTTTTTTATAAAAACGTGTGATATAAAGTTTGGAACAAGTGTTTCCATTCCCAGACTAAGCATGAAGTAAAATTTCGAGTTTAGAAAAGCCCCGCGTAGAAAATTTGTCGAGGGTCGCGCAGCGACCCGAGACAAATTTTCACGGGGCTTTTCTAAACTCGAAATTTTACTTCATGCGCCACGCGTACAAAACACTGAAATATTGTGAAGTTAAAAATACACTAATGTATTTTTTTAAATAAGTATTAATCGAAAAAATGTAATTACAAAATACTTACATTTTTCTCCATACATTTTCAAGTCAGGTCAATTAATATAATAAATAAAATTAACTCATTTAGTAATTTGATTAACGAAAAATTTATAATGTTGCGTGTATGCACCAATGGCGCTAAATGGGTTAAGCACACTATTTTTGATGAAAAATTCATATTTTAATGGAGAAACTGCAAAATATTACAGGTATTTAAATTTATAAAAAATATCCACTGAGCAATAAACAAGCAAATAACGTTATATTAACATTACAATGTTAATATAACGTTATTTGCTTGTTTATTGCTCATTAAACGTTGTTTTAATGTTGATGCAACATTACTTAAATGGGTTTGTTCAGTGGGTAGTACATACGAATAAATATCGTATTTTCAATAAAAAAAAACTACTAGAGTGCCATTATTTTATCTTTTTTGTAATTTAAGTTGGCTACACGTTTTAGGAATTGACATATAAAACGTCAGGCATAATAATTATAATGTTGCTAACCTACAATATTCTCCATGGCACTCTAGAGGTTTTATTTTATTGAACATACGATACTTTAATTGTTTACTTAAAATAAATTATCAAAATTATACCAAACAAGTACATAGAAGACCAGCATTACGGCTGGCAAAACTAGTTCTGTAAGTCCCATTGTTGTCAGAAGTGTTATTGGATCATTAAAACAGTCAAAATGTCGAGATATATACGGTATGAATTCACACTTGTTGTTGGGTATGCTGGATGTAATTCTTCTTCCATTAACAAAATTACTAAATCTCTGTATTGATTCTTCTGTTTTCCCTATATGTTTACAACGCGCATCAGTGATCCCAGTTTTCAAGAGAGGTGATAAATCAATATGCAACAACTACAGACCCATCTCTATTTTGCCAGTACTATCTAAAGTGTTCGAAAAGATTTTATTTCAACAGATAATTAGTTTTATTGATGAAAATTCAATTCTCCATATCAATCAGTATGGCTTTCGCAAGGGTAGATCCGTGGGAGGTGCAATCACGGCTCTAGTAGAGCAAATATATAATGACTTTGAAAATCGTTCTTCCTCTATCGCAACCTTTTTAGACCTAAGCAAGGCATTTGATTGCATTTCCCACGAGATCCTCTTGCGTAAGCTTTACTATTACAATTTCCACCCAAATAGTTGCCGTCTAATTAATTCTTATTTAAGTTATCGACACCAACAAGTAATCATTAATAATAAAAGATCGACTGAATTGAAAGTAAACCATGGTGTACCACAGGGCTCCATACTAGGTCCATTAATATTCTTATTATATATTAATGATTTAGCATTCCAACTTAAAAAATCAGAAATAATATTATTTGCGGATGACACCACTATTAAAAGTTCAGCTTCCAACGATTACGATGTTAATCGAATTAACAACGAGTCAATTGATCACGTGTCTAAATGGTTTGCTGCCAATGCTTTAAGCATGAACTCAGATAAGACCGCAAAGATATCATTTTCACTAAAGAACAATATTCCCACTAGTAGCGTTAAATTTCTTGGGCTGCACATCGATAATAAACTAAATTTTTCCGAACACGAAAACGCAACAGCTGCAAAACTATGCAAGGTATTATTTTTGCTAAGGCAGCTGGCAAGTCAAATTCCTGTATATGCGTTAGTCCAGGTATATTATGCACTTTTCCACAGTCATCTTAAAAATGGATTGATAACATGGGGGCACGCGGGAATTACAGTACGCCTTTTTCGTCTACAACGCAAAGCGATTAGAATCATTGGTAGATTGTCTTTCCAGGAAGATTGTACAGAAACTTTTAAAGCATTAAATATTCTTACCTTGCCATCATTGTTTATATTAGAATGCTTAATGCACGTAAGAACACATCTGCATTCTTATGGAACTCGTAGAGAGATCAGTGGGCGAAATACTAGATCCGACATATTATTAGATATACCAAAGCTGAGATTAACTAAGTCGCGCACTGGGATTTCCTATTTTGGGCCTAAGCTCTACAATGCCTTACCAGAAGTATTAAAGTCTCTGCCACCTATTCAATTTAAAAACAGAATAAAACATTTTCTTGCACGAACCTGCGTTTATAGAATTTACGAATTTTTAAATAGTGACATGTCAACCATCTGACTTATTTGTCTGTTAACAAGTTAGTGAGATGTGTATTATATTTATGTATGACTTAATTTATTTTGTCAACTTTGATTTTACTTGGAACTTTATATTTAATGTATGTATATTTCATGTATTTGTCAATTTATAGCTTAAGCTTTTTATTATATTATGTATTTTACTCGTGTAAAAGCTTTATGTTATAGCACAAATATATTACTTATTACTTATTACTAGTGTGGATCTCTTAATAGGGTCCCCTGTAGAGGTTTTTTTTAATTGAACATACGATATTAATCTGCATGTTATAAAAATTCATAAATCGCATCGAATTTGAATCCTGAACTTCAACCTGTCTGTGTCTATCAATTAATTAATTGTTTATACACATTTCATGGAAAATTAATTATCTGCTTTGGACGCGGAAAGCTGGATTTGTTGAATTCAGTTTGCATAATTATTGGTATTAATGTTAATGATGCCCGGGGATTACATATGAATTGTAACGTTTGTATGCATTGCGTTTAATTTAATTTGTACACAACTGGATTTAGAAAAATTGTAATTCAATCTGTTGAAATTGAATTGAATGCTTTAGTTTATTAAAAACAGTTTTCAGCAATTAATAATAATAATAATAATAATAATAATAATAATAATAATAATAATAAATTGTCTTTATTCAACTGAAAGAAAATACAAAGTAAACAAAAACAAAATACAGGCGAAGTTCAGCGATAGCTTAAAAAAAACTATTTCTGCTCTTCCTCTTAACCTGTCGGGGAAAAAAGAAATATATATATCGTTAAGAGTGCTTATTACAGATTTTTTTTTCAATGTTCGTTCTAGAAATTAACTATTTTATAACAAAAAGAAAAAAAAATAATGACAATAATTAAACTAAGATTCTATGGGGAAAACTTATTACATAATATATATTTTTTCATTGCTTGTTTGAAACTATTGTTTGTGAGATTTTTGGGTAGATTCGGTATGGAATTATAAATTTTGTAAATACTAAATGAAAATGATCTTAGAAAAAATGATGTCTTATGTTTAGGTGGAGAAATCCTGCCTCTAAATCTCACATTATTGGTATGAACGTCAGACCGATATATAATTCTGTCATAAAGATAGGGAGGATGGCGCGTCTGAATAATTTTATTATAGAGGGTACAACAGTGTAGGTTTCGTCATTCGGTCATGTCTAGCCAATTCAAATCACGTAATTTACCTGATAGGTGACCATATTTTCGAATACCAAATATGAGGCTTAAACACGCGTTTTGAACGTTTTGTATTCGCATTTTAGTATTACAGTCTAAGCAAGCATTGTAAACAACGTCCGCAAAATTAAAATGACTCAGAACCAACGTGTCGCATAGAAATCTTTTTATTTCAAAAGAGGGGACATTCCTAATAGAATAGATCATCTTTAGGTTAAGGAATGTTCGAGAAATGCACTTATTAATGTGGAGCTTAAAACGCAGATTCTTGTTGAAAGTAAGGCCAAGATTCCTTACGGAATTCATAAATTCTAAAGTGTCGTTACCAACCATAATTTTTAAAAGAGGTTTTGCAAGAGGCCTTTAGCTTCACCTTGCCATCATTGTTTATCGTTCGGTCTGACGTTCAAATAGCATAGCTGTCGATTTTGAGGCATTGATTATCAAAGAATGTTTAGTTGACGTTTCGACCAGTTTTGCTATATGGGAAGTGAGACAAGCGGACTCTGTATTTTCAAGTTTAAGTGAGTATAACAATTGTGTATCATCCGCATAAATATTAGCCGAACAGTACTTTAGAACATCGGTTAGGAAAGATGTGTAGATGCAAAAAAGTATAGGGCCTAAAATGGAACCTTGGGGTACCCCCCGCGGTGACGCGTAACGACCCTGATATAACCTTATCAATTTTTACGGTTTGAGACCTTTCTTCTAAGAAGCTCGCTATTAAAGATATTGCTTCTCTCTGAAATCCCACATAATGGAGTTTAGTAATTAATATATCGTGGTTTATAATGTCGAACGCCTTACTATAATCAAGTAACTGATGTTAATAAACCTCTGTCAGTAGCTGTGATAATATCGTCAGTTACATTGAGCAATGCAGTACAACAAGAATAATTGGGTCTAAAATCAGACTGTTCCTTAGGGAGAAGGTGATTAACCTTAAGAAATTCCATTATTTGTGTTTTGATAACACGTTCCAAAATTTTCGAGAATATTGGTAATATACAAATTGGCCTAGGGTCTTTGAAATTATTTGGACTCTTTGTCTTACGGATCGAGTTTATTATACCTATCTTCCATAAATCTGGGAAAGTTGATTGCTCAATACAGCAATTTATAATATGGGTAATATACGGAACAATGAATGGACAACAAAGTTTAATTTCAGTTGTGTATAAATACGAATATACATATAATAATAATAATCCATTAATTGTCCAACAAGAAACATTTCTCAATTACAAGACAGAAACAAACCATAAGCCTGGTACATATATAAATATAATAATAATTAGATTAGAATAATTCTGTAACAACAAAATTACTTATCAAATGTTAAAAGCGTGTCATGTGAATATAAAAAAAAACAATTTTTAGTAAGAATAATTAATTCACAGTTGGCTTCAAGTTACTGAGTAACATTTTTAGGGAATCGTGAAAGATGTCACTACAATGCGAAATTGTATTAAAACAATTACAAATAATTAAAACGGATTTTAATCTCGCGTAAGTTCGTAAATGTTGGTTTCTGCCTGCTGGAAACATATCTAAGCGTTACGTTTTTAACTTTACAATATTTTAGTGTTATAGCCGCGTGGCGCATGAAGTAAAATTTCAGGCTTTTCTAAACTAGAAATTTTACTTCATGCTTAACCTGGGAGTGGAAAAACTCGTTTTAAACTTCAAATTAAACTTATTTAATAACAGCGAATGCGCCTGAACATTTACAGCGTATGATTCGGGATATGTATACATACAAAAAATCCGTAGATGTGTATAACCTTGGTATTAATAATTTAATATTTGTAATAAAATAATCCAATTTAGTTTAATACTTTGTAGACGTTTTTTTACAACTTAATCGAAAAACGAGATAAGTCTGGGTACGTCGGTTTAATTTCCTGCAGGTTTTGCATATGAAAACCATTTGACAGATTTTACAACATAATAGAAACCTAGATTAGTCCTGGCGTAGTGCGGAAAGTTCGTCCCGCCGCGCGTTTCAAAACTTCGCAACGAATAAAATTGTTCAGATAAAATTTCGCAATTTTCTGAGCATAATTAATTACAATTCTAACATAATTGAATCTCCGCATTGTTTTAATTTTTAATTTTTCACCTGTGAAAGTTTTAATAAGAAGCCACACAATTCAGATTTGTAATATAAAGTATATATTTTTTTACTTTTTTGACTTAGGTTATCACGACGAAACTAATATTAATCTTGAAACATGTGAATTTGAACATAAAACAGGGTGTCACATTAATGTAGGGAAAATCAAAATATAATGATTTAACATAACTTATCTATATACAAAAGTTTACGGTTAAGCCGGAATTAGTCTCTAAAGTTCAAAGAAGTATTATTAATTTTTTATATTTTGAATTGTGGAGGCTTCTACTTCGTTATACATGTTAATTTAACACAATAAAACACTTTTAACTTTGTTTGTATAACACAATTTATTTTTTATGTGACTGCAGTTTCGGCAAATTCAGCTTGCCATTATCAAATCATGTTTGATAATGGCAAGCTGAATTTGCCGAAACTGCAGTCACATAAAAAATAAATTGTGTTATACAAACAAAGTTAAAAGTGTTTTATTGTGTTATTATTAATTTTATTTATACAATACAATACAACTCTCTTTATTCTCATGTAAGCAACGTATTACAATTATGTATATAAATGTATAAAACACAGACAATATATATACGCACTGCAAGCCGCTAATACAAGAATGCCGTCAAAAAAATGAATAATTACCTTAAAATCATTCGAAATTGTAAGCCATGAATTCTTCAATTATATACGGTTCTACCTGATGTAACATTTCGTAGATCATGTTTTTGTATTTTTACAAGTGTTTTCCTCTTTAATAAAATTAGGTACTTTATTATATAGCCGTTAGAATGTATAGTGAACACCTTTTTCTGTAATTGTATATTTATGTATAGGAGAATTGAGAGTATTGGCTTTCTGTCTTGTAGAGTAGCAATGCGAACTGATGTTATTTTCAAAATTGTTTTTATGTTTTCGCACAAACAGCAAACATTCGAGGATATATACGCCTACTGCAGTCAATAAATTATTTTTTTTAAATAATGTTCAACAGGAATCTGACATTTTTAGGTTCAGTATTATCCGCAGTGCTCGTTTTTGAATTTGCATAATTTTATAAAAGTGTGGCGAGCTGCCCCAATGAATTATACCAAATCGGATGATGGATACGGTGTTCGAATTGTACACTAATTTAAGAACTGCAAATGATACTTTTGATTTCAATAATCTTAACATGTAACATATTGAGCACAGTCTAGCTGAGATATATTCAATATGCTGTTGCCACTTCAATTTTTCATCTATATGTATACCTAAAAAGTTAGTGTGTTATAAGTTGTAAACCATGGCTAATTAAGAAATCTTGATAAGATACAGCTTCAGTTATTTTGAATAATATGCACTTAGTTTTACTCTCAAATAAAATTAGATTGTTTTTTTGAAACCATTGTTTCAGATTATTTAAAAATGATATAGTGTTCGTCTCTAAGTGACTTAGGGTTTGAGTTCGAACACATATGTTCGTGTCGTCTGCGTAATTTACGATGTATTGGTTGGAATTATTTATTATTTTAAATAATAATTTTAATGTAAATATTAAACCGAAATGGGCCCAAAACGCTACCTTGTGACACACCGACAGACCGTGCCCTGGTTAGCTATTTCTACAATTTGTTTCCATCCCGTGAGGTAACTTTCGAACCAGTTATAAGCAGTTCCTCTGATTCCGTAGTGGTATAGTTTTTAGAGCAGTCTGTCGTGGTCTATACAATCAAACGCCCTAGACAAGTCAAGAAAGATGCCGCACGATATGG
This sequence comes from Philonthus cognatus, assembly GCA_932526585.2. Classification (NCBI taxonomy): domain Eukaryota; kingdom Metazoa; phylum Arthropoda; class Insecta; order Coleoptera; family Staphylinidae; genus Philonthus; species Philonthus cognatus. The sequence continues at coordinate 76,312,053 of OW052245.1, forward strand.
CGTCTTCCTCCATACCCATTAAAATATATTGAGTAAAATCGTATAGTGCTGTGTTTATAATTTTTTCTTTCATAAATCCGTGTTAATGGATGGAGAATAGTGAATACTTTTTAAAGAAATTTCTACTTTTTTCAACCATTACATATTCAAAGATTTTTGAAAGTATGCTAATTGGCCTATAATTTTTTATTTGAGATGAATCTCCACTTTTAAAATTCGGCTTTACAATGGCTAGTTTTAGTTTTTCCGGAAAGATCCCAGTACCTAATGAATTATTAATGATATGACAGAGAAGTTCACTTATATTATCGATACATTTCTTTATTATGTACATAGATATTTCATCGAATCCGAAGCTTTTCTTATTTGCCATGATTTTGATAATATTTTTGAGCTCAAAACAACTAATTGGACTAATAAAAATAGAATATGGATTTTGATCTATATCGACATTATTCTGATCTGAATTTGTTATATTTGTAGATTTGAGCAAATTTGACGCTGCATTTACGAAGAAATTATTAAATTTATTAACGTATTTTACAGTGCATGGACTTTCACCATGTATACGTTCTTTTTTACCTGTTAAATCTGCAATAATTGACCAAGCTGTTCTATTGACGTTAGAAGAATTTATAATTTTGCTGTTATAATGCCTGGCATGATCATTTTTAAGTAATTTGTTATATCTCTGTTTGCATTCTTTTAATTTATGTTTACATTCATCAATATGATGTGCTAAGGTGTCGTATAGGAGAAGTTCTTTCTTACATGCAATTGTTTCTTCTGATAATTTTATGTTCTGTTTGCTTTGAGTATTTTTTTTTTAAATTTTTATTGGAAATTCTATATTAAAATATTTAAGTAATATGTACAAAAATCTGTTAAATTGATTATTTTAATCATGTTCATTATACATTGATTGCCATGGTTCAAGGGATAGCTTTTCATTAAATATATTTAATGTATAGGATGAAATATTTCGAAATTTGCTGATCCTACAATTATCAACTGTCGGCTGGCATTCAAATGTTACTAACTGTGCTAAATGATCTGAAAAACCAGTGCATTCTACTCTACAAGAATTTATAAAGTCATAATTGGTAATTATATTATCAATACATGATTTCTTTGTCTTAGATATTCTAGTGAAGTCTTTAACCAATAACCTACAATTAATACATAATCGTTTCACATATACGCGAACAAACCTCACAAAATGTCACTAAAAAAAATACAAGAGCAAATGCAAAGACAGATACCTACGAAAATGAGGATGAAATAACGAATAAAGAACTTTACGTCCTACTGAAAGACCTACAAAAATCAGTAGACTTTATGAGTGCAAAATTCGACGATATACAAAAAGAACAACAAGACATGAAAAAACTCTTAAAACAATATAAGGCAAACAATGAAAGATTAGAAGAAAGAGTACAATGCATAGAAAATCAATTAGAAATAATTGAAAGGGAAAAAATACAAAACAACCTTATAGTTACTGGAGTCCAAAAACAAGGAAAAAATGAAAATACAGAAGAAATGGTTAAAAAAATATTCAAAAACATAAATATAAAAATCGAAAAAGACGATATTATCAGCGCTCACAGAAAAGACGACTATAACGAAAATTGTCCTATCATAGTGAAAATGAAAACAAACGAAGCGAAAATAAAAGTTCTTGAAGCAAGAAAAGCTGTTGGATCCATTACCACCGAAGAATGTGGACTCAAAGGCAAGAATACAGAAATATATATAAATGAGCGGCTAACAACTCTAAAGAATATATTATTCTACCACGCGAGGATATTAAAAAAAGACAAAAACTATAAATATTTATGGACCAGAGACGGCGCCATATTTATCAGAAAAACAGATACTAGTCAAAAAATAAAAATTAAAACTCATTGCGACTTAGAAAAAATAATCTAAAAAAAAAAAAATACTAAAAAAAAAAATAAATAATTTAACCAACCATCATGAACAGCATTTACCTACACAATATAAGAAGCATACAAAATAAATTCGAAGAAATAGAGCTAATACCAAAAACATACGATAACCCACAAATAATCGCAATCACAGAAACCTGGTTATCACCTCACAATGAACACCTCTACCAATTAGACAACTATGATGCAATTCACAATTCTAGAAATACTAGAGGAGGCGGAATAACAATGTACATCAGGAATGACATAGAGTACGTAAATATAGCCAATATAACAACAAACAACATTCACATTTTAACAATAAAAATAATAACGAACAACTACATAATATCACTTATATACAAACCACCTGAAGTTACTTTCAACCAGCTAAAGAACACAATGAAGCACCATTTAATAAATAGAAAAAACCCTCACATAATCATAGGAGATATCAACATAAACCTACTAGAAAAATGTAACACAACGAGATTATATAAAAATATCCTATCAGAAAACAACTACGCAATAATGAATAAAATCTCAAAATCATCTCATACACGGACAAACAAAAATGGCAAAAACTCTATATTGGACCACATTATCACAAACAAACAAAGTCTTATAAAACAAATAAGAATAGAACACACGAACATATCAGACCATAGCGCTATAATTACAGATCTGGAAACACCAAGCAAAACCAAAATAAAATACGAAGACTTCTACCAAATAAAAACAAACTACCAACAGATATCACAAGAAATAAATAAGATCAACATACATGAAATAGATAACTTTGAACAATTGTCTAAAGCTCTCCAAAAAATAATTGAAACCAACAAACAAACACAGAAAATTAAAAGATCAAAGGAAAGTCGATGGATAACCAACGAAATAATACAGGAAATAAATAAAAGGAATAAAATGTATAAAAAACACACACGAAATCCTACGAATGAAATAATTAAGGAAACTTACTTAAATCAGAAGAAAATCACACAAAAATTAATAAAAAATACCAAACTACGATATTTCAAAAACATATTCCAAAAACACATCAACTGTCCACATAAGCTATGGAAAAATATAAACGAACAAATAAATAAAAAGCAAAAACAACAAAATACTATAAAAGAAATACTCACAGAAAATGGCACTTATACAGAAAACAAAAACGAAATTGCTAACGAAATAAACACATATTTTGCAAATATAGGAAAAATACTGACAGAGACTCAAATTAATAACGCTATAATAAAACCAAATTCAACAACTACAACATTACCAAACATTCAGCATATGAAGTTCAAACCAACAACAAATTGTGAAATAAACCGAATAATAAATAATTTGAAAGACCGAAAAGCCCCCGGGTTCGATAATATTACGAACGACATACTAAAACAAAATAAAGAAACCTTAACACCGATTCTAACCAAATTAACAAACAACGTGTTGAATAAAGGAACATACCCAGAATATATGAAGAATACTATAATAATACCGATATATAAGAAAGGCGACAAAAGAAAACCCGAAAATTACAGACCCATATCTCTCTTATCTTCATTAAATAAAATATTAGAAAAGGTGATTCAAACTTAACTATGTGACCATCTAAACAAACATAAAATAATCCATCAACAACAATACGCATTCCAACAGAACTCCGGAACTCTATCAGCAGCGTACGAACTAATCGACACAATAAAAACAAACCTAGACAAAAAGAAATTAGTAGTAACCATATTTGTTGACATGAAAAAGGCATTTGATACGGTATCAAAATCAATGCTAGTCGACAAACTAAAAGCCATAGGAATAAAAAACACAGAGCTGAAACTGATACAGACATACCTAAGAGAGAGACCACAAATAACGAAAATAAAAGATACTAAAAGCCTACCATGCTATGCAGAATATGGAATACCCCAAGGAGGCAATCTTCCACCAATATTATATATAACCTATATCAACGATATAATAGAACTAAATTTGAAAGGAACCCCCTTCATATATGCTGACGATACATGCCTGGTATACACGGGAACAGACCAACAAGAAATAGAACATAAAATAAAAGCAGATATACTACAATTAGAAAAGTGGTTTTACAACAATCTGTTAACAATAAATGAACAAAAAACTACCTACATGATATTCAACAGACAGAAACGACCAATTAACTTGAACATCAAAATCCATGAAACACTCATAAAAGAAGTGAAAGAAACAGAATACCTAGGATTAAAAATAAAAAACACCCTAAAGTGGGACGACCACATACAGAAACTAATAATGAAAAACTCAAAAATTATAGGCGCATTATGGAAAATAAGCAAATATATACCCATATCAAAAAAACGAACGGTATATCATGCACTATTCACGTCAAATATAAATTATCTAACGCCAATTTGGGGAGACACAAACAAAAAGAATATTGGAAAATTACAAAGACAACAAAATAAAGTATTGAAGATATTATATAAGATAAATAGAAGAACACATTCTAAAGAACTGTACACAATCACCAAAGAACTAGATATACAAAAAATTATTACATATAACAATTTATTATTCTTATACAAGATACAAAACAATCTAATAAAAACACGCATCAAAATACAACCCAACAAGAAGACACACAACTATACAACAAGAAGAAGATCGGACCTACGAACAGTAAAATATAATACAAAAAAATACACGCAACACCTGATGACAAAGATAATAGAAACATACAATAATATACCACAATACATAAAATGTCTAAAATACATCCCATATAAGTTAAAAATAAAAAACAAACTACTAAACAACGATATCAACTAAACAGAATACACAAATACATTAACACACAGACATCCTTTAATACCGCTAGCCCGAGATCGGATCTCTCATCCTGGAATCACGAGGCGAGGAAAAAAGGAAGGAACCTCATCAACTACAATTACAAATTATATACCTACATGCATACTATAAAAAAAAAACATGTAATTTTATATGTAATTGTTTTTGAAATAAAATTCTAAATTCTCAAAAAAAAAAAAAAAAATTATTCAACCAGTACTTTTAATTCACTTGAAACATTATCATTTATAAAGACATCAATATTGAAATCGCCACAAATAAATACGCGTTCGTTTTTATTAAATAAGACTTGCAATAATTGATCTAATTTATTGCGGAAAATATTTACATGACTATCAGGTGTTCTATATATACATGTTATATTAATACTCTCATTTGGTTTTATTTGATAATTCATACTAGCACATTCAAAATGTTTAATTTGTGTTAATTAATTTATATCTGTTTGTGCTGAAGTATTAAGTTTATCATTACATAATATTGCGACACCTCCGTGTTTCAGGTGCGGCCGACAAAAAGAAGTATCGCATTTGAAGTTTTTAATTTAAATCATTAATAGTTGTACACTAGATTGCCAGTGTTCACTTAAGCATATAAATTTACAATTGTAGTCATCTACAAATGTTGAAAGTTCATCAGTACAATTTCCTAACGACTGAATATTGAGGTGTAATAAGGTTATTTCACTGTTCTTTATGTTGTTTGCTTCTTCTTCTGCATCCACTGGAAAAAAGGATTGATGCAGACTTCTTTAGGCCATGTCTCTGGATCATTTAGAATGTGTAGCTCTTCAAAGGGAGCACTTATTTTAAATGATGAGTAAATGTCCGGATGTTTGTAGATTAACTTCTCGTAGATTATAAGATTATAACAACACAGGTTATAACAATTGAACTTTATATTCGATCCGACTAAAATATATTATGGTTAATTATCATAATATAACACATCATTTCAGTTATTACGGTCATCATTATTTGACAAGAATTTTAAAAAACAATAGAACATAAAAACTAAAATATGTTTTTATTATCTCACTTTATGAAAGTTTAATAAATACATCTTGAAAAATTAGTTCATTTAAAACCTTTTTGTTTTTTAATAATGTTTAATATCTTGTACGGTTTTGCCACAAAAAAATAAAATGCAAATAAATTACCTCTTATTATTTAGTAAAAACGAAATCTAGTATTTCGGGTGATTAAAAATATATGTTTATTCTTTGTTGCCGCCATTGTTTAACAATCGTCAATTGTGTATAATATTAATTAACAAGTGTTTTTTTTAAGAATTAATTGCTATCTTCATTATGGTTTTTAATTATTTATATTCCTCCTGAGCAAACAGATACAGGGGATTTTTCTTTTAAGTATACGTATTCCAAATTCAGCTTATTTTCTGTAAATCTTTAGATATTCCTTGTTTTTTTTTTTAAGTTTAATTTGAAGCTTAAAACGAGTGTTTTCCACTCCCAGACTAAGCATGAAGTAAAATTTCGAGTTTAGAAAAGCCCCGTGAAAATTTGTCGAGGGTCGCGCAGCGACCCGAGACAAATTTTCTGGGCTTTTCTAAACTCGAAATTTTACTTCATGCGCCATGCGTATAAAACACTGACTTTAAGTGAAGTTTAAAGCATACTACTAGCCCCGTGAAAATCTTTAGATATTCCTTGTTTTTTTTTAAAGTTTAATTTGAAGCTTAAAACGAGTGTTTTCCACTCCCAGACTAAGCATGAAGTAAAATTTCGAGTTTAGAAAAGCCCCGTGAAAATTTGTCGAGGGTCGCGCAGCGATCCGAGACAAATTTTCTGGGCTTTTCTAAACTCGAAATTTTACTTCATGCGCCATGCGTATAAAGCACTGATTTTAAGTGAAGTTTAAAGCATACTACTAAAGCAATATGCTTAAGACGTATATTTTGAACTGCACATTAAATCAGCGTTTTATACGCGTGGCGCATGAAGTAAAATTTCGAGTTTAGAAAAGCCCGAAAATTTGTCTCGGGTCACTGCGCGACCCTCGACAAATTTTCACGGGGCTTTTCTAAACTCGAAATTTTACTTCATGCTTAGTCTGGGAGTAGAAAATACGCGTTTGAACGAATGCCAGAATTTATAATAATAATAATAATAATATCCTTTATTGACCATATAAAACAATACAAATTATGCACATACAAGTATAGAAACGTTACACAAATTACAAGTAATAATGGTCAAATGGACTTGAATCAGTTTCACTATTTACCAGTTTCTTGCTAAATAATGAGACTGTTCTTCCTTCAAGCCATACAAAAAAAAAAAAAAAACATTAACAATTGCACATATAATATTAAGTTTGTGATGCACGTAGCATCTCAGCATATTTACATTTGAAGCCATAGTAAGAACGATAGAGAAAAGGTACCGAGTTCATGCAGTTTGTAATCGAGTAAGTAAAGCATTTCTTATATAATTGCAATCTGTGTTTTGGTATCGATAAGAGACCACGATTCCTAATATTTACATTATGCACATCGGATCTATATCTTATTTTATTGTAAAGGTATGGAGGGCATTTCATATATATTATTTTATAATAGAAGCAAGCCAAATGTAGTTTTCTTCGGTTATGCATACGCAACCACTTGCACTCATCATACAATTTATAAGATATACTAGTTCTTCTCTGTATACCAAAAATGAGTCGCATACAAGAGTTTTGTATTCTCTGTATTCTTCTTACGTCTTGTTGATCAATAAAGTTGTTATATACGGAATCGCAGTAATTAAAATTTGATAATACAAGAGTGTCACATAACAGAATTTTCGTTTTATTGTTTATAATGTGCCTGTTTAAGAATATGGTTTTTAATGCTATATATGACTTTCGTATTAAATCATTCGTGTTTTTCTTGAATTTGAGTTTTGAGTCCATATAAAAGCCAAGATTCTTAACGCAGTCACTCACGGGAATATGTTGTCCATTAATTGTTACTTCAAAATTTGACGAAGCAAAATTTCGACTTTTATCGGGTCCAAACAAAATAAGTTTTGTTTTCGCTTCATTTATGCACAAGGAATGAGCAGTGGAGTATTTTATTAAATTTTCCAAGTCTATATTAAGTTTTGTTTGTGCGTCACCAATATCTTCTATATTAAAAGAAATGTACAATTGCGTGTCATCAGCATAGAGATGATAAGATGTGTGAGCAATTGCATCATTTAGGGAAGATGTGTAGATGGAGTAAATAAGTGGCCCTAAAATTGTGCCTTGGCCCACACCACACTTTATTGAAAGTTGCGAAGAAATTGTATTATCAATAACAACTCGTTGGATTCGTTTGTTGAAGTAGCTGCTCATGAAGTTTATTGCATTTGTGCTAAATCCAATATAGTTTAAAATAGCTATAAGTGTTTCGTGATTTATTCTGTCAAATGCTTTACTATAGTCAAGAAGTACAAGAGCAGTTACTTTGCCACGATCAGTCGCATTAACAATATCATCCAAAATGTGGGTGATGGCGCTGCTACAGCTAAACCCTTTCCGAAAGCCTGATTGGTAGTTTGAAAGAATGTTGTAAGTATTTAAATGATCACGCAATTGTTTTTCGACAACTCTTTCCAGGACTTTAGAAAGGGCAGGTAATATATTTATAGGTCTTAAATCACTAACCGACTCGGGATTGTTAATTTTTGGTAGAGGTATTATTAGAGATTCTTTCCACAGATCAGGAAATTGACACTTTTCTATACATGCATTTATTATATGTGTTATGTATTCTAATAAAGCAGGACAGCTTAATTTAATTAATTTAATACTTATACTATCTACACCTGTTGCGTTCGATTTAATAGAGTTTATAATTGACAACACTTCCGATTCAGATACAGAAAAGAATTTTAATAAATGATTGAATTTTGTTTTTGTATTATTTTTGTAAAAATCTAAATATTTTTTATCTGGTGGTAGTGACTGAACCTGACTCGCTAGAGTTTGGTTTATTTCATTTACGTTTTTTAAGTGATCTGGTAGATTAGTTATTTTCTTACCGTAAATATTAAGTTTTTTCAGCTCTGTCCAAATTAGTTTTTTATTGTTGCCTGCATTTTCGCAAGAGTATTGCAAATAAGCTCGCTGTTCAGCCCGAATAGCCTTTGATGTTAAGTTTCTCATACTTTTATAGAATTCATAGTGCGATTGATTTTTTGATTTTTTATATCTTTTGCTTGCGTTATCTCTAATTTTCATCATTTGTTTTAAGTTGTACGTTAACCATGGAGCTTCCCTTTTTGAGGAGCGAAAAATTTTAAAAGGCGCGTGTTTATCAAAGAGATATATTAATTTGCTATTAAATAGTGTTAGTTTCTCATTTATATCATCAACATCGAATATTTCATACCAGTTTAATTTATAAAGATCTTTGAGAAAAGTATCATGATTAAAATTCTTAAAAGTTCTAGTGTTGATTATTTTAGCTTCAGCCTGAGGTATTTCTATAGTGAACTCACAAAAAACCAATCCATGATCCGAAATATCAATGATGTCGGATACACCGCAGTTATTAATGTTAGAAATGTCATTAGTAATTATTAAATCTAATAAAGACTCGGATGTTGAGGTAATTCGAGTTGGTTCACTTATTATTTGTTTAAGTGATAACGCATCAAGTATTGCTAGAAAAGAATTACTGGTTACAGAATTATTTAATAAGTTTATGTTAAAATCACCCAGGCAAATAATATAATCAGATTGGAGGCTATATTCCAGTAGAGTGTTTTCAAATAAGTTTAGAAATTCTTTACAGTCACCTCTTGGAGGACGGTATACTACTCCGACAGCAAAAGACTTATGGTTTATAATAATTTTTACCCATAAGTGTTCGATGAATGGAAGTGAATCAGTGTGCATAACCGTACAATCAAAAACATTTTTTATATAAAATGCAACTCCACCTCCACGACTCTGACGGTCATTTCTTATTAGATTGTAACCATTTAGCATAAGTGACTTGCTAGAATTTGTATCGGAGAGCCAAGTTTCCGAGATTGCAATTATGTCAAATTTGGTTAAATGGCGATTGGTTCTTAGTAAATCAAATTTATTCGTTATTGACCTTATATTTAGATGACATGCTCTTAACATATTATTAGACATGATTAGTAAATACAATCTCTGACAACAGTAATCTATATTAATGTTAGTAGTATTAGTATAGTAGCAAATACATGTTGATTGGATTCATTAAAAGAGCTAAGCTGGTAGTTTAGCTTTCCGCGAAGGTTGAACTTTTTTGCTATTTTTATCTGTTCCTTTGTCTCGAGAGGAAATACTTTGTGGAAGTTGTGAATCGAGCCCTGTTGTTGGATTTGGTGCCTCTGTCGCAGAGGTGGTGGTTTTGGGTAGTGTGGCGTTTTTATGGAGAGATGGTGATTATTGTTATCTTTATTATTGTTTATAATTATTCATATTTCTCTAGAACAAACTGATACAGGGAACTGTTCTTTTAAGTATACGTATTCCAAATTTAGCCAATTTTCTAAAATTTTTTTAGTCCTTCCTTGTTTTTTCTTTAAGTGCAATTTGAAGCTTACAACGAGTGTTTTCCACTCCCAGATTAAGCATGAAGTAAAATTTCGAGTTTAGAAACGCCCCGTGAAAATTTGTCGAGGGTCGCGCAGCGACCCGAGACAAATTTTCTGGGCTTTTTTTCTGGGCTTTTCAAATTTTCACAGGGCTTTTCTAAACTCGAAATTTTACTTCATGCTTAGTCTGGAAGTGGAAAATACGCGTTTAAAGCTTCAAATTGAACTCTTTTAAAAAACAACGAATGTCAGAATTAATTGTTATCTTCATTATTGTTTATAATTATTCATATTTCTCTGGAACAAACAGATACAGGGAATTTTTCTTTTAAGTATACGTATTCCAAATTTAGCCAATTTCATAAAATCTTTTAGTCATTCCTTGTTTTTTTCTTTAAGTGCAATTTGAAGCTTACAACGAGTGTTTTCCACTCCCAGACTAAGCATGAAGTAAAATTTCGAGTTTAGAAAAGCCCCGTGAAAATTTGTCGAGGGTCGCGCAGCGACCCGAGACAAATTTTCTGGGCTTTTCTAAACTCGAAATTTTACTTCATGCGCCACGCGTATAAAACACTGATTTTAAGTGAAGTTTAAAGCATACTACTACAGCAATATACTGAAGACGTATATTTTGAACTGCACATTAAATCAGTGTTTTATACGCGTGGCGCATGAAGTAAAATTTCGAGTTTAGAAAAGCCCAGAAAATTTGTCTCGGGTCGCTGCGCGACCCTCGACAAATTTTCACGGGGCTTTTCTAAACTCGAAATTTTACTTCATGCTTAGTCTGGGAGTGGAAAACACTCGTTGTAAGCTTCAAATTGCACTTAAAGAAAAAACAAGGAATGACCAAAAGATTTTCTGAAACTGGCTAAATTTGGATTACGTATACTAACGTATTTCTAAACTCGAAATTTTACTTCATGCTTAGTCTGGGAGTGGAAAATTCTCGTTTGAAGCCTAAAGGAAAAACAGAGAAAATTATATTTTTGGAAGAACATTCAGAAAAATTAACAAGGCTCAATCAAGTTTGTTTAGCATTTTATATTAATTTTCAATTAAATCCTTATATTTTCAAAACCTGGAGTTTATTAAAACATGATCTGTGGTGGGACGCGTTGAATTTTTTACGATTAAATTCTAGTCGCGTGTCCGAGATACTGGTTCGGTTGAGTGAAATAAACTTGTAGGTTTTTTGTTAAACCACAACAACGATTTTATTTACACCTTAGGGCCCGCCGTGGCCGAGCGGTTGAGCCGCTGGTTTCGCCAATCGTTCACGGCGGTGATCTTGGTTCGATTCTCAGCCGGGGCGAGTAATTTTTCCAACGAAAAATATTCGTCCCGGAGTCTATGGGTGTGTGTGAATGTGTTGTGACGTCCGAATATATAGTTATATGTACTTAGTAATAAGTTATAATAAACAAATGTATACAAATAATAAAAAAAATGATGATGGCTAATAGTCTAGCAACTAAGGCCAGGCAAAAAGCCAAAACCCAATAAAAAAAAATGTACACTTTTTTACATAAAGTTTACAATTTTTTGTGTGTGTCGAACGAAGTCTAGATTTCGAATGAATGCGATTTTTTGGACTGAGTGCTACGATGTAAAAATGCAAATTTTGGGACCGCCCTGAAATTCGTGTTTAATTGGTAGGTTCGAAATAAACCACCAATAGGGTGTACATTCTACCTACTTTGACTCGATGCGGGTGCAAATCTCTGGAATGTGAACTAGTGCACAACTTTCTCTTACTTCCAGGAAATTTGCCCCAGCAACGGTCACTTCCTTTTGTTATAAGAAAAGGGTCCGTAGCACTTAATCCGTTACGCCTTCAAAAAAAGGGCGGAAATAATTGATTTTATCTAAACTATTTACAGAAATAATCTAGACAAAAACAAACATATTTACAAAGACGAACAATTTTTAAAAGAGCCAAGCAAATATATACAAAAAAGATCCCCTTGAAATTAGACACACTAACATTCTGAATCATCATTTCGTTTATCTTTATTTCATGACAATCTGAAACTTTCATGTGCAATAAAATTGAATAAAAAAGAAGAAATATAAATCAATAACAACTTAACGCTGCATGCATGTATAAAACGATTCCACGGAATATTTTCAGTGAGCCTCGGGTACGCATTTCAGGCAAATGGATACTGAAAGGACTCGGAATTCCTCCCGGATTTGCGGCCTCGCGTAAAATGTGCACTTCATTGACGAGACGTGTTCGTTTTATTAAAAATCATGCACAGTTTACTTCGGGGAATTCTCATCTTTGCGTATTTTTTTCCTCTTTTTCTTTTACGTTTACACACAAAATACATTTCAAACCATCCTATTATTTCGTGTGAAATAAAACTTACAAACACACACAAATACAAAAATATGTTAGTTGTAAAATAGTAGAAAGTTTTAATACACAAAATAATAGGTGAGCTTCTGAATGTGCACTTCATTGACGAGATGTGTTCGTTTTATTAAAAATCAGGCACAGTTTTCATCTGGGAATTCTCATGTTTGCGTATTTTTTACCTTTATTTTTTTCACGTTTACACACAAAATACATTTCAAACCGTCCAATTATTTCGCGTGACATAAAACTTACAAACACACACAAATACAAAAATATGTTAGTAGTAAAATAGTTGAAAGTTTTAATACACAAAATAATCGGTGTGTTTCTGACATTAACACACTCACACAAACACACACCACACAAACACATACAAAACATGTTAAAAATTACGAATTTGAATGTAAAATATAGGTTCTACAAAACCTACTTCCAACATCTACCATGATCACAATAATTTCTTGAATTCATTTCTTATCTGGCACTTGGTGAAGCATATTAGAATATGTAAAGTTGTTTAAATTAAATACACTTGGTATTGTTTCACAAATTTAAACTTTATTCCGACTAGTTTCGTTCACATTCCTTTGAATATGGTGTAACAAACCGAAACTAGTCGGAATAAAGTTTTAATTTGCGAAACAATACCAAGTGTTTTTAATTTAAATAACTTTACATGATCACAATTTTTACAATAGAAACAAGTAATTAACATCATTTTAAAGTTAATTTAAAACTACACATAACTTCCGAAAACAATTTTAATTTATTTGAGAAATTTAACGTTCTCTCAAGTATTTATTAAAATAAGCAAGTATCATCTCTTTTTCCACTTATTTTATTTAAAGTGCTACAATTCATAAACAACCAGTCCCATTTTTTTCTTTTTTACTGGCATAGGTTTAACCATTCAGCCAGTAGCTACCAAACCGATTTAATTTATTGCAAATGCAACCGATTTTGGAATTAAAGAGCTTTAATTTGAGATGTGAGCAATTTTTTAAACTTTAAAACTTTGATTAGCTTTAATTTTTGTTGGCTGATTAATTTTCTCTAAGTTTTAAAAGTGGAAAAAAGTTGTTAGAATTTTTTTTTTGGCAAATTGAATTAATACATTCTTTTTGATGTTGGCAGGAGTGTGTGATTTTTTTGTAATTAAAAAAAAATTATTAAATAAAAGAATTGAGTCTCCTTTCTTCACAAGATTTATTTAAAATAGCAAATGTACATTTCGGTCACGATGTGACCATTATCAATGCTTAACTGCTTAATGCTTAATACTTAATGCTTAATGCTTAATGCTTAATGCTTAATGCTTAATGCTTAATGCTTAACTGCTTAATAATGGTCACATCGTGACCGAAATGTACATTTGCGATTTTAAATAAATCTTGTGAAGAAATAAGACTCAAATCTTTTATTTAATAACTTAGTTCACCTTCACGTAACTCAACAATAATTTAAGTATAAAAAAAATGTTTTTTTGTGAATAATACCCATCCCTTACAAAATTTGCCATTTTTCGATAGATGTTTTAATTATTTTTTTTTTTAATCTGACAAAAACTACATCTATTCTTCTTGCTATTAGGAACAACTTGAGCAAGTTGTTTTGTTTATATAAAAATCATTAAACCGAAAAAAAAACCTTAAAATAAATTTAAACACCCGCCAAAACCACAAGAAACTAGTAATTATTAAATAATTAATTAAATCCTAGTAGTAGTTAGTATCTTTATTATCATCTTTTTATACATTGTTTTTATAATATAATAAATATATATATATGTAAATATTTTGATAATTGGCTATCGGTCAGTAGCTTTTTTTGCCGAGGTTGATTGTTATGATATGTGTTGTGAATATAAGTAGAGTGATAATGATTTATAGATAAAAGAGGAAAGAAAAATGTTTATTTGGGTTAGTGGAATCATTTCTGGGGATACAGAATTGGGAAAGAATTTCGAAGTTAAATTCGTTTTTGGAGAAATTTTTAGATAGACAAAGGATGCGTTCATTGATGGGAGTAACTTTGGTTAGGTTATAAACAAGGGTATTTGATGGATTATAAAGAGGGTTAAGTGGATGTCGAATTTTGGTAAGGGATCTAAGGGATGCACGTTCACTGACTTGGATGTTATAAAGAGTAGGATTGGGGGCTGTCATGAATAGGATGGAGCTCTAGTCTAACATTGGTCGACATATCATTTTGTAGATTTTTGTTGCATTCTCTCTTGAAATGCCTAGATTTTGATATGTTAGACTACGGAAATGTTTATCTCGAGCAGTAATTTTGTTTTTTATTATGGAGGAGTGTTTTTTTGCAATGTAATTTATTGTCAAAGGTGATGCCAAGGTATTTAATATGGGATGTTGGTGAAATAGGATTTTGGTTGATAAAAATGTTAATGGAGTTGTTTTGGCGGTTGTAAATTAAATACTTAATGCATTATTTTAAAACAATTGTCACCTATTTTCTAAATACAACGTTGTATTTGCTTTAAATTCGAAAAAGGAATAATATCTTTCTTCCGCATATTGCATTTGAAGTGCTCTCTTTTCTGATCCATTTCTCCGATTAAATATATTTAAAAAGTAACTGATTTGGGGTTAAAAGAGCTTTAATTTGAAATATAAACATTATTTGATACTTTATAATTGCGCCCAGTACAGCTGTTTAAAAATTCATTTTGGAAAGTCCATTAATTTTCTGTAGTTGTTAAAAGTGGAAAAATGTTTCCCAAATATTTTTTCTTGAAGAATTAAATAGCTTGCACATTTTTCAATATTTGTAAAATTGCCTGTTTTTTTTTTAAATTCTTATAAAGATACTTTTTGTCAAAAATGCCAAATTCTCGATAAAATTTGTTATATATATATAATATATTTAAGGTTATAAATAGCATGAGTTATTTATTTTCATGGAAAAAAAATTATTTCACCAACATTTAGTTCATTGAAGTTCATTTGAAAACTGCAGAAAACAATGAAACTCCAGCTTTTAGCGCCCACTATGAGCACAAATTTCCTAATAAAAATATACTATTTACAACAATTTAAAGCGTATTAAATCCCGATTCAATCACTTTTTTAATAAATTAAATTTATTAAAATTTGATCCAATCAGAGCGGTTTTTTGAGTAAAGGAAATTAACTATTTTTGACTAAAACATTCTAAATTATGTCTAATACAAAATTATCCATGCGCTCAGAGCTAAATTCATATGGAAAACAGAAATATCTTTAAAAGCTAAGACCACCATATACAAAACAGTATTTGTGCCCATATTAACCTTTGGCAGCGAAAGCTGGGTGGTTACAAATAAAACGAGAAGTTAACAAAGCATAGAAATGAAATTTTTACGAGGTATATTAGAAGTCACAAGAAGAGACAGAATAAAAAACATACAAATATGGGAACAACTCAATATTGAAAATGTCAACACAACAATCGAGAAACGTCAGCTGAGATGGTATGGACACCTAATTAGAATGCATCAATGTAGACCAACCAAAAGGATATGGGAAGTAAGAATTACTTCGAAGAGAACAAGAGGAAGATCAGCAAGGACATAGGATGATAATGTGGAAAAAATGCTGAAGAAAAGAGGACTAGCAAGATAAGAAGCAAAAGCGAAAGCAAAAAATAAGAAAGAATGGAAAACTCTAATTCATAGCTTAGTGGTAGACGACAAATAGGATATAATTAAAATTACGTACACCTTACACCTTAGGGTAGATAGGTTAATAGATTATATACAGGGTGTCCGTATTTCGAGGAAATGCATGGGGATCTCGGTTATGTGAAGAGTTAGAGAGTTGGTTCAATTAGGGAAAATATGTGAAATTTGTAGCCCAACAATAATCCGAAAACAGATTTAAAATATCTTTTTTTGTTTTCGAGATATTGCCAAAAAACTATTTTTTTCAAATTTCGTTTTTATTTTTTTATTAAAAAACTATTGGATCTAGGAATTTGCAACTTTTACATTATATAGGCACTTTTTAATCAGGAATTTAGTAGTGTACTAAACAGTTGCACATTTTAAAATTCCTGAGGCCTACAACTATATTTTTTTAGGGAAGGAACCAGAATAATCACTCTGCTGCTTGATGAAGTTTTTCATAATATTAAATAATAATAAACAAATTAATTAAATATCTTTTGAACTAAAATTATCACAAACTTAGAGTAAGTGTTCGAATATATCACCATTGACCTCCAAACATAATTCTAGTCTTTTCCTTAAATTTTGGACTGCCCGAAATTTGTCTCTTCTTCTTAATTGCTGAATGGTAACTATTATAATTCTTCTTAAATCGTCTTTGTCCTCTGGAATAGTTTTATAAACTTTTTCTTTTATAGCTCCCCAAAGAAAATAATCTAGAGGTGACAAATCAGGTGAGCGAGCTGGCCAACGTATATCACCATTATTTGCCATAACTTTATTTGGAAACATTTCGGACAGACAATTAGCGACAATTTGGCTGTTGTGAGGTGGTGCACCATCTTGTTGAAACCATACATTTCTTAACATATTTAAGGGGATGTTATTGTCTACGTAATCACTTAAAAATGTTCTTAAAAAATCGTGATATCTCTCTGAATTTAATGTATCTTCGTAAATGTATGGACCTACAATATTGTCTCCCAAAATACCGACCCATACATTTAGTCCGAATCGCACTTGTCGTCGTCTTTCTTCATGTTGTCTAGGATTATTTATACTCCACACATGTTCATTATGCCTATTGAATATCCCTGTGTTGGTAAAACGGCATTCGTCAGACCATATCACATTTGACAAGAAATTCGGATTTTCGTTTAATTTTTCCAATAAAATACGACAAAAGTCCATCATTTGTCTAGCATCTCCAGGATGGAGAGCTTGAGTAACTTTAATTTTGAATGGGCGAACTTTATTTTTTTTTCAAAATTCTCCATACGTATTGAAACGTCACATCAAACTGGTTCGCAAGTTCTCTCGTTGAGGAAGAAGGGTTATCTTGAATCTAGGGGAATAAATATTATCTTATTGTAATTAAAATGAAATCATTTTACCGCTTGCAAAATTTGGTTTTCATTTTCATGGGGTTGGTGATATCCATATCTTTGTCGTGGCTTTACGAAGGAACCATATTCCAATAAATTTGTATGTAGTTTTATGAAATGACTTTCACTTGGCTATTGCCTTTCTGGATAGCGCTGTAGATAGACTTCGGATGAAATACCTACATTTTTGTTTGAAGTATAATAAACTTCGATCATATCTCGTTTTTCTTGGTTTGAAAACACCATTTTTAACTTTATTTTATGTATTATGTATAATGATCGTATCTTATTGACACATCAATAACTGAATAACGTATCAATATTATTGTTTCCAAGGCACTCTTTACAAAAAACAAAAGGTTGCTATGTTTCAAATGAAACGCAGAATAAATTATAAGTGTGATACACTGTTTAATTCAGAAAAAAAAGTTCTTTCTAAAAATATGAAAATCCAATATGGCGCCCATAAGAAAAACAAAAGTTGGCTATGGTTCCGGGGAAGATATTAAAGTTATTTTAAATGTAAGTACACTACTAAATTCCTGATTAAAAAGTGCCTATATAATGTAAAAGTTGCAAATTCCTAGATCCAATAGTTTTTGAATAAAAAAATAATAACGAAATTTGAAAAAAATAGTTTTTTTGGCAATATCTCGAAAACAAAAAAAGATATTTCAAATCTGTTTTCGGATTATTGTTGGGCTCCAAATTTCACGTATTTGCCCTAATTTAACCAACTCTCTAACTTTTCAAATAACCGAGATCCCCATGCATTTCCTCGAAATACGGACACCCTGTATATCTGTATATATATAAAATTATCCCTTATAATAATTGCAGGTTTTCTATGTAAATTATTTAAATAAAAATCTGAATACATTCTTAAATATTCTCCCTGATAAAAGAAAAGGCTTATTTATTATTTAACATTAATATTTTCCAAAGACGAATGATGTCAAATACAACATCAACTCTCCTTTAAACAATTCAAAATAAATTATCCATAAACATAACAATTAATAATAGGTTAATAGTCAACAGGCATAGTTGAGCGTATGTAATATCTCAATTTGTGGCGCACTGAGAAGTTTGCACGTATTACGGGTAATATCGAATTCAACACATGCACACATAATTGTATTTGAAATACTCCACGTTCGTGACGGATTTCAGCGAACAAGACGGTTCATAAATTCGTTCTCCGACCGTTTCTGAAAATCCGCAAATTATCCAAATAATTAATCATCATGTTAACTCAATTAAATTATTATACAATTTGTTGTACGCGTAATTAATTTCTGAATTAATTAATATGAACGTAATATTGTCGTATTTAAATTAGCATTGGTTTATTTGCTATGTTTTTCATGCTAGATTCAAACATGAATATTTTAAACTCAAAAGTATTGAAATTTTAAAAAAACTTAATTGGTTTTGTAAATTAAATGCACTTGCCCACTGAGGAAATCCATTTAAGTAATGTTTCATCAACATTAAAACAACGTTTAATGTTGCTACAATGTTGATATAACTTATTTGTTTGTTTTTTGCTTAGTGGGTGGTTTTATTTCACTTATATGTATATTTATACTAGTTTCGGCTTAACGTCATTATTAAGAATGATGCACGAATTGCTCTATTAATCAATTTGGATTTAAACGTCAGTTTAATTTTAAATGTCTGCTATTTTATTATTAAATTATTTAGCTGAATATCTTAAGGTTTTCAGATCAGTTCCAATGCTAAAAAGTTGAATATTTTGTCGAAAATTAACAAACACTTTCGTTCAGAGATTCATCAGAAATGTATCGAAGGTATAAATCATTTGATATTACCAGTATCTGTTTATAAATAACTATATTTTATTATTATTCAATACAGAATATTGAATTTTAAATTAAATGCACTTCGTTTGTTTCGATAACTTCTTTATTTTTCCAACTAGTTTCGACTTATCGTCAATAACAATACAGAAGTTTAAACAGTTCTTTAAAATGTCATAGTTAGGAGAACACAAAGTCAAAACATAATGTTATATGAAAATAATATTTAAATACAAGAATTAATTATACATAATCTGCATTTAAATGTATTTGAAATTCTCAGCATTATGTTAATTAAGATTTAACATAATGCTGAGTTTTTCAAATACATTTAAATGCAGATTATGTATAATTATTTCTTGTATTTAAATATTATTTTCATACAACATTATGTTTTGACTTATCTTAAAATTATATATGAAATAATAATAAAAACATTTCTGGGCTTTTCTAAAGTCGAAATTTTACTTCATGCGCCAAGCGTATAAAACACAGATTTCAAGTGAAGTTCGAATATACATAACTTTCACAAAATTTTAGTAGTTTATACGCGTGGCGCATGAAATAAATTAACGAGATAAATTCAAATTCAAAACTATTTGGATTCAAGAAAATAAGCTTACGCTTCTTATAGTTTGCACACTTTAAATATAATATATAAAATTACGAAAAAACTATTCGTGAAAATGCAAACAATGTCTTAATTAATAAGACAACTTAAGTCGATAAATATCCATTGAAACAACTACTTCCCGTGCAAATACACCTCCGGATATTGAATTATACAATGAAATATTTAAAATCTTATTCAATTTGATTTGATACAACGCTCTATTTAAGTATATGTAACGTGTAGGTCAAATTCTCTTCAAACCAACTTACAAATACAAATTTAAAATGAAAGGAGAGATAACAACAAAATTAGAAGTGAAAGGGCTTGAATTAAAACTAATGTCTTAGGCCATCTATAGACGATCGATATAAATGCAGACAGAGAATTCGAACCTATAATTTAAATGTAAATATTTCTACATATTTCCCAAAACTACATCTCCCTTTTCCTAGAAAAATTATCACAATCGGTCAATCAAAACACACCAACAGCCACAAAACGCCCCTTCAAATATCCCCTTCCTAAATATATCCTACGCCTAATAAAATATAAGAGACAGCTTTACAGGGACTTCAGACAAACAGAGGACGTGACACTTAAACAGAAATTTAATCAACTTAAGAAGGACATTCACAAACTCATTACAAATTATAAAACAGATCACTGGATAAAGGCCTGTGAAAAAATTAATGACTTGCACGGCAAACAATATTGGCAAGAAATAAAAAAACTTTGTAAATATCGCAAAACAGACTTTATCCAGAAGATCTATGATCCAATGACTAATTTAACTGTTACGGACGATAACGCTTGTTCTGACATTTTTGCTAGACATTTTTCTGAAATATACTCAATGAATGACAATGACGAATATGACAACGACTTTCGAGACACAGTGAATTCCTGGTACACCACATTTAAAAATACCCAGTTCCCCCATACTCCTGCCGATGATATAAATGAGGAAGAATATTTTGAAATCTTAAATAAGGGTAAAAATACCGCCCCCGGTTACGATAACATTCCTAGATATATCCTTAAATCCTTGCCCTATGAAATCCACTCCCATATAATTGACATTTTCAACCAAATTTACAAATCCCAGTTAATCCCGAGGGAATGGAAGAAAGGTATAATCACATGCATTCACAAACCAGGCAACGACTCTTCAAAAGCGAATAATTATCGCCCTATAACCTTGCTTCCAGTCCTCGGGAAGCTGTTTGAATCTATCATAAAAAACAAACTTATGCAACATATCTCCAACATACTCCCACCTTACCAATTTGGCTTCCTAGAACACCGCTCTACCACAATCCCATTATCCATTCTAACCTCCAACTGCCAAACAGCAAGCCTCGAAGGTCAAAAATCTGCCATCTTATTTCTGGATATTCAAAAAGCGTTTGACTCTGTATGGCACAGAGGCCTGCTGTTTAAATGCAACGCCCTAAAAATCCCATCGCACCTAATTAATATTCTTGATAGTTTCCTACACAATAGAACACTCCAAGTTAAAATCCGTCGTTCCATTTCAATCCCATTTACACCCCAACAAGGTTTACCCCAAGGATCACCTCTCTCACCACTCCTGTATAATATCCTTGTATCAGATCTATACAATCCTGACCCAAAATACCTTAACAAATCCGCTTATCCTTTATTATACGCAGACGACACGGCTTTAATAGCACATGCCTCCACTCTCCCCATAGCACTTAGCACTCTACAGGGCCTTATAGACACCATACAAACATGGTTCGCTAAATGGCGAATCTCTATAAATCCCAACAAATCACAGCTCCTAATTCCATTTCACCGACCCAACTCATCCCCATTTTCAATATCAGTAAATAACCACATCATCCGCCCCTCAAACTCCTGTAAATACCTAGGCATAACCTTTGACACTAAACTTACCTTCAAAACCCACTCCTCAATTCTTAAAGCAAAGATCAGACAAAGGGCGACGTATTTTAGAAATCTCACATTCAGGAAACAAGGCATTAGCACTGAAACAGCAGTTAATATATATAAGATGATATGCCGCCCTTTGCTTGACTACGCTGCAATCCTCTTTCACAATCCACACCCTCGCTCCCTAAAAAATATTCAAATTGCTGAAAGATCGGCCCTCAGAGTGCTAACAAAAATAAGACACCCACAAAATCCTCTACATAATCCTTCAAACACCCTCCTATACGAACTAACAAAAATACTTCCGATAGAAAACCGCCTCAACCAACTTTCCCAAAAATTTGCCTCTAATCGTTTTTATTACAACCTTCTTAAAACCCTTTGTATCCCTCGTAATAAAAATATTGCCCCTAAACGAAAATTCCCCTGCACCACAATTTATGAATTCATCTCTTCACTTCATGACATTAATGATCACGACGTTTGAGACAGCCGTTAGACAAGTACAAGACATTAATGATCACGACGCCAGTATGACAGTTAGAGTCAGACAAAGACAATGGACAACTATAACATAAAATGACAGAGACAAAACTAAACAACTTCAGGCGGAAAGACCAATGGTCGATAGCCGATTGGCAGAAAATTATTTATGTACCAAATTTATTGTAGTTAAAATATTTAAATGTTTTTTATAGGAAAATTCTGTCAATAAAGATGTTAAATATATATATATTTCTACATAATATAAATTATACACATTTATTACATTGAATGTGAATGAAACATTTGCAATAAATATTAATGCTATACACAATTATCTGTATTCAATTCAACGTTTCACATTTGAATTATGAATAAAAAGTAATATTGAACATACATTCTTTGTTTAATATCATATTATTTATAAAATATTAAATTGATGATATTTTAATTGTAAATAATAATTATCATTAAATCACTTCTACTATTTCAGTGTTATGCCACATTTAGTTGTGTATTATATGATATAAATCTATGTTGAATTGCTGCAGCTTGAATTAATAAATAAACTGCTTTCTAGTTTATTACAAAGGAGCTTAGCTTTCGTTGGAAACTCCATAAAGTGTTTACATAATTCAGGATTGGCTTTTCTGTAAGCGGCTATTAAATTATCCAAATTATTCTTGGAAAACGGTCCACTTGTAACAATGCAATATTGTTCAAAACTGTTTGACTTTACAAACAAATCATTTGTGCAAGTGAAACTTACATAGATTTTGTTGTAAGGCGATTAATTTTGTTTAACTATTCTTATACTCATTCTCTAAATTCTTGATGAGTTATTTTTCTTTTTTGTTAAAACCGATTTGCTTCGTTTAAGTATTAATCGATTTTATTTATTTGGAAAGCAGCCATATCAGGATTAAATGAGCTTTCTATTTATGTTAATTGCTTATTTTCATAATAAAAATTCCGTCTAAAAGTATAAAATTCACGAACACAATAAAAGCTTAAAATACAATTTTTCAAGTAAATTGTATTTTAAGCTTTTATTGTGTTCGTGAATTTTATACTTTTGAAGGCAATTATTAGTATTATTATTTTAAAAAAATCTATTAAATAGAAAGCATTAATCAAATTATTATAAAACCAGTCTTATTTAATCGTTAATTTTTATATCTAGTTCAATATTTAAACATAAAATCGCATTCTCAATAAGGTACTTGATTTGTTTCATATCTTCTTATAATTTAATGGCTTTGGCAACTAGGTCCTTTTGATTATTCACTTATAAAAATGTTAAAAGAAATAAAGATAAAATTGTAAATCCGAATTTATAGTTTTCCTACAAAAATCTTGTTTCTTCGTTTTTGGCATTTTTCGTGAAATTTTCTATGGTGTACAAGACAGGCTGCCTTTTTTGAAATTTATTTTATAAAAAATCATAATAATTAAACCTCAAAAGTCAATTTAGTTCATAAAAATAAATATCTACTTAAAGTGATTTTACATCAAATATTTCGGTTTTCTATAAAGTGCCAAACTTTCAATTAACTCATTAATGGCTGAGTAATTATAGAGTTAATTCTAAAAGTTGATTTTAGGAAAAATTCTGCTCTTCATTTAATGATCGCTATGGATGACTTATTATATTACATACTGGAGAGTATTCTATTTTAAGGCATACGTCGATTTTATAAAAGCCTCCAATTTAAAGTTTCGAAAGAGTGTTTCCACTCCCAGACTAAGCATGAAGTAAAATTTCGAGTTTAGAAAAGCCCCGCGTAGAAAATTTGTCGAGGGTCGCGCAGCGACCCGAGACAAATTTTCACGGGGCTTTTCTAAACTCGAAATTTTACTTCATGCGCCATGCATATAAAACACTAATTACCAATAAAGTTCATAAACATACTTCATCTATAACAGTAATATCGTATGTTTAATACAAAAACCTCTAGAGTGCCATGATTTAATCTTTATTTAAATGTAGGTTAGGTACAACGTCAGACAATATAATTATAATATATAATCTCAGAATTGCCAACCTAGTATATTTTCCATGGCACTCGAGGTTTTTTTTATTGAACATACGATACATTACAATTCATGAATTCATATTTTTCTGTGATTCAAATTCAGCAAGGTAATTAAAACTGAGGAAAGTAATCAACATTAAAGACAAAAATGTTAAAAGAAATAAAGATAAAATTGTAAATCCGAATTTATAGTTTTCCTACAAAAATCTTGTTTCTTCATGATTTTAAAAAATAAATTTATAATTGTTTAAATATTAGTGTTATTATAATTTTCTTAATTCAAAAAATACATTCTCTAATTAAATGCAAATGTACAACATGGTTAATTTGTGAACAAATCTAACTAGTCGGAGAAAATATAAATTAGTGAAACAAACCAAACGTATCAATTAAATATCCAGAATTAAATATAACTAGTCCGAATATTCAGCTTCATTAAGTCTTTATTTTTTTTCATTTAGTTAAAAGGAAAGTGACCATTAAACACTGGAGACTGGACAAACTGAGCCCTTTTTGCGATCAGTGCGCAACGGCTCTGAATGAAACATATGTGACTTTTGTTCGGGATGGAAATATGCGTTTGCTGTGTGTGTGTGCGCGAGGGGTTTTGTTGCGTGTGGGGTATTTTTTTGTTCGGGAATATAAGGGAATGCGAGATCTGGACGCGGTGCGGGCACAATCCAATTATATTTTTTTCACAGTCGTTGGGTAATGGATAATACATTGTTGCGTTACGTTAGGGGCATTTCTGCTTACTTTTTTAATGACCTTTGTGTTAGAAGGTGAAGTAAATTGTTTTTATTCATTTTTTTACGTGACGTGAAAAATATATAGAAAAATAACAATAAACGCTTTGTTTTGGAATAACTGACACTATGTAATTATCAAGATGTAACATCTAATATTATGTAATTATCTGTTTCAACCCTAGTATAAATTTAATATCACACTTTGTGTAAAGTTAATTTAAATAATTTTACATATTGTAATATGTTTTACCAAGTGCCAGATGAGGAATTAATTCAAGAAAATATCACACTTGTTTAAGATTTTACTGTTTATTAGTTGACAGTTGATCATATTATATTGAGGTCTTTAATAAAATAACAACGAATATTTAAATATTTGTAGCTACAATTGGGATATGTATTAGGGCGGGTCGAATTGCAAGGAAGTTATTTTTTTAAAGCGTGAGTCTATTTTTTTCTAATTCTACGTTCAATTCTAAGAAAAAAGTTCATGGGACCATAGGTCTACGGTGAATTTTAAGACGCATTAATTTTAATTGAAGATTTTACTGCAGCCGATTGTAATATTTATTTGGATTTCAGTTCTGATTAAATAAATTGATTGTGAGTTACGTAAAGATCAAA
Organism: Philonthus cognatus; assembly: GCA_932526585.2. Taxonomy (NCBI): domain Eukaryota; kingdom Metazoa; phylum Arthropoda; class Insecta; order Coleoptera; family Staphylinidae; genus Philonthus; species Philonthus cognatus. Next base: position 76,338,086 of record OW052245.1, read on the forward strand.
TTAATTTGACGAATAAAAGTGTGAAGAAAGGTTATTAGTGCTTTATTCGTCAAATTATTTATACGTCAAATCAGTTCTGATTTATAATATTTCCATTTTTATTTATATTTTAGGGTTCATAGGGGTTTTGAGTGTGACGAATTCAATGTTGATATTTATTTTTGTCTTAAGCATCCGCAAGATGTCAACTTTAATGTAAAACTTAGAAACCTCAATTGGTTCTACATAAAATCTCGCAGAATGATGAAAATCATGAAGAATCAAAATCAGATATTGTGCAAAATAAGTTGGTCAAAACTGGCATTCTTAGAATTATTTGTACATACAAATTGATGATTCAATTGCCTTTAATGTTGATTACTTTCCTCAGTTTTAATTACCTTGCTGAATTTGAATCACAGAAAAATATGAATTCATAAATTGTAATGTATCGTATGTTCAATAAAAAAAACCTCGAGTGCCATGGAAAATATACTAGGTTGGCAATTCTGAGATTATATATTATAATTATTTTTACTGACGTTGTACCTAACCTACATTTAAATAAAGATTAAATCATGGCACTCTAGAGGTTTTTGTATTAAACATACGATATTACTGTTATAGATGAAGTATGTTTATGAACTTTATTGGTAATTAGTGTTTTATACGCATGGCGCATGAAGTAAAATTTCGAGTTTAGAAAAGCCCCGTGAAAATTTGTCTCGGGTCGCTGCGCGACCCTCGACAAATTTTCTACGCGGGGCTTTTCTAAACTCGAAATTTTACTTCATGCTTAGTCTGGGAGTGGAAACACTCGTTCGAAACTTTAAATTGGAGGCTTTTATAAAATCGACGTATGCCTTAAAATAGAATACTCTCCAGTATGTAATATAATAAGTCATCCATAGCGATCATTAAATGAAGAGCAGAATTTTTCCTAAAATCAACTTTTAGAATTAACTCTATAATTACTCGGCCATTAATGAGTTAATTGAAAGTTTGGCACTTTATAGAAAACCGAAATATTTGATGTAAAATCACTTTAAGTAGATATATTTACTTTTATGAACTAAATTGACTTTTGAGGTTTAATTATGATTTTTTTTATAAAATAAATTTCAAAAAAGGCAGCCTAGCCTGTCTTGTACACCATAGAAAATTTCACGAAAAATGCTAAAAACGAGACCTTTTCTACATTTCTAGCTCAATTTGTAGAGCAGTAATCGTAATTTAAAAACTTAGCAATTTGCGATTGTGACCCCGTTTTCTGAAATAAATGCATATATCTTCAAACCGGCTTGAAATCTTATCCTGAAATTTGATATTGTTTTTTATCTATGTAATATCAATAACAAATCTGAGATGGTAAAGTAGAAGACTGTGTTGATTTGACATAGAATTACCCCTCAATAACATAACATTACAAAATTCATAAAAAAACAAAAAGAATATGTAGAAATTTACAACATTTAAATAGGAATCAGAGTAATCGCTTCTACAATAAATCAAATGTTTTTAACTTGTTTCGTATCAATAATATTTTAATCCAAGTCCTTTCACTTCTCATTTTTTGTTAATTCTCCTTTCATTTTAAATGTGTATTTGTTAGTTGGTTTGAAGAGAATTTGACCTAAACGTTACATATACTTTAATATAGCGTTGTAACAAATCAAATTAAATAAGGTTTTGAATATTTCATTGTATAATTCAATATCCGGAGGTGTTTTTGCACGGGAGGTAGTTGTTTTAATGGATATTTATCGTCTTAAGTTGTCTTATTAATTAAGACATTGATAACTGTATTGTTTCGAGTTTACGTGAAGTGATTAATCACAAATAGAAAGACTGTTATTCCTTACTTCACTTTTTATAAAAAAAAGTGAAGTAAGGAATAACAGTCTTTCTATTTGTAATTAAGACATTGTTTTCATTTTCACGAATAGTTTTTTCGTAATTTTATATATTATGTTTAAAGTGTGCAAACTATAAGAAGCGTAAGCTTATTTTCTCGAATCAAAATAGTTTTGAATTTGATTTATCTTGTAAAAATATTTTTTATTTCTTGATCAATTCTAAGAATTTGAAGTAATTTTGATAACATATCGAAAAATCCAATAGTTTTTACAAACTTCTTTACTTTGAAAACTTATAACTACAATTTCGAGCAAGATATTTTAATTTTCTGTACTATAATATGAGTCTTAAATATACCTCCTCATAAAATATTTCCAAGATTTTCACATAGTTTTGACACCGTATGATTTTTGAAATATTATTTCACTCCAAAATCTAATATTTTTTAATCGAATTCTTTACTTTGCAGTTAGAAGATTTTTACTTTTCTGTATAGCAATATGAACAACAGTCTTATCCTAATAAATTTTGAGCATTTGAACTTATTTTAAGAATATGTGATATTTTTTAAAATTAAATTTTACCCTAAAAGTCAATTCAGTTTATAAAAATATCCAATTAAAGTGCTTTTACATCAAATATTTCGGCTTTCTATAAAATGCCAAACTTTAAATTAACTTATTAATGGCCGAGCAATTAAAGAGTTGACTCTACAAGTTGATTTTAGGAAAAATTCTGCTCTTCTTTTAATGATTTCTATGAATGACTTATTATATTCAGCTCTTAATTATATAGTATATCTCAATGTTTAATGTACGCTAGATTTACTATTGTTGCTATTATTATTATATCCATGACAATTTTGCATGTACAAGTTATATTATTTGTAACTCTGTCAGTGTAAATAAAGATTCTATCTATCTATCTAGATATATTACATATTGAAGATTTTTCTATTAAATGTACACAACACTGCAAACTTTTGTGCGTCATTTTTTATGGAAAAAGTTTATATAAATGTTTCAAATACTGCTGCTGTAGCGGCCACCTTCGTAGTACCGGAGCGCCCCGCTAATACCCTCTTGGGGACGCGCACCAGCCACCCTACCTGAACGCACGTACTACCCTCTCCCCGTATCGACACCACCGCAGCGTCACATGACGCCCCCGGGGCTATAAGTACCAGATCCAAGCTCCGTATCATCAGTCTTGGTAACTCACTCGACTCAACCACTACTTAGCTCCTGCTAGCGCTCCTGAATTGGACCTAGATCTTGGACTAACTAGTCTACTTTTCGAGCAAGTGCCAGCTTACGTTAATATATGTAAATACCTTGTAAAATACGTTATTATCAAATAAAAGTGTACAAACGTCTGTCTGCATTTTTCGGCATTTAAACCCCGCTACACTGCTATTTATTAATGATCTTAGCAACATATTTAAAAACTGTAAATATTTGTTTGTTGCAAACGATCTCAAACTATACAAACGTAATGTCTGTCAGGAAGATCAGATTGTAATGCAACATAATGTTAACACATTGATTGCTTAGTGTAAACAATTTATGGCGGGCCGATTTGGGAGACTTTTTTTTTCAAAGAGTGAGTCTATTTTTTCTGATTCTGCGTTTAATTCTAAGAAAAAACCACCATGCAGCTCTTCTTAGTTTTTATAAGATTTTCATAATAACTAAAATAATTAATTAATGTATTTGAAACGTTTGTATTAAGTTCATACAAACGTTTCAAACACAATAATAAATTATTTTAGTTATTATGAAAATATTATAAGAACTAAAAAGAGCTGAATGGATGTTTTTTCTTAAAATTAAACGCAGAATCAGAAAGAATTAGACTCATTCTTTGAAAAACTGGTCAAAATATATGTAAAAAAGTTTGCAGCGCTCCCTTGCGGGATGCCTAAGGCAAAAATAAACATCAACATCGAATTCTCCATACCCAAAAACCCAACATATAAATAAAAATAAGAAATATTTCAAATCTGAACTGAAATACAAATAAATATTACAACCAGAAGCAGTAAAATCTTCAATTAAAATTAATGTGGTTCGAAATTCACCGTAGACTCATAGTCCTATGGACTTTTTTTCTTAGAATTGAACGTAGAATCAGAAAAAAAATGAGGCTCACTCTTTGACAAAAAAAATCGACCCACCCTAATATGTATATCTCAAAAAAAAATAGTTTAGTATTTCTTATTATACAATCCTCCTAATAAATTCGATATCTTTTAGTATTCGTAAAATTACCCAACCAAAGCAAATTCAGCGCCTAATGGAATCATTAGTTGTTGTAACACAAGTACCTTAATGCGATTCGGTCAGTTTGAGTTCTTATAATCCGAGACGATTGCGTTTTGATCGATTTTCTTAATGGCATTTAGTCGAGGGGATCGTTTCTGTAATTAAAGTCAGGGCAAGTGAGACAAAGAGACAGAGGGACACAATAAAACTTCCCATCGGATCACTCAGGAATAAATAAGTAGAGTTGTTTAATTTAATTAAGACGAATAGCTTGAAATTCAATGCGAGTTTTATGTAAAAATATAGGCGTTTTTTTTTTTATTGGCTTGGCTTAGTGCGTATAATTTATTGAGTTACAGAATTTTAGCGATTATTGAAATACTTAATGATTTTCAACTTCAATATTGGAAAATAGTCATTAAGAGATCATGGATTTCCAAAAATTAAGTGAATCAATTATTTACGAAATTATTGAAATAATTAATTATTTAAGTCTATGAAAATTGAGTGGTCAAAAAGTGCAATAGAATGACGTACAGTTTTTTTTCGCCTGCATCTACTGAAACCATATATTTCGGCCATAAAAATAATATGCATAATCTAGACAACCTTTCGCGGAAGGCTATGCAAACACCTGACAGTGACAATTTAATTTCAATAGTGCAACGTATGTAATATTAATTACTAGCAGAAGTTATTAGTGAATTAGGAAATCAATTCGTGTAGAATGTCAGAAAAGGGCGACAGCGATAATCTAATGGAGTGTACTCCTCCAGAATTACAAAACATCGCTTCCAGTGTCAGAGACAATCTACTGCTGGATAAATCAAGGCAACGATATGAACAAAACTATGCCGTATTTTGCAAATGGAAACTACGTGAAAAGGCAAAAAACACATCAGAAAATGTAATTCTGGCACATTTATCGGAAAGAAGCAAGGTAGTAAATAGTGCAACTTTATGGTCAGAATTTTCAATGCTAAAATCAGTTATCAAAATCAAAGAAAACATTGACATCGGACTATTTAACAAAGCATATGATTAATAAAGAAAAACTCTATGAACTATCAACCAAATAAATCAAAAACAAAAACAATGGACAATGTGCAGTGTATTCAGTTTTTAACAGAAGCCCCTGACGAGCCCTTCTTGATGCTGAAGGTAATGTAAAGTATTTTTTTTTAATGCTTCAATACATCGATGACTGGTGTTTCTTGTAGGTTGCTCTTATCATAAGCATTTACAGTGCTTGTCGACGCATTGAGTTGCTTGAATTGAGTATTGACAATATTAATATTAAAAACGAAATTTATTTATCCTAATTTGAAATTGTATTTAATTATATTTGCTATTTGTGTAAAACAAACTAATAAAACAAACTAAATTTTGTGTATTACATTTTTCTTAATAAACATTCAACATTATTAATAAATAATATAAAAGCAATTATTTAAAGTTTGTAAATACACAAGCAAAATGTTATTATCTTAATTTGAAATTGTAATAAATTACATTTGCAATTTGTGTAAAACCAATTCATTTTTATATATTACTTTTTTCCTAATAAACATTTAACATTATTTATAAATAATATAAAAGTAATTATTTTAAGTTTGTAAATGCACAACAAACATTTAATTATTTTAATTTGAAACTGTAATTAATTACATTTGCGATTTGTGTATTACATTTTTCTTAATATACATTCAACATTAATAATAAATAATACAAAAGTAATTATTTTAAGTTTATAAATACAGAACAAATATTTAATTTTCTTAGTTTGAATTTGTGGTTAATTTCATTTGCTATTTGTGTAAATCCAACTGATTTTTGTGTATTATTTTCTTAAGCTGCAATCATTAATTTTTTAATTTAGTAAATTTACAGAAATATATACAGAAAATGTTTCTTTAATTTTAAGCTTCAATCATTTATTTTTTAATTCAGAAATTTACGGGAATATATACAAGAAATGCTTCTTTTAAGTATATATATCTCGATGCATACGCTGTAAAATTTCAAGCATTCGTTGTTTTTTTAAAAACGTTCAATTTGAAACTTTCAACGAGTGTTTCCACTCCCAGACTAAGCATGAAGTAAAATTTCGAGTTTAGAAAAGCCCCGTGAAAATTTGTCGAGGGTCGCGCAGCGACCAGAGACAAATTTTCTGGGCTTTTCTAAACTCGAAATTTTACTTCATGCGCCACGCGTATAAAACACAGATTTCAAGTGAAGTTCGAATATACATAAGTTTCACAATATTTTAGTGTTTCATATGCGTGGCGCATGAAGTAAAATTTCGAGTTTAGAAAAGCCCAGAAAATTTATAAAAAACAAGGAATATATAAAGATTTACAGACAATTTAAACGATTGTTTTCCACTCCCAGACTAAGCATGAAGTAAAATTTCGAGTTTAGAAAAGCCCCGTGAAAATTTGTCGAGGGTCGCGCAGCGACCCGAGACAAATTTTCTGGGCTTTTCTAAACTCGAAATTTTACTTCATGCGCCACGCGTATAATACACTAAAATATTGTGAAACTTATGTATATTCGAACTTCACTTGAAATCTGTGTTTTATACGCGTGGCGCATGAAGTAAAATTTCGAGTTTAGAAAAGCCCCGTGAAAATTTGTCTCGGGTCGCTGCGCGACTCTCGACAAATTTTCACGGGGCTTTTCTAAACTCGAAATTTTACGTCATGCTTAGTCTGGGAGTGGAAAACACTCGTTTAAAGCTTTAAATTTTCTGAAAATCTTTAGTTATTGCTTGTTTTTTATAAAGTTCAATTTGAAGCTTTATACGAGAGTTTTCCACTCCCAGACTAAGCATGAAGTAAAATTTCGAGTTTAGAAAAGCCCCGTGAAAATTTGTCGAGGGTCGCGCAGCGACCCGAGACAAATTTTCACGGGGCTTTTCAAAACTCGAAATTTTACTTCATGCGCCACGCGTATAAAACACAGATTTCAAGTGAAGTTCGAATGTACATAAGTTTCACAATATTTTAGTGTATTATACGCGTGGCGCATGAAGTAAAATTTCGAGTTTAGAAAAGCCCAGAAAATTTGTCTCGGGTCGCTGCGCGACCCTCGACAAATTTTCACGGGGCTTTTCTAAACTCGAAATTTTACTTCATGCTTAGTCTGGGAGTGGAAAACAATCGTTTAAATTGTCTGTAAATCTTTAGATATTCCTTATTTTTTATAAAGTTCAATTTGAAGCTTTATACGAGAGTTTTCCACTCCCAGACTAAGCATGAAGTAAAATTTCGAGTTTAGAAAAGCCCCGTGAAAATTTGTCTCGGGTCGCGCAGCGACCCGAGACAAATTTTCTGGGCTTTTCTAAACTCGAAATTTTACTTCATGCGTCACGCGTATAAAACACTAAATTTTGTGAAACTAAAAATATACTTCTAAATCATTTCTAAAAATACACCTACTGCTAAAGCAGATATAAAAATATACTGCGAAATTAGAATATTTATTAACCTTTAGTGAGATTTAAACTAATTTTAGGTTTTATACCTTAACTAATTAATTAAATGTTTATATTTATGTCTTTTTGTAAATGGCAACCGTTGATTTGACAAATAAAATAAAATATTTGAAAAATTCTCAACGAGACAAAAAATGTTTGCATATAAAATAACCTAACGTCCAAAAAAATGTCACCTATACAGTTTGTTGATTCCGCATATTTTATTAACTCGTATTTTGCCCTAATTTTCTTTTTAATTCACTTTAATATTCAACATGAAATGTTAAAGTGAATTAAAAAGAAAATTAGGGCAAAATACAAGTTAATAAAATATGCAGAATCAACAGACTGTATAGGTGACATTTTTTAGGCCTTAGTTATCAGATTTAAGTTAGTTTTAAGTTTTATACCTTTACTATTGTAATTCATGTTTATATTTATGTATTATTGTGAATGGCTTCCGTTGATTTGACAAATAAATAAATAAATTTCACAATATTTCAGTGTTTTATACGCGTGGCGCATGAAGTAAAATTTCGAGTTTAGAAAAGCCCAGAAAACTTGTCTCGGGTCGCTGCGCGACCCTCGACAAATTTTCACAGGGCTTTTCTAAACTCGAAATTTTACTTCATGCTTAGTCTGGGATTGGAAACACTCGTTTTAAGCTACATATTGATCGCTTTACAAACAAACGAATGCCTACAAATTCACAGCGTATGCATCGAAATATATACACATAAAAACGAAATTCCATCTATAACATTTGATTTTAATTACTTAATTAAGTAAATATTGATAAATACATAAATTTTATTACAGTTTCCGTTTTAAATTTTATAAATTTCTAAAGGTAAACATAATGTATGTTTGTGTTCGAGTTAAATGGGTTGGAAGTTATCCCAGGGTAGGATTTTTTTGTTGAATTTATACTCGTTCCGGATATTACGCGTATGATGAAGATAAGCAAATATTAATGAAACAATTCGTAATCGCCCGATGTTGTACAAAGTTCTTGTTTGCAGACGAATCGTTTGCGTTTGCCAAACAAATTTAATTTTACAACTAACTTCACTCGGAAATAACGGATTATCGTCTAAATTATTAATCGTTTTTTCGTAAAGAATCCCAACATGTGAAACTTGGCGTGACAAATTTTGCCTATTCAATTTTAATTGTAATTTTTTTACATTAGTATCAAACATTTTAAAGTTAATTACTCTTAATATAACATAATTATTATTATTACAGTGCGATCATTTAAATTATGACTAAGAGTAGGCGGCATTCTCTTTGTGCGGTTGCCCAGACTGCTGATTGTATGATGGAATAAATTTGAGGTTATGCTAAACCATGTGTTAACAGTCAATAGTGCCATTCTAATTTAAAACTCAAAGCCTACTCTAAATCATGTTTTAAACCATCGCACTGTATTATATGAACTAACAGTTTTATCCTCTAGCACAGGGTTTCTCAACCGGGGGGGGGGGGGCACGCCCCCTTAGGGAGGCGCGGCAAGATATCAGGGGGGCACGACAGATTTCCTAGACAGTAGGTGAAGTGAAATAAGGTTCTAATAGTGTTTCAATCTAACTAAAAAATTCAAATAAAATCAGGGAGGGGGGCGTGGAATTATGAGAGGGGGCGCGACCTGAAAAAGGTTAAGAACCTGTGTTCCAGCATGCCATGACTTTTGTTTGCATTTGAAATGCAAATAAAAGTCATGCCATGCTAGAACAGAGGTTCTCAACCTTTTTCAGGTCGCGCCCCCCTCTCATAATTCAAAGTTGGTAACACTTACAAATCCGCGTGACCCGACGTGACCCGACATTTGACGCGCAACGCTAAGGTTATGTATGTATGTATTTTGTATACAAAATATTGACAGTGCCAATTGCACTGTTATTATTATTATTAATTTCAATAATTTGTTACCAACGTTATAATTTAATAGTTCATCAGGCATATGAATAATTATTCATCTGCCTGATGAAGCCACTGTGTGGCGAAACAATTGTTGCAGTGTCAATCAATAAACAGTGAAATCTTAACCAAGTGTGTTACTAACATTATAGTTTTCAATAATAATTTCATAGCCCTCTAGAGGATAAAATTTTAAGATCATATGCTATATAAAAAAAATTACCCAATATGCTTAATTGCGTTTCTAAAATTACACTGGTGTACAAGGAAAAATCATCACGCAACATTTTGGGTGTATTAGAATATTTTTGGGATGCTGATTACTATTCTGATGTCTGTTTCTCTCTACCATGTAACGTTTGTATTTGTATAACATAAAGATTATTATTATTATTATATTTTATATTTAAAGTGAATCTATAAGTATGCAATATGATAGAGCAAAATTCATTATTTGTGGAGATTACAATATCCCAAACATCATCAGTTGGAATAATTTATCATTAGAACTCTCACCAGGGACAAATTCAAATGATTGTTTGGACATAATAGCTAATTCGTACAGCTTTTTGAATCTAGATCAAAAAAATAATATTCGTAATCAGAGAGGGACGTTGTTAGATTTATTATTTTCTGATTATGAAGACATGCATATATCAGAAGCAATAGATTTGTTGGACAGGAACTCCGTGCATCATACAGCAATATGTTGTTCAGTGAATTTGGACTCTGTTGAAACTTTTATACCCACTCATTCGTTCAAAGATTTTAGTAGAGCCGATTATAATGCAATTAATAGCTACTTGGGTTCAATCGAGTGGGAATGTTTGTTTAGTGAATGCGACATAAATATTATGACTTCAATATTCTACGATCATATTTATTATATTATAAGTGAATTTGTCCCTACGAAAATAATTCACCGGTTTCATTATCCTGTATGGTTTGACACTACACTGATTAAGCTAACAAAAGATAAGAGATTAGCCCATGCGAGGTATAAACAAAGTGGATCAGACAGGGATTTACAACGGTTTCAAAGACTTAGGAGTGATTGTTAACAACGTAGTGGCTATTTACAAGACTTGTATTACAAAAAGATGGAAGTGGATATTAATAATCAACCAACTAAATTTTGGCGGCATATACAGAAGCTGAAGAAAGAAGATGGTCTCCCTAAAGTTATGTCTTATGGTAACAATACCCTTCGTAGTGTACAGGATATAGCTGATTCCTTCGCAGATAACTTTGCTGCAAACTGTAAAATGCCCCAAGTTCAAAATAGTGTTTCTCCACGGCTCTCTTCGCTGTGTAATGCGTTTGCGGGAAGTGACAAATTTATTATTAATATTGAAGACATTTATAGTGAACTTGCGTCATTATCAAATAATTTCAGTTGTGGCCCTGATGAGATCCCAGATGACTTTTTAAGTAGATGTGTTTGTACCCTCAGTATGCCAATATATTTGTTATTTACTGCGTCATTGTCACAGGGTGAATTCCCTGGTTTTTGGAAACATAGTTTTTTGGTACCAATTTACAAATCAGGGAAAAAAAGTGAAATCACGAATTATAGAGGAGTTGCTCTTCAATCTGCAATTCCTAAAGTATTTGACAAAATTATTTCAAATAAATTACAGTGGTTATCAAAAAAAAAAAATAATTCCGGAACAGCATGGTTTTTGCCCTGTACGCTCAACAGTGACAAATTTATTGGTTTACCAGTCGTACATATTGAATGCCTTGGAGAAAGGGTATCACGTTGATGCTATTTATACAGATTTCTCCAAGGCGTTCGATAGGGTGAATCATATATTGCTCATTAATAAACTGTGGGACTTCCAATTTAATGTTGACGTAATCAATTGGATTCAGTCATTCCTGAGCAATAGGACTCAATCAGTAAGGATAGGGAATTTTACATCTAGATGTGTACATGTACCATCGGGGGTTCCACAAGGAACACATAGTGGACCCATCCTGTTTTTGCTGTTCATAAATGATCTAGGTCAGTCGCTGGAAAATTGTAGATATCTTCTGTTTGCAGATGATTTGAAATTGTATAAAGCAATTTTAAAATCTGAGGATAACTGCATGGTTCAGGCAGACTTGGATCGTTTACAGAGTTGGTGTGCTCAGAATGATTTGAATCTCAATGTCAGTAAGTGTAAACACATGAGATTCTCTAGAAGGATTGCGGAAATTAATTTCTCATATTTCTTAAATAATTCTGTGTTAGACAAAGTTGATGTAATAAAAGGTTTAGGTGTTACATTCGACTCTAAATTAAATTTCAACCAGCATATCGAGTTAATTTCACGCAAGGCAATGAGAAATCTTGGATTCCTTTTTAGAAACACTTCAATGTTTAATATTTCGACGTTAAGATTGCTTTACTGTTCCCTAGTACGATCGAAGCTAGAATACGGTAGTATAATATGGTCTCCATTTTATTCTACTCATATAGAAAAATTTGAAAGAGTACAAAACAAATTTTTAAAATTTATGTCATATAAACTTGGGATCTCATCTATGGAATTTAATATCAGCATTACACATTAAACCAGAAATCATTGCAGTCTAGGAGAGTTGAATTGGACTTATGCTTTTTTCATAAATTGATATCAGGTGAAAATCAATGTTCGGAATTATTAAGTTTGTTTAATTTCAATGTTAATCCATATTTATTGAAATCTAGAAGCAAGGCGATTTTCAATGTTCGTACTTGTAAGCAAAATTATTCATTCAACAGTCCATTGAATAGAATAATAAGATGCATAAATGTGCTCAATTGTGACGCTAAATTTGATGTATTTGGGAGTTCGTTCGTTACATTCAAGCGGCAACTTAAGAGAATACTTTAAATCTCTATTTGTGTGTTAAATCTCTATTTGAAAATAATTATTAACCTGTTTGTCAAATTTCGGTCAATGATAATCAATCTAATTGTCAAAATATCTGTCATTCGCAATTGTATTGTTTATAATCTATCTTGCTTCCTCCTATTGTTTGTGCATTTATTACTCTCCAACACATAATAAACGCTATGCTGCGTCAATTTATTGTCGATCGGTATATACACACAACTCTTAATTTCATCTGTTATTGGTAAGATTTAATTTTAGTTTTAGTTTATATTATTTCTTATTTCTGGTTTAATTTATTTGCATATGTTATGATATATTTTATTGTAACACTGATATATATTTGTTTGTATTATTTTGTTAAAAAGGTGATTCCGTAATAAATTATTATTATTATTATGATTATTATTAAAGTTCTGCAAACTAAAACCGTAAGCAAATAATTTCGAATACAAAGTAATTTTGAATTCGACATACGTATGCTATTTATTCTATCTTTGGGTAAACATTTCTGAAATATCTACATACGAAACTGACGATTATTTAACATTAGGTGTTATATCTTGATATTTACATAAAGTCATTTGCCGTTGCTAATTACCCAGATCCAAGGAAACTGAATCGGAATTGATGTTATTAACTCCTCTCCGGAAACTCGAGCGTAATTAGATAAACCATTAAATCACTCTTCATTTAACAGATACTAAAAATATTTACTGTACGCTAATTGGTTTATGTTACTAGTATGAATGAAATCGCTAAATTTAAAATTGAGATTGTAAATTAAGCCTACAGGCAATAGTTCTAAATTAAACTAAAATATTAAAGGTGATTAAAATACTTTCCTCTATTTCTACCATTATATTGCAGGTATTGTTTCGATTAAACTCGGACTGCATTTTAAAAACTATTAAATTCTTCATTTTCAATTAATGATTTAATTTCAATCAAAAATATTTTTTTTTTCTTTCTAATTTATCAATAGCAGAAGGAATTTCTTGTGTATTAACCCATGTTTTTAGCTGCAATCATAGGTGATTTATTAATATTTTTCTCTAATTTATCAGTTGATGAATCAATTTCTTCTTTATCAATAAATGTTTTAGTTCTAATCCAAGATGATTTTTTTTAATATTTTGTTTCTAACTTATCGGAAAAAGAAAGAAACGATTCGTCTTCGTCAAGTAGATGGGAATTCTTTGAAATTTGATGAAAATATTAAAATATTGAGACAAAATTGTCGCATGGAGCGGATAATGAAATTTCAAAAAAGAAATCAAAATCATCTGACGGCGGCGGTAATGAGATGAGTAAAGCAACCGTTTCTGAAATAATTGAAAAACAAAGTATGTCACATTTACCACCTACTGTTTCAATGGTAGAAACACTAGGGAACACGATATTTGCTTACTTACATCCAGGACTCATCTTAGTAAATTTAGGGTGCTGAATTCAAATATCATATTAGATTTTGCTTATTACATAAGATTTTAGATCTATAGCATATCTTTATTTTTCGTAAAATCATGGTTATATCATATAATTTTAGATACCAAAGCGTTAATATTAAATTATTGATTACATTTTAGGGAACCAAAGGGACTAAGTAACATTCATAAATTTCTATTGATAGTGTTCTATAAAAAATATAGCAGTCTATGTACATTTTTATTGCCTGAAGAGAGAAAATCAAACAATTTAATTTTCAAGGTTTAAATTTCTGTTTTAGAGATAAATCTCTGTGGTGATTTTCTTTTCACTGATTCTAAATATTACCACTATTTCCGATGCGGGTGAAAAAAATTGAAATAAAATACTTCGTAGCACTTATTAATTTAAACTTATATTCACCGTAAATGTATGTACAGATTTATATACATATTAAAGATAAAAGTTGTTTGGAGTGTTGAAGTTAGATTAAATGTTTTGATGGTTATCGTTTCAAGAACAGAATTGTAGTGTTAGTTTTTAAATTTCTGAAATCAAAACTGAATGATACGTTAAGTGGGGGTGTGATGTTATTGGTCAGCGAGGGTCACGGAACGCAAAATCTGTCGCAAAGGAATTTCCAGGAAATAGCCACATGGCTATACAATGATATTTTTCTGAGTATTTTCCTGAAGGCGGACCAACAACAAAACCCCCGTAGCGAAAAGAACCGCTCAACTTAATAACGGTCTATTAAAGTAGTTTTAACGATATTCATAATTACAAAATAAGAAGAAGTAATAAAATGCAAACTAAGAGAAGTTGAAATGTGTTATAAAAATTAAATATTTACAAATACAAATATAAAATAAAAAGCTCAATATACGAACAAACATATACATATATATATATATATATATGTATATATATAATATATATATATATATTATATATATATATATATATATATTTATAATATATATATATATATATATATATTATATATATATATATATATATATTATATATATATATATGCTTGAGTTTTTTGGGCTGCTTTCTCGCGTTGGTTGGTTTATTTGCGCTCTACGTTTCGGCAGCATCACTTCTGCCATCCTCAGGAGCTTCTTTGTATACTGAGTGATGGATGTCACGTTCACTGTCAGTACATATATATAATATCCAACAATTTTCGGAATATTCAGACAAATTCAAGTAATTTCAATAATGCAGATACATCGGACACAAATCAAGAAATTTTAGCACCTTCTACATCGAGTGGACCAATAACACGCAACAGATCTAGACTACAAGTCCCTAGTTTACAAAACAAATGTACTGACAGTGAACGTGACATCCATCACTCAGTATACAAAGATGCTCCTGAGGATGGCAGAAGTGATGCTGCCGAAACGTAGAGCGCAAATA
Source organism: Philonthus cognatus (assembly GCA_932526585.2). Taxonomy (NCBI): domain Eukaryota; kingdom Metazoa; phylum Arthropoda; class Insecta; order Coleoptera; family Staphylinidae; genus Philonthus; species Philonthus cognatus. The sequence goes on from OW052245.1 coordinate 76,353,304, forward strand.
AACCAACCAACGCGAGAAAGCAGCCCAAAAAACTCAAGCAAGTTATATATATATATATATATATATATATATATGTACAATAAAATGCCGAAACAATTTCCGTTTGTGGGATTTTCTGCAGTGCGCCATTCCCAAATAATCTCTTTTAATATTCCAACAGTAGTCGTCTATCATATGAGTATCTCACCTTTCTTGGTACCGCGTCATATCTTTTAATTTTTTTGTGAAAAAGTGAAAAAGCTCACCACTTATATCTCCTAGATTTTCAGGAAATTTTTCAAGGTGACTATCCAAATGATAGAAATTCTGAATTAAAGTTTGGACCAGTTCGATATAATTGTTAGCCTTTTTATTTCCCAGGAAATTTTTGATGGCTATCACGAAAGAAGTCCATGCGATAGAACAAAAACAAAAACAGTTGCAATTTTTGAAATCGGTACACAAAAATTAGTTTAAAACATGTATCAGATCTAAGCCACAAAGAAGTAAAAATTTGTAGACCTGTGTTATCATTGAAACACTCTTAAATAATTAATCAAACAAGATAAATTCAAATTCAAAACTATTTGAATTCGAGAATATTAGCGTACGCTTCTTATAGTTTGCACACTTTAAACAAAATATATAATTATATATTTTATAACTAATCAATATTGAGAAGTGTTTTATTGATAAATTAATATGAATAACCACGTAGTAATGCTCAATAATATACTTTTATTAACTTAAACTTAACATTATTTTCCAATAACCCGTCAATTTTTACCGGAAACACGAGACCGGAAATCGTGATTAATAGTTAATAATGGCATTGGAGGTTAGTGTGGCGCGTGGGCGTCTGACGAAGACAAATGGCAGTGAATTTTAAAGATTAACAAGCGGCATTTGCGTGTAGCATAAAAAACGAGATTTATGAATAGCTGATCAAAGTTTATTCCAACCGTTGGCCGAATTTAGCCGAATGGAACTTGTTAAAATTCCAAATCGAAATCAATTATTTACGGCTAAAGCTCTATAGAGTCAGTTAAGCTCCACGCATTCATGCATCAAAACGTTTATTTTATTGATGAACGAAATTGAAAATCTGTAGAGTGATTTAATGCTTTTTTGTAAGTTGATTAAAATTTTGATTTACATTTCTGCAATGCAATTGCTAACAGAAAATGGTTCTTAATAATAATAATAATAATCTTTAGTTTCAAGGTGTAAAAATTGTACAAAATGAAAATTGCATCAGTTTGACTAACATACTATTTAGATAATATAATATACAATATAACGAAAATTTACATATATTTTATTTACAATCTGAAACACTAATTCAATAAGGTTCATTTTCTATAAGATATTTCATAAGGTGCACTTTAAGAAATTTTGTGTCGTTCTTTAATATTTTTATTTCGTTCGGCAGAGCATTAAACAACTTAATTGCTGAATATTGAACCCCGACTTCTGTCGATTTTTTTCCTATGATGAAGGAAGATGTAGTTTGTTGTCCTGGTGTTGTATTTGCTTAGTTTATTATCGCCGCCTTTAATGTGTTTGTGGTAAAATATTATGGTTTCGATAATATAAATGCCATAAGTATATTGTTGGTCCGGAATAAACCACGGCATGCTTGTCTATATTGTAAGCCATATATTACGCGAAGTGCTTTTTTTGAAGTACAAAGATTTTTTTGCCACCCAACTTGTTTCCCCAAAATATTATGCCATATCGCATAATGCTATCAAAGTTAGCGTTATAGGCTGTTTTTGCCACCGATTTATTTAAGTATTTTGATAGCTCTCTGAGAGTGTACCATACTGAATTTAGCTTATTCTCCGTTTTAAGAAAATGACTTTTCCAGTTTATTTTATTGTCAATATAAACACCTAGAAACTTCTCCAACTCTGATATGATAATTTCTTGATCGTCTAAATTGATGGTATCTATATCATGGTTTTTGTTAGAGGGTTCATACACAAGAACATTCGTCTTTTGATTGTTAATAATTAATTTGTTTTTTGATAACCCTTCTTTTACTTGGACAAACAGTAAGTTCGTGTTATTTATCAATGTGTCCAGTTCCTGTCCCGAGACGAGAATATTTGTGTCATCGGTGTAATTTACAACTGTTTTATTATTGTTTGTTTCAAATTGGTGTGCTAGGTCGTTAATGAACAACAGAAACAGCGTTGGTGCTGTTAAGCTCCCTTGGGGTAGCCCGGTAGTTATCACAGCTGATTCGGATTGGGCTGTTATACCGTCTATCTCCACACCCACCCGCTGACTTTGACGACCTGAACCATTCTAGGGCGTTTCCTCTAATTCCGTTTTTTTAGAGTTTTGATAACAAAATATTATGGTCGACGCAATCATAAGCTTTTATTAGGTCAATAAATATGCCTATTATTGTTTCTTTATTTTCAATATTGGTTATGATATTTTCCATGAAATCGTAAATCGCCGTGGACGTGGATTTTTCTTTTCGATAACCGTGCTGAGTTTTGCTTATGTTATTTATGCTAAAGAATTAAATTCATTCTTTAGCTCTATTGATTATAGCATATTCAAAGATTTTCGAGACAACGGATAAAAGACTTATTGGTCTGTAGTTTTCGACACATTCAGATTTTCCTTTTTTATAAATTGGTTTAATTACAGCCGTTTTAAATTTGTCGGGAAAAACTCCATATTGGAGTGAGTTGTTTAAGATGTGTGTTAAGGGCTCTATCAATTCTATTACAGTAAAATTAATAACTGTGCTAGGTATGTTATCATTGCCACACGAAAGTGTATTTTTTAATTTGTTTATAATGTTATAGCATTCAGTTTCGGTTACTGGTTGAATGAAGATGCTTTTAGAGTTGATCGGGATGTGGTCTGAATAATTGACTGATGTGTGACTGTTTGAGAGTTCTTCCACAATATTTTTGAAATATGTGTTAAATGTTGCCGCTACTTCTTTGGCTGTACCCGGGACGTTTATTTTTGATGTTTTGTTGTTTACTTTTCCTTTGACATTATTTATAATATTCCAGACACATTTACTGGCATTGTTTGAATGTTGAATTTGAGAGCTATAGCAGTTTGAGCGATATAGGATAAGCATTTCATTATATTTCTTTTTAATCACTAATTGTTTTATTGAGTTATGTGGAGTATTTAATTACAATAAAAAACACTTTTATTCCTTACTTCACTTTTATTTTTATTCGTTAGATGTATATTTCGAGTGCAACGCACTTATTATCAATAACTAATGGTCTTACAACTAGGTGCGCAACTATATATACCTGACAAAGATGGGAAAAACCTAATTTTAATTATATAAGGTGTCGCAAGGCTGAAAAACATTAAGGGGATTAAAATTACGGACTGTTGATGGGATTAGACTTTTTCGGAACTTGTAAAAGGTTTAACAAAGGGTTTTCCAAAGGACTTAAATCAAAATTTAATAATTTAACTTTATGTTTGTGCAATTCTATGGCTTCTAACATATTTAATCGAAAATTTCGTTTTTATTGTGTTGTAAGCTTTGAGGAATTTATTGTCGTGTCGAGATATTACATAAAGTATGTCTAATTCATTTTTACAATTAAGTACCTCTTGGGAAGGATTATTTACATTTTTCAGTTTTATAACTAATGTGTTTTTTCTGGAAAGCATTTATTTAAAGCTATACTAATTATGTTGCTGAATAGATTTCACTGGGCGTTAACGTCATTATCACCAATATTATAAATACTGTGGTGATATTCTAACCATATATAATAATCTTTTATTTAATTATTCATTTTATTGTATTATTATTAATTTTATTATGTTAACTAATAAATTCCATTTTGTAAAGCATTACACTATCATATTGCAAAGCGCATGATGGCATTTGCAATATAGACATGTCTGCACTTGTTGCTACGTGCATTTTTTCATACAAATTTTGCTGAGTAAAATGGGGTGATGTCGCTTGTACAAATTTCATTGGTTGTTAACATCGTACCATGTCATGTGCGACATCACTCACACTTCTCGAAACATATTGTAAATTTTTTATAAGCAGTTCGGTAGATACGTTGAAATTGTAACCATCACACAGTAAATTGTAAACCTATATAATCCGTTAATTTGAATAAAGTCTAGTAATTGGAAGTTTTCTAATATAATTCCGGTGACGGGCAATTCTCCAACAACCCTAGCGATCGCTGCGAGCGCTACAAATCCGCAGCACAACAATACATTCCCAATCATTTAATTTTAATTCGGCTCTAAAGTTTTCCATATTTTTATTATTAAAGGTTCTTTCTTTATTTTTAGTTTTTACTATTTTTTGTATCTCTTGAGCTAAATGATCAGATACGTGCAGATTTATGATTTTTTTTTCATAATGATAATTTTGATTAATGAATATATTGTCAATGTAAGTCTGCGAGGTGTTAGTTACCCTTGTCGGTTCACTAAATATTTTATAATATCCGTAGTTTTTTAACAATTGAATTAGATCCTGACTTTGTCGATTATCAACTAGAAAATTGGTGTTAAAATCACCAGTAATGATTGTCAGTTTGTTTTCATTATGTAGAGTTCTTAATAGTTTTTCAAATAAACTGCAAAAGTCATCTACACACACATTCGGAGGTTTATATACAACGACTACAATAATATTTTGAGTACTTTGTGTAATTTTAATACCGGCACATTCACAAATATATGATTTACTAATGTTACCGATGTAGGTTAGTTCCTGATATGCTAATCCTTCTCTCAAATGAACTCCTACTCCTCCATGTTGATTGAATTTTCTACAGAATGACGCGGCCAGGGTATAATTATTAATTTTGATTGATTTTAGTTGATCTTCATGTTTCCAGTGTTCCGTTACACAAAGAATGTCGCAATTGTTCTTGTTTATTTCTTCGCTGAGTTTCACTGCAGTTGCCAATCGACTGTATGTTTTTATGTATGATTGTTAGTTTTGATTTGTGTTTTTCGTTAGATTTAGTGGATGGTATCGATCCTGTTTCTTCTGAAGATGGGATAAAAAATTGTCAATGTAGACATTTTTGGGCCATAGTTCAGGCCCAATGCTGTATTTAACTTTAACTGTAAAATGCTGTATTTAACTTTTCTACGATGCAACTGTTAATAGAAATTTTCTATTTCAATAAAAAATACGAGGCAATTTTAGAGAAAGTAACTAGAATGTAAGTCGATTTTGTACCATCCTGTAAAATAGGCAATTTTTTTCTGTAACTAAATAGGTCTAATCGTTTTTTAGCTAATCCCATATACTCTGGAAATATACAGTGAATTTTTCTTTTCTTTCTTTTTATTATAAAATTTGTGTTATTACAGTAGTTTACACACGTCAGAGTTCAAACCTTTAACATGTTTTGATCTATAAAAGTAGACAATCAACATGAACATGTATATATGTATATATATATGGACAGATAAAAGAAAAACAATTACACAAAATCTAGGAACTTATTGGACAAGCAATCATCGATGGTATAGAATGCCTTTTTCAAGAGGTAGGCTTTAATCCTTGTCTTAAAATTTGTCACAGACAGGTGTTTTATGTGCTGTGGCAATAAGTTAAACAACTTAGGACCATATTAGTTGGTGGCACTTCTCGCCTTGGATATGCGATGATATTCAGGATAAAGTAGGCTGCTATTTCTTGTGGAATAGCAGTGAATTTGTTGATGGGTAGTGTACGAGTCGATATGTTTGTGAATATGCTTTAATGACTCCAGAATAAAGACAGACGGTGAAGTGAGTATTCCCATATTAATGAAGAATTGTTTGCAATCATCTCTGTAGCAGGCATTTGCCAGCACTCTGATGGCACGAAGCTGCAGAGAAAATAGGCGAGTCATCATAGACGAGTGTCCCCACAATACTACTCCATAGGTTATGTGGCTGTGAAACATACCAAAATATGCTGTTTTTAGAAAAGATTGAGGTAAGGAATTCGTCAGATTGCGTAACAGGAAGATAGCAGAGCATAGTTTTTTTGAAATGTAGTCACCATGGGCATGCCAATTTAATTTGGAATCTAAATTGATACCCAGGAACTTTATTGAACAGTTGTTTGCGGCATCTGTGCTTAAAGAGAATACCTGGTTTACAGTTTTTCCCGCATTCAAAGAAAGTCTATTGGTGTTAAACCATTCCAGTACTTCAAGATTTGCCTCTCCATTACGGGCGACCAAACTCTGGATTCCAGAAGATTGATTCAGGCATGTGGTGTCGTCGGCGTAGAGGATCAGTTTTGCATTCCTCGCGTGATACGGCAGATCGTATATGTAAAGCAGAAATAATAAGGAACCCAAAATTGAAACCTGTGGTACCCCGTGATAAAATGTGCTCTCCTCCGCCGAAAAACAGCCATTTAATTTTACTCGTTGGCGTCTATTGACAAGATATGACCCAATGAGACGGCTACTGGTAGGATGGAAGTTTAAAAAGTAAAGCTTACGCAGAAGAACGTCGTGTGAGACACAGTCGAATGCCTTACTGAGATCGAAATAAGACGCCATTGTTGACTCGCTAGAGTTAAATCCATCCAGGACGTTATCCAGTAAGGCACCGACCGCGTCAGCAGTAGACATTCCCCTGCGAAAGCCTAATTGATTTTTATTTAGTATGTCATATCTGTCAATGAAGGCAGTAATCTGTTTGAATAATAATTTTTCCAGGACTTTGGAAAAAATAGGCAGTAAAGAGATCGGTCTGTGGTTTAGGTAAACATATGCACAAGCCGTACATTTTCCGACATTCGTTGTTTTTTAAAAGAGTTCAATTTGAAGATTTAAACGAGTGTTTTCCACTCCCAGACTAAGCATGAAGTAAAATTTCGAGTTTAGAAAAGCCCCGTGAAAACTGTCGAGGGTCGCGCAGCGACCCGAGACAAATTTTCTGGGCATTTCTAAACTCGAAATTTTACTTCATGCGCCACGCGTATACAACGCTGATTTCAAGTGAGGTTCAAATATACATAAAGTTCACTATATTTTATTGTTTTATACGCGTGGCGCATGAAGTAAAATTTCGAGTTTAGAAAAGCCCAGAAAATTTGTCTCGGGTCGCTGCGCGACCCTCGACAAATTTTCACGGGGCTTTTCTAAACTCGAAATTTTACTTCATGCTTAGTCTGGGAGTGGAAAACACTCGTTTAAAGTTTCAAATTGAACTCGTTTAAAAAACAACGAATGCCGGAAAATGTGCAGCTTATTCGTATGTTTACCTCAAAGGAATTATTTTATTATTTTTTTTAAATCTCTAGATATTTGTTGTTTTTTTTTTAAAGTTCAATTTAAAGCTTTAAACGAGTGTTTTCCACTCCCAGACTAAGCATGAAGTAAAATTTCGAGTTTAGAAAAGCCCCGTGAAAATTTGTCGAGGGTCGCGCAGCGACCCGAGACAAATTTTCTGGGCTTTTCTAAACTCGAAATTTTACTTCATGCGCCATGCGTATACAACACTGATTTCAAGTGAGGTTCAAACATACATAATGTTTACAATATTTTAGTGTTTTATACGCGTGGCGCATGAAGTAAAATTTTGAGTTTAGAAAAGCCCAGAAAATTTGTCTCGGGTCGCTACGCGACCCTCGACAAATTTTCACGGGGCTTTTCTAAACTCGAAATGTTACTTTATGCTTAGTCTGGGAGTGGAAAATACTCGTTTAATATTTTAAATCGAACTCTTAAAATAAAAAACAACTAATATCTATAGATTTCAAAAAAATTATAAAATAATTCATTTGAGGTAAACATACGAATAAGCTGCACATTTTCCGGCATTCGTTGTTTTTTTAATGAGTTCAGTTTGAAGCTTTAAACGAGTGTGTTCCACTCCCAGACTAAGCTTGAAGTAAAATTTCGAGTTTAGAAAAGCCCAGTGAAAATTTGTCGAAGGTCGCGCAGCGACCCGAGGCAAATTTTCTGGGCTTTTCTAAACTCGAAATTTTACTTCATGCGCCACGCGTATAGAAAACTAGAATATTGTAAAATTTATGTATATTCTAACTTTACTTGAAATCTATGTTTTATACGCGTGGCGCATGAAGTAAAATTTCGAGTTTAGAAAAGCCCGGTGAAAATTTGTCTCGGGTCGCTGCGCGACCCTCGACAAATTTTCACCGGACTTTTCTAAACTCGAAATTTTACTTCATGCTTAGCCTGGGAGTGGAAAACACACGTTTAAAGTTACAAATTGAATTTAAAAAAAAAAAACAAAGAATATCTAAAGATTTACAGAAAATAGGCTGAATTTAGAATACGTATACTTAAAATAGAAACTACCTGTTTTGTACTCTCTAATTGCTAACAAACTTCAAATATTGCGCTTCAAGAAACACCAATCCCAATAAACGACCACCCGCATGTACGTTATTACACTCACACATCACACACCAGGACGCTCTCATCCTGAAAAACAACCAATAAACACACACCGTCCTTCCTATAAATTAAGCCCGAATCCTTTTATTTATACGTTGCGGCTCCAGTATTTAACGGCTGAGTGAAATTGTATGGAACGCGCGGCAAAATAAAACCCCTCGCACAACGCACTGTGACACTCAAGATGTTAAGACCCCATCCGGCGACGAATCGTTGCTTCCGGAAAATGGGAAACTGACACCCTTCTCGGACAAAGGAGATAAGCGGTGATCAAGACGCTTTTCCGGTGTGTCGGGTGGACTCGCCCTCGGATTAATTGATGCCAATGATAAGGGTTAAGCATTAGCTCCCTTGAAGTTACTTACTGAAAATTCAAAGCCTACTCTAAATTACGTTTTTAACAATCGCACGGTATAATAAAAATAGTAAACTAGTCTATTTTTATAGTAAACTAGACTATTTTTAACTAAACTAGACTATTTTTATTATACCGTGCGATTGGTAAAAAAAGGCTTTGAATTTAAAATAAGATTGGTGCTAGTGACTGTTGCCACATAGTTTACCATAATCTCAAATGTATTTCATCATTCAATTAGCATTCTAGGCAATCGCACAAAAAGAATGCCGCCTACTCTAAATCATAATTTAAACGATCTCATGGTATTTAGTGATAAGTGATTGCCTTCGTCTGTAATATATTCTTACAATCACATTAATTATAGCAAAAGGTGATAAAATAAAAATTACAGATGTCCTAAACAGATTCATACTGTACGGGCCCTGATGGTTTACTACCAATTCTGTTGAAACAATGTTCTTTTTCCCTTAGTCCTCCTCTATGAATACTTTATAACGAATCCCTAGTTTCAAGCTGTTTTTCTTCTCTTTGGAAAAGTGTCATAGTTACACCAATTTTTAAAAGCGGTAAAAAGAACGTTGCTTCAAACTATCACCCGATCTCTCTTCTATCGCCTATCCCAAAAATATTTGAAAAATTAATCATTGCACTGAATGTGTATCTAGTGCCCTATCCGATAAGCAACATGGTTTTAGAAGTGGGTGTTCGACTTCCACCAACTTACTGACCTATAGTAATTATATTGTTACAGCCTTAGAAGCAGGATTAAAAGTAGACTCGATATATACCGATTACTCTAAGGCTTTTGACACAGTAGATCATAGCATCTTTCTTTCGAAACTTAAGCTTATAGGAATCGGAGGATCCATGTTAGATTGGATACAGTCTTACTTATCCAGAAGGTCACAGGCCGTGCGGATTGGTAGTGTTATATCGTCTGAAATACTTGTAACTTCAGCAGTTCCCCAGGGATCACACCTTGGACCTCTTTTATTTGATATCTTTATAAATGATGTGGTTGATTGTTTCCATAATTCCCAGTACTTCTTATTTGCAGACGATATAAAATTAATTTTACGAATCGCGAATCTGTGTTGTTACAGGAAGACTTAAATAGATTTTCAGTTTGGTGTACTGACAACCGTATAAATCCCAACCTCAAAAAATGTAATTGTATAACTTTTATTAAAAAAGGGCCTCGACAGTGATACATTACTATATCTGTAACGTCCTTTTAATTTGCGTTTCAGTTATCAAAGACTTGGGTGTATCATTGTCTCACAACTGGAACTTTAACAACCATCTAACAACATAACTGCTAAGGCATATCGTGTTCAGGGTTTTTTTAAAACGTAACAGCAGAGATTTCTCAAACATTCATACCCTTACGACCTTGTATGTATCCCTTGTCCGCCCCCATTTATCTCCTACATGTTCGGGATTGTCGGCTCCTACAATGACGTCCTACAATCTTTAAATATCGATTCGTTAGAGCATAGACGAAGGTATGCAGACGTAATGCTAGGATATAATTTAATAAATGGGGCGATTGATTGCCCCTATTTACTTAGCCAACTTAAAATCAATGTGTCAACTAGAAGTTTGCGTTCCTTCGATCTGTTCCGTGTAACATATTGTAGAACGGACTATGGTAAAAATTTTGGTATAGCCAGAATCGCCAATAATTGTAACGCCATCAATCCCGACTTTGGTGCAATTAGCAGGAATGCTTTGAAGAACATCTTCCGACAGGGTATATAGTCTACATATTTTAATCTGTTGTTTGTACCTAAATGTGTTGTTTGTTTTTTACTCTTTTATATACCTATATTTATTATGTATATATATAATAATCTTTATTAAAGATCAGTACAAGATAATTGTTTACAATGTGGAATGAAATGTATACATCTTAAAATTTGATCTTGATCTTTGAAGTTTATTATGTATTTGTATTTATATTTCATTTATGATTATTTTTAGTTTTTATAATATTAATGTACTAGTTTAAATGGACTTCCGTTAATAAATAAATAAATATTGGATTTTCTAAAAATAAGTGCTCAAACAATCAACGAAAAAAGTTTGTGTATAAATTATAAAAATGTACCGTTCTTCATCATAAAAGAGCCGAGACAAAAAAAAAACAACACATATTTTCTATTCGATGTCAGGAGAAAATTACATTACGTCCATCTTTTTCTCAACATATAAAAATTCATCCGCAACATTTCTATGCCGCGAAATTGTCAACGCTGGAAGGGAAAAAGCGACACAAAAGACCGTTTTATAAGAGGAAGAAAAAAAAACTGTATACTTACACTAGCAGCAAGGGGGTCCACTATAAAAGATGAAAAATACCGATTTATGAATTCTCTAGGGCTTTGCACTTTGCGCTTCCGTTTCGATCAAATCCGCTTTATTAAAATGGAAATGAAATTAAAATGGACTTCCTTATTGTTTCAGAGCTTTTCCTTGCGGAGGGAGGATTTAAGGAGATTTTAGTTTATATTTTAAAACTAAAGTATAGCGTAAGTATTTTAGATATACTGTTCAAAAAAAGCTTCTAAAGTAAATTGAAATGAGCATCATTGCACTACTGCACAAATTTATTATGAAGAAATTGTTAGTGTTTTTAAGAGGGGCAATTTTTGCTGGTGGTGTGTTTCTGGGATACGAGATGGTGCAGAAATAGCAAAATTACAGAAAGTAGTTTTGACTATGTATTGGTTTATAGCGCCCGCCGAATTTAATCACAACGAATAATAAAAATGATCAGTGCGTAGCCCGTTGTTTGATTGTTTACATAGCGCCGTGCGAATGAATAAATGAGTATTGAAAAATCAAAATTCTATACATATATTTACTATCCTTTCTTTCAAATTAAACTTAACTTAAAAACATGAACAATTTCTTCATAATAAATTGTATTTTATAAAATATAAAATACAAAAAAAATATTGTGAAAATAGTGCTGGTCTATTTATTCTAAGTTTGGTATAAATCTTCACGTAACTCAAAAATTAGCATATATGGTATAAAATTACGATAATATCCGTATAAACCGCAAAAAAGAATATTTCCACATATTTTTCAAACGTGAATACGATTTTAAATAAAAATGATTAAATTAATGAACACGTATAACGCGGTTAATTTAATAAAATAATGCACAGACTTCGCTTAATTTTGATGAAATCTATCAAGAATTATTAAATTGATCTCGATTATATAATTCTGAAAAGGTTTCACGAAAATGTGCAGACTCACCACTTTTGTTCCCATCAAAAACTAAATGGTTAAATTAATCAAACCCGATAAATTGTCCGGCGGAGAATGAATATTCCGAAATTTTAAATTAGTAATATTCGGGTGGCATTTGAATAAAAGGAGTGCACCTTTTATCAGGTATTCCATCAACCGCATATTTACCGGATCATGATATTTGAGGTGGATTCGGAATGCTGAATGAGGGGGGCATTAATTAATCGCACAGAAATCAATTAATGATTGTTTGGGTTTTTATTTCGGGACTAGAATTACATCAATTACCCCCAAGTGGACGGCGCGAGGGTGATTAATATTGCTTGAAATACAAAAAAAAAATCCGAATAGGTTTTGTTTGTTATAAAAAGAGAGAAGGGCTTTTAGATCTTTTAAATGGATTATTAAAAATAATAGGTGGACATATACATTTTTATTAAAGCAAACAATATATATTTTTTAAATGCATTTATCGTAAACTAGGGGTTTCCCGTAGTTTTTACACTTTGAAATATTTAATGATTACAACTAAAAGTACACTTCATAATACTAACAACGCTACAAATGTCTTTTAATTTCACATTTAAATTTATTATAAGTTGAATTAAATACGATATAGCAAACAAACACCAAACAAAAAAATCTTAAACTCAATTCAAAACTCGATTCCTGACTACCAATTTGGTTTTTTACCCCAAAAATCCACAGTACTACCACTTACCATCCTAACTTCAAACCTTCAAACAAAACGCCTGGAAGGACCTTCTTCTGCCATGGCCTTCCTTGACATAAGATGCGGTATGGCATCGAGGTCTCCTTTACAAATGTTCTCTACTCAATATACCACAACACCTAATAAACCTTATCCAACAATGCTTCTTAACCGACCGCTCCTGCCAAATAAAAATCCACTAATCCTTTTAACCTACAACAAGGTGCCCCACAAGGCTCCCCTTTATTACCTATTTTATATAATATCTACTGCCATGGTATTTAAAATCCCGATCCCCTTTATTTCAATCCAAATATATATCTTTTACAGTTCGCGGATAACATAGCATTAACTGCGCACGCTCCTAAGCTTCAACCTGCCTTACAAACCCTGCAAACAGCTCTAAATTCCCTTCAATCCTGGTTGAACGAATGGCGTCTTGAAGTCAATCCTAATAAATCTAAACTATTTATCCCTCATCACAAACTTACTCCTACATCCCCCAAAATAAAAATTCACAACTTATATATAGCCCCTTTGCACACATGTAAGTACCTAGGAATACTTTTTGACACCAAACTTGTCTTCAATCCACATGCACAATCAGTAATAAGTAGAGTCAAAATAAGGGCGCGGCATTTGTTACCGGGGATTATTTTAATCTCCGGCAACAAGAATTGTAAATAACATTTACAATTCTTCTTTTATTTAAAATGAGTTCGTACCCAGCAATTAACTAATTAACCGGTCCAAAGGATTATCTCCCGCGGTTCGAACCGTGCCCGGGCCACCATCTACCTGGGCAGGTGTGGCGGATTGTCCCTCGGATTTTTCGAAATCGGCAATTAAGGGTGAGGACTAATGACCACCGTTGCAATTTGAAAGAAGAGAGATTATACATTTCTATACTTCTTTCAAATTGCAGCTTAACGGTTGTTTGGATTTAAGAGTTCGCTGAAAGTAATTATCTTGTATGCGATAATTGCTTTCTAGAGAATTCTTTGCCAACGGTCACGTAGTCCTCAAACCCTCCCTTTTCCACGCCAATTTTCGGGGTATAAATACCGGGGGACGGCATCCAGAAAGGCAGTCAACTCTTGTGCTGTACAATGGACAGCATGTGGATTCAAGAGGAACTTCCGTTCCTCGACTCTTCTGTCTGAGCCAGGAAGCTTTGACCGACGCCAGACGTCCTAGCCGTCGTTCCTGCCGCCAAAAGAAGATTCCAACAACAGGAAAAAACTGACGCCGACGTTAGCCGTCCCAGCCGTCGTTCCTGTTCTTGGACCAGGACGCCGAGAACCCGATTGCCAGCGCAGTCGCCTCGACGCCACAACGACGCTCCAGTGTAGCGTTCGTTGCTTCCGCCGGATCCAGGCCAGGCCAGCAACCCACCGACGCCAGGAAACTTTGCCCGACGCCAACGCTAGCCGTTCCGCCGTCGTTCCTGACGTCCCGCACTACGAGCGTAGTGTTTGTTGCTGCCTCCGGATCCAGCCAGACGCACCACCCCACCGACGTCGTCTCACACCGAGACGCCGTCTTACACTGAGACGCCGTCTTGCTACTTGGACGCCGCCTCCATCCGGAAGCCACCACTAGCCAGACGCCACCGCTGGGCTAGTAGAAATCCTGATCGCGACGCCGACGCCACACCAAGTCTGCCCTGTAACTCGTGCACTGTTTCTCTTGTTCTAATTCTATTTGTTGTTTTAATGTTTTATTTGTTTTATTTTGGTTTAAAATAAATAATTTAAAACAGCATATGTGTTTCAAAAGTTAGTTGCTCATCTCTCTTTAACTCAGCCAAACTGAGCTAGTTGGTAATCAGCGTGAGGTACCTTTCCTCCCGTTGACACATTTCCGATCGCTTACTTACAAAAACCAAAGAATCACAACTAAAACAGCAGTGAATATTTACAAATCGATTTGCCGCCCCTTACCAGACTATGGATTCATCCTTTTTACCCAATACCGCCCTTTCACACTATACCACTTTCAAGTGGCCAAAAGATCTGCTCTTCGAACCTTAATTAAAATCCGTCATCCAAACAATCCTCTTCATAATCCATCTAATGAACTTTTATACGAAATCACCCAAATAATCTCTACTACTGAACGTCCACTAGCCATTTCTAAAAAACTAGCGAAAAACCCATTCAACACAGAAATCCTTAGAAAATACTGCATTCCCTGTAATCAAAACATCCCACCCAAATTCAAACATCCAAATAGCACTATTTATCAATTCATTAATTTGTATCATCTTGACACTTAATATAATTTTACCTCCTTTATACTAATTTGCAAAAGAGCAGAAAGACTTATGGTCGATAGCCCAGACAAGGACGTACTAACAAATTCATTTATTATATTGATTTCTATGTATAGTATATAAGTTATGTCTAAATAAAGGTGATGTATATATATATATATATATATATATATATAAATATAAATATAATATACCACGATTTGTCAGACAAATCATTAGACATCCTTATCATCCTTGTCAATGGATTATTGTGGCAGTCGTTTGTAGAGAATGTTTTGATCCGAAAAAATGGTCTGCTTCTCAGGATACGATCATTAAACGGAACATAAAAATTAAGTTGTGCCAGAATATCAAGACAATCAATTTGGCCATTTAATATTTATTAATCCTAAACAATCGACTCCTTAATGTCCGCGTCCAAAATACCATCTCCCGGCATTTTATCCCCCCAACAAGGTGTCCCTCAAGGGTCTCCATTATCTCCCCTCCTATACAACATCTATGCTCATGACATATACAACCCGAACCCACAGTACCTTAATCCCTCTGCATATTTTCTTCCCTTTGCTGGCGACACTGCCCTTATAACAAACCAACCCACCCTTCCTAAAGCTCTCTCGACTCTCCAAGGACTAATAGATTCCCTATCTCTTTGGTTTGCTAAATGAAGAATATCCATTAATCCCAATAAATCCCATCTAATTATACCCTTCCACAGACCGTTCAATTCCCCATTTAGCATAAACATATCAAACACCGTAATCAGCCCATCCCCTGCTTGTAAATACCTTGGCATCACTTTCGACCCCAAACTATCCTTCAAACTCCATTCTCAATCCACGAAAACAAAAATTCAAAATAGGGCGCAGCATTTCAGATCGTTAACCTTTCAGAATAAAGGAATTACGACAAAAACAGCAGTCCACATCTACAAAATGATCTGCCGCCTCTTATTAGAATATGCTTCAATCCTCTTCCTCAACCCGCGTCCCTCAAAATTAAATAATATCAAAGTAGCAGAACTATCAGCCCTCAGAATCCTTACAAAAATCCGACATCCCAATAACCCACTTACCCAACTGTCCCAAAAATTCACATCTAACCCACACATCCATGACATCCTTAATCACCTCTGTCTAGTACGAAACCCCAATATTTTTTTCCAAATTCAACAACTCAGAAACCACCATTCATCAATTTATTTCATCTTACATGAATCATAACTAACCGACAAGACAATGACAACTACAACTCACGCTGAAAGACTGACGGTCGATAGCCAAGGATCTTAAAATAAAATATAAGTTTAAAAATAAACAAACTGTACATTTTTTAGTGCACAATAAAGATGTTTATACAGAAAGTTTTATGTAACACCGAACATGTTCATCCAATACAATTTGACACCTTTATTTTTTAAGTTATGTGTAAATTGGGTTGCCTATATGACCACAGGCCTATATGACACAGGGATTTTTTCTTTCAAGTATAGAGGTCCCAACTACACCGTATATGTCGCAAATCTTTAGATACTCGTTGTTAAAAAAAATTAATTTGAAACTTGAAATGAGTGTCTTCCACTCCCAGACCAAGCATGAAGTAAAATTTCGAGTTTAGAAAAGCCTGAAAATTTGGTTTGGTCGCGTAGCGCGAAGCGCGGAGCGGCCAAACCAAATTTTCAGGCTTTTCTAAACTCGAAATTTTACTTCATGCGCCACCGGTACAAAACACTAACATATTACGAAGTTTGAAACACACCGCTAAACTTTATATTGCATCAGTGTTTGGTATCAGTGGCGCATGAAGTAAAATTTCGAGTTTAGAAAAGCCTGAAAATTTGGTTTGGCCGCTCCGCGTTCGCGCTACGCGACCAAACCAAATTTTCAGGCATTTCTAAACTCGAAATTTTACTTCATGCTTAGCCTGGGAGTGGAAAACACTCGTTTAAAGCTTCAAATTTATTTTTATAAACCTGGCATCGGCAAATATACAACGTATCCTTATGTATATTTAAAAGAAAATTTCTCGTTATTAAAATGTTCGTTGTTACATAAAACTCTCTGTATATACATATATTTATATAATAAATATTGATTTTACCAGATAGATAATGACACAATAAAACATTAAAATCATTTTCTAGCAAGTATTTTCCATTTCTTGGTTTCTGAAATTTCCAGTTTACTAAAGTCTGAAAGTTTGTATTAGGCGGAGAGCGAAGCGTTTCAGGCTTTTATAAACTCAAAATTTTACTTAATGCACCACGCGTATAAAACACTGACTTAGTTTTAAATTTAAAAATTATAAGTTTGTCCATTTTATTTACAATTATACAAAACCAGATGAAAAATAATAAATATTGACGTTTTCAGCCTTTTCACTTTTTTATTTTTCAGTCTTATAACTTTTTTGTTTTATATTTTAGTTTCATATGTTTTTATTATGAATAATTATTCGTGATTACAAAACTGATATACCTATATTATGATATTACACACTTCAATTTCGTTCTAAACGTGGAATGAAATTCCGATCGGTGAGCGCGTTGAGTTTATGTAGTTGGGGGCTGATATTCGAAATTGCTAGTAAACGTGGGAGTCAGTCCGCATAATTTGATCAATTTTGTTTGTGCCGAGCAGAGTTATACTTCACTCATGAATGTGACCGACAGCCAAGTTATATGACAGTCACAGATTTCGCTTCGAGAGTTGAATATTAATTAACCGGTTGAGATGTTTAGAGTTATGCTAGTGTTGCCTAGTTGAATTTATTGTTTTATTTATTTCGATTTTATGTATACTTTCCCACTGAACACGGAAACATTTTAAATATTGCACGAATATTGAAGATGATACTAATATAAAACATTGGTATTCAAATTATTACAACAAAGTTTAAGCAACGTTACAAACATTGTATAAACGTTTTCCGTGCAATATTGATTTATATACATTACCGAAATCTTAAACATGATACTAAAATTCAACTGTGTTTTATAACTTTTCAAAAATATTGCAGCAAAGTAACACAACGTTATATAATCATTACAATTTGACATTTATGCAAAGATCTGTCTTTTGTTCCCCACTACACAAAACTAGTGAACTCGGCTATGAGAATGTTGGGTTTTGTACGTAGAATATCAAAGCCTTTCAAAAACACCAGAACCATTATGAAGTTGTATACGTCGTATGTGCGACCGAAGTTAGAGTATTGCTCGTTAGTGTGGTCTCCGTTCTATGATTGCCATATCAAATCTATAGAACATGTTCAAAAAATGTTTGTAAGGTATCTGTATTTTGTAGTACATTCTGTATACCCGGACGAATCTATTAGATATGAAGACTTGTTGGCTATGTTTAACTTAAAATCTTTATCTGCACGACGCAAGATCGCTTCATTAACCACTCTCTACAATTTGCTTCACAACAATATAAATGCTCCCGGTATACTCGCTCAGTTAAATTTTTTTACACCTAGGATTTGTAGTAGAAATAGCGTACAATTTGTATGTAATAGAAGTCAAAGTAATGTATATTACAACTCCCCTCTCAATACAATGATGCGCAATTATAATAACTCTCAAAACGTTGCTGATATCTTTTGTTGTAGTCGTAAACAATTTATTAACCAAATGTCCGCTGTATTAATTTAGTCACTATGTCAGATATCGTTAAGTATTGTTTAACTGAATTAAATATTGTATATGTAATAATTTTCTGCTAGAATTTTGTATATTTTTCCCTGTAATTTGAAATGTGTATTCCTGTTGGGAAATAAATTATTATTATTATTATTATTATTATTATTATTATTGTATTACAAACATTGGATATATATTGAAAATGGTAACATTAGATGTTTAACATTGTATTATTGTTGAAACTGTTGCTGTAATGCAGCATCGTGGTTTTCACATTTCATGGACATGTCCCAATTATATGCAGTAAATCTTCAGATATTCGTTGTTTTTTTTTTAAGAGTTTAACTGAAAGCTTTAAACGAGTGTTTTCCACTCCCAGACTAAGCATGAAGTAAAATTTCGAGTTTAGAAAAGCCCCGTGAAAATTTGTCGAGGGTCGCGCAGCGACCCGAGACAAATTTTCGGGGCTTTTCTAAACTCGAAATTTTACTTCATGCGCCACGTGTATAAAACACTAAACTATTGTAAAAATTATGTATATTCGAACACCACTTGAAATCTGTGTTTTATACGCGTGGCGCATGAAGTAAAATTTCGAGTTTAGAAAAGCCCAGAAAATTTGTCTCGGGTCGCTGCGCGACCCTCGACAAATTTTCACGGGGCTTTTCTAAACTCGAAATTTTACTTCATGCTTAGTCTGGGAGTGGAAAACACTCGTTGAAAACTTCAAATTGAAATTAAAAAAAAGAAAAATGAATATCTAAAGATTTATATAAAATAAGCTGAATTTGGAATACGTATACTTTAAAAAACTCGCTGTATATTCTTTATAAAAATATACTAGGTACTGACAGTATATTTTGAACTTTTTCAAATTTAATTTGAAGCTCTAAACGAGTGTTTTCCACTCCCAGACTAAGCATGAAGTAAAATTTCGAGTTTAGAAAAGCCCCGTGAAAATTTGTCGAGGGTCGCGCAGCGACCCGAGACAAATTTTCTGGGCTTTTCTAAACTCGAAATTTTACTTCATGCGCCACGCGTATAAGCCGCTGATTTCAATTGAAGTTCATGCACTTATTAACAATATTTTAATGTTTTCAGAGTTTAATGGTAGGTTCCGGGGTACTGTCTCCCCTGGACTATACATAACTTTTTGTAATACAGTTATTTTTAATTGTTTTCTTGTTACCAATATTTATTTGTATTCATTAACCCATTTAAACCCAGAAATAAATTTTGCATGGAGATTACGAGAGAAACTTTCCTATAACGTTCAGTTAATTGCTGCACATCGGGTTGTATACAATACGGATTCTATGTATTCATCGTATACAACTTAACATACATACATACATACATACATACATACATACATACATACATACATACATACATACATACATACATACATACATACATACATACATACATACATACATACATACATACATACATACATACATACATACATACATTCGTATGTTGGGTTGCATACAAATAAGAGTAATCGCTTGTATTGCATACGCGTTGCTTTGTCAACGGTGCAGCAACATTTTTCTTCGAACGTTAGCATGCAACGTTCCTGCAGGCGGACATTTAGCGTTTATTCAACAACTTAAAACGCGACGTTTCGTGTTGCGCGGTAACACTGATGCAACGTGCCATACAACGTTTCTTTGCGCAGTGGGTTTTGTCTTAATAGATTGTGCTCGCTTAATTTAAGTTACTTATATCTTTAATTAATTTCTCGCTTAACCCGTGGTGAAACATTTTTGAATCTAATACTGGATGATTTAAATTAAATTTAAATTAAAACACTTGGTTTGTTTCACTTATTTATATTTTCTCCGACTAGTTTCGACCATTGGTCATCTTCACATTCCTCCTTGAAGATGACCAATGGTCGAAACTAGTCGGAGAAAATATAAATAAGTGAAACAAACCAAGTGTTTTAATTTAAATTTAATTTAAATCATCCAGTATTAAATTACTTAACTATCAAAAACTGCGTCAGCCAAACAATACATTTGCGGTTTCCAGTGTCATCAAGTGAAATAAATGTTCGGTATTATGTTTACTTCATGTCTCAATAGACTGTACTCACTTAACTTAATTTAACTTACTTAAATATTAAAAACTGCGGCCAGTCAAACAATACATTTGAGGTTTCCAGTGTCATCAAGTGGAATTAGTCGATTCCAATTGGATGTTTTATTGCGATTCGGCGGAGGAATAAAAATTGTTAGCAATTATCCGGAGTGAATCGCCAATCAATAAAGCAATTAAACTCGGCTCTAAATGCAACAACAAAAGGTCGTTGAAAATGTCGTTTGATCGACGGCGTGGAATTATTTACAATACACGATGGCGGGATTAATAGACTTTATTGCCAGCAGAAACTAACTTTACGGCGTCGATCCCCCCAAGTTTAATGTTTAAAGAGGACACGGTCTTTGATTAATATATAAAGGGGGCGCGGAGATCGGGGGCGTTATTAGGATTAATAACTTCGTCCACTAATATTGTGTGTATAGTCGTGGGTAGGTGGTAAATATATTGCTATAATATTAGATGAGTTATCACTTTCATCATCAGTGGGCCGTATGATTTCCCCTTCGTTAAGGCTTTCGTTAACTAAATAATTCACTGATTATAGAGGCTTCTACTTCGTTATAAATTGTTGAACATAAATAAAACACTGTTTATCACTTTGTTTGTATAACAATTGGTTTATTTGGTGACTATAGTTTCGATACTACACGTATCATTATCAAACCGTTATCAAACGGTTTGATAATGATACGTGTAGTATCGAAACTATAGTCACCAAATAAACCAATTGTTATACAAACAAAGTGATAAACAGTGTTTTATTTAACTAAATAATTGATATACAGGGTGTCCCGTTAATGTGGGGAAATGACTTAATCATAGATTCCTGGGATAAAAATATGATGATTTAACATAACACATTTAATATATAAAATTACAAAAATTTATTCGTGAAAATGCAAACAATGTCTTAATTATAAATAATTAACACTGTTGTATCCTTTCTTCACACTTTGTTTTCTAATGGTTAGATATATATTTCAAGTGCTAAGCACTCATTTTCAATAACAACTAATTCTTACAACTGTTGCGCGGTTTCTTTATATAGATCTTCCAGCGCTATATGAAAAAAATGACTTCAAATTTGCAATAAATTTTTATACTTTTATAACACCATAAACCATAATGCTCAATAAAAGTATCCCTTAGCAAACAGCTTATTGCATGCTCGGCCGTGAGTCGGCTGCATAATTTCAGGTCCGTATTAGAAAATTTCATTGCAATGACTGACGTAGATATGTAAAAATGCACATTCGGTGGTATTCTCTATCGAAAACGTTAAATTTTACGTTTGACAGCAGAGTTAAATCTAGTCTAAAATAAACATTTTTTTTTTCCACTGTTTACCTCGCGCCCCGGGGACAACACACTTTGTAGCGGCTCTGTTCATTTCGGTCATGAATTTTCTATGCAAATCATCTGGCCAGCGCAGGTTAGTTTTATTACGGTTATGGTCATAAACCCCCAATTATCATTTACAAGTTAACCGCAAACTGAAGTCATTTTTTTCATATAGCGCTGGAACTACCCTTGTGAAGTTAGCCATAAAGTTTCCAGCCATAAAGTATATTTCGTAATGTTTGTTCGTCGATATCTCCATAATTACTTAGCAGATGTTAATGAAAATACACACACTAATAGAAAAAGGGTTGCGCTTTAGATTAGTGCTAACCACAAATTGATACAATGTATACTTTATGAGTAAATCGCATAATTCGATTTTTTTATTACTCTTAATTACAGGTTAATTACAACTCCGATTTTCATGAAACTTATACATTCCATGTAGAATTTAACGCTCTATCCAAATATATAAAAACTATTTGCTGGCAAGTTAAACTGCAAAAGTTATTAACAAAAAACCACAAAACAATGGATTTTTAAATGTTGTCCGATTTAGATGAAATTAGCATATTAAACTCGAAATTTTATGCTGATTACGAAAATATTAGTATTTTTCGCTGGCAAGTATTTTTTGATCAGTTATAGCACATTCATTGACGCTAGATAAACACTTTTACCCCTGAAAATGGTCAGAAATCCAACGAACAAAAGCGTACCGCTGACAGATTTATGACCGACCCTTCTGAAAGGCTTTTCTAATTCGAAAGTACCTTCAATTTCTTCTCTCTACGTAATCTAATCAATTGTTCCAAACTGTTACTTAATTTATTTAACAAATATACACACAACAAATATTTCAGAAATGCATC
Organism: Philonthus cognatus; assembly: GCA_932526585.2. NCBI lineage: Eukaryota > Metazoa > Arthropoda > Insecta > Coleoptera > Staphylinidae > Philonthus > Philonthus cognatus. The sequence goes on from OW052245.1 coordinate 76,376,274, forward strand.
CGTCAAATAATTCATTAATATTAACGAACATAAAACGATGAATGAATTGATTTTTTTTTAATTATCTCATCATTTATTTTCTAGTTTTACTCAGAATTTTATAAAATTTGGCTAGCTTATACTCTTGCATACGCTGATCATAAATATCAAAAAAGTTTTCACTGACATGTAAAATTGCAATTATTATTAACGTTTTAATCGCAGAAACAAACTTTTAATATATTTTATTTTTACTCGGATTTTAATAAAATTTGGTCACGTTGTAGCCCGGAGCATATTGATTACAGAAGTCTAAAAAGCTTTCGCTGGCAAGTGAAATTGCAACAATTATTAAGCCAGCCATAAACTTTAAACAATTTTTATTTTTTCTTGAATTTAAACAAAATTTGGCAATATCGTAGTCCGAAGCACACTGATTACAAAACCCAAAAAAAATTTCGCTGGCAAGTAAAATTGCAATATATATTAACATTTTAATCGCTGCAACAATCGTGCAATATTGTTTATTTATACTCCGATTTTAATGACATTTTGCAATGTCGTAGTCCGGAGCAAACTGGCAACAAAAATCAAAATAGATTTTGCTGGCAAGTAAAATTGCAATAATTATTAACATTTTAATTGCAGCAACAAACTTTCAATATTTTTTTATTTATTCTCCGATTTTAATAAAATTTGGTAATATTGTAGCCCCGGTCACACTGATAACAAAAATCAAAAAATTTTTCGCTGGCAAGTAAAATTGCAACAATTATTAAGCCAGCCATAAAGTTTAAACAATTTTTATTTTTACTTTTATTTTAACGAAATTTTGCAATAACGTAGTCCGAAGCACACTGATTACAAAAATTTAAAAAAATTTCGCTGGCAAGTAAAATTGCAACAATTATTAAGCCAGCCATAAAGTTTAAACAATTTTTATTTTTACTTGTATTTAAACAAAATTTGGCAATATCGTAGTCCGAAGCACACTGATTACAATCATCAAAAAAAATTTCGCTGGCAAGTAAAATTGCAATAATTATTAACATTTTAATCGCTGCAACAATCGTGCAATATTGTTTATTTATACTCCGATTTTAATGACATTTTGCAATGTCGTAGTCCGGAGCAAACTGGCAACAAAAATCAAAATAGATTTCGCTGGCAAGTAAAATTGCAATAATTATTAACATTTTAATTGCAGCAACAAACTTTAAATATTTTTTATTTATTCTCCGATTTTAATAAAATTTGGTAATATTGTAGCCCCGGTCACACTGATCACAAAAATCAAAAAATTTTTCGCTGGCAAGTAAAATTGCAACAATTATTAAGCCAGCCATAAAGTTTAAACAATTTTTATTTTTACTTGTATTTAAACAAAATTTGGCAATATCGTAGTCCGAAGCACACTGATTACAAAAATCCAAAAAATTTCGCTGGCAAGTAAAATTGCAATAATTATTAACATTTTAATCGCTGCAACAATCGTTCAAGTAAAGCAAGGTTGGGAATTGCCTAATTGGATTTGGCCGACACAGATTAAATGTACCAATAGGTAAAATGTTGATTTGGAAAAACCACTGAAAGGACGCCGAATGAGTGTCGGTAAATTTCAAAAAGTATAAAAATTTTGAAATATCAATTTTCAGTTATTCGTGTTTCGATCTTGTTTAATCTCATCGGTACGATATATCCAATAATGGAAATCGTAGACACGTGCTTTTTAAGAAACTGTTATGTAACAATTTTGTGATTGATTATTGCAATCAAATATTTATGAATGTATATCCAAGTGCATCCTTTAAAATATTATTATGTCATGAAGTATGCAATATTTTAAAACACAATACAAAGTATAAGTTGCTGGATAGTACTAACATTATATTGTTACCAATTAATATTTCCGAAGTACATTGGGCATTGATCTACATAAATAGAATGACGCACACATTTATTTATTTAGATCCTACGCCATCGGATGACGTACGAGAAAAAAGATGTCAAGATTATTTTACACAATTTCAAAATTATTTAAAACACATATCGAAACCCCATAGCTTTGTAAAATTCAAAATTTCTTCAATATCACATCCCAAACAAACCGATAGCTACAATTGTGGTATATTCATCATATATTATATAGAACACTTATTACAGGGAAAATCAATACAGAAATTTATGCCAAATTCATACCGTAATTATTTAAAACAGTTAATTCTTAGAAATAATACAAATCCGACAGGTTGTATATATTGTGCTGAGAATAACATGGACTCGTTTTGTTCTAAATGTAGACGAGGCTTACATATTAACTGTGCTAACAACCATCAAGATATGTCAAATTACATTTGTGAATTTTGTTTAAAATAGAAAGAGTGCATTATTTGTCATACAGCAGGATTAATACATATCATTTATTTTGAAATAATATTAATATCAAATAAAATTTGCTTTTTTTGAAATTGTTACATAACAGTTTCTTAAAAAGCACGTGTCTACGATTTCCATTATTGGATATATCGTACCGATGAGATTAAACAAGATCGAAACACGAATAACAGAAAATTGATATTTCAAAATTTTCATACTTTTTGAAATTTACCGACACTCATTCGGCGTCCTTTCAGTGGTTTTTCCAAATCAACATTTTACCTATTGGTACATTTAATCTGTGTCGGCCAAATCCAATTAGGCAATTCCCAACCTTGCTTTACTTGAACGATTGTTGCAGCGATTAAAATGTTAATAATTATTGCAATTTTACTTGCCAGCGAAATTTTTTTGGATTTTTGTAATCAGTGTGCTTCGGACTACGATATTGCCAAATTTTGTTTAAATACAAGTAAAAATAAAAATTGTTTAAACTTTATGGCTGGCTTAATAATTGTTGCAATTTTACTTGCCAGCGAATTTTTTTTTGATTTTTGTAATCAGTGTGATCCGGGCTACAATATTACCAAATTTTATTAAAATCGGAGAATAAATAAAAAATATTGAAAGTTTGTTGCTGCAATTAAAATGTTAATAATTATTGCAATTTCACTTGCCAGCGAAAACTATTTTGATTTTTATTACCAGTGTGTTCCGCACTACGACATTGCAAAATTTCATTAAAATCGGAGTATAAATAAACAATGTTGAACGATTGTTGCAGCGATTAAAATGTTAATAATTATTGCAATTTTACTTGCCAGCGAATTTTTTTTTGGATTTTTGTAATCAGTGTGCTTCGGGCTACGATATTGCCAAATTTTGTTTAAATACAAGTAAAAATAAAAATTGTTTAAACTTTATGGCTGGCTTAATAATTGTTGCAATTTTACTTGCCAGCGAAATTTTTTTGAATTTTTGTAATCAGTGTGCTTCGGACTACGATATTGCAAAATTTCGTTAAAATAAAAGTAAAAATAAAAATTGTTTAAACTTTATGGCTGGCTTAATAATTGTTGCAATTTTACTTGCCAGCAAAAAATTTTTTGATTTTTGTAATCAGTGTGACCCGGGCTACAATATTACCAAATTTTATTAAAATCGGAGAATAAATAAAAAATATTGAAAGTTTGTTGCTGCAATTAAAATGTTAATAATTATTGCAATTTTACTTGCCAGCGAAATCTATTTTGATTTTTGTTGCCAGTTTGCTCCGGACTACGACATTGCAAAATGTCATTAAAATCGGAGTATAAATAAACAATGTTGAACGATTGTTGCAGCGATTAAAATGTTAATAATTATTGCAATTTTACTTGCCAGCGAAATTTTTTTGGATTTTTGTAATCAGTGTGCTTCGGGCTACGATATTGCCAAATTTTGTTTAAATACAAGTAAAAATAAAAATTGTTTAAACTTTATGGCTGGCTTAATAATTGTTGCAATTTTACTTTCCAGCGAAAATTTTTTTGATTTTTGTGATCAGTGTGACCCGGGCTACAATATTACCAAATTTTATTAAAATCGGAGAATAAATAAAAAATATTGAAAGTTTGTTGCTGCAATTAAAATGTTAATAATTATTGCAATTTCACTTGCCAGCGAAATCTATTTTGATTTTTATTACCAGTGTATTCCGTACTACGACATTGCAAAATTTCATTAAATTCGGAGTATAAATAAACAATGTTGAACGATTGTTGCAGCGATTAAAATGTTAATAATTATTGCAATTTTACTTGCCAGCGAAATTTTTTTGAATTTTTGTAATCAGTGTGCTTCGGACTACGATATTGCAAAATTTCGTTAAAATAAAAGTAAAAATAAAAATTGTTTAAACTTTATGGCTGGCTTAATAATTGTTGCAATTTTACTTGCCAGCGAAAATTTTTTTGATTTTTGTAATCAGTGTGACCCGGGCTACAATATTACCAAATTTTATTAAAATCGGAGAATAAATAAAAAATATTGAAAGTTTGTTGCTGCAATTAAAATGTTAATATTTATTGCAATTTCACTTGCCAGCGAAATCTATTTTGATTTTTATTACCAGTGTGTTCCGCACTACGACATTGCAAAATTTCATTAAAATCGGAGTATAAATAAACAATGTTGAACGATTGTTGCAGCGATTAAAATGTTAATAATTATTGCAATTTTACTTGCCAGCGAAATTTTTTTGGATTTTTGTAATCAGTGTGCTTCGGACTACGATATTGCCAAATTTTGTTTAAATACAAGTAAAAATAAAAATTGTTTAAACTTTATGGCTGGCTTAATAATTGTTGCAATTTTACTTGCCAGCGAAAACTTTTTTGATTTTTGTAATCAGTGTGCTCCGGACTATGACTTTGCCAAATTTCATTAAAATCGGAGTGTAAATAAACAATTTTGAAAGATTGTTGCAGCGATTAAAATGTTAATAATTATTGCAATTTCACTTGCCAGCGAACACTTTTTTGATTTTTGTAATCAGTGTGCTCTGGACTACAACATTACCAAATTTTATTAAAATTCAAGAAAAAATAAAAATTGTTTAAAGTTTATAGCCGGCTTAATAATTGTTGCAATTTCACTTGCCAGCGAAAGCTTTTTAGACTTCTGTAATCAATGTGCTCCGGGCTACAACGTGACCAAATTTTATTAAAATCCGAGTAAAAATAAAATATATTAAAAGTTTGTTTCTGCGATTAAAACGTTAATAATTATTGCAATTTTACATGTCAGTGAAAACTTTTTTGATATTTATGATCAGCGTATGCAAGAGTATAAGCTAGCCAAATTTTATAAAATTCTGAGTAAAACTAGAAAATAAATGATGAGATAATTAAAAAAAAATCAATTCATTCATCGTTTTATGTTCGTTAATATTAATGAATTATTTGACGGATGCATTTCTGAAATATTTGTTGTGTGTATATTTGTTAAATAAATTAAGTAACAGTTTGGAACAATTATTTAGATTACGTAGAGAGAAGAAATTGAAGGTACTTTCGAATTAGAAAAGCCTTTCAGAAGGGTCGGTCATAAATCTGTCAGCGGTACGCTTTTGTTCGTTGGATTTCTGACCATTTTCAGGGGTAAAAGTGTTTATCTAGCGTCAATGAATGTGCTATAACTGATCAAAAAATACTTGCCAGCGAAAAATAATAATATTTTCGTAATCAGCATAAAATTTCGAGTTTAATGTGCTAATTTCATCTAAATCGGGCAACATTTAAAAATCCATTGTTTTGTGGTTTTTTGTTAATAACTTTTGCAGTTTAACTTGCCAGCAAATAGTTTTTAAATATTTGGATAGAGCGTTAAATTCTACATGGAATGTATAAGTTTCATGAAAATCGGAGTTGTAATTAACCTGTAATTAAGAGTAATAAAAAAATCGAATTATGCGATTTACTCATAAAGTATACATTGTATCAATTTGTGGTTAGCACTAATCTAAAGCGCAACCCTTTTTCTATTAGTGTGTGTATTTTCATTAACATCTGCTAAGTAATTATGGAGTTATCGACGAACAAACATAACGAAATATACTTTATGGCTGGAAACTTTATGGCTAACTTCACAAGCGTGCTGGAACTACTATACCTACAGTGGATTAAAGGGAAAAACCGCAGATTAAGGGAAGACCTTTGGGTGGGTTAACAAATTTTATTGCGTGTTGTTTATGGAGGTAACAAATTTAGAAGCGGGTTATTTAAGGGACTAACATCGAAGTTCAATAAATTGAATGTCATAATTAATAAAACAACCTAACCGGAATTAGTCTTCAAAGTTCAAAAAAATATTATTGAATTAATTTATACCAATTGAACGCCATATTCGATCCGACTAAAATTTGTTATGGTTAATTATCATAATATACCATACCATTTTAGTTATTATAGTCATCATTGATTGACGAGAAGTATAAAAAACAATAGTACCACAACATAAAAATTAAAATACGATTTTATTGGCGCACCTTATAAAAACTTTCAAAATACATCTTGAAAGATTAGTTTATTTAAAATCTTTTTGTCTCTTAATAATGTTTGGTATTTTGTACGGTTTTGCCACAAAAAATTAAATCATTTTTTATTATTTAGTAAAAACGTAATCTAGTTTTTTGGGTGATTAATAGCACATGTATTTTCTTTGTCGCCGCCATTGTTTAACAAACGTCAATTGTGTATAATATTAATTAACGAGTGGTTTTGAGAATTAATTGTTATCTTCATTGTCGTTTATAATTATTCATATTTCTCCGGAGCAAACAGATACAGGGAGTTTTTCTTTTAAGTATAGGTATTCCAAATTCATTCTATTTTCTGTAAATTCTTTGTTTTTAAGTTCAGTTTGAAGCTATAAACAAGTGTTTTCCACTCCCAGACTAAGCATGAAGTAAAATTTCGAGTTTAGAAAAGCCCCGTGAAAATTTGTCGAGGGTCGCGCAGCGACCCGAGACAAATTTTCTGGGCTTTTCTAAACTCGAAATTTTACTTCATGCGCCACGCGTATAAAACACTAAAATATTGTGAAATTTATGTATATTCGAACTTCACTTTAAACCTCTGTTATATACGTGTGGCGCATGAAGTAAAATTTCGAGTTTAGAAAAGCCCCGTGAAAATTTGTCTCGGGTCGCTGCGCGACCCTCGACAAATTTTCACGGGGCTTTTCTAAACTCGAAATTTTACTTAATGCTTAGTCTGGGAGTGGAAACACTCATTAAAAGTTTTAAATTGAACACTTATAAAAACATACATACAAGGAGTTTACCTTTAAAGTATACGGATTCCAAATTCTGATTATTTTCTTTAAATCTTTAGATATTCGTTGTTTTTTAAATGAGTTCAATTTGAAACGTTCAAACGAGTGTTTTCCACTCCCAGAGTAAGCATGAAGTAAAATTTCGAGTTTAGAAAAGCCCCGTAAAAATTTGTCTCGGGTCGCGCCGCGACCCGAGACAAATTTTCTGGGCTTTTCTAAACTCGAACTTTTACTTCATGCGCCACGTGTCTAAAACACTAAAATATTTTAAAATTTATTTATATTCGAACTTCAATTGAAATCTGTGTTTTATACGCGTGGCGCATGAAGTAAAATTTCGAGTTTAGAAAAGCCCAGAAAATTTGTCATGGGGCTTTTCTAAACTCGAAATTTTACGTCATGCTTAGTCTAGGAGTGGAAACACCTGTTTAAAGCTCAGAAAAAATGAGGTGACGTTAGAGTCCATAAATTACAATGTTCTCTTATTTATCAAACGATTTTCACACAGTAGTCGGTATAAATGTAATGGAGTAATTGTTTTAGTTTGTGCGATAGTTTCATGTGTCCCGGAATGGCACTTAGTTGATAATTATTTCTTGATGCATTGCACCTTTGATCAAGTTTCCTTGAACTTTGCACGGTCCATAATTTATGCAGACCGTCTTAATATCACGCTAATTAACATAGTAAATTACCTAAGATTATTTCATTCAAACATATGTTTGATGTATCCTCACCATGTTTACTCTTCCTAGTAAAACACCTATACACGTTTATATAGTTATAGAGGCCAAATTAAGGTAAATATATAGGGGAAAAGCGGGAGGTTTCAGACGATTTTCATAAAACAAATAGTTTCACTATTCTTCTTTTAGTTACGTAAACTGTTTTCTAATAATTATTGTAGTAATCTCTTTATTCACTAATTAGTTTTATTCACTAAATGTACATTTCGAACACTATGTGTTCATTCTCAATAGTAATACAATTGACAAATAGTTTTACTGTTAATAAAAACAAGAAGCCCCCCAAAAACTTTTTGGGATAGAAAAAGGACCTTTGCAAAATATAACAGACACATTATATTACAAAATATTCAAAAACGACATCAGGTGATGAAATACAAACGTCCCAAACCTCTCTGTAAGAGGGAGGTTTGGACCAGGCAGGTGGCAGGCTTGGGACACATACAAAATTAACTCACAATTAACGAGTTAAACCTTTGTGATGACAAATTAACGTAAGTTTCCGTACATGTGTAAATTATCGACGAAATATAAATATTTGCATAACCTTTTACTTGACGCATTGATTTTAGGTTTTTTTAATTTTCCCATAATTTCTTCTTGCAAAATTTCGCCAACGTCCTGCTTGTCAGGGTAAAAGAAACTATTGGTTTTTGCGCTCGTTCGCAAATACTTTACTCTCAAGTAGGAGGTTTCATTATGCAGAAGCTTTAAATCCTTAAATAAATTGATTGTAAGTTACTTGAAGATCAAAATAATTTGACAAACAAAAACTTTAAAACCTTGCCTATGTAGTGGACAAAACTTTCCATTTTGCCTTCCACTTGCTACTTAACTAATATATAATCTCCTTCATTACAATCCTTATCCTCAGTATTCACATAGTCACATTCATCGCTTCCAAACTCCAAATCAGAACTGCTATCTTTGCACAGTGTTTTTTCATCTATGTTTTTGTCTTCGGAAGATGTGCTTTCATTTATGGCTTTCACTGGCAGCTTCCTTATTACAACTTTCTTCTTTTGTAACAGCATCTTTCTTGTCTTACATAACTGTTGTTCTTCAATTTCATTTTTCTCTGGGGTGTTCGTTATCACTCTGGATTTTCCAGGTTTTCTGCCACCACCTTTTTTGATACGTGGAGCTGCTTTTGGAAATGGCATGATTTTTTCTGGGGTAAATTTGGTTTTTTCGGTTGCTGCCGCGAACATGAAGCTAGGATGAGGGTTAAGCCTGCTGTTCTGGTAGATCCCAATCCGTGACATATGCTCCCAAAAAGTCATCTTCGGAAAAGGTATTTTCTTTAAAGGAATAAATGCCAGTACGCCTAAAACCGTTCACAATATTTGAAAGAGTACAAGCCTTTTCTATAGCTTCTCTAGAAAGATCAGGAATATCATAGATATGTATAGGCTTTTCTCGTTGTCTTATTATCAGACACTCAGCAGCCGCATTGAAATAAGTTTTAAATGGTCCGTAAACAGAAATGTCTAGTGGCTGCAGTTTATGGCTGCAATGCGGAGAGAGAGTTAGTAAAATCACGTTATTCTTCCTAGCCATATTGATGAGATCAATTTGAATATGGCTATCTTGATTATCAAAGATAACTAAGATATGCTTATCCTTAGAAGGTTTGGCGTATTCCAAAAAATGCTTGAAAAAAAAAACAAGAAATTCGCACTGGTCATCCAGCCGCTTGGGTGGGCTGCTCCCTTACAGCCAGTGGGACCACCTTAAAATTAATTTAAAAAGTTGATATAATCAGTTTTGCATGTATATCAATAAGATATATATATTATCATAATTTCACGAAAATTCACCGTTACTAGAATGCCCCTGTTACCGTCCCAGTTACCTCCTGGGCAGCACTCTCTTATATCAACTAATATAAATCACAATTTAAAAACAAACGCAATGATTCAATAACGATGTGGCATGCAAGTCCCCGAACCGAACGATTTACCCCGCTGTCAGCCGATAAAGTGGCTGGGTCCCAACGAATTGTAATTAAAATCCTTCGGTCCGTCTGGAACTTACCTTGGTGAAATTCGGAAACCAAGTTGGAGAGAAAATAAATAATGGTTAAAGAAATACTTAACAATTTATTGTAAATAAGGAAAAAATTCTGTTGGCAACAAACCCCAACCTTTTAATTTACCTTCTTAGAATTATTTCACATCTTCCATTATAAAATTAATTGTATAATAAACTATTCAAATAAGATTTAAGATAGCTATGTTACCCGACTGATAACAATGCCAGAGCTAAAGCATACAATAATTCAATGTAAACAAAATATTGCTTATCACTACCGGAAATACTGTCAAGTTAATTGTGTTGCCTATATCCAACAACCCAATTGTCACTCACATTTCATTAAAACAAACTATTTATGACCCTTTATTTAAATATCACATGTCAAGTTCATCCCTCAGAAATAAAATATGTATCACTTACCAAAGATGATTAATAATTACTGTCAAACGTTGAATCGCTGGTAGCGCTACGACGATTCCACGCAGCTGTTGTAAAATACCTACGACAGATACATGACGAGTAAACTTACAGGTGAACTTCAAATGCTGGTCTCTAACTCTGTTAATAATAAACATCCATAATTAAATTTAGACTTGAATTAAGTGTATTAAATATCTATGATGTGAAATAATAGAAAAGATAAGAAAAAATAAAATCAACCTAGTTAAGTTGACTCACAATAGAAATTCAAATATAAAAATATACATAACCGAGCGAACGTTTTCTTGACTTCAGTCATCCTTTATGAATTTTAATTCGACCGACTACCACTCTACGACATCAATCTCAACTGCATCGACTCCTCTTCATCACACAACTAGGACTCGCAGAAATCCAATGGAATTTGAGACTCGACCGCTTACTCTTCTTCCAGGAATTTGTGAACACGCAACATAACCACTGAAGAACAAGTGAACGCCACTGAATTGATTAATCCTCCACTAAATCCAGGAACGCAAACCCGACACACGAATTCCAATATGTAAAACTCAGCACATTTCCATTTAGAGAAGAATTTCCAATATTAAATTCTTTTTGGAAATAAAAACAAAACTCAAAAAACAGGCAGAATAAAATACCTCGGCTGACTTTTACTCCGGTCAAAAAAGAATCATGGATGGTTGCACGTGGTTTAACATCCGCCGACGGCGATAAACTTCTCAGCAAGTTCTAACTTCCAAAACACCAACGACTAATTAACTTAACACTGACGAAGTTATTACACGTGTGTTACTACAAAACTAGCTAATAACAACAGCCAAAACTCAACACAGAGTTCTTCAGTAACACAACCGTGCATCACCACACACCAACCTTATCCTTATCCCTTACCGGATATTCCGGCCATCTTAAATAACAATCTCTCTCATAACCCAATAACCGCGAAAAATTAAAAATCCCTGGTGCATTTCCGGTTCATTCCAAAACTAACTGTTTACCGACTCGAATGTGGTATACATTAAAACAGATAAGATCCACCGTCGAGAGTTAATTAAATAGATAATTACCAAACGAAATAAACAAACAGAAATTCTTTTCCAGAAATCCTAGAAAATAGTAACGAACTTATGCAACCCAATTACATGCTAGGCAATTAATTCCTATAAGTTACATCTCTAGAAATACATTTAATTACTCAAGGTTAACTACGGAAAAATATGACCATTACGGTGGTAAATTTAAATATGTAAGGAGACAAATTGCGTATGGCAATTTTGAACCGTAACACCTCGCTCACCTGATGTCATTTGACACCCTTTTGAGTTAATACTTTTTTCGGTTTATGAACGGTTGTTAGGCCCGTTTTGTCGATGTTCCAAATATCGCCAGGTCTAATATTTGTATCCTCCATAACAGTCTTCAAATGTTGATAAAATGTATCAACATTCTTCTTGTTGAAGCTCGCGGATCTGCTTAGGCTAGTTGCCTCTGGCTATCCCAAAGAAATGTTGTTATTGCGGGCATAAAACCCTCGCAACGAGTCCTTTGTAGCAGTTTCACCAATATCCCACACTTTCGGATAGTTATTATTGTTATTTTTTGCAAAATTATATGCCAATTTCAGTGCCGCTTTTCGATTCAGACCGTAGTGTAGTTTTGAGGCATGTATATAGGGTTGGGCTAGCATAGTTTCTTCGTCTTTCGAGAAAACTTGTTTGATTGAATGTTTTATTGAGTAATCATTCCTTTTGAAAGTATTATTTTTTGAAAGACGAAGGAGTGTGATTTTCGGAATACCAAACTTTTTAGCTGTAAGCCGTAGACCATCTCTTTGTCTAACCTCATTTACTGCTTTATCAATCAGATGTTGAGGTAATATTTCCCTATCAGTCTTCGTTTTATATGTATGAAGCATGATTCACATCTCAAAAAAAAATTCTAAATTCAGGGAGGTTTAGGACACTGTCCCAAATCTCCCTCCCCCATGTGATCCAAACCTCCCTCTTGTGCGATATATTTAATTAAATTGCGTTTTAAAAATTGAGGTTACATTTTATGGACGATAAATGCAACAAGGTATGCTATATATAGTACATAATATCGTAGCCCCACGGAATTGTTATAACCATTTATAATTCTAGTCAATTAAAGACAGTAATTGAAGGTAAAAACTTACGGAAATGTGCTAAAAAAGTCAATTTTATTATGTAAAAACAACTAACAACAGCACACCAGCGGTTGCTAACGCACGTGACACTAGACGAGAAGATCATCCAGTGTCGTAGTTTGGTAACACTGCAAGCAATTTAAGGAGGTAAATTTGAACGTGTCCCAAACCAAACCCATCCCAAACCTCCTGCCTTTACCCTAGTAATAATATTAAAGAAAAATTATTCTATTTTAAAATCTTGAATTTTGGAAGCTTTCACTTCGTGGTGTATTTTTAATTTAAACATTGGGATCAAGGTGAGGCGGAGAAGTTATTTTTCGGACTTTGCACATTTCAAAACCACTTATTGTTATATTTCTCTCTTCACACAACACAGGAAAATTGGTTTTATACCGTTTACAAAAAAAATATATTGTAATATTTTTAGTATGTGTGGATATATATATATATATATATATATATATATATATATATATATATATATATAGAGAGAGAGAGAGAGAGAGAGTTTTATATAACACCGAACATTTCCATAAAATACGATTTGATACCTTTAATTTTTAGGCTATGCGTAAATTGGGTTGCCTATATGACCATTACAAATTGTAGCTAATCAACTGCAATTAATGCCTTAGCTTGTACATACAAGAAGTTTTTCATTTAAGTATACATGTCCCAATTACAGCGTATATGCCATAAATCTTTAGATAATCGTTGTATTTTTAAAAGGAGTTCAATTTGAAACTTAAAATGAGTGTGTTCCACTCCCAGACTAAGCATGAAGTAAAATTTCGAGTTTAGAAAAGCCTGAAAATTTGGTTTGGACGCGTAGCGCGAAGCGCGGAGCGGCCAAACCAAATTTTCAGGCTTTTCTAAACTCGAAATTTTACTTCATGCGCCACCGGTACAAAACACTGACATATTACGAAGTTTAAAACACACCACTGAACTTTAATTGAATCAGTGTTTTGTGCCGGTGGCGCATGAAGTAAAATTTCGAGTTTAGAAAAGCCTGAAAATTTGATTTGGCCGCTCCGCGCTTCGCGCTACGCGACCTAACCAAATTTTTAGGGTTTTATAAACTCGAAATTTTACTTCATGCTTAGCCTGGGAGTGAAAAACACTCGTTTAAAGCTTTAAATTGTATTCTTTTAACAAACCGAGCGTGGTAAAATGTACAACGTCTGCATATGTATACTTAAAAAAATAATTCTTGTTATGAATATGTTCGGTGTTACATAAAACTTTCTGTATATGTATGTGTGTATGCCTATATGTATATATATAATTGCATATTATTATTGTATAGCAAAAGGCTAAATAAAGATTATTATTATTATTATTATTATTATTGTTGCAAATGACGCCTTCATTGTCAATACACTGATTCAGTCGAATTCTGAAGTTTCGGTCCACTCTTTCAACAAACATCCCGATTTTTATATTGACAATTTCGGCTCGGATTTTTTCTGTGGATCTTCCATGGTCTGTGGACAATTAATATAAACTCTTAACTTGAGATTACCCAACAGGAAATAATCACAAGGTGTGAAATTAGGTGAGCGTGACCTTTTTTAAATACTAAGAATATCTGAAAGTATACAGCAAATACAGTATATTAGGGTATGTATACTTAGAAAAAAACTCCCAGTATATAGTGGACCTAAATATTAAAAATATATCTATAGTGAATGTTTTTTCCTCTTCAGCAGGCAAAGAAAATATTAGTAGAGTCCAAGTACTAAATCTAGTCATTTTCACCTTAGATCAACATAAATTCACGTTAGAAAAAAATAGGCTTTTTATAAATTGTCAACAAAAATTACATAAACTCGTCATTTATACTTAAGAAATTAATAATATTTACAAAAAATCGTGTTTTAACACTGCAATCATGATCTCTCCACTGAGAGTAGAGATCTTAATCTGAACTTTAAGCTTTAATTAAGCACTTGTAGATGGAATCGGATCGCGTGTAATGGAGGCCATTTACAAATGTTCAGCGGTGTTGTATGGTTAATTGTGTGGGTCGCACTGAGCAGATTACAACTTAATGACACAGGAGTTGCACCAGACATGCCCAATAAATATTAGTACAGCGTTAATAATTTACCGCTCCGCAGCGATTGTAAATTAATTATTGGATACACCAGGGGGCATTGTGTTTACACGCGACTATTCAATAAATAGTAACTGTTAGTTATAACGTGCTAGGTGCATTATTTTATCATTTACAAGGGATCATTATTTTTTATTAAATATCGTAATTTTATAATAGTATTGAAATGAATCAACTGGAGTAATAAGTAAAACGATATGTTATAACTATACCTTTTTAACTTCAAATTGAAAAAAATCAACTTCAAATTGAGAACAAACAATCTCAAATTCGGAACAAACAATTTCAAATTAGAAATAAACAACTTCAAATTCGGAACAAATAGTTTCAATGAGTGTTTGATATAGTCTTTGTAAGACTAACTTGTTGTAGATTGCGAAAAGAATCGCACTTTTAATGTTTGAAGTATTCTGCAACCAAGAATTGGCAATTTCATTATACTTATGTTTGAACGGTAACGTGACCGCCAGTCTAACGTGTCAAATTACTTAGAGGGAATGGCAAAGCTATACTGATGAGAGATAAATCTCGAAATGCGTCTATAGATGGCCTGAATAATTTGACCCAAATTGTTACATTTGCAGTAGGTTGCTGTATGTAACAGCAAACACTTGTTGTATAATTCAATGTCCGTCGGGGTATTAGCTCGGGAAGTAGTTGTTTCAATGAGTGTTTGATATAGTCTTTGTAAGACTAACTTGTTGTAGATTGCGAAAAGAATCGCACTTTTAATGTTTAAATAGTTTCAAATTAGGAACTAATAATTTTAAAATGGGAATAAACAATTTCAAATTGACTTGGCCGTAAAACAATAAAACAATTAAAAAATGCAAATAATTTGCAGTTATTTAGTAGTTAAGTTTTATTTGCCCTATTCCATCCTATTAAATAAATGCCATATATAACAAGGCTCAAGCGGACAATATTAAAATACAAATTTGTACAATGTGCAACAGTGTATTTGATTTTTTTTCTAATTGAAATTGTTTATTCTCATTATGAAATTGCTAGTTCTCATTTTAAAATTGCTTGTTCTCAATTTGAAATTGTTTGTTCCCAATTTAAAATTGTTTGTTTCCAGTTTAAAGTCGTTTGTTCCCAATTTGAAGTTGTTTGTTCTCAATTTGAAGTTTAAAGGGTATAGAGCTCGGATTTTTAAGCAAACAGCTTATGCTGCAAATTAAAAGCATCAACATGAATTAATAAAATGTGTACGAATTATAGAAAGTTAAAGAAAATCAGACATTAGAACAGAAAAGTTTACCACAATGAAACACACGCAAGCTCTAACAACGGAAACAATAAAACAATACAACAAATTAGACGAATACATAAAAAATCTTCAATGTATTCCATATAAACTAAAAATTAGAAACCTAATTATAAACAAGAACATATAAACACGACGAAAAAACACATACAAAGAAACATTTTACATCCCTCAATACCGTTAACCCGAGATGGGAGTCAACGCCCAACAATCTCGAGGTGAGGACGAAGGGAAGAAGACCAACAATGTAATGATAATTTCTTACAAGTATTGTAATACAAGTTATTATTATAAAAAATAAAGTTATTTAAAAATATCATTTGACACTATTTTTTTGTTGCTTTTTTTGCTTTTATGCTTGTTTTGCATTTATATGCTTATTTGGTGCTTATTTCGTCAAATTTTAATTTATTTTAATAAGTAGTATATATTAAACTTCACAATATTTCCGTGTTTATACGCGTGGCGCATGAAGTAAAATTTCGAGTTTAGAAAAGCCTAATTTGGTTTGGTCGCTCCGCTTTGCTACGCGACCAATCCAAATTTTCAGGCTTTTCTAAACTCGAAATTTTACTTCATGCTTAATCTGGGATTGGAAATACTCGTTAATTACATCTATACGTTATATATTTTTAACTTTACTGTAAATCAGTGGTTTATACGCGTGGCGCATGAAGTAAAATTTCGAGTTTAGAAAAGCCCCGTGAAAATTTGTCTCGGGTCGCTGCGCGACCCTCGACAAATTTTCTTCACGGGGCTTTTCTAAACTCGAAATTTTACTTCATGCTTAGTCTGGGAGTGGAAGACACTCGTTACTTTAAAATATGTCACAGGTGTTAAAATAATAAAACATGATGATTTCATTCTAATTTAATTCAAATTCACGCGACCAAACCACATTTTCAGGCTATTCTAAACTCGAAATTTTACTTCATGCGCCGCGCGTATAAAACAGATTTGAAGCGAAGTTCGAATATACATAAATTTCCCAATATTTTAGTGTTTTATACGCGTGGCGCATGAAGTAAAATTTCGAGTTTAGAAAAGCCCCGTGAAAATTTGTCTCGGGTCGCTGCGCGACCCTCGACAAATTTTCTACGCGGGGCTTTTCTAAACTCGAAATTTTACTTCATGCTTAGTTTGGGAGTGGAAGGCACTCGTTACTTCCAAATATGTCACTAGTGTTAAAATAATAAAACATGGCGATCTCATTATCATTTAATTCAAATTCATGCGACCAAACTACATTTTCAGGCTTTTCTAAACTCGAAATTTTACTTCATGCGCCGCGCGTATAAAACAGATTTGAAGCGAAGTTCGAATACACATAAATTTCCCAATATTTTAGTGTTTTATACGCGTGGCGCATGAAGTAAAATTTCGAGTTTAGAAAAGCCCCGTGAAAATTTGTCTCGGGTCGCTGCGCGACCCTCGACAAATTTTCTACGCGGGGCTTTTCTAAACTCGAAATTTTACTTCATGCTTAGTCTGGGAGTGGAAGACACTCGTTACTTCAAAATATGTCACAAGTGTTAAAATAATAAAACATGGCGATCTCATTATAATTTAATTTAAATTCACGCAACAAAACCACATTTGCAGGCTTTTCTAAACTCGAAATTTTACTTCCTTCTTTATCTGGGAGTAAAAAACACTCAATTAAAGCTTCAAATTGATTTTGAAAAAAACCGTATACATAATAGAATAATTCCCTATACAATAAATAATCAATATCCACGCGGGTGTATATAAAATATGTACAATAAATAATGTAATTCATTTATTTTATATGCAATCGGTGTAATGTTAATAAATAACGCGGTAAATATTTATTAACGCGTTCGTCCGCCTTGTAAAACACACAACTGTTATTTTATGGGGTAATGGTTTTTCCATTAAACTCTAATATTTCTAAAAGTCCCCAACGCTTCGCGTGTTATTTTTATTTTTATTCAACGTCATGTTGCACTTAGTCGTTTGTGTGTAATAAATGACAACATCAATTTTTACATAAAATATTATTAGAAATGTACTAAAAGCATGTTTTATATGAAAAAATAAAATTAAGAAGAAAATTTCGCTAAACATTTAATTTGATTTCAATTTCATTTTTATTCATAATAAATACATGCATAGAAATTTGTCGCCTACGCTACTGGAAGAACACCTAGTAAGCATTCCATGGTACCTAATCTACTCCTACACGGATGTTAATGATAAAATAGGTTTCTTGAATAATAATTTAATTAACTTATTTAATATACTTGCACCACCAAAAGTAAAAGTATGTCGTAAACCTCCTCAGCCATGGCTAACTGACACCATTAGAACAATGACTAAACTTCGCGACAAAGCACTGCAGGACTTCAAGAGAACTCGTCTTCCAGCTAAGAGCCTTTGAAACTTAGTTACATCTTCAATACGTAAAGAAAAACGCGCTTACCTAAACTACGTAGCAAAAAACAGCTCTACGAATCAGCTTTGGAAAGACTTAAAAACACTTAACGTATACAAGCGGAAGGCATGGTCTATATCTCCACTTCTTAGTAATGCCGATCAAATTAATAACTATTTTGTGACTTCATCAAGCAATACAAATACGCCTGATAGCCATTACATGCACTTCTACAAAGGCAATGTCAAAGATGGCATAACAGACACGTTCGATTTTACTCTCGTTACGGAACAAAATATTCTCGAAATAATAAATAAGATCAAATCCAAATCCACAGGTGTAGATGATATTAATATTCTACTACTCACTTTATGCGTTCCATACCTTCTACCGTACATTACGCATATTATCAATCATTGTTTAACCTCGTCATGCTGTCCGGAAGTTTGGAAAGAAGCTCTGGTGATCCCACTTCCCAAAAAACCCACTTCGAGTGCAGTGAAAGACCTTCGACCAATCAGCATCCTTCCAGCCTTATCAAAAATTCTCGAAATAGTCGTAAAAATTCAACTACAAGGCCATGATCATAAATTTAATATCTTACCTAAAAATCAATCAGGATTCAGGAAACTTCATAGCTGCGAGGCGGCACTTCTAATGGTAATAGATGATATAATTAAGGCCACAAACGTCAACAACATCACAGCATTGACATTGATTGATTTTTCTAATGCCTTTGACACGCTCCACCACGATATGATGTTAGCTATTCTGCACTACGTTGGCCTTAGCACGGCTGCTATCCAGTTTTTCAAAGCCTACTTGGTAAACAGATTTTAACGCGTCAAACTCGACACGACCATGTCCGAACCATTGCAACTGCGCTCGGGGGTACCACAAGGATCTGTACTGGGTCCGCTATTGTTTGGCATTTATACCAGCTTCATCTTTGCAAACACCAAATCTCGCTATCACCTGTATGCTGATGACACGCAGGTGTATTTATCATTCGATGATAATGACAGTGACAGGGCAATTGATCAGCTGAGTAGTGATCTTTCCAACCTAAGCACCATTTGTAAAAAACACTGCCTACAAATTAATCCAGCAAAATCTGCACTTTTACTTTTTGAAAAAGATAGTACCTTGATAAAAGTAAAAGATACTGTATCTCTCACCTTGGAAAACGAACAGCTATTTCCCATTAAGTGTGCAAAGAACCAAGGTATCCTCGTAGATACTAAATTAAGATTTAAACAACAAGTTAGCAAGCTAATACAGTGTTCATATCGCAAACTAAAAGTGTTGTATGGGAATAAAGAATGCCTTAGTGTAAATCTGCGAAGCATGTTATGCGACAGTCTGGTTCTTTCTACCTTCAATTACTGTGACAGTGTCTATGGGCCCTGCATCGATGCCACGGATCGTCGAAGAATTCAGAAAGTCCAAAATGCATGCCTGAGACTCATTTTCGGAATACGTAAATTTAATAAAATCTCCTACACACTCCAGAAACTAAATTGGCTCAATATAGAAAACAGAAGAAAATTACACGCGGCTTATCTTTATCAAAAAATTATCAACACCAAGCAGCCTTCTTATCTCTATAATAAGATAACATTTAGAACCGATGTTCATAATTTAAATCTTCGTTTTAGACACATGATATCTACGCCAAAATGTCATTATAAAATATTCGAACGGTCCTTTACCTACCAAATTATGAAAGTTTACAATAGTATACCTGAACAATTCAAAATGCTATCCCCCGCTACTTTCAAAATTAAGATGCGAAATAATTTACTAATTGAACAGACTGCTTTGGTGAACTCTAATATCAGATGTTAAACTGATTCCTTGCACTCCAAAACATGTAAATAAAATTGCTGACGTGAGATTTCTTCTGTTTTCCTACTTCTTTCTTACTTATAAATGCACTTTTACCCCCCACTTGAATTATATTCCTAATATGTCCAACGGTTGTATGGAAGATCAGTTTATTTAATTGTTTTTAATTAAAGTGAAGCCGTTTTGATCAACAATTGTGTTTATATATATTGTATTTTTTAATTGTGTTAATCGCTGCATACGTTGATCAATAAATAGTTTATTATTATTATTATTATTATTTAATTAAACACAGTTATATTCCTTTCTTCACTTTTATTTTTCTTGCTAGACTTAGCTATTGATAATGGGTACTTAGTACTCGAAATGTACATCTAGCAAGAAAAATAAAAGTGAAGAAAGGAATATAACTGTGTTTAATTAAGTGACTTAACACCTCCACGTAACTCATACAACTACATTAAATACATGCATGATTATAGAGTGAAATTGAATTTACGAATTGTTTGCAGAATATTTACAAAATATATAAATAAATTAGTAGTACCGACTTTTTGTAAAAATGTTGTCTCTCACTATACCCCAAAGCTCGGGAAATAATTGTTTTAATGAATATTTGGAAAAGTCTCAAGGAGACTAAATTTTTGCTGAAAGTCAAAATGAATTGTTATCTTGTTTTTATTCTCAGCATCAAAATAATGTACACATGTAATTTAAATCTCGAGCAAAACTAATTTGAAGACTTACAACATACATTAAACTTCATAATTAATTAGTGTTTACTTACCTATTAAGTTTTCTGCCGTATCATAATTTCAAGATTGGATAGTTTGAAAATTGTTTTAATCCGTTTGATGCGCTATTTTTTTGTCTTTCTATGAAAACATCAACGCAAACGAGCTTTTAAATTCATTACTGGAAACTTTAACTCGAACTCAAGCTATTTGCAAGTGGTTATTCTGGCATGAAATATTCATGTATGGAAAGTTAAGATTTGAACTTATTCAAGGACTAATTTTAGTTAGCATTTTCAGAATCCATTAAAAAAGTTGTGTAAAATGACAATTTATGTTTTGAAATTTTGAGGGGTGAATTGATTGTATTAAATATATTAAAATTTAATATAGGGAATGATTATTTTAAGTATACATATCCCGATGTATACGCTGTAATTTTTCAGGCATTATTTGATTTTGTAAAAGCGTTCAATTTGAAGTTTCAAACGAGTGTTCTGCACTCCCAGATTAAGCATGAAGTAAAATATTGAGTTTAGAAAAGCCTGTAAATTTGGATTGGTCGTTCTGCTTCGCTACGCGACGGAACCAAATGTTTAGGCTCTCCTAAACTCGAAATTATACTTTATAATAATAATAATAATAATCATTTATTTCTCAGCAGAATAAATTCTATTTACAGAGAAAAACACAGTTTTTTTTAAGATATATATATTAACTAAAAATAATCATTAATAAATGCGCCAGGCGTATAAAACACCGATTTTATGGAAGTTCAAAATATGCCGCATACATTTGATCCCAATTTAATAAATATTACAAATAATATTGAAAAATTTTCTTTGAGATATGTAATTATAAAAAAATCTGAAAGCAAATTGCTACTAAGGATTGAATTATGGATGATTTGTTTAGACAAAATTTGCTTTAAATCACTGCTGTTTATGCGTGGCGCAAATTCTTTATTGCGCTCTTCAGTACACTGGGAGATAAAAAAAAATACTGGGTTAGATGAATCTTAAAATTTCAAGTTTAGAAAAGATTAAAATTTTAGATTGGTCAGTTTTTCAATCAGTCTATCAAATAGTTCATATGCGGTACGCTTAAATACATTTCACTAAGTTTATGTTGATCTAACCCAGTATAATTTTTTTTTCATCTCCCAGTGTACTGAAGAGCACAATAAAGAAAGTAGTAGTATAGCGAGGAATAAACAAATTATAAATGAAAATTACAATACTCAAATAAATACCAAACTTTTAAAAACAGAAAGTTAGTCATAATTCGATCATTTGTAATTTTTTTTTTATCTGTAATGTTTTCGCTATTCATTATTTATATCGGGGACCCTCGTGGATCAGTGAGTAGAGCTCCTGCTCTTGGGCCAGAGGGTCGTGGGTTCGAATCCCACCGGGGGGTGCCAGTTTCTTATGAGGAAATTGGCACCCTCTGGAGCCATGGATGTGAGTGAATGTGCTGTGTCGTCCATAATTAGTTGCATAAGCGTGTAATGAATTAAATACTTAAATGGAATAAATAAAATATAAATTGATGTTGGCCAATAGTCAACTTACTTAGGCCAGGCAAAAGCCAAAACACCAAAAAAAAAATGGTGATGTGTCCATCATAGTACTTTCCCCCGTAAATTGCGTATTAAATCACTTTTAAAATATTTGTAGCATTATTATTTTCAAAATATCTTCAACTTTTTGATAACTACAACTTTTATTTGAAACATTTTTCAATTGGATCAACACATACTGACACAAACCAATGACTAGATAAAAAACACTATTTATTGAATATCTTAAAAACTAAGAGTGCTATAACAAAAAGTGAATCTACAAAAAATCTTTAGTTTTTCATTTCCTACAACTTTTATTTGAAACATTTTTCAATTGTATCGACACATACACTGTCACACACCAATAACTAGATAAAACACACAACTTTTGAAATATCTCAAAAACTAAGAGTGCTGTGACAAAAAGTAAGTGAACAATACATCTTGATTTTGTTATTATCTACAACTTTTATTTGAAAGAATTTTTTGTTTGATGAACATTTATTGAAAAAATCTGAAAAAACTGAAAAACGCTAAGAGTAAAGTACCACTTCCGGTTTTCCGATTTTCACCAAAAGCTTTTCAGTTCTTCCGATTGTAACAAAAAGCTTAAGTTTCAAGTTTCGTCTCGATATCTTTAGCGGTTTTTGCGGTACAGCGCACACAGACACACAGACAGACAGACAGACAGACAGACAGACAGACAAACAGACAGACAGACAGACAGACATTTTTCAAAAATGGTCTTATTCGACTCAGGGGACCTCAAAACGGATATTTCCGCTAAAATTTTTGATTCGAAAATTATCACGAAAACAATACTTTCCCTTTGTATTACATACGGGGGAAAGTAAAAATTATTTATCTCACGTAACAATGAAAAATACACCACCTTCCTTCACTCATTCTATCTGTGTCATTATTTTTTCTCTTTTCGTGTGTCGGTTTTCGGAACACCGCATTAAATATTGCGTGGGCCTGCGGACCTGGAGAGTTTGATATGTACGCGGTATCCTCTCAGATTTCGATTCAATCAAATTGAGATGAAGAGATTTCCTCGAAGATAAAACAGTATGCCGAGTACGTGGCCCTCTTGAGCCCATATGTTATCCCTATGTCATGCATGTATCAGAGCAGTCGGTTTTTATTGGGGTGAAATATTAAAGCGTGAATATTTTAAATTATTTCTTTTAGAAAATGGATTATACAATTTTTTTTAAGAATAAAATATTGATTATTTTGAGTTGAATTGGGTTAAACTACTCTGTGGATATACATTATATTTTTATATTGTGAAATATCGTATGTTCAATTAAAAAAAATCTCTAGAGTGCCATGGAAAATATTCTAGGTTGGCAACTCTGAAAATATACATTATAAATATTGTGCATGACGTTTTATATGTCAATTCCTAAAGTGTGTAGCTTTTTTAATTGAACATACGATATTTCACAATATAAAAATATTATGTATATCCACAACATATGATATAATATTATATTTCGAAATTTTGTATCAGCTATAGTTTTGTAAATAATAAAAATGGTGATGTATCCATCATAGATATGATGATTTAAATATCAACAATATGGAAATGTTGCTCACACTAAATTTATTACTTGACAAGTGTAAAGCTTTTATTTGCTCATAACACACAATAAAGATTATTATTATTCTAGTTGTAAAGGGTGATTCAATTTGAATTTTCACATTACAATCTAAAATATTTTTGACACGCCACTGTATTTGTTAAGGGCAACGTGTGATTTCTAACCTAAAAAGTTAAACAAAAGTAGTCATGGAGCAATATACGCAAGAACAACGTGTTAAAATTATCCAAGAATATTATGAAAATGGCCGATCGAGGAAAAGTGCATTTCGTGCTTTACGTAAAGTTTGTGGTGCGCAAAATCGACCTTGTGAGAGGACAATTTGGAATGTGGTCCAAAAATTCGAACAAACTGGATCCGTAGCTAACATCAAAACCCCTCAGCGTGCTCGTAGAGGTCGTTCGGAACAAAATATTGCCATTGTTCGCGAATGCGTGGCCGAAAATCCAAGCACATCGATTCGTCATCGATCGCAGCAAGTGGGCCTTACGTATTCCACTACACAGCGAATTTTAACAAAAGATTTGAAGTTACACCCGTACAAACTCCAAATAACACAGGAATTGAAGCCTATAAGAGAGAACAAGGGGTAAATTTTTCAATGAAAATTATCTTTAGCGATGAGGCACATTTCCACGTTGATGGCTTCGTAAATAAGCACAATTGTCGTATTTGGGGATTAGAAAATCCAAGAGAGATTGTTGCAACGAAAATTCATCCTCAAAAGGTCACTGTTTGGTGTGCCTTTTGGTCCGGAGGCTTAATTGGCCCATTTTTTTTCGAGGATCATGCGGAGAACTCTGTTACGGTTAATGGCGTTCGTTATCGGAACATGATAACAGATTTTCTTTGGGAGCAGTTGGAAGATATGGATATCGAAGATTTATGGTTTCAACAGGACGGTGCCACCTGCCACACAGCAGGAGAAACGATACAATTACTGCGCGGCAAGTTTCCCGGTCGCATTATTTCACGTAACGGTGACTTCAATTGGCCGCCGCGATCGTGTGATTTAACTCCCGCAGATTTTTTCCTTTGGGAGTATCTGAAGAGCAGAGTATACAAGAATAAACCGAACACCCTTGCAGAGCTGAAATAGGAGATCAGACGCGAAATAGCCGGCATAGAACCTGATTTGTGTCGCAGATTATTCGAAAATTTTAACAAACGAATTACGTCATGTCACATGAGCCGCGGCGGTCATTTACATGATATCATCTTTCACACATAATTGTAATGAACTAACCTTAAAGGGCAAATCATTTTTCTTATATTTTTCAACTTCTACGTGTTTTTTTAAAATTATTTTTAATGTGGAAATCCAAAATGAATCACCCTTTATTATTATTTTTCCAAAAGTATTCACAAAAAAAGTAATTCTTGCATTTTTTCCATCACCATCACATCTATGCGTAATATATATTTTTAACTTTACTGTAAATCAGTGGTTTATATGCGTGGCGCATGAAGTAAAATTTCGAGTTTAGAATAGCCCCGCGAAAATTTGTCTTAAATTTTCAGGCTTTTCTAAACTCGAAATTTTACTTCATGCTTAATATAGGATTGGATGAGGAGAGATTGGTGAAGGATGGTGAAGGATGGTGAAGGATGGTGAAGGATGTATGGGTGACGAGTGTGGGTGGGGGTAGATGGAGGGGTGAGAGGAGGAAAATGTATAAGAGGGTAGGGCTGTCGGAGGCGAAGGTAATGGAATGGCTAGGAAATGGGGTGAAGATGGATGAGTGGGTGAGGGGGAAAGGGAAGGAGGTGGAAGGGCAGGAAAGGCAAGGGTGTATAGACAGAAGTCAGTATAACGATATGTATGGGAGGTGGCAGGTGTATGGGAGGGTGCCGAATTATTTGACAAGGAAGGGATGGGGTAGAGAGGATAGGATGATTGTGGCAAGGGCGAGGTGTGGATCGGAGGAGAGAGGAAGGAAAGTATGGATGGGGGAAGAATATGGAAGGTGTGTGTTGTGTGGACAGGGGAGGGATACGTGGGGACACTTGGCGGAGGAATGTGAGGGGGTGAAAGAGGAGTGGGTGGGAGCGAAAGGGAATAGAAGGGTAGTGGAGTGGATGAGGGAGGATGGGAGCGGGGTAAGGACGTTGGAAAAGCTGGGGAGGGAGAGGGACAAGAGAATGGAGGGTAAGAGGGATACGGGAGGGTAATGAGATAAGCTAATGTAAAGGTAAATGTAATGTAAAGTGTGGAGATATGCCAATAAAGGTCTTTTTTTTTTATTTTTTTTTTTATAGGATTGGAAACACTCGGTAGAAGCATCAAATTAAACACATTTATAAAAACGCTAAATTCCTAAAAATGTACAGTGTATAACAACGTGATATGTATACTTAAAAAATACATTACTTTCATTTATATTTTTATTAAAAAGCATTCTCTAAGATTAATATTCCAAAAAAAAACCTATATTTTTATTCCTATTTCAAGAACATCTAAGTACACATTAAATAAAACAAATTCAACTTTAAGCTCGTGAAAACTTTCTGATTACTAACGACATGGGAATAAAAGAACGCACTGCAAAAGTATAAGCCATTATAATAACACCTTAAGTGAAGAAAACAGACAGAGGAATGTAATATTCATCGGATTTAAGGCAGAAACTTTTTCCACTAGTCTAGACCGTGTATTAGCTTTACAAGGCGAGCCTGAAGTGAAAGCATTCTCTTTAACAGAGCTGGGATGAATCCTCAAAAACAGGATTCGAATCTTGAATCCGAATTACCTAATCTGATTCTAATCACGAATACTCGAATAAAGGATTCGTAAGTGAAAAATATGATTCGAATCAAAGATTCGAACCCTCATTTTTGAATCACGGATACAAATCCTTTAAAAATAAATTTGAATCTATTATTTGCAACCAGTAATATTTTATTCCATCAGTTTCTATTAACAAAAATGTACATTTACCGACTAAATATCTGATTATATAATGATTTTAATAAATGATGATATATATGTTATTGAACTTCGTTTTAAATCTGTGTTTAATACGCATGGCGCATGATGTAAAATTTCGAGTTTAGATAAGCCCCGTAAAAATCCTCATACACGGATTCAAATCCTCCTAAATAATTCGAATCATCGCTATTCAGGCTAGGATTCGAATTCGATTAACTCAAATAGTTAAATATTCTAATATGAATATTTAAATCACTAAATTATTCATATTTAAATATAAATATTGAAATTTATATAATAAATAATTCAAATATTTTTGAATGGATATTTGGTTACTTAACCATGAAAAATATCCAACGTTAATAGTATATTTTTAACTTCACTTGAAATCAGTGTTCTATACGCGTGGCGCATGAAGTAAAATTTCGAGTTTAGAAAAGCCCCGTGAAAATTTGTCTCGGGTCGCTGCGCGACCCTCGACAAATTTTCTACGCGGGGCTTTTCTAAACTCGAAATTTTACTTCATGCTTAGTCTGGGAGTCGACAACACTCGTTCTTAGAAGTTTCAAATTAAACCATCATTCTAGATTACTAAGTTAATTACCATTTTACAAAGGCTACAGCTCGAAGGACCAATCATGGTCTTCGGAGACCGAAGGACTACAGGGAATCGAAGTTTATTTGAAAGAAAACAACGAATATCTGAAGGTTTACAGCATGGATAGGAAAGAAAACATCCAATTTTGAAAAAATATCGAAGTTTGGTTGATTTTCAGTGCGTTTTTAACTTCACTTTAAACCAGTGTTTTATACGCGTGGCGCATGAAGTAAAATTTCGAGTTTAGGAAAGCCCCGTGAACTACGCGGGGCTTTTCTAAACTCGAAATTTTACTTCATGCTTAGTCTGGGAGTGGACCGTCAAGATTTTCTACATGTCGAGATTTTCGATATTTCTAGATTTATGTCGATTTATTCACACTTTGCTATTGTATTAAATGCAACTTTAATATTAAATAAAAACGGTTTTTTTTAGGAATAGAATATTCACCCATTAAGAGCCGACCAAATTATAAAGTTAACTCTAAAAGTTAATTTTAGATAAAATATTAAATCTTTTTCTATGATTTCAATGAATGATTTATTATATTACATACGTCGATTTTTTAAAAAAGTTAAATTTAAAATTCAAACGAGTGTTCTCCACTCCCAGACTAAGCATGAAGTAAAATTTCGAGTTTAGAAAAGCCCCGCGTAGAAAATTTGTCGAGAGTCGCGCAGCGACTCGAGACAAATTTTTGCGGGGCTTTTCTAAACTCGAAATTTTACTTCATGCGCCACGCGTATAAAACACTGATTTAAAGTGAAGTTAAAAATGCACTGAAAACCAACCCAACTTCGATAATTTTTCAAAATTAGATGTTTTCTTTCCTATCCATGCTGTAAACCTTCAGATATTCGTTGTTTTCTTGTAAAAAAACTTCGATTCCCTGCAGTCCTTCAGTCTCCGAAGACCATGGTTGGTCCTTCGGGCTGTAGCCTTTGTAAAATGGTAATAAACTTAGTAATCTAGAGTGATCCTTCAATTTGAAACTTCTAAGGACCAGTGTTGTCCACTCCCAGACTAAGCATGAAGTGAAATTTCGAGTTTAGAAAAGCCCCGCGTAGAAAATTTGTCGAGAGTCGCGCAGCGACTCGAGACAAATTTTCGCGGGGCTTTTCTAAACTCGAAATTTTACTTCATGCGCCACGCGTATAAAACACTGATTTAAAGTGAAGTTAAAAATGCACTGAAAACCAACCCAACTTCGATAATTTTTCAAAATTAGATGTTTTCTTTCCTATCCATGCTGTAAACCTTCAGATATTCGTTGTTTTTTTGTAAAAAAACTTCGATTTCCTGCAGTCCTTCGGTCTCTGAAGACCATGGTTGGTCCTTCGAGCTGTAGCCTTTGTAAATTGGTAATAAACTTAGTAATCTAGAGTGATCCTTCAATTTGAAACTTCTAAGGACCAGTGTTGTCCACTCCCAGACTAAGCATGAAGTAAAATTTCGAGTTTAGAAAAGCCCCGCGTAGAAAATTTGTCGAGGGTCGCGCAGCGACCCGAGACAAATTTTCACGGGGCTTTTCTAAACTCGAAATTTTACTTCATGCGCCATGCGTATAGAACACTGATTTCAAGTGAAGTTAAAAATGTACTATTAACGTTGGATATTTTTCATGGTTAAGTAACCAAATATCCATTCACAAATATTTGAATTATTCGAAAATTTCAATATTTATATTCAAATATGAATAATTTAGTGATTTAAATATTCATATTAGAATATTTAACTATTTGAGTTAATCGAATTCGAATCCCAGCCTGAATAGCATTGATTCGAATTATTTAGGAGGATTTGAATCCGTGTATGAGGATTCGAATGCTTTTATAAGGATTCGATTCCTTTTATAAGGATTCGAATCCTTTTATAAGAATTCGAATCCTTTTATAAGGATTCGAATCTTTTTATAAGGATTCGAATCCTTTTATAAGGATTCGAATCCTTTTATAAGGATTCGAATCCTTTTATAATAATTCAAATCCTTTTATAAGGATTCGAATCCTTTTATAAGGATTCGAATCCTTTTATAGGGATTCGAATCCTTTTATAAGAATTCGAATCCTTTTATAAGGATTCGAATCCTTTTATAAGAATTCGAATCCTTTTATAAGGATTCGAATCCTTTTATAAGAATTCGAATCCTTTTATAAGGATTCGAATCATCTACGTGTGGATTCGAATACGAATCCTTTTAAAAAAATGTAACGAATCCGGATCACGAATCCGTTTTCACTAAAGTATTCGAGTACCTCTGTTGAATCCTCTAAAAGGATTCGAATCCGGGAATCGAATCCTGCCCAGCTCTGCTCTTTAATAACGTGAAAATTACAACTAGCAAATAGCCACAGTTACATTTATAAAAAAATCGTAGTGGAACTGCAGTTTAAATTTCTTTTAAAGGCTAACAATAGAAAATACCGGGTATTCGATAAGAAAACGCCCAACGTCATAACTTTGTTATTTATTGACCGATTTAATTAAACAGAAAAACAAATTAAATGGTCGTATTATAACTACAAATTAACAGTTATAATAACTGTCAATTTGTAGTAATAAAACTACCATTGAATCTGTTTTCTGTTTCTTCCAATCGGTTAATTAATTAAAAAGTTATCACGTTGGGCGTTTTCTTATTGTTAGTTATAACTGTTAATTTGTAGTAATAAAACGACCATTGAATTTGTTTTTCTGTTTATTCCAATCGCTCAATAAATAAATAAAGGTATGACGTTGGGCGTTTTTTTATTGAACACCCGGTGTTTTCCATTGTCAGCCTTTAAAAGATACTTTTAAGCGTGGCCACCGGCTGTATCTTGAAAACTATGTAACGTAGCTTGTTAGGGTAAAAAATTACAAAGTGAAAGTGGCCAAAAGAAATCACTGGAAATTAGTTTTAAGTCCCTACCTCCGCCGCTAGAGGGCGTAACATCTATCGCCAAAAGCAAAAACAGATTTTTATCAAAAAATTGCTAAACTGAGCTAAGTTGAAAATATACAAATCGTAATCTACGATGAATTTAACTAAAATTTAACTACTCATTTGTTTCTTTATCTCACACATATGAAGCAGGGGAGAGTGGGAAAGTGTGATCTTAGCGATCGTGTAACTTTTTTTAGGATTAACCGAAATTAATCAAGTTAGTCTCATTTGATAGGTAATTGAAAGCACTTTAAATCATTGTTTACTCTCGTTTACTTTAGTTCTTATGGAAAGCGCTAGACGGTGTATTTTGAACAACCTCCATATTTTCTAGATTTTCTCAAAAATTTCAAATTATTAGCTATAGTTCTTCTACGCTGGTTTATTACAGGAAGGAATACTGAAAAAAGTGGTGAAAAACTCATCCTAATATAACACAATAAAACACTTTTAACTTTGTTTGTATAACACAATTTATTTTTATGTGACTGCAGTTTCGGCAAATTCAGCTTGCCATTATCAAGCATGAAGTTCACTTCATGTTTGATAATGGCAAGCTGAATTTGCCGAAACTGCAGTCACATAAAAATAAATTGTGTTATACAAACAAAGTTAAAAGTGATTTATTGTGTTAAATTAACATGTATACAATTCAAAATATCATCCTAATATCTTTATTCTAACCAAAGATATAGTCAAAAGTCTGGTAGATTTGCCCATTTTCAACTGCGCACCATTTTGTCAGTAACATTTCGTTCCTAGTAGTCAATGGTTTATGCTAAATTATACGTAATAAATGCATTCTGTTTTTAAATTGTACCTGACAGATCTAATGTTCGCAAATTGTAAACGTATTATATCAATAAATATTGCTAGTTGGCTTGCATATTCCAACTTTTAATAGTAGATATAAAACCACATTCAATATAAAGTATAATAGAAGTAATTTTAGATTAAAATCTCCTATTAATGTGATCTGCAATTTGTTTAATCAACTTCCACCAACTTGTGACGTATTTTTTCAACCATTGACATCCCTATTAGAATTATTTTAATTACGAAGTAAAAGGTTATTATTTTTAGTCTATAGTTTTTGCTAATACTAAATTGTCTTGTAATTGGGAATTTGTTTCCTGTTGGGCAATAAACATTATTATTATAAAGAAATGAAATGAAATAAAGTATGTACAATTAAACAAAAAACATGATTTAATTTATCTTTCACAATGTTCTCATTAATCACTTGGTGAAACATGATTAAAATAAAATTTGAAATAAAAACACTTGGTTTGTTTCACTAACGTTTTACTTATTATTCCGACTAGTTTCGGCTTCTAGCCATTATCAAGGACTGTACAGAGAATACTTTTTTACACGATATTTACATACAAAATCAGGTAATAAGGGCGTTCATTATTGGGGAGATCCATAGCTCATCATTGTCATTGACCACATGTTTTCCCGATTTTATTGCTTTATTTATCTCCAAGCCTTCTCTGAATACATAGCACTTTCCATTCCTTAATATATAGATTATTAAATATCCCTCTAAACGCCGACAATTTCAAATCTGAATTAAATATTATAAA
This sequence comes from Philonthus cognatus, assembly GCA_932526585.2. Taxonomy (NCBI): domain Eukaryota; kingdom Metazoa; phylum Arthropoda; class Insecta; order Coleoptera; family Staphylinidae; genus Philonthus; species Philonthus cognatus. The sequence goes on from OW052245.1 coordinate 76,408,420, forward strand.
AATAATAGCAAATAACAACGGATATTCAGAACAGTTAATAGATAATTTATTAAAAAAGAACAAACAAAGTCAATTACTAAAATATTTTTACGCAACCAAACCAAATTCTAAAAACACCTGGCAAAAAATAGATTATGTGGCAGACCTTTCTGTAAAATTAAAAAATACTTTGAGAAGCAACAAATTTGACATCATTCTAACAAACCCCATTAATTTAAGTAAATTATTAGTGAATAATAAGTTCAAAAACGATATAATAGAACTATCAGGTGTTTATGAATTAAGATGTAACGACTGTGATGCAGTATATATATAGGACAGACCGGACGATCATTCCAAATCCGTCTCGACGAACATAAAAAAGATGTTCTAAAGATGTTCTAAATAAAAAACAATCAACGGGTATGTCCAAACACTGCATCACAGCCGGTCATCTATACAACAGCAATAATTTTAAAATATTGTATACAGGCAATAAGGGTCGTATACTGAATTTCAGAGAAGGCTTGGAGATAAATAAAGCAATAAAATCGGGAATACATGTGGTTTTTAGCTATGGATCTCCCCAATAATGAACGCCCTTATTACCTGATTTTGTATATAAATATCGTGTAAAAAAGTATTCTCTGTACATTCCTTGATAATGGCTAGAAGCCGAAACTAGTCGGAATAATAAGTAAAACGTTAGTGAAACAAACCAAGTGTTTTTATTTCAAATTTTATGATTTTAATTTTAATTTTTTTTAATTTTTTTTTTTATTAAATTGACATACAAACCGTCAAACATGATAATTATAATATATAATTTCAGAGTTGCCAACCTATAATATTTTCCATGGCACTCTAGAGTTTTCTTTTATTGAACATATGATATATTTTAACAAAAAAAACAACACCAGCGTCGAGTGTACACTTTACTCAATTTATGTTTTTTCCTGAAAACTATTTACATTCGACACATGAAACACATCCTGAAACAAACGCGTACAAATGCAAGAAATCCCACCGGTGTAAAAGTTTTACATTCTTTTCAGGTTACTGTAAGTTTAACAAATAACGTCTTGCAATTTTTCACGATGAAGGTATGAAAATTGCATCAACACAAGACATATTTTCTTAAATAAAAAAAACTTAAAATACGTGCGAAAACTTTTAAGCTCGCATTTCAAAATAGATAGTCTCAATATGTGCGCGATAAATATTGGAAAAGTTTCCTTTGTTTGTTGAAAATTCATATAACTATAAATGAAAATTGACTTCAACTTTTCAACGCTATTGGTTACACCAATTATTTAGAATCCAAAATTCAAAATGCATATAATAATAGCAAGATTTTTAATGGCAAATTATTTATATATCTTATTGTAATATTATTAACCCATTAACGGCCGAGCAGTTAACTTTAAAAGAGATGGGAGTCAACGCCCAACAATCCCGAGGTGAGGACGAAGGTGAGAAGACCAACAATGTAATGATAATTTCTTACAAGTATTGTAATACAAGTCATTATTATAAAAATTAAAGTTATTTAAAAAAAAAGTTAATTTTAGGTAAAATTCTGCACTTACCTTTTATTCTATGAATGACTTATTGTATAACATACATTGCATTTTACTTTTTAAATACACATAATGTATACGCTGTAAATTTTCAGACATTCGTCGATTTTATATAAAAACGTGCAATATGAAGTTTAGAACAAGTGTTTCCACTCCCAGACTAAGCATGAAGTAAAATTTCGAGTTTAGAAAAGCCTGAAAATTTGGTTTGGCCGCTCCGCTTCGCGGAGCGACCAAACCAAATTTTCAGGCTTTTCTAAACTCGAAATTTTACTTCATGCGCCACGCGTGTAAAACACTGAAATATTGTAAAGTTAGAAATACACCGACATTATTTTTTTTTTTTAAATGAGCAATAATCAAATATTTGAATAACAAAATATTTACATTTTTCCCTATACATTTTCAAGTCAGGTCAAATAATGTAATTTATCAAATTAACTTATTAAGTAATTTAATTAGCAATAAATGAAGAATGTTGCGTGTACGCGTCAATGGCGCTTAATGGGTTAAGGGAATTTTTCTTGTATGTATACACAAGACGATGTATTTTTCTGATATATGTTCTGTTTAAAAAGCGTTTAATTTAAAACTTCTAACAAGTAATGATATTTTCTTATGTTAAATAGATTGATTTTCTGTCATAAACAAAATTGAGATTTTAAAATGTTTTATTTTTAATAACTAGCTAATATACTATATGTTTTAAAATTATTAAGCTTTGGAAATTCTGAACGCATGTTGTATGCTTAATTCATCGCAAATAATTTAAATTAAATAGTTGATTACTGAGGCACATAATTTTTGAAAATGTCATAATTACTTTAATAAATAAAATATTTCTGATTTTCAACTTTTTTGTATTTATTTTCACCACAATTGTTTCACTACACCTGAAGAAACTAGAGCGTTGCGAAACAATTGTAGTGAAAATAAATAGAAAAAGTTGAAAATCAGAAATATTTTATTTATTAACCTATTAAGGGTCGAGCAATTATAAAATTAACACTAAAAGTTGATTTTAGTTAAAATTCTACACTTATTTTTTATGATTTCTATGAATTACTTATTGTAGTACATTCTGTGCATTTTTCTTCTAAATATACATAACGTGTAGGCTGTATATTTTCAGGCATTCGTCGATTTTTTATAAAAACGTGCAATATTAAGTTTAGAACGAGTGTTTCCACTCCCAGACTAAGCATGAAGTAAAATTTCGAGTTTAGAAAAGCCCCGCGTAGAAAATTTGTCGAGGGTCGCGCAGCGACCCGAGACAAATTTTCACGGGGCTTTTCTAAACTCGAAATTTTACTTCATGCGCCACGCGTATAAAACACTGATTTAACGAGAATTTTTAAAACAAACAAAACAAATTTTTCATGTTAATCCTCACAATTAATTCGAATTATTTTTGACGATTCAAATCCTTTTGTAAGTAGTAATAAAAAGCTCTTGAATTCCTTTCTTCACTGTTTTTATTTAAGTACTATATGCACATTTCGGACACTATGTGTCCATTATCAATAGTTACCTATTGATAAGAACATTAAATAACTGAAAACAGTGAAGAAAGGAATTTAACAGCTTTTTATTACTATTATAATAATCTTCACATAACTCACGAATACATATACCTTTTGTAAGTATTCGAATCCTTTTATAAATATTCGAATCCTTTTATGAGGATTCGAATCACCCGCATGTGGATTCGAATTCGAATCATCTTAAAAAAATGTACCGAATCCGAATCACGAATCCAGTTTAACTGAAGTATTCGAATGCCTCTTTCGAATCCTCTAAAAGGATTCGAATCCTGAATGATTCGAAACCTGCCTAGCTCTGGTATAAATTATATATTTTTTTCAAAATTTAGTATTATTTTGAATAAAAGGCACACTCATTTGATGCATAAAGGAAGTTACATGGGAAAACTCTGTATTATAATTGAGTAGTCTAATTGCAAAACTCACATTCTCCACTTTTTATAAAAATTGAGTTTGTGTTTTTTATATCTGATATGTTAAAAAAGTACATGTGTTTTTTGCAAATTGCCAAAAGTTTTCAAAAGTGGAGAATGTGAGTTTTTCAGTTAGACCACTCTATTGTTTTACTCTTTAGTTTTTAATAATTTTCGAGTTAGCAATAAATATCCATTCTTGCTTTCAAAACTCATTATTTCTCATTTATTTTAGCGGCTATTATTTTAACTAAGATAATTCGTGGTAGTAAGAGTAACATCCGTAAGGTACTCCTTTGAACGAACCCTCGAATTTGATATCAATTCGGAATTTCCCTGTGGGTAACGCCAGAATTCCGAATCTGTTAAAATGAATCTCTATATTCTTTACAACATACTGTCCCTAAAACAAAAAATCACATCATTTTTATTATTATTTAACACAGGGCTTTTCTAAACTCGAAATTTTACTTTATGCGCCACGCGTATAAAACACTGAATTAATTATTGAAGTTAGAAATGCACTGATATTTTTTTAAAATAAGTAATAATCGAAATATTTAAATAACAAAATATTTACATTTTTCTTCATACATTTTCAAGTCAGGTCAAATAATATAATATATCAAATTAGCTTATTTAGTAATTTAATAAACAAAAAATTTATAATGTTGCGTATATGCATCACTGGCGCTTAATGGGTTAATTTATTAAAGTAAATTAAATAGGTTATGTAAAGAAGTTTGTCAAATAAAACAGAGAGCCACTTAATTAAACACAGTTATATTCCTTTCTTCACTTTTATTTTTCTTGCTAGATGTACATTTCGGGTACTAAGTACCTATTATCAATAGCTAACTATACAGTTAACTATACAGTTAGCTATTGATAATGAGTACTTAGTACCCGAAATGTACATCTAGCAAGAAAAATAAAAGTGAAGAAAGGAATATAACTGTGTTTAATTAAGTGGCTCTCTGTTTTATTTGACAAATTTCTTTACATAACCTATAACATATTACATTTTTTTTATTATTATTTGCAAAACACTTACTTGTATTTTACTATAATTACAATCTGATCACAAATGGATCAATGAGTAATATTTAGCTAACTTAATTTACTAAAGGTTTAATACAAAGGGTTTACTCATTAGTATCCCCTAGATTTTAATAACTTAATTACACTAATTAATGTGTACACTAGCACTATGCTCTGCTTTTGCACTAACACAATATTAAACTAACTCGAACGGTTATTCCGCTGTAGTCTTCTGGTCAAATTCGTGTTATCGAGGAGCTGGATGGCTTCGATGTTGACGTGTTGAAGAAGTCGCTGTTCATGACTCTTGGCAAATTTGTGTATTGTCTCATTAACAGTATCCATTTCCAAGTCCCTGTGGAGGTCACTGTTTCGGAAATACCAAGGAGCATTGACAATACTCCTCAGTACTTTATTTTGGTATCGCTGGATTATTTCTATATTGCTCTTTTTGGCACAACCCCATAGCTGGAAGCCATATGTCCATACGGGCTTAAGAATTTGTTTATACAGCAGTAATTTATTATAGATTGACAGAGTGGAGTTCCGACCAAGCAGCCAATACATTTTTCGAAATTTGATGTCCAGTTCTTCTTTTTTCTTTTTGACATGAGCTCTCCCGCGTAGCTTATCGTCCAGTGTAAAACCCAAATATTTTGCTGTATCAGCATATGGTACCTGGATATCATTCATACTAACAGGAATATGTTGATTTCTTTTATTTGTGAAATTGACGTGGACCGATTTAGTCTCATTCAATTTGATTCGCCATTGCTTAGTCCAGATGTTAATTTTATTTATCGAGGTTTGCAGATTTACTGCTGCTTCTTCGTGATCTTTGTCTACAGCCAATACAGCAGTGTCGTCGGCAAATGTGGCTATCGTATCATGGTCTAATTCAGGTATATCGCTGGTGTATAATAGGTAGAGGACTGGTCCTAGCACACTGCCCTGTGGCAAACCTGCCTTTATTTCTTTTAGTTTAGAGTAAGCATCTTCCTGCTTAATTCTGAAAACTCTATCTGAAATGTATGATTCTAGTATTTGTGAATATAGTCTGGGTAGAAGTTTTCTTAATTTGTATTTAAGTTCGCCGTGCCACACTTTGTCAAAAGCTTGCGCTACATCAAGAAAGATAGTAGAGCAAACCTTTCTTTCTTCCAGTGACTTTTCAATTACGTTCGTTATTCTGTGGACTTGATCTATAGTTGAATGACATTCTCTGAAACCAAACTGATGTTCTGGTATTATGTTTTTGCCTTCAATAATTGGTTATAATCTTTTAAAAAGTATTTTTTCAAACATTTTTGAGATTACAGGTAATAAAGAGATTGGTCTGTACGAAGAAACTTCATTTAGTGGTTTTCCAGGTTTAGGAATCATTATCACTTCTGCTACTTTCCATATCTTAGTAACATATTTTAATCTAAACGATGCATTAATAAGATATGTAAGTTTTACTATTGCTTTACGAGGTAGTTGTTTCAGAATTTCGCCAGAAATTAAGTCAAATCCTGGAGCTTTCTTAGTGTTAATGTGATCTTTAATTATCATTTCAATTTCTCTTGGGGTAGAGGGTCTGATTCCACCTTCTTCCTGGGTAATATTTTCCCAGTCCAGAATGGCTACACCCTCATTCGGTTGGAAAGTCCATTCAAGATATTCGGCAAACCTATTAGCTTTTTGATTATTGCTTTTTGCATATGTCTCATCTGCACTTCTAATTGGAGAATTCTGCAAGATTGGTCTCTTCAGTCTCTTACATAACTGTGTTTAATTAAGTGACTAACACCTTCACGTAACTCATACAACTACATTAAAAGAGAGAGTTTATTGAATTTACCACAATAGATGTTGAAAGCTCATGAAATACTTGCATATTGTACGGGAATAACCCAATGTCTAAAAATTAATCTGTAGGTACTAAACGATATAGGTTCTTGCTGCGCGAGTTTTCGTAATGATGTTGTCGATGCATCAGTCATTATCTCACGAACATGTTCCACTGTTTAATCCGTACGAACCGTTGGCCTGCCAACACAGTTCTTGTGCGTTAAATTTTCTGTTTCCCCGAACAATCGAACACAATTCCGGACCACATTAAGAAATCAGATTCCAAGAATACAAAATCAGGAAACTGTTGTCTCAATTGAGTTAAACAAGGTTGAGATGGTGCTCAACCTTGTTTAGCTTAATTTAGACAACAGTTTCCTGATTTTGTATTCTTGGAAGCTGATGTTTGTTCAAGGATGTTTGTTCAAGAAAACAGAAAATTCTATCCACTCCCAATAAACACGATTTCCATTAAAATTATACCGGAAGACCCCCTTCCGGTATAATTTTTTCAAAAAATCGATTTTTTTGTATAAAATCAAAGCTAAACATGTCTAGAATATGTGGGTAAAAGGATATTTCGATCCGGCAAATATTTACGTCGCTACAGGCCTTTGAATGCATCGCCGTCCCGAGCGGTATGGGTCGCGCAGGTATAACTTTAATCTCGAATTTCATAAATTTTGATGAGTATGAGTTTTTTGGTCCGCCATATTAGGTCCGCCATTTTGAATTTTTCAAATTTGACCTCAGATTCGTATTCAGCGACCCTGAAAACCTAGACATTGACTACTGTTTGCGAATTTTCCGCCGAATACTTTGAATTACACAGAAAAAATATTTCGCAAACTTTAAACGCGTTTTTCTCGAAACTACATTTTTCAAACCTGCGAGCATTCTAGCGTTTGAACGGTTCAACCAATTGACTTCGTTCTTTGCTTCCGTTATTGAAAACACTTTTCTTCATGGAATGAACTAACCTCCCGGTGCAATTTGCAATTTTAAAGATTTTTTACAGCCTGTCAAAGTCAAAAAATCGACCGAAAAACACGACTTTTTTTTCAAATGCCCGCTATTTTGTCAAATTTTGAGTTTTTTCAAAATTTCTAATTCATTCCATTCTCTGAACTATACTCTTCAAGAAACTGAGCTGATTTTGTTTCTAGGTGACGAATAGCGAATAGCTCGCAGTTTTGGAACATTTCCGGCGGGCAGCGGACGCCATTTTGATTTTTTCGACTCAACAAAAATCCCAATTGTAGAGCAAGGATGAATAAAGGTTTAAAAAAACCCCAGGTCTCTAACTCTTACCAGTTCCCTGGAAAAAAATCCAAAGTTTGGGTCAATTATACCGGAAGACCCCCTTAAGGAAATAAGAATTAACGATGAATCGTTTATACAATGGAGAAAATACTATTATGAAAAAATGCTTCAAATCAAAATTTCACTTAATGTCATCAAGCTTAAACTATTGACATTGCGATGAATTATATACAACATGCGTTCAAAATTTATAAGTCACCCTGTAATTAAATAATTTTAAAACATATGGTGTTCTTTCTACTTAAATATAAATACGATTGGTATTTTCAAGTTATTAGACTAGTCACATCATTAATATCCCTCTATAAAAAATAATCCCATTATCATATACTTGAATTCGTGGGATGGATGGATATTCGTGATCGGAATTAAACATGTAGAAGAGGAGCGGAAAGAAAAATGGCGGTGAATAAAATCTTATGGGATGTGAAATATTCGCTCCACTCGCGTTGGGTTGTCCATATTTGCGCCCACAACAATACCGCACAAATACGTGTTCGACCTAGGCTGTATTTGAAAAATGTCGTAAAAGCACTATGCCAGATGCTACCCGATCCGGTAATGCATACACCAACGACATACGAAATTATCCACTACATTTATTATTCAAAATGAAACACAATAGAATAAAAATAAAAATGACTTAAGGTCGAAACTAGATGGAATAATAATTAGCATTGTTAGCATTTAATAATTAGCATAATTAGCATTGTTAGCACGCGAGAGGTTGTGTTCTATAAGCTCTCTGCATTATTAGTGATTTTGGTGATATTTTTCAAAAATTAATTAGTGAAAATAGTATCGTCGTGTTTATCTCATCACAAGGATTATAATAGTGGTGTCAGATAAGGATATACTCATCATTTAAGGCAGAATTTTAAACACACGTCTGTAAGTAAGTAGTATAATAATATATATATATATATATATATATATATAATAGTATAAGTATAAGTAGCTATGGTATTGTTTTCTGGGGTAGCACCACGCATTTCAACAATATATTGAATCTGCAAAACCGTGCGCTGAGAACCATGTTAGGTTTAAGTCCGTACGACTCTTGCAGGACATTATTTAAAAATAATAGCTTATTAACGGTAGTGGGTATATATATCGTAAAATGTCTGACGTTTGTCAGGAAATATAATTATTACTTTAAATCTGATATAAATGAACATAGTTATGCAACGAGGCACAAGTGTAGGTTTATGTACCCAAAACACAAATTTTCACTGACTGAGAGGGGTGTTCATCACTCGTGCTTGCAATTTGCCAGTATTTATTAGAACAGAGATGAATCTCGTAAAATACAAAAAATGTTTGTTTGAAATTTTGCGGCAAATTGAGCCGTATACAGTAGAGGAATTTATGTACTTTGATCTAAATTCCATTATATTCTGACGGTATCTGATATCAAATGGCGGTTAGTAATGATCATATTATTATGCTATTATGTGTTATTATTATATTGTCTACTTATTTATTGGAATAAAGTTTATTATTATTATTATAAGGACATTATTTATATATGCAATACAGGCGCTATCTGCTTGTATTGCTTCAATCTGAATTTCTATGGCCTGCTCTCATGCGCGGTTGTTTTTTGTTTGTTTTTTGCAAACCAAATTTTCAGGCTTTTCTAAACTCTAAATTTTACTTCATGCTCCACCTGTATATATCACTGATTTAAAGTGAAGTTTGAATTATACTGATTAAGTTTGATTTCAAGCTAACAAATTTTATAAATATTTATTTTACCCAACCAAATCACGCGTTTTCAAAATTCGAGTAATTTTCTTTTCGATATGTAAGTATAATTAAGGGAAAAATCCGAAAGCTAATTTAGGCGCGTGAATGCTGATATATTTAACATAAAGTAAAATTGAATATGCCAATAGTTTGCAGAAAGTTTACAAAATACAAAATATTAAAATTAATATCGACTTTTTGCAAAACTTTAGTCTCATTGAGACTTCTCCAAATATTTATTAAAACAACTATCTCTAGATATGGCTTAAAACTTTTTCTTTAAAATAGCCTAAGATTCTTTTAATTATTATTCATTCTCTATAAAATTTTCATTTTATTTCAATTTCCTGTTGGTTCATTTAGTTTGGTGAGGGAATAATTTGACCTGATGTTACATTTTGCATATAAATAATGCGTAGAACAGTAAATCTGCCGTGTAACTCAAATATTCATTGTATAATTTAATATCTGTCGGGGTATTAGTTCGAGAAGTAGTTGTTTCAATGAATTTTTGGAGAATTCTCAACGAGACTAAATTTTTGCAGAAAGTTGATATTAATTTTAATTCGTTATATTTAAATATAGGTGTTTAATTGAATTCACTGGGTTTGTTTTACTAAAAAATATTTTATTTCAACTATTTTTGGCTTAATGCCATTTTCAAGAATGATGTACAAAAGAAAAAAATTGATTTCTATATAGGTTACCTAAAATGCATAAAGAAGGTACGCCGATGCGACCGGTAGTATCATATTTATATGCTCCGATATACAAATTGTGTACATTTTTAAATAATATAATTCCTCAATTTATAAATTTCAAACCACAACATTCAATAAAAAATACAATAGAATTAGTGAATAAACTGAAAAACGTGTCGTTCCCTCCAAATGCTAAATTAATTTCATTTGATGTGAAAAGTCTTTTCACATCAATACCGATAAAAGATTTGAAAATTATTATAGACAATAAGATTCAAAACACTTACCATCCACAAACACACAAAACAGAACTAAATAGATTAATAGTACATGTAAATATCTCGGAATCCTGTACGACACCAAAATAACCTTTAAAGCCCACACCCAAAATATCAAAACCGCGGTCAAGAGGAGGGCTCGGCATTTTAGATGTCTCACATACAAAAACGAAGGAATCACATTACAATCTGCTGTGACTATATACAAACTGATCTGGCGCCCTCTTCTTGACTACGCGGCCATCCTTTACTGCAACCCCCACCTATAACCCTTAAAAATTTACAAGTAGCAGAAAGATCGGCCCTGAGAGTGTTGACAAAAATCAGACACCCTAATAACCCCCTCCACAATCCCTCCAACAAACTTCTTTATGAAAAAACACAAGTGGTTCCTATAGAAACACGAATTACCCACCTATCCCATAAATTTGCATCCAGATCCACTAACCATGACCCCATAAACCACCTTTACATATACAGAAACCCCAATACATTCCCCAAATATAAATTCCCCGATTCCACTATCGCTGACTTCATCTTAGAAACACCCACGGACATATAATCACCCTAACTAGACATCATACATTCATTTTTATTTATTCATACCATACATCAATCATAACACTTTAAATGCTAAACAATGGCAGAAAGACCTCGGGTCGATAGCCTATGAAAGGACAACTTCAACAATTTTATATTATATTTTATTATGCAATACTATAATTAATGTAATGTAAAAGTCCCTTGAATAAAGATATTTGTATATATATATAGATTAATAGATATTTACATCAAACAATGCTACTTTGAGTTTAATGGTAATATTTACATTCAATCCGATGGATTACCAATGGGATCACCTTTGTCGCCCTTAATGTCCGAAATCTGTATGGATGATTTCGAAAATAAATTATTAAATCAGCCAGAGAACAAACATATTCACTTTTGGAATAGGTACGTAGATGACATCTTCTGCATATGGACAGGGTCATTAAGACAATTAGATATTTTTACAAAACATTTAAATTCACTAAATAATAAAATCTAATTTACAGTAGAATTAGAACATAATGACAGTATTAACTTTTTAGATTTAACTATTACTAAATCTAACAATACACTAACTTATAAAATATTTTGAAAAGAAACATATACTGACACAATAATACCTGCAAACTCAAAGACACACAACCAAATTAAATACAGCTCATTGCACTCAATTTTATATAGACTTATCAATATTCCACTCAGTAAGGTAGATCATAAAATAGAGCTATACATAATCAAAACAATAGCCAGTAACAACGGTAATAAACATCGAATAATAGACCATATGATTAAAAAGAAAAAACGAAAACCATTAAGGAAATATTTTTATAGTGCGACAAAAACAGAGAAAACCTACTGGAGTAGATTGGAATACATAGATAATCTCTCACAAAAAATTTCAAAAAACAATTAGGGGAAAAGACAATAACATAATTTTGACAAACTCTTTAAATTTAGGTAAAATGTTAGTTAATAATAAAATTAAAACGGACAATAGCCATATTAAGAGAAGTGGAGTGTATGAACTAAAATGTGATGACTGCGATGCAATATACATAGGACAAACGGACAGGTCCTTCGAAACCCGATTAAAAAAACATAGGAAGGATATTTTAAATAACACTGGTCGGCATGAAAATCGGCCCTGACTCCATTCCTGCTGATTCTTATGTAAAATGACCTCCTGAATCCGAATATGACCCCCGTTTTCCCCCATCACCCACCGTTTTCGGGGGAGGCCCCCCACCTATTTTTATCACTTTTCGATAATTTGGAGGGATGAAAAGGATTATTTTAGCCTTTACGTTTCTTCTGAGGGGCTAGAGAGGTGAAAAGTTCCAAAACATGAACATTTGTAGCAAGGAGGTAGATTTGGGGGGGGGGGGGGGGATTTGCCCCCTTAAATTGTAAAAAAATCCTTAAAAATTATCGATTTATCCGTTTTTTTCGCAGTTTTTTCACTTATTTTCTACATATTCCAGCTTCCACCCCCCCTCCTTTTTTTTTTGCAGACCAGTGTAATAAACAGACCACGGGTTTCGCGAAACATTGCATCGCATCTAATCACTTTTTTAGTTCATACGATTGTAAAATGTTGCATACAGGTAACAAGGGATTAGTTTTAAATTATCGGGAAGGACTGAAGATAAGTAAAGCCACAAAGGCGGGCAAAAACGTGGTCAACGACAACGAGGAGCTTTGGAATTCCCCGATAATTAAAGCGCTTATTACCTGAAACGCCGATATCTAGTATATAACACCATTTTTTTTCTTTTGTACATCATTCTTGACAATGGCATTAAGCCGAAACTAGTTGAAATAAAATATTTTTTAGTAAAACAAACCAAGTGAATTCAATTAATCACCTATATTTAGTAGAAATGTTTTACCAAGTGAATAATGAGAAACAAGTTAATAATATATCGGTATATTTAGTTACACCAAACAAACATTTGTAATATTAGCGAGAGATCAAATTTAAGCAGTGTATTTTTATAGAAAATTAAAAATAAAACTATAAAAAAATTAAATTCTGTATTGTGGAGGCTTCTACTTCGTTATACATGTTAATTACACAATGAAACACTTTTAACTTTGTTTGTATAACACGTTTTATTTAATGTGACTGCAGTTTCGACAAATTTAGCTTGTCATTATCAAACATGGAGTACTCTCTATGTTTGATAATGACAAGCTAAATTTGTCGAAACTGCAGTCACATTAAATAAAACGTGTTATACAAACAAAGTTAAAAGTGTTTCATTGTGTATAATAAAATTATATACCTGTTGTGAATCAGGATAAGAAAACTCTTATTAACTTTTTATCAAGAATTAATTTAAATTACTTTCAGTTTTATTTCCCCACTATATACTTATATAAAAACAATCAAGAATCGATTCGATTTCGTCCAGCTTAGTTTCGAAATTACAGAACTTGAACAAATTAGCGCTGTGGATCCAACTAGTATATCGATGATATTGGATTCCGAAAGGAAATTGATATTACGCTCCTCGCATACGTGAAACGGAAACATTCAATTTCATTTTACGTTCTGCACTGTGGTACCTATCGGTGAAAATCGAATGTTGAAAAGAAATATGAAAGACGATCTGTATTATCCTGCGAGAATGACTGAAAGAATTTTCAGTTATGAAATTTAAAAAAAAGGACTCTAGACGCAAAGATTATAGAAATAAATATATGCTGAAAGAATTTTCGGAAGTTATAATAATAAGAATAATATTAATATCCATTTATTTTACAATGACAAAATAAGATAATGAAATTTGTACATGCAAAGCCGTCAACAATATATAGAAAATCTAAATGAAAATTAAGTTACAAGAAGAATGAAAATTAAGATGCTAAAATAACCTTATTTATTACTTTTAGCATAGTGATGAGCATTTTGATTTTAAACTGTTGTGTATATTGTTTGTGATATTATATATTTTAACTTAATTATTAATTTTAACTTATTTTAGACTAAGCATTATGTATTTATTTTAAATGGATATCCGTTAATAAACAATAACTTTCATTTTCTAAATTCGAAATTTTACTTCATGCGCCACGCGTATAAAACACTAAAATATTGTGAAATATATGTATAACTTCACTTGAAATCTGTGTTTTATACGCGTGGCGCATGAAGTAAAATTTCGAGTTTAGAAAAGCCCAGAAAATTTGTCTCAGGTCGCTGCGCGACCCTCGACAAATTTTCACGGGGCTTTTCTAAACTCGAAATTTTACTTCATGCTTAGTCTGGGAATGGAAAACATACGTTTAAAGCATCAAATTGAATTAAAAAAAAAAACAAGGAATATCTAAAGATTTACACAATAAACAATAACTTTCAACGGCAATACATCAATACATATAACAAAATAATAGAATAAATATATAAAATACATATAAATATAATGTTTAAATCACATATGGTGCGCATAAAATTCTTGCATATTATATGGTTCAATATTAGAAATTAATTTGAGTAGTTTGGATTTAATTAATGTGAAAGAGTGTATTTCTGTTATAGCAGTTGGTAGATGGTTATACATTTTTAATATGGTATAGAATGTATAACAATAAAAAAATCAACGAACAATTCAAATTTCCGGTCTTGAATATTTCCAAAATGTACAGAGCTCGTTAAAAATGTCAAAGTTCATGAAATCCACGAAAACTATCTAAATTTATATAATTTATAGTTCTTTAACTTTAAATTATTCAGGGTCTACCGTTAATGTGCGGAAATGGCTTAGCCATAGATTCCTTGAAGCTTTAAACGAATGTTTTCCACTCCCAGACTAAGCATGAAGTAAAATTTCGAGTTTAGAAAAGCCCTATGAAAATTTGTCGAGGGTCGCGCAGCGACCCGAGACAAATTTTCTGGGCTTTTCTAAACTCGAAATTTTACTTCATGCGCCACGCGTATAAATCACTAAAATATTGTGAAATTTATGTATATTCCAACTTCACTTAAAATCTGTGTTTTATACGCGTGGCGCATGAAGTAAAATTTCGAGTTTAGAAAAGCCCAGAAAATTTTCACGGGGCTTTTCTAAACTCGAAATTTTACTTCATGCTTAGTTTGGGAATGGAAAACACTCGTTTAAAGGTTCAGATTGAACTCTTTTAAAAAACAACGTATGTCGGAAAATTTAGTGTTTTATTTACACGTGTATTTGCTTTGAAGTATACATATTCCAAATTCTGCCTATTTTCTGTAAATCTTGAGATATTCCTTGTTTTTTTTTTAAGTTCAATTTGATGCTTTAAACGTATGTTTTCCACTCCCAGACTAAGCATGAAGTAAAATTTCGAGTTTAGAAAAGCCCCGTGAAAATTTGTCGAGGGTCGCGCAGCGACCCGAGACAAATTTTCTGGGCTTTTCTAAACTCGGAATTTTACTTCATGCGCCACGCGTATAAAACACTAAAATATTGTGAAATTTATGTATATTCCAACTTCACTTAAAATCTGTGTTTTATACGCGTGGCGCATGAAGTAAAATTTCGAGTTTAGAAAAGCCCAGAAAATTTGTCTCGGGTCGCTGCGCGACCCTCGACAAATTTTCACGGGGCTTTTCTAAACTCGAAATTTTACTTCATGCTTAGTTTGGGAGTGGAAAACACTCGTTTAAAGGTTCAGATTGAACTCTTTTAAAAAACAACGTATGTCGGAAAATTTAGTGTTTTATTTACACGTGTATTTGCTTTGAAGTATACATATTCCAAATTCAGCCTATTTTCTGTAAATCTTTAGATATTCCTTGTTTTTTTTTTTCAAGTTCAATTTGATGCTTTAAACGTATGTTTTCCACTCCCAGACTAAGCATGAAGTAAAATTTCGAGTTTAGAAAAGCCCTGTGAAAATTTGTCTCGGGTCGCGCAGCGACCCGAGACAAATTTTCTGGGCTTTTCTAAACTCGGAATTTTACTTCATGCGCCACGCGTATAAAACACTAAAATATTGTGAAATTTATGTATATTCCAACTTCACTTAAAATCTGTGTTTTATACGCGTGGCGCATGAAGTAAAATTTCGAGTTTAGAAAAGCCCAGAAAATTTGTCTCGGGTCGCTGCGCGACCCTCGACAAATTTTCACAGGGCTTTTCTAAACTCGAAATTTTACTTCATGCTTAGTCTGGGAGTGGAAAACACTCGTTTAAAGCTTCCGATTGAACTCATTTAAAAAACAACGAATGTCGGAAAATGTGCAGCTTATTCGTATGTTTACCTAAAAGGAATTATTTTATTATTTTATTTAAATCTATAGATATGTGTTGCTTTTTATAAGTTCAATTTGAAGCTTTAAGCGAGTGTGTTCTACTCCCAGACTAAGCATGAAGTAAAATTTCGAGTTTAGAAAAGCCCCGTAAAAATTTGTCGAGGGTCGCGTAGCGACCCGAGACCAATTTTCTGGGCTTTTCTAAACTCGAAATTTTACTTTATGCGCCACGCGTACAAAACACTAAAATATTGTGAACTTTAGGTATATTTGAACCTCATTTGAAATAAGTGTTGTATACGCGTGGCGCATAAAGTAAAATTTCGAGTTTAGAAAAGCCCAGATAATTTGTTTTGGGTCGCCGCGCGCCCCTCGTCAAATTTTCACGGGGCTTTTCTAAACTCGAAATTTTACTTCATGCTCAGTCTGGGAGTGGAAAACACTCGTTTGAAGCTTTAAATAGAACTCCTAAAAGAGAAATTTACTGTATGTTGCTTGTATTAGGATTTTTTCAAGGAAATTGATAATTTGTAAACCTACAAATTTCGTAATTACTGAACTTATGATTTTAGAAATAATTTATAAACAATTTAGAAACTTCCTATCACCTATTTTAAATTTTTCAAAAAAATAAAATAGTTTTAAATATTAGAATTGTACGTTTTATAGCTTTATATCATCAACGTTGCGAAAACCTACAAATGTCGTAATTAATAAATTTATGATTTCTGCGACAATTTATAAACAATTTAGAAACTTCCTATCACCTATTTTGAATTTTATTAAAAAAATAGTTTGTTTACGACAATCTTATAATATGTGCATTATTTAATCGTGTGGGCAGCATAAATGGGGTGCATTTAACACTCAAGTACATTAAACACGGGATTTTCGTGATAAATGTGGTTTTTAACCGCTACTATAAATAATTTCCTAGTTAGATTTGTTGCCGCTATGGAGTTACAGCGCTGTGCTAGTCAAACCAGCTTCTTTTGTCTTACATTTGACCATCTTGGTGATGACGTCATTGACACCATTTTATTAAAGTACGCAACAATCGTGTTAACATCTCCGCCGTTCTCACTAGTTTAACCCACGTAAAATGCGTTTGTAAACATAAACCATTCTCAAATCGGTTAAAAAATTGTATTTCTAACCGTCGCAAGTGATCTTCAAAGCGGAATAAACGTTAATACTACGAAATCTCCCTTCAAACGGAAGAGTTCGTTTTTTGATCAAAGAGCGTGTTTCTATATAACTTAGGCGAAAGGGTAGACTGTGTGAGTATTATTTATTGTTGAACGATTCCTCATATTTGTGTTAAAGTGGAAATAACCCTAGTACACATTCAAATCATAGTACCGCAATCTGTTATAATTTATCCGTCAAATTGTTATAAAACAAAACCGATCATTAAGACTGACTCATATTTGATAAATATATACCCTCATAGACAAAAATATTGCATATTATCTTTTTAGACTCTATTTTTTGTATCTTTAAAATGTTTGTGGTTTATATTTTTCAATCTAGTACACTGGAGTGTTTTACGTATTTTACAACTTATTACAGATAAAATAATGTTAAGATATATCTTTTATAAGTGCATTATGCGATAATGATAAATCGTTATAAATTAACATAGTGTACCTTTGCGACTCAAACAATGATTACTCTTTGTTTAATGACGTGAATGACATTGCTTTGTTGCTCGAGTGTATAGTTTCGGCTCACGAGATGCCTTATTTAAGTGTCATAGATTGCATAAAAATGGTTTGTTTAGCCAATGAGGGGTACATACAAGAATATATTGCACGGAGATTGAATATCAAGCAATCGACTGCTTCCCGCATTGTAAGAATATTCGATGAGACTGGAAAATACAAATGGTGGCCTGCTCAAGGATGTAAAAGATGTACAACGCCAAGAGATGACCAATATTTGAGACTTCAATCATTACGAAATCTCGCGTTTAGAGCTCCGCATCTTAAATATAATTCAATGAATGCAAGACAAGTCAACGTATCTGCCAAAACAGTAATAAGGAGACTTCCGGAGGTCGGCTTAAATCCAAAACGTTTTGCTAGAGTTCTTCGGCTTCTCCCACGTCACAAAATTCGACGGTTAGAATTTGCAAAAATACATGCTCACTGGGATGAACGTCAGTGGGGAAAAATTCTTTCTACAGAGTTCTTCGGCTTCTCCCACGTCACAAAATTCGACGGTTAGAATTTGCAAGATCACATGCTAACTGGGATGAACGTCAGTGGGAAAAAAATCTTTTTACAAACGAAACAAGAATACATTTGTAGAAGCCTGATGGACGTAGTCGAGTATACAGAAGGTCAGGAAAACGTTTCTTAGAATGTACAGTCCCTGGCCATATTATTAGACTCAGTCATGATATTTATATTTTTTCTGTTTTTAAGACATATAGCGCCCACTATTACAGACACACTATATTTAAGCTTGTTTGGTAAGGGTTATGTTATGTTATCACGGTCAATAATACAGATTTCTAATCAAATGTCAAATTACTTGACATTGTTTGTAATTCCAAGTACAAGTATAGTTGTTTTAAAAGTTCGTTTTGTTTAGTTTAACAGTTTGTTTTCTAAAGGTAAGTGATGAATGACCAAAATATAGTTTTCGTAAATATTACTTAATATAATTAAAGCATTTTTAACACAATTACTTGTAAGAAAAATTAAAAACCAGTGGTTTGACATTTCGGTGCTATTGTTTTAGATGGGGAGGTGTAAAGATCTTTCTGTAGAGCAAACTTCTTCTATGAGAGCACTATTAATTAATACCAGCCTTAGCCAACGGCAGATAGCGGCAAGATGTGGAGTATCGCAGTCTTCAATACGGCGGTTAAATAAAAAAATTAAATCTAACCAGCCCACAGACGCAGCTAGGAAAGGTCGGTGTGGTATAAAACGGCTTCTAACTCCCCGGAATAAGCGGCAACTTCGAAATATTGCCGTAGAATTTTGAAAGGGTAGTCATGCCCAAATAAGAACAAAATTTGAAGAAGCAGGGTGCAACGTGTCTGTCCGTACAGTGAGGCGCAACCTATACCATCTTGGTTTCAAATGTCGTAGACCAGTAAGAAAGCCAAGATTGACACCAAGCATGGTACATAAGAGGTTGGCTTGGGCCAATATTCATAAAGAGTTAACTGTTGATGACTGGCGGATAGTATGTTGATTGACACCTCTTAATAATATTTTTCCCTAGCTGTTTTTGCTTTATTACAGACTTGCTTCAGTGACGAGTCAACCTTCCAAATTCTGGACAATAAGTCACAGTTTGTCAGACGACGACCTCACGAAAAATATAACTCCGACTGCGTTGTAAAGACCATCAAGCATCCTGTGTCTGTCATGGTATGGTCTGTCATCAGTGGAAAAGGTCTGGGGCGTTTGTACGTGGTTGAGGGAACCATGCGGCAAGACCAATACAGAAAGGTATTGGAAACGAAACTGCTTCCGCAGATGCAGGAATGGTTTGGTGATGGCAGAAAAGTATTTATGCAGAACGGAGCACCATGCCATACTGCAAAATCTATTAAAACATTTTTGGAAGAGGAAAATATTCCACTTTTACCATGGCCGGGCAACTCTCCGGATATGAATCCTATTGAGAATGTTTGGGAATGTTTGAAGAGAGAGCTGGCCAAAGAAACCATAACAACGAAGGTTCAACTGATAGAACGCATTGTATACAATTGGAACCACAATGAAAAATTAAAACAAATTGCTTTAAACTGTGTTGACAGCATGCCAAGAAGAGTTGCTGCACTAGCCGCATCGAGGGGTGGCTTAACAAAATATTAATTTACCATTCCTTGTGTGTGTAATTTTTAAATTTTTTGATTAATAGTATTCTAGAACATAACATCTATATATTACTATCACTTACACGATTATTATCTTCGTAATAATAGTTAAATCATCAAAAAAACTTAGAATTGGATAGTGAGTCTAATAATATGGCCAGGGATTGTAATCTTGCACACAATGTTACTTTTTGTGGTGATTCAATTATGCTATGGGGTGGCATTAGTTGGGAGAGTCGCACAGAGCTGATTGAAGTAAATTTAAGAATGAATGCTGACTGGTACATACACAACACCCTCAAAGAAAATATTTTTCCTTATGCAGGCTTCATTGGCTACGATAATTTTGTGTTAATGGGCGAGCCCATGCCGCAAGGACAATTATCCACTGCCTTAAGGATGTCGGTATTGCGGCACTTGAGTGGCCACCAAATAATCCTGATGCAAATCCTATAGAACAACAACCTTAAAAGAAGTATACGAGCACGAAATCCAACTCCTAACTCAATTGCAGAACTAAGAATTGTTGCGCAGGAAGAATGGAATCGCATTCCGCAAGAAGCCATCAAGGATCTTTTGCGCAGCATGTCCAGGCTATCATTCGAGCAAGAGGAGAAAATACCAAGTATTAAAATGTATTATGTTGCGTTTTTTATAGTGTTTAAGAGTGATTAATGTTGATATTTTCAATTAAATGTTTTAGGTTTATACTAGTTGTTGTACTAATTCCTCGACAAATTTGTTGTAAATCTTCATTATGGATTTATTTGATTAATATTAACGTAAAACACTTCAGTACACAAGATTTAGCAAAAGAAAGCCACAAAAGATTAAACTAAAAAAACAATATTGATCGTAAATAAAATATGCAATATTTTTGTCTGTGAGTGTATAATAAATGTTGTGTTATATATAGTTGTTGTGGTGAACAGAGTATAGTGTATAACTGGCGTATAATAGCTATTAATCACTCGAACGACTTGCTCCACTCGCCTTCGGCTCGTTCCGCAAACCTCGTTCTCGTGATTAATAGCTTTCATTATATGCTCGTTGTACAATATACTATTTAAATATTACAATTTTACAGCTTTATACCATTCGGATTGTTTTATTAACCACAGAGGAATATACCCACCCTATTAGTTCTTTCACACGCTGGATATATTAATCCGTGTTATTTTTCAGTACATATTTTAGTTTTTACAATACTTTTATTATTGCCTTTATTGCGGTATTGTCCCGAACAGCAATAATCCTTTTGGGGATACTTTCATTCAGGGGGGTGAAGTTACCTCCCATCATGCTCTACCTTTTTTTGTTCTGCAAAATTCGCGCTGGCATAAAATATTTTATAGATTTATTTTTATTGCGGTTGTTGTTACTGCCGAATGATAACTCATGTTTTATTTGGGATCATGTAAAATATTTCTTTAGGTATTTACATAAAATATGGTTGGTCCTTGTAAATACTAGATAGTGGGGCAGCGTTGGAATATTTTCGGATGTAGTCGTTTTATGTCCATTTATCAATGTCGGATATTAATTTTAATAATATGTTTGTATAATAAAACATGAATAATATTTGGGTTTTGCTGTGATACTGGTTTTTTAATGGTGGCAATCAATAAAGATAATAATAATTTATTCATGTTTAAAAAGAATGATTACTTTCGTGGGTGGGTCAACAGTGATAATAAGCAATTAATATAAATGAATGCAAATATGCATTGATTTTTTCTTTTACGTATACATATGCATACGTTGTAAATCATCCCACATTTGTTACCTTTTAAAGTTTAATTTGAAGCTTTAAACGAGAGTTTTCCACTCCCAGACTAAGCATGAAGTAAAATTTCGAGTTTAGAAAAGCCCCGTGAAAATTTGTCGAGGGTCGCGCAGCGACCCGAGACAAATTTTCAAAGGGCTTTTCTAAACTCGAAATTTTACTTCATGCGCCACGCGTATAAAACACTAAAATTTTGTGAAATATATGTATATTCGAAATTCACTTGAAATCTGTGTTTTTTTTTTATACGCGTGGCGCATGAAGTACAATTTCGAGTTTAGAAAAGCCCAGAAAATTTTCACAGAGCTTTTCTAAACTTAAAATTATACTTCATGCTTAGTCTGGGAGTGGAAAACACTCGTTTAAAGCTTAAAATTGAACTCTATTAAAAATCAACGAATGTCGGAAAATTCAATCGTTACAAATAAAAGTTTACAATATGTTACTAAATATGTTATTAAAAAAAATATAAAAGATTGGTTTTAAATGAAGTTCTAAATATAAATCTTTAGCATATTGCTTTAGTATCATATTGTAAACTTTGCAATAATTCAGTGTTTTATACGCGTGACGCATGAAGTAAAATTTGGAGTTTAGAAAAGCCCAGAAAATTTGTCTCGGGTCGCTGCGCGACCCTCGACAAATTTTCACGGGGCTTTTCTAAACTCCAAATTTTACTTCATGCTTAGTCTGGGAGTGGAAAACTCTCGTTTATTAAAGCTTCAAATTGAACTTTGGTAGAATTTATTTTCAAATGAAATAAACTTAAAAGATGGTTTAGTGTATTTTTATTTGTTTGAAAATTTTAGAAGATCATGGATAAATGATTTAAAAAAACAATAATAGGAGAGCAAGAAAAAACACTGCACATATTTATACATCTCATTTTTTATATTTTAACGTTTAATTTTGCCAAATCTAATTTATTAACGATTATCGTGTATATTTAAGTAATGTGCCATGAAGCAAGGCCGTAGCCAGGGGAGAGGGATATGGGGGTTTAACGACACCCCCCCCACCCCAATTTTTAAAGTGTTAAATTTTTGTATGTAAAAGCGGCTCTGTAAGAGCAAAAACAATATTTTCACCATTAACCCCCCCCCCGAATTTTTTTTTCTGGCTAGGGCCTTGCCACGAAGTTAACACCTGCAAGATTCAACAAAGTTATTAAAAATAATCCCTGGACGAGTAATTGAGAGAGAAGTCTTCAAGTTTTTAAAGAACTCTACAGAACTTCTGATTACCGACAGACTGAAAGGATGCAGTTTGCATGGAGAATTACGAACGCTCGGGGAAAATTCGAAATTCCCTGTACGCTCTTTTCTCGCCGAGAGCTCATTTTCAAGAAATATAAACATCAATTGCCGGTGTTCTAGTTTACTTTTTATTTTTTTCGTGCGGTGGATAGAAACACATTGAGTGTTAATAACGCGATTTTAAAAGAAGATACGAAGAAAATTGTGAACGGAGTTGGTTTAATATAATTCGTTTGAATTTAAGTCTTTAGACAAAAATTGTACAGCCACCGTTTTGATATTTGTCGTGTCACACATGGTGGTCATATAAATTCATAAAATTTAAACTTTCCTCTTTTAAGGAACGTTGGAATTGTGATTCTATCTTTTGTCGTTTGGAATAAATAGATGTTTACATACTGTTCCTTTATTTTGAATAGCCCCGTACAATCAACCCACTGAGCAAAAAATAAAAAAATAACGTTATAATAATAATAATAATAATAATAATAATAATAATACTTTATTTCCCAACGAAAGAACCAATACAGGGAAAGATTAAACATCCGCATGTAAATATTTAAATAAAAATTATTCGATTAAAAATAATAATAATAAATGTTATATCAAACTTGTAGCAACATTAAACGTTGTTTTAATGTTGATGAAACATTACTTACATGAATTTGCTTAGTGGGAATCATTGTATAGAAATAAATGACGACCTAAATACGAATAATTGTAATCCCTGCATTAAAAATAAGATGACGCACCGTGTTTTGTATTTTCCTTCATTAAAATACAAAACCTTAATCCTTTCATAACTGCATTAACTAGTCATGCATTTACAAGCACCGCATTTAGTGGAAATTATTATTCATATCTGGCGCACTGGCATAAATCCGCCTGATAAATCTGCACATTAAATTGTAATGATTAATTACGGCGCCGTGATAAATTCTTTAAAACTTCATAAAACCCGCGGGACGGAAAAAACGGCAATTAATTACACTGAATAGTTTTAACTACCATTGAGGACCATGTATTTTCCCGGACAAAAATAAAGTTCTGGTTTTATGTTAAAAATATAATTAATGGAAGTTAAACAGGGAATCTTTACAATTTTAATATTTGTTAAGGAACTCACTATTTTTATAAAAGTGGTAAATTTGAAAGATACCAGTGTAACAAGTATTTCCGCTCATTGATTATGCATAAATTAATTAGTTCTTCAAAATTGAATTTGTGTTCAGTATTCCGGCACCAGATACCCACAGACGCGTTTCGACTTCAAGGTCCTCTTCAGTGTGGTCCCGACCCAGTGCTGAGGAATAGTGAACATTTCTGACTATTTCCAACCAATATGTAAAAACTATGTAAAACCACACTGAATAGGACCTTGAAGTCCGCAACGCGTCTGTGGGTATCTGGTGCCGGAATACTGAACACAAATTCAATTTTGATTTTTGCTTTCTGGTTTCACAAACAAAGTTTAGCTTTCGTGTACGAAACAGTGACCTGTATAAGCACTTGTGCATTCGTATCATTGACTATGAAGCATTAGATGGCGTTAGCTATCGAATCCATTAATAATTAGTTTTTGTTACAAAAGTGTTGAATTAAAAGCTTCTAGAAAGTATTTCCACTCTTTTATTAGGCATGAAGTAACATTTCGAGTTAAGAAAGCTTAAAAATGTGGATTTGCTGGCGGTTTCATTCGGTTATCGAGTATTTGATTTAAAAAATTTAAAATGTTCAAAATTTAAAATAACTGACAAAAACAAAGGTTTTTTTTTGTTTATGTTTCAAAAAATTAATGTTATCGAGATTAAGAAACGGAATTAATACTAATTCAAGTTTCCATTTCTGCTGTACCATATGTTGAAAACTGTGGCTAGCATAAATACTGAAAGTAATAAGTTCTACTTAGTTCCACTCTTTTAAAATAATTTTAATTTGAGCTTCCCAGCTTAAATTATGCTGAGAATATTTTTTTTTTTGGGTTTGTGTGGAAGATTCATCTTTTATTTTAATTAAACTGAATACAGCCGTTTGGATCAACAATTATAATTTATGCGTTAAGAACCGCACTTTTAATATTATTAGGTTGTTCGGACAAAAGTGTCGTTCTTTTTAAAATTTAATAACTTTGTTTGCAAGGTAGCAAGCATGTTTTTTTTTATTTGCAAATTAACAAGATGGCACTTCTCAACAATGTACTAAGTCGCTGTGTATATACCGTGGATTATTTAAATTATAATTTAGAGTAGGCTGCGTTTTTTTCGTGCGGTTACCCAGAATGCTAATTGCATGAACGAATAAATTTGAGGTTATGGTAAACTATGTGTTAACAGCCAGTAGTGCCAATCTAATTTAAAACTCAAAGCCTACTCTAAATCATGTTTTAGACGATCGCACTGTATTATGTATTTTGTGTAAAATAATCATTTTGAATTTAAAAAAAATATTTTTTTCTGAACGACCTAATTTAATTTATGATTATTTTTTATTGTTATTGTATTTTCTTATTTACTGTATACGTTGATTAACCCATTAAGCGCCATTGATACAATAAGGCAACATTATTAATTATTTGTTAATTAAATTACTAAATTATTTTCGTGACTGCAGTTTTTCCAACTCAACTTTCCAGTATCAAAGTATATTAAACTATGGGAGGTGGCAGGTACATGGAAGAATGCCGAGGTATTTGATGGAGGGGTGATGGAGTAGGGAGGGAAGGGTGGTGCTGGTGAGGGCGAGGTGTGGGTCGGAGGAGAGAGGAAGGAAGGTGTGGATGGGGGAAGAGTATGGGAGGTGTGTAATGTGTGAACGGGGGAGGGATACGTGGAGCCATCTGGCAGAGGAGTGCGAGGGGGTGAAGGAGGAATGGGTGGGAATAAGAGGGAATAGAAGAGTGACGGAATGGATGAGAGAGGATGGCGCCGGGGTAAGGACGCTAGAGAAGTTAGGTGACGAGAGGGAAAGCAGAAGGAAGAGAGGGGGCAGTGATTAGTGTAGATATAGATGTAATAGAGTATTATGCCAATAAAGGTCTTTTTTTAAATTTTTTATATTAAATTACGGTATGGTACAGGTATTTATACACGAATGGTTCTTTACAAAATAGCACTAGATCAACCTGGTCAGGCGGTAAATGTCGCCGGACAGTAAATCGTTCGGCGAGCCACAGACCGGGTTCGATTCCCGTGCACGGGGAGTTGTTATTTAATAAATATTATACATCAAGTGAATTAAACACGATTTTATTCACGAAAAGATTTTTGATTTCACGAGCGCCTCGGCGCGAGTGAAATCATTTCTTTGAGTGAATAAAGGTGTTTAATTCACTTGGCGTATATATGTTTTTATTCAATTTTGACGAAATTGTAAAAAAAATGTACTTTACATTTATTTTTAAATAAATTTTTTAAATCACTAGTGACTTAAAAAAATTGTAGTTCACTAGTGAATAAAACCTTGTTTATTACGGTTGTTATGGAGTTAATAATGTCGATTTAAATTAACAAAATTGAATAATAAATAATATAACAAATTTTTTAACTCACTAGTGACCTAAACAAATTTTAGTTCACTAGTGAATAAAACCATGTTTATTACGGTTGTTATAGAGTTAATAATGTCGATTTAAATTAACAAAATTGAATAAAAATAATAACTCGTCGTGTCCCTAGGTGTGGTGTGAATGTGTTGTGCCGTCCAATATATTTTAATACATCTTACGAAATAAGTTATAAATTAAATAATATAAGTTAAAAAGAAATAATTGATGTTGGGCAATAGTCAAAGCAACGAAGGCCAGGCAAAAGACATACAAAAATCCAGATTAGCGGAAATTTCTCATAATTATGAGAAATTTCCGCTAATCTGGATTTTTTTATGGCATTTGCCTGGCCTTCGTTGCTTTGACTTTTACCTAACTTCAATTATTTCTTTTTAACTTATATTATTTAATTTATAACTTTATTAAATTTAATTAAACTTAACTTAAAATCAGTGTATTATCACGCGTATAATACACACTACGCGCATGAAGTAAAATTTAGAGTTTCGAAAAGCATAAAAATTTGTTTTGTTCTATTCAGGCAAAATTAAGTGCTCCACTGTACCCACGCCCACGCATTTATTACACCAAGAAAATTTATAATTAAAAAAAATAATTACTTAATCCCCAAACTTCTGTTTAATTTCATAATTCCTTAGCGAATTCAAATTTAATTAGAAAAGGAGCTTTGGGCCATTCGCGAAAACTTCCCAGTGAATTCAGCAAACACAACTTTTTTTCTCTTATACCTTCAAAACTTTCCAGCGAGAAAATGTTCAAACTTAACAAAAAAAAATGAAATTACACACTCACACATTCACACACAATACACTCTCTCACCTACAAACGTCATAAAATGAAATTACCCACACACATACAACACTCACTCTCGCACCTACAAACGTCATCATTCTCCTATAGGGGGGAAAATCAATGAGGCCCTTAGGCCCTAAAACGTGGACACCTGCTGAATTGTCATTAAGCGAGGCGTGCTATTCGGGGCGATATAAATAAAAAAAAGGGCGTGACTTCGTGTTAATGAAGGTATTTTGATGCGAGTTCTGAATTGGGAATGAAAGGTCGACCGACCGGATCGTCGAATATCCGGATAATTGTGTGCGTACGCCAACATATTCGAAGTAGGGTGAAGTAATTAAAAAGTTTGAGTTGGGCTTGTGCGGTTGTTTTGTTTTTTTTTCTTCACATATTCGAGCTTAATGACGTTAAGAAAAAAATGAAGTATTTTAATGCTTAATGATCAAGGTACAAGTTTTTAATTTCAGTAATGATGTTGTTTTTTGTATGTGTTAAAACATTATTTTCAAGCTTAATATTTAATAGGGAATAATAACTTTGTGATTTATAAGAGCATATTTTACGTTTAATTATAGATTTCTATTCTGTTGAAAGTGAGTGGGTAGTTATGCTACCCTCCACTGCGACCGCAAGGATCTATTGTGGCTCACAATTAAGGTCGAACATCCGACCTTACAGCTCACCTTCCAAGTTCATCTTCTTGATGAAGTCAAGGATCTTGTCAGGTGAAGTTTTTTCCAGGTCCTTCAGGTTTAGCTTCGGTGTGTTAAACACCGTGGTCCTGATCTGGTCGCCATCTGGACAGGCACATATGACGTGCTCTGCTGTTTCATCATCCTCTAGGCATAGGCGGCACTCAGTGGTGTCGCTTAGTTCTAGTTTATTAAGGTGTGTCCAGTGAAGAGAGCAGTTAATGTGTGAACATCTGATCTGCTCAGCTTCAACCATGAGGCCGTTCTGGCCGCAGATGGTCCACTTGTTACCGCTCTGAAATGTCTCATCCCAGGGCGGTTTTGCCAGAAATCCTGTGCCTCGTGTCTCAACCATCCGTTGTTACGGTCTCTAGCTGTTGATCTGGGTATCCCCAGAGCGGGTTCTGGTCCGATGTAGGCTGTACGCGCCCCCTCTCTGGCTAGGGAATCGGCTAATTCGTTTCCCTTCACGCCAGAGTGGCTTGGCACCTACATCAGACTGACCCCGCTTACCTGTGCCATTTGGCAGAGAGCTTCCTTGCAGTTCCGTACAGCCAGCGAGGAGCATCTAGAAGATGCCAGGGCCCTAAGGGCCGCCTGGCTGTCCGAACATATTTTTATTGTCCTGCCCGCCCAACCCTTTGAAAGGATTTCGTGGGCGCACATTTCAATGGCGTATATTTCAGCCTGAAGTATGGTAGCATACCTGCCAAGGCTGTAGTAAAGTTCAGTCCTTGGTCCGACGACTGAGGCTCCTGTTCCAGTAGACAGTTTTGAGCCGTCAGTGTACCAGTAGGAATCAGCCTTTTCTGGGGTGATTTTGTGTCGCTCCCAGTCGTCCCTGCTTGGGAACAGGACCTTGTACGGCTGATCCTCGCAGTAGTTCGTGACTGCATAGTCAGTCCTCATACTTAGGGTGTCATTTGCCTCAATGGCAGTTGACAGCCCATTTGGTATGAAGACTATCACCTACGGATCCAATAGGGCCGCGTGGTGATATCGATACGTTACTAATCTGGCCTCGCCCTGTATTAGGATATGCAGGGGGGTGAGGTTCAGTAGCATTTCTAGAGCCGCTGATGGGGTAGTGCGTATGGCTCCAGTTACCGCCAATGTCGCCATTCTCTGCAGTGAGGAGAGCCTTGATATGGCCGTTTTTCGAGTTGTAATCCACCGTGCGATTCTGCCATAGGTTATTGGTTTTATGACCGAACCATATAGCCAGTACATTTGCTTGGGGCTTAATCCCCATGACTTCCCGCAAATTCTATGGCACGTTCACAGGGCGTACCTTGCTTTGCGGATTGTCTTGTCCAAGTGGGAGTTCCAGTTCAGCGATTTATCCAGGGTGATTCCTAGATACTTCGCCTCCTCCACAAATGGTATGGTTTCTCCCCGTAGAGTAAAAGGTCTCACTTTCAGGATCCTCTTTCTCGTGAACGGGACAACTAATGTTTTGCTAGGGTTTACGTTTAACCGTTCCCCTATAAACCAGTTCTGAGTCGCATCCAGTGCCTAATTATAGATTTACTTAAAAGATTATACAAGGAATTTTTCTTTTAAGTATACACATGCATACGCTGTTTTAAAGTTAGTTAATTTGAAGCTTTAAACGAGTGTTTTCCACTCCCAGACTAAGCATTACAACTGTAATTTTATTCAGCTCATTGCGCTCGAAAAGAGCACTAAAATATTTCATTCCGATTCTGCATATGAAGATCAAAAAATAAAATGGACGAACGGCGGGAATTAACCTCGTTTATGTTTAGGATGAAAAAATTGGTCGTGCAAACTGCAAAAATAATTCAATTGCTGTACATTCTGTACGATTGGACATCGAAATGTGAATAATTTCGAATTATTGGTGTAATTGCTGTACGTTTAGAATTCTGGATGGTTATTAGATTTTTTTATTTTTGGGAATGTAATTTGATTATTTTGTACGTATAAACGCAAAACTCAAATAGGGTTTTAATGAGGGATATTCATTAATTTGATTGTTTTTAATGTGTGCGATCAGATAAAGAGGTAATTTTGTAATTTAAACATTTCATATAAATTGGTTCGTGTTGTAGGCGTTTACTTTTTGCTACATTTTCTGTAAATCTTTAGATGTTCGTTGTCTTTTTTTTAAAGTTAGTTAAACATTAGTTGTTTTTTTCAAAAGAGTTTAATTTGAAGCTTTAAACGAGTGTTTTCCACTCCCAGACTAAGCATGAAGTAAAATTTCGAGTTTAGAAAAGCCCCGTGAAAATTTGTCGAGGGTCGCGCAGCGACCCGTGACAAATTTTCTGGGCTTTTCTAAACTCGAAATTTTACTTCATGCACCACGCGTATAAAACACAGATTTCAAGTAAAGTTCGAATATACATAATGTTCACAATATTTTAGTGTTTTATACGCGTGGCGCGTGAAGTAAAATTTTGAGTTTAGAAGAGCCCAGCAAGTTTGTAGTTTGTTCGAAATTTTACTTTATGCGCCAGGCGTATAAAACATTAAAATATTGTAAACTGTATGTATATTTTAACCTCACTTGAAATCTGTGTTTTGTACGCGTGGCGCATGAAGTAAAATTTCGAGTTTAGAAAAGCCCAGAAAATTTGTCTCGGGTCGCTGCGCGACCCTCGACAAATTTTCACGGGGCTTTTCTAAACTCGAAATTTTACTTCATGCTTAGTCTGGGAGTGGAAAACACGCGTTTAAAGCATCAAATTGAACTTAAAAGAAAACATGGAATATCTAAAGATTTACAGAAAATAGGCTGAATTTGGAAAATGAATACTTAAAAGAAAATACGCTTGTAATCACTAAATTTCCGAAATTAGTTGTTTTTTTAAAAAGTTCAATTTGATGCATTAAACGAGTGTTTTCCACTCCCAGACTAAGCATGAAGTCAAATTTCGAGTTTAGAAAAGCCCCGTGAAAATTTGTCGAGGGTCGCGCAGCGACCCGAGACAAATTTTCTGGGCTTTTCTAAACTCGAAATTTTACTTCATGCGCCACGCGTATAAAACACATATTTCACGTGAAGTTCGAATATACATAAATTTCACAATATTTTAATGTTTTATACGCGTGGCGCATTCAGTAAAATTTCGAGTTTAGAAAAGCCCAACAAATTTGTCGTTTGTTCGAAATGTTATTTTATGCGACACGCGTATAAAACACTAAAATATTGTGAACTTTAAGTATATTTAAACCTCACTAGAAATCAGTGTTTTATACACGTGGCGCATGAAGTGAAATTTCGAGTTTAGAAAAGCCCAGAAAATTTGTCTCGGGTCGCTGCGCGACCCTCGACAAATTTTCACGGGGCTTTTCTAAACTCGAAATTTTACCTCATGCTTAGTCTGGGAGTGGAACACACTCGTTAAAAGCATCAAATTTAACTTTAAAAAAAGGAATATCTAAAGATTTACAGAAAATAGGCTAAATTTGAAATATGTATACTTAGAAGAAAATACAGCTGTAAATAAAACACTAAATTTTCCGATATTACTTGTTTTTTAAAAGAGTTTAATTTGAAGCTTTAAACGAGTGTTTTCCACTCCCAGACTAAGCATGAAGTAAAATTTCGAGTTTAGAAAAGCCCCGTGAAAATTTGTCGAGGGTCGCGCAGCGACCCGAGACAAATTTTCTGGGCTTTTCTAAACTCGAAATTTTAATTCATGCGCCACACGTACAAAACACCGACTTCAAGTGAGGTTCAAATATACATAAAGTTTAGAATATTTTAATGTTTTATACGCGTGGCGCATAAAGTAAAATTTCGAACAAACTACAAACTTTCTGGGCTCTTTTAAACTCAAAATTTTACTTCACGCGCCACGCGTATAAAACACTAAAATATTGTGAACTTTATGTATATTCGAACTTTACTTGAAATCTGTGTTTTATACGCGTGGCGCATGAAGTAAAATTTCGAGTTTAGAAAAGCCCAGAAAATTTGTCTCGGGTCGCTGCGCGACCCTCGACAAATTTTCACGGGGCTTTTCTAAACTCGAAATTTTACTTCATGCTTAGTCTGGGAATGGAAAACACTCCTTTAAAGCATCAAATTGATCTTAAAAAAAAACAAGCAATATATAATGATTCACAGAAAATAGGCTGAATTTGGAATATGTATACCTAAAAGAAAAACTCCCTGTATGTATATAGGAGAGTTTCATGACATAACGTTGTTATAACTTTCTTAAGTTACACTGTCGTTAATGAGGTCCTCTATGTATTGACACTTCATTATAAAGTTTATAATAATAATGAAATACTTGGATTTCACATCAATATTTCCCTTCAAGAAACGGGATAATGGTCTCTCAACATAAAATAGCCACTATAGATTAATAATGCAGGTGAACAAGGATAATATTATCTTTTAATTTGGATTTCAGCACGTATATAGAATAATGAGTGGGATGTACAATAGATATTCTTGGAGATTTAATTTCAGATCATAAACCGTGTGCCTAGTCTAGTTTCACTAAAATATTTAAGTTCATGATCATTAAAATTTCATTTTAAGAGTGGTGAATTTGTGAGGTCTACTCGGTCATTAAGTGCAAGTGAAATATTCAAAAATAATCGAAAAATAATATCTCAGTCCTTTTTTTACTTTGATCTACATTTCATAACATAGCTCGTGTTAGCGTCTGAAAAATCAATTACCGATAATTTGAAATGTTGGTAAATTTTCAATCCCCACAGACAAGCATTAAAATGTTTTACTTGTCGTTGATTGTTGAGGCATTTAAGAGTTGAAAATCCATATTACTTTACTTATTACAAAGAATTGTTGATTTTCAAAAATTGGAATGTTTATTCACTACAATTGTTTCGAAAATTTATTAAATTTATTGCTTCTTTAAATGAACAGAGTTACAAAAAAGCTACCGATAATGTTAATTAATTGCAAGATAAATAAATAAATAATATGATATGCGCTTCCTACTTTTCAAGAAAAAACTCTTCAGGCGGCGGTGCCTTAGTACTTGTAAATAAAAAACACAACTTTGTAGTGCTGAATAATATCAACCTATTATCTATAGAGTGTCATTGTGAACTGTGCGGCATATACCTAGTCGAATCTAATACAACCTTTATCGTTGTATATAGACCACCGAACGGCGATTTTAGCATATTTTTAAACACCATAACTACTGTATTACACCTATTAGATATTGTTAACAAACATGTTGTTATTGGAGGGGATTTTAATGTTGTGTTTAATAACCCCAACCAAAGAGTCAGAGATGTATATGATTTGTTTTGTTCATATGGTCTCAGACAGTATGTGAATTTCCCAACTAGAGGTAATAATATTCTTGATAATGTCTTTATGAATTTTGAGTCCAATGGTTTTTCTATAGATCCGTGTATAACATCATCAGATCACAAAGGTATCGAACTTCATTTTCAACATGAAGTATCCTTGGATGTGTTAACAACGAAAAAAATAAGGCCCATTACGCAAGCAGGAAAATTCTTTTTTTTCCAATAATTAATATCCCAGGACTGGAAAGACATAACAAATGAGACCGAATGTAATAAAAAATTCGAAATA
Source organism: Philonthus cognatus (assembly GCA_932526585.2). Taxonomy (NCBI): domain Eukaryota; kingdom Metazoa; phylum Arthropoda; class Insecta; order Coleoptera; family Staphylinidae; genus Philonthus; species Philonthus cognatus. Next base: position 76,442,141 of record OW052245.1, read on the forward strand.
TTTCAAAATATTATCATGTCAGCATATCACTCATGCTTCCCCGAGGTAAATGTAAGTAATAAAACTAATGAAATTAAAAAGATTCACTGGTACACTGAAGATCTTCGCAATATGCGTGAACAATTAAACTTAATTCACGAAGCAGTGGATATCAGCAAAGATACATCTCTCGCCAAAACTTACAAATCATACAGACGTAAGTATACAGATGAAATAAAAAAGGCTAAAATCAGAGCTTATGATAACTACATCGAAAATTCAAATAACAAAGCCCAATCAATGTGGAACATTATTAATTCTAGTCGTAAAAGTAAACGTAGCTGTGATAAGCCCTGTGATATTAGCTGTGAACAATTTAATAACGAATTTTTATCTTACATAGACAATATCATAAGTACCATCAAGGATATAAATATAAATCCTCTAGACATGGTACCTTTAATACTATCAAGCAGTTTCTCATTTAAATTAATATCCAAGACTGATGTCAGAGATGCAATTAACAGCATCAAACGTAGCAAAAGCAGAGATATTTATGGACTCTCTTCTGATCTGTTAAAGTCTTGCAAAGAATCAATTATATTTCCATTAACAAATATTATAAATACATGCATTAAAAAATCCATAGTCCCTAATGCTATGAAAGCTGCTACAGTAGTGCCTATCTACAAAAAAGGAGACAAGAATAATCCACACAATTACAGGCCCATTTCTATACTCCCAGTTTTCTCCAAAGTATTTGAAAAAATATTACTGCTGCAAATAAAACATTATTTTGAATATAATGAGTTGTTTAACAAATCACAATTTGGTTTTCGTAGCGGAAAATCCACAACAGATGCTATAATATCTCTATTAGATGAGTTATTGTCGTCATACGAAGAAGGGGATTTTGCAATGGCATCTTTTGTGGATTTGAGCAGGGCTTTCGACTGTGTAAATCATGATGTACTAATTGGCAAACTAGAGCGCTACGGTTTCGATAAACCTAGCAGTAAATTAATACAGTCATACTTATCCAATAGGACACAAGTTGTCAAATATGGCAATTGCGAGTCGAATGCTCTGCCTGTCAAACATGGTGTTCCCCAAGGGTCTATTTTAGGACCACTTTTATTTATAATATACATTAACGATCTACCAGATTTTGTTGATAACACATTCAAGGTGATATACGCGGATGACACCACGTTAATTAATAGGGCGAGTGAACTAGATGAAGCAATGCATAAAAGCACTACAGCTAATACTAGATGCAAAGAATGGTTTGGTAGCAATAAATTGCTACTAAACCATACAAAAACAACTCATTTGGCTTTCACCTTAAAAAAGCATACATTACCCATGCCATTATCGGTGAAATTTCTGGGTGTGCATCTTGATTGCTCAATGAAATGGCATGCACATAGCGATAACTTGGCAAACAGATTAGCCACAAATATATTTTTACTACGCAACCTATCACAAAGTGTATCCGCAAATACCTTAAAAATGTCCTATTACGCCACATGTCACTCTATCTTGTCGTATGGTTTACTTACGTGGGGACATTCGCCATGTTGGCAGCGCATATTCAAATTGCAGCGAAGGGCAGTACGTATAGTGGGTAGATTAGGTTACAGGGATGACTGTAGGGCTATCTTTCAAAAACTGCGCATAATTACCTTACCGAGTCTATACATCTTTCAATGTCTTGTTTATGTTAAAAAGAACTTGTCTGCGTTCAATTTAGCTATGTCTGTTCACAGTCATAATACTCGCAACAAAGATAATATATGCTTAAAACGGGTAAGACTACATAAATCACAAAATGCGAAAAACTATTGGGCTCCGAAGTTCTACAATACATTGACGGCAGAGGTAAGGTGTTTGCCGCTGAAACAATTCAAATCATATATAAAAAAACATCTACTAAATCATGCGTTTTACTCATGGGACGAGTTTCTAAATTCTAGAATTGAGATGTGATAGTTTGTTAATTTATTTCGATGTTTTTATTTATTTTATTTATACAAAGTTTTATATTTATATTTTAGCTATATTTTATTTAACGATATTTTAATCTTTATATATATTATATTTTTTTCATATTTTAATCTGTTGTATATTTAAATGTCTGTCATGTTTTAATCATTTTTTATATTTATATTTTTATGTAATTTTAATCTATCACACCTACTATTTTTAACTGTCTGTCCACCTTATTGGTGCTGCATTTAAATTTCGTCGATCATTTCTGATCAAATATCATGTTATATTATATAACCATTGTTACTCTGATTAGAACATAATTGTAATTCTTGTACGTTTTTTATGTTTAATTTCTTTTGACCTGTGTAAACTGTATCCACTGTATTGGCATTAATAAACAATAATTCAAGAAAAAATCAAATGCGGAAAATCGTAAACATCATGTAATACCACCTCAGCCAAATATTCTCCATGGAAGAGCGGTTAATGTAGGAATAGAAGGCGCAAGTCAACGTATATTCTATCATATTCACAACTGCGGCCCCTCAACAACGGCTGAACTGATGAATGAATATATTAAGAATCACGTCGGCATCCAACAATTTTCGTGTACATTACTAACATCTAATTCAATTTACAGCTAATTTAAGGTTGGCATCTTTGAGTCAGATTTGAACCAACTTTTACGGGAGGATAAATGGCGTAAGAATGTAATTATTCGTGAATTTAAAAATCGGCAACGTAAATTCAGAAATAATAAATATCGTAGGAATATCTCACAAAATTTGGGTGAAACTACGAACCTTCTTGTGTACGGGAAAAAGGGAAAAGGGCCACCAGGTTGACTCAGTATATACCGACTTTGCCAAGGCATTTGATACAGTCGACCATGGCATTTTATTAACAAAATTACTCAAACTAGGTATACACGGATCACTTTTAAACTGTATAAAATCTTATCTTAGTGACAGAAAGAGTTTGCGTAGGCTTATTCGTTTCAACATCTATATCTGTATCTTCTGGTGTCCCCCAAGGTTCACACCTAGGTCCGCTTCTCTTCAATTTCTTTATAAACGATGTCACCGCATGTTTATAATATGCACAGTGTCTTTTCAATAAAATATAGCACTTTAACTTTGTTTGTATAACACAATATTTATATTTTTGTGACTGCAGTTTCGGCAACTCAACTTGCCATTATCAAACTTAGTTAGACTAAGTTTGATAATAGTTAGACTAAGTTTAATAATGGCAAGTTGAGTTGCCGAAACTGCAGTCACAAAACTATAAATATTGTGTTATATAAACAAAGTAAAAGTGTTCTATTTTATTGAATTAACATGTGTAACGAAGTAGAAGCCTCCACCGTTCATAATTTAACAGTGTCTTTTATTTGCCGACGAAATGGCATAAATTGAATTTTGTTAATGACCTGTCATTGTAGGGGAAAAGACTTTAATATTATATGTTCAAACCCTTTAAATTTAGGCAAACTATTAATAAACAATAAATCGAAAACTGATAATTCAAAGAAATGTGGAATTTATGAAATACAGTGTGATGAATGCGATGCAATTTATATTGGACAAACCGGCAGATCTTTCGAAATCAGAATGAAAGAACATAAAAAATCTGTTTTAGATAATAAACCAACAACTGGCTTTTCAAAACATTACATCGCATTCAATCACTTCTTTAATCCGCATAATTTTAAGATTTTGCATTCAGGTAATAAGGGATACGCACTAAACCTCAAAGAGGGCCTGGAGATTAACAGGGCCATAAAAATGGGGAAAAATATCGTAAATGACAACGAGGAGATTTGGAATTCCCCAATGCTAACTTCTCTTATTACCTGAAACAAAAATATTGTATATATACTTAGGAAATAATGTTTTCTGTACATTCCTTTCAAAATGGTCTAACAAACCGAAACTAGTCGGAATAAAGATTTAATTGTGAAACAATACCAAGTGCCTTTCCTTTAATTAACTTTACATAATGATATGAAAATTGTTTATACTCTAGAGAAAAACAATACATCTATACCATTTCCAGATGACTTGAATAGATTTAATAATTGGTGTGCATTAAATAAAATGCAATTAAATCTAGATAAATGAAATGTGATCTCATTCTATAAAAACAAGTCACATATATCTCACGTTTATTTAATTAAGAATAGACACCTCACTCCTATAGACTCAGTTAACCTAGGTGTGGTCCTCACCAGTAATTGCAACTTTTCTACTCTTATTAACATCAAAAGCATTTCAAATGCTTGGATTTGTAAAAAGAAATTGCGCTGAGTTTCAGAATCCCTATACACACATTAAACTGTACGTGGCATTGGTTCGTCCCCATTTGGAGTATTGCTCATTGTTTTGGTGCCCCCATACTGCCACTGAAATTAATGCGATTGAAAGGGTTTAGCGTAAATTTGTTAAATTTAGTTCATTTAAATTTAGCTTGGGCGATGACTATCTTTATTTATTGAGTAAATTCCGTTTACATACATCAGAACAAAACGTTTTATTAATATTGATAATTAAATAAAAGTAACTTGGTTTGTTTCACTATTATTCTTTTATTCTCTTCGACTAGTTTCGACTTATCGTCATTCTCAAGGAGTAATACAGAAAAATATTTTACAAGTTATATATAATACATATTTTTTTGAAGGTGAGGTTATAAGGGCTTTAAGAATTGGGGAGTTCCAGATGTCTTCGTACTCGTTTACTATGTGTTTTCCCTGTTTTATTGCCTTGCTAATTTCCAGGCCTTCTCTAAAATTCAATTCTCGTCAGTTATTCTATTAATGATATAATGTTTGTGTATAAACTATTAAATAGTCATATTAATTCGCCATTTTTATTAAACAACATTAATTTTCATGTACCATCTAGGTCTCTTAGAAGCAAATACACAAATTTATACCAATTAAAAAAACAGAATATGCGAAACATTTTGCAACTTCGCGTCTGCTTCATAATTCCAATGTTGTAGATGTGGATTTATTTAATGTTACTTTAGGACAGTTCCGTAGTAAACTTTTTAAATTAAATGATTTTTAATATATTCCTACTGTTTTGGTACCTATTTAATTATATTGACGATACTTTAAAATTGCATTATTTTTATGTGTTATTGTGACTATTCTCACTTTCCCTGATTTTTTGCATGCACTATTATTACACTTGTGAATGCGTTTATACCTATTGTCTATTTTATTGTATTTATTTCATAATTTATTTTCATATACTATATTTTGTATTATTATTGTAGAATGGTGATTCGTGAATAAAGATATTACATTATTATTATATAAAAAAAAATGTGTAACTCTCTTCACCTGAAGAAGCAATATGTTTGCGAAACAATTGTAGTGAATAAACATTCCAACTTTTGAAAATAAACGAGTTTTATCTTTACAATAAGTAAAGTAAAATGTTTTGCTTGATTAAAAAAAAATAAAGTGCTTAACATTTTATTAAAACAAGAAATCAGTTGAATTATAATTCCCTCTCGAACTGGATTTCAAACTTTCGATGGGGGGGTGGATTGTATTCCATTTTAAGTCGCATTGAAAACGAATTCACCCAGCATTATACGGTCTGAAGGATGGCAGTTTGCGGATAATTATCTAGAACTATATTATTCAAACAATTTTCACAGAAGCAAATGCTCGCATATACTCGAGAGATGGCTTATAGGGTTTTAAATTATTCATTAAGCTCTGACTAAATATTGCATCATACGTAAAGATATTAATAATTTAACATGTAGCGTATTTGGTTTAATAAATATTTAATAAGTGGGTTTTATTTCTAAAAATAATTCAGTACTCTATTTAAAATTGATAAATTTTCAGGCTTTCCTAAATTCGAAATTTTACTTGAAAGAAATTTTTTTTACATATTTGTCCTTAGTCCTAAAAATAAATAATGTTCAACATTAAAAAAATTAACGAATAAAGCACAAATAACCTTTCGTGTATGTACATTTGGTAATTTAAATAAACGTGTAAAGAAAAGTGCTTTTATTTGTTAAATTATTCAATCAACTTATTTAAAAAAATGTACCAAGTGTGAAATAAAATAAAATTAAAGTGTTGATTAAACAAGATAATAAATTTAGGAAAAATCTGTTTTGTGCTACTAATTTTCTAGCATATAAAATCTAGCGAGTTAATATATTAATTATGCATAAAAAGTAATTGAAAATAACCATCCACGCTTATGTTCTATATATATTTATTTTTAATGACGTAATTTCCCTTGTGGGTTCGCGAAAAGCGAATCACAACTGATATCGTAAATTACCGCCCATGTATTAAACAATAAATCGCTTTTTTTAATTTTACTGCTGTGTATAAATTTCGCGAAATTCGAGAAGCTGCGAAATACAAATGCGTGTAATTAATACTCTCCTTGCCAACAGAATTAATTAAATCTGTTTGAGAAGAGACGAAGTGAAAAATAAAAAAAAAAGTACAACGAGCCGTAAGATGTTGGGGAATTAAGTGGATGATTTCAATTAATTCGCCGATGTTTATCATCTTGGAAAAAATGAAAAGTTGCGTGCTTTTTAATATTAAAAAGTCTGAGACAGAAGAGAACAGGCAGAGATAATCAAATATTAAATAAGGTACTTTTTGTGCTTATTTTATGCTTTCTTTGTAGATTTAATGCTCAAACTATTTATTAATTTTATGAATTTGGTTTGAGTTACGTGAAAAGATGAAGTTTATTTGTTTTTTTATGCTTTTTTTGTAGATTTAATACTCATACCAACTTCAGTTAAATATTTAATAATTTTATGTATTTGGTTTGAGTTACGCGAAGAGATGAAGTTTAATTGTATTCAATAATTGTAAAAAATTTGCTAGTGACAATAAAAAGTTATCAATATCAATGAATCCACATTGTATAATATTATAAGTCATATTGGTTTAAATGGAGCCAGTGATGAATTCATAAAAGTGTAGATTTTAACAAAAAAAATTATCAAAAAATATCAAAAAAAGAATTTTAAATTGTTTAACATTATCTAATTTAGTATAAATTTGGCTTTAATTTAAGTTAGTTCGCGTTTTTGTAACTCTAAACTTCAGGTGTTCCGCAAGAGTCCCATTGTGGACCCATACTATTTATTGTGTTTATCAATGACATACATGCAATTCTGAAGAGTTGTAAGTTTTTAAAGTACGATTCAAGTCTTCCTGAATCAACTGGCAGTCAGTGACGTTATTGATAATTTTAAATAATTTCAAGACATCTTTATTTAATATTATTAATAACACTGCCAGTTGATTTAGGAAGACTTGAATCGTCTTAATGAATGGTGTTTAATATAAATTTGACGTTCAGAAGTAGTGGACATCGAATAATGTCCACCACTACACGCCGATCGAAAATAGATTTTTACCACATACACAAAGATCTTGGAATCACTTTCGATACCAAACTATCTTTCACCCCTCATATTAAAAGATGCAACAAATAAGGCGCTACAAATGTGGGGTTTTGTATGGCAGAGTGGCAAAGATTTGGATATAGAATGCTTGAAAACACTCATTTGTTAGTTAGTGCGTTGTTACCTTGAATTTTTGCCTGTATTTGGATTCAGGATATTGCGCTAAGAAATTCAGGGTCGGGATTATAAATATCTAGGACAAACATTATAAAATTATAAATGCACTGACTATAGAGGCTTCTACTTCGTTATACATTGTTGAACATAAATAAAACACTGTTTATCACTTTGTTTGTATAACAATTGGTTTATTTGGTGACTATAGTTTCGATACTACGCGTATCATCATCAAACCTATATACACTCCCTGACAATCATTACAGGTTAATTTATATATTCCTGATTTGTAAATACTTGGTATCTGAGTCTTATGGTTTACAAAAATTAAAAATCATATTTTTAACCATAAGACTCAGATACCAAGTATTTACAAATCAGGAATATATAAATTAACCTGTAATGATTGTAAGGGAGTGTATATAGGTCAATCTGGTCGTAATTTTAAGACCAGACTCAGTGAGCATCTTTACTCTTTTCGGCATAGATTAATTGATAAGTCATCTTTCGCCAAACATTTGATTGAAAATAACCATTCTTTTGGCGAGGATGTACTTTTAGTTATTCACTTTGCCGAGAAGGGTAGAAAGATGGACCTCCTGGAGTCTTTGGAGATTCACAGAGCCCGCGCTAATCGGGAAATTCCCGTAATTAACGACCAGCTTGACCTTAAATACACCCCACTCTTTAACGCTGTTATTAGAAAATTTGCAAATATAAATAATGTTCCTTTGTAGTTTTTTGTTACTTACGGTTTGATAATGATACGTGTAGTATCGAAACTATAGTCACCAAATAAACCAATTGTTATACAAACAAAGTGATAAACAGTGTTTTATTTAAATTATAAATGTCTAGGCAAGAGGTAAAAGCGGTGATCCCTGGGGAACCCCCTGTTCAGGCGATGCCTTTTATTATTAATTTTATTGTATTTTATATTTCTTTGATTTCAGAATCGACTGCAAGAATGGCTAGAATCGCCCCCTTTCAAATATTAATGGATACAACACATAATTTTAGAAAATCAAATTACTAATTTTCGAAAAATAGAAAAACATCGACAGCACTATTAAAATGCTTATGGATAACGATACATCCATCTACTACCCAGATTCACCAACAAATGGATATTACAACGAGTCGGATAACAGCACATATTCAGGTATTAAACCTTAATGGAGAGAAAATCCGCCTAAACTAATGCACTAATGGATATTATTTTATATTTCAGATGCAAATCAGTTCATTCTGCCGGTTTGGAGACAGATCATTTGGAGCACGCTCTATGCTGGGATGGTCATTGTGGCCACCGGAGGAAACCTCATCGTCATTTGGATTGTGCTCGCCCACAAGAGGATGCGGACCGTAACTAATTATTTTCTCCGTAAGTAATATTCGTTTCGAGGCCATTGATTGGAATTTCGCCCGCAAAACCGCAGCATGTGTGCATCGGATATCAATCAATGAAAAATGTAGGGTTTGATTCGGAATTGTGTCCCCAATTTAGCATGGTTAAAAAAAATTGAATTGATTGTTTATACATCTTGATGTTCTTATTTAAATTTGAAAATAAAGATCTTATGAATTTTATTCAATGCATCTGGCTCGTTTGTACCTTGCGATCATTTAATAATAATAATAATAATCTTTATTTCAAATACCATTTAGTTACATGCATTTTTACACAAAAGATAATAATCAAATATTTTTAATCTAATGGCGAAGTTCAGTCTTTGGCTGCGTCGCCGCGACTGTTTTTCAACTTAACCATTAAAAACATTAGTAATAAATAAATATCAAACAAGCGCAGAAGTTTGTTTCAGTGCGTTTTAAATATCAGTAATTTAAATTATTCAATAATTAAATCGGCAATATTGAAACACAAAATATATGTCTTTAAGATGTTTGGCATAATGTTCACGGAAAGTTAGACACATATCGCTTTGCATTATAGTGGTACCTTATTGTACATTTTAGAAATTTGGATTGAGAATGATCTTTCTGCAAAAACAGATTTATGTTGAGGTGGAGTTAGTAATCCTCTAAAGCAGTGGTCTCCAAACTACGGCCCGCGGGCCAAATCCGGCCCGCGACTTGCATGAATCCGGCCCGCGATTGTTTGTAATTTTTTTTGTAAATGTCATATTTTGAAATATTGTAACAATTGTTCCTTACATTTTTCATAATTTTATAAAATTAATCGGTTCTTGGCCGACTTTATTATGTAGAATTGTATTTGTGGCCCGCGAAGACGATAGTTTGGAGACCCAGGCTCTAAAGCATACATTAACATGATTTAAAGTAGGCTTTGAATTTTAAATTAGATTAGCACTACTGACTGTTAACACATAGTTTACGATAACCTCAAATTTATTCCATCATTAAAATCAATAAAATAATCCGCTTACTTTAAATCATAATTTAAACAATCGCACGGTATCTCTTTATCAAAGATAATTATTATTTTTCATTAACAGTAGAGTAGGCTTTGAATTTTAAATCAATTTTCTAATCTCGAATTATCTAAAATCTTTATTAAAAATTTATATATTGATAAAAATCTCGAAATATTGATCTCATGAAATTTTTCTAAAATCTTTATGAAAAATTTATATATTGATAAAAATCTCGAAATATTGATCTCATGAAATTTTTCTAAATCGACAAATATCACAATTTTCTAAGCGGGGCTTTTCTAAACTCGAAATTTTACTTCATGCGCCACGCGTATTAAACATTGAAATATTATTGTTATTAATATTTTGTAAAACGTGAATATTGATAATAAAATAACGAAAATTTAATGAAATCTAGAAATACCGAAAAACCGACGAAAATCTCGAAATATTGAAAACCTTTATGAAAGTTTTATAATTTCTTGAAAATCTCGAAATATTGATTTCAAAATTGTTTTAAATCGACAAATATCGAAAATCTCATGAACAATTTATGAATCGACAAAACGAGTGTTTTCCACTCCCAGACTAAGCATGAAGTAAAATTTCGAGTTTAGAAAAGCCCCGTGAAAATTTGTCGAGGGTCGCGCAGCGGCCCGAGACAAATTTTCTGGGCTTTTCTAAACTCGAAATTTTACTTCATGCGCCACGCGTATAAAACACTGGTTTTAAGTGAAGTTCAAAATACACGTCTTTGGCATATTGCTTTAGTAGCATATTGTGAACTTCACAATTTTTCAGTGTTTTATACGGGTGGCGCACGAAGTAAAATTTCGAGTTTAGAAAAGCCCAGAAAATTTGTCTCGGGTCGCTAAATTGATAAAAATCTCGAAATATTGATCATCAAATTTATTCCATTATTAAATTAGCATTCTGAGCAACCGCACAAAAAAAAAATCCGCCTACTCTAAATCATAATTGAAACGATCGCACGGTATCACTTTATCAACAATAATTATTAATTCTTATTAATAGATCACTGCATAACTACACGCGCGTTTCGCTTTGTGCATAAACATAACGTATCCCCGATTTTACTTCTGTAATCAGCAAACCATGCACGCTGCACCGGCTCTACAGTATATATTTAATCCATGAATACGACTGGTTTATGTCCGTTTTGTGTTTATGCATTGACTTGTGCTGACAATCGTGACATCTATCATTGTTCCTCGTGATTAATAAAGGGCGACCTTTATACGCGATATCGGATTAAACGGGCCATATTTAATTGACTGGATTTATTAACAGGGATTGTGGATTATTAGTTTTACTGAAAGAACTTCAGTATTTCCATAAATTGGTAAAGTCTGTTTAATAGCTAGGAGCAGTAAGTGCCAAAGCCCAATTTACACTATAAAAAGTCACGAGAAATATCACCAGATAAATTTGGCGGCAATTTTAAATAATTTAATAATTACTCTCCAAAATTAAATATAATGTAAAAAATATTTCAAAATCAATAATAAATAATAATTTTTTACTTTCCCCCGTATGTAATACAAAGGGAAAGTATTGTTTTCGTGAAAATATTCGAATCAAAAATTTTAGCGGAAATATCCGTTATGAGGTCCCCTGAGTCGAATAAGACCATTTTTGAAAAATGTCTGTCTGTGTGTCTGTGTCTGTGTGTGAGTCTGTGTGCGCTGTACCGCAAAAACCGCTAAAGATATCGAGATGAAACTTGAAACTTAAGCTTTTTGTTACAATCGGAAGAACTGAAAAGCTTTTGGTGAAAATCGGAAAACCGGAAGTGGTACTTTACTTTTAGCGTTTTTCAGTTTTTTCAGATTTTTTCAATAAATGTTCATCAAACAAAAAATTCTTTCAAATAAAAGTTGTAGATAATAACAAAATGAAGATGTATTGTTCACTTACTTTTTGTCATAGCACTCTTAGTTTTTGAGATATTTCAAAAGTTGTGTGTTTTATCTAGTTATTGGTGTGTGACAGTGTATGTGTCGATACAATTGAAAAATGTTTCAAATAAAAGTTGTAGGAAATGAAAAACTAAAGATTTTTTGTAGATTCACTTTTTGTCATAGCACTCTTAGTTTTTAATATATTTAATAAATAGTATTTTTTATCTAGTCATTGATTTGTGTCAGTGTATGTGTTGATACAATTGAAAAATGTTTCAAATAAAAGTTGTAGGTAATAAAAAATTATCGATTTTTTGTATCTTTACTTTTTGTCATAGCACTCTTAGTTTTTGAGATAATTAATAAATAATGTTCTTTTATCTAGTCATTGGTTTGTCTCAGTGTTTGTGTTGATACAATTGAAAAATGTTTCAAATAAAAGTTGTAGTTATCAAAAAGTTGAAGACATTTTGAAAATTATAATGCTACAAATATTTTAAAAGTGATTTAATACGCAATTTACGGGGGAAAGTACTATGATGGACACATCACCATTTTTTTAAATAATTTACGCAATTTTTCCTTATCGTGTTACGGGATTTTGAATATTTTTGAATATTTTGAAAACGGAATCAGTGGTAAACGTGCGCGAAATGAACGAATCCGAAGTCGGTGTTTGAGCAAAACTTACCGTTTGGTCACAAATCGCATTTAAATTTCCAATTTTGAGGTTATAATTAATCCGATTTTCGACCTAATAAGCACATTACGAGTATAAATCGCACACATGATGAAATTATCTTTAAGTTTATGACGAAAGTCACCAAATTTGTAGTGTTGTTTTCATTTACACAGCAAATTTCTCGATTTTAATTTTACACCGAAAATACCGCTTACTGACGTTTATTTAAAATAACCGATATGTAAATCGAGTTCCATTTGTAAATAATAGATGTTTTAATTTATGATATAAAAAATAGATGGCGCACCGTTCCACTAAATCAAATCTATTTTGTTTAATATAATAGCAAAAAATACAGGAATATTCAGCAACTACTTTAAATAATACATACATATTTAATTTATTAAGTTTTAATGAAAATGCATGTTGCATGTTGCTAACAAAATGGGCCAAAGGTCAGAATTTGTACCAATCTAATTGGTACAAATTCTGACCTTTTGCCCATTTTGTTAGCAACATGCAACTAAAGGCGTTGCATGTTGCTAACAAAATGGGTAAAATGGGCGCATCGAAATTACTTCTAAATATTATTAAAAATCAAAAGGTTTTATTGCAAATTCATAGATATCTAAGTAAGTTAAGATAACCACTGTGACAATTTTAAATATTTTATGACAATAATTTATTGAAAAGTAATTGGTCAAAATATGTATAATAACCTAAAAAAGTAACATGTTTTATTAAGTATGTGTAAATTAACATTATTTTTATTACTCTTGAGCCTGATTATTATTTTTAATATATGCTTATATAACTTTTAACTAAGCTAAAGAAACACCACACAGAAGGTTATTACGAAACAGACAAAGTTGCAACTCGGTAACGCTTCGAATTAAGGTTATGTTAGCCGTTGCGTCTAATAATGACGTAATTAGCATCAGAGCTAATATGATTCGAATCACGTATACCCGAATAAAGGATTCGTAAGTGAAAAATATGATTCGAATCCTCATTTTTGAATCACGGATACAAATCCTTTAAAAATACATTTGAATCTATTATTTGCAACCAGTATCATTTTATTCTATCAGTTTCTATTAACAAAAATGTTCATTTACAGACTTAAATATCTGATTGAATAATGATTTTAATTAATGATGATATATGTGTTATTTAACTTCATTTTAAATCAGTGTTTTATACGCGTGGCGCATGAAGTAAAATTTCGAGTTTAGAAAAGCCCCGTGAAAATTTGTCTCAGGTCGCGTTTTCGAATAATTCAAATATTTGTGAATGCATATTTGGTTACTTAACCATGAAAAATGTCCAACCTTAACAGTATATTTTTAACTTCACTTGAAATCAGTGTTTTATACGCGTGGCGCATGAAGTAAAATTTCGAGTTTAGAAAAGCCCCGTGAAAATTTGTCTCAGGTCGCTGCGCGACCTGAGACAAATTTTCTACGCGGGGCTTTTCTAAACTCGAAATTTTACTTCATGCTTAGTCTGGGAGTGGACAACACTCGTTCTTAGAAGTTACAAATTAAGGGATCACTCTGGATTATTAATTTTATTACCATTTTACAAAGGCTACAGCTCCAAGGACCAATCATGGTCTTCGGAGACCGAAGGACTACAGGGAATCGAAGTTTCTTTGCAAGAATACAACGAATATATGAGGGTTTGCAGCATGGATAGGAAAGAAAACATCCAATTTTGAAAAAATATCGAAGTTGGGTTGGTTTTCAGTACGTTTTTAACTTCACTTAAAATCAGTGTTTTATAAGCGTAGCGCATGAAGTAAAATTTCGAGTTTAGAAAAGCCCCGTGAAAATTTGTCTCGGGTCGCTGCGCGACCCTCGACAAATTTTCTACGCAGGGCTTTTCTAAACTCGAAATTTTACTTCATGCTCAGTCTGGGATTAGACCGTCAAGATTTTCTACATGTCGAAATTTTCTATATTTCTAGATTTTTGTCGATTTATTGACAGTTTGTTATTAAATTAAATGCAACTTTAATATTAAATAAATACGGTTTTTCTTAGGAATAAAATATTCATCCATTAAGAGCCGAGCAAATTATAAAGTTAACTCTAAAAGTTAATTTTAGGTAAAATTTTGAATCTTTTTTTATGATTTCAATGAATGATTTTTTATATTACATACGTCGATTTTATAAACGAATTAAATTTAAAGTTGAAACGAGTGTTATCCACTCCCAGACTAAGCATGAAGTAAAATTTCGAGTTTAGGAAAGCCCCGCGTAGAAAATTTGTCTCGGGTCGCTGCGCGACCCTCGACAAATTTTCGCGGGGCTTTTCTAAACTCGAAATTTTACTTCATGCTCAGTCTGGGATTAGACCGTCAAGATTTTCTACATGTCGAAATTTTCGATATTTCTAGATTTTTGTCGATTTATTGACAGTTTGTTATTAAATTAAATGCAACTTTAATATTAAATAAATACGGTTTTTCTTAGGAATAAAATATTCACCCATTAAGAGCCGAGCAAATTATAAAGTTAACTCTAAAAGTTAATTTTAGGTAAAATTTTGAATCTTTTTTTATGATTTCAATGAATGATTTTTTATATTACATACGTCGATTTTATAAACGAATTAAATTTAAAGTTGAAACGAGTGTTATCCACTCCCAGACTAAGCATGAAGTAAAATTTCGAGTTTAGGAAAGCCCCGCGTAGAAAATTTGTCTCGGGTCGCTGCGCGACCCTCGACAAATTTTCGCGGGGCTTTTCTAAACTCGAAATTTTACTTCATGCGCCACGTGTATAAAGCATTGATGAAAATGCATACAAGTTAGTGAACGATCAGCTCTCCGTGCACTTACAAAAATACGCCATCCTAACAACCCTTTGTACAACCCATCCAACCATCTCCTCTATACCACAACCAATGTATCCCCAATCGAAAATAGGCTACAATACCTCGCAGACAAATTCGCAACAAACCCTTCAAACTTCCAATTCCTAAAATTCCAAAAATCCCACATCTACCATTTTCCACTTTATTTCATCTCACCACCCACACTAACTGTTAAAGAAAATAGTACCATCATCAATTCTCGGCGGAAAGACCTCTGGTCGATAGCCAGTTATCAAGAGGAAGTTTATTTTACTTATATTTATTGATTATAAACAATAATGTAATTAATTATTTTGTATTGTCCTCTGATAATAAAGATTTGTTATATATATATAAGTGAAACATATCGAGTGGGTCGGGACCACACTGAAGAGGACCTTGAAGTCCGAAACGCGTCTTTGATTAGGATAAAGATACAAGGATGTGGTCTTCACCATTTTTGTCAGTGGTCCTTCCTGTAATAAACTAGCGTAAGAGAACTATAGCTTATCATTTAAACTTTTTATGAAAATCTAGAAAATATTGTGGTTGTTCCGAAAACGCCCTCTGGCGCTTTCTATAGGAACTAAAGTAAACGGGAGTAAACAGTGATTTAAAGTGCTTTCAGTTATCTATTCAAGGAGACCAAGTTGATTAATTTCGGTTAATCCTAACAAAAGTTACACGCAGTTTAATGATCACACTTTATCTCAGAAACTATGGAACGTAACACGTTGGGGTAAAAAATTTCAAAGTGAAAGTGGCCAAAAGAAATCACTGGAAATTAGTTTTAAGTTCCTACCTTCGCCGTTAGAGGGCGTAACATCTATCGCAAAATACAAAAACGGATTTCGATATTTTTTCAAAATAGGATGTCTTCTTTCCTACCCATGCTGTAAACCTTCAGATATTCGTTGTTTTCTTGTAAAAAAACTTCGATTCCCTGTAGTCCTTCGGTCTCCGAAGACCATGATTGGTCCTTCGAGCTGTAGCCTTTCTAAAATGGTAATAAACTTAGTAATCTAGAGTGATCCTTCAATTTGAAACTTCTAAGAACGAGTGTTGTCCACTCCCAGGCTAAGCATGAAGTAAAATTTCGAGTTTAGAAAAGCCCCGCGTAGAAAATTTGTCGAGGGTCGCGCAGCGACCCGAGACAAATTTTCACGGGGCTTTTCTAAACTCGAAATTTTACTTCATGCGCCACGCGTATAAAACACTGATTTCAAGTGAAGTTAAAAATATACTGTTAAGGTTGGAAATTTTTCATGATTAAGTAACCAAATATGCATTCACAAATATTTGAATTGTTCGAAAATTTAAATATTTATATTCAAATATGAATAATTTAGTGATTGAAATATTCATATTTTTTTTTCTTTTGTTTTTTGTTATCAAATATGCCATATAATTTATCCACTACTCTACTTTATTTCTACCATTTTGTATTAATGTTTATTTTTAGTATTGTTTATTTTTAGTTAGTATATTTAAAAAAAACTGTATTTTTCTCTGTAAATAGAATTTATTCTGCTGAGAAATAAACGATTATTATTATTATTATTATTATATTAGAATATTTAACTATTTGAATTAATCGAATTCGATAATATATTTAATAGCAATGATTCGAATTATTTGGGAGGATTTAAATCCGTGTATGAGGATTCGAATCCTTTTATAAGGATTCGAATCCTTTTATAAGAATTCGAATCCTTTTGTAAGGATTCGAATCATCTACGTCTGGATTTGAATACGAATCCTTTTAAAAAAATGTAACGAATCCGGATCACGAATCCGTTTTCACTAAAGTATTCGAATACCTCTTTGGAATCCTCCAAAAGGATTCGAATCCGGGAATCGAATCCTGAATGATTCGAATCCTGCCCAGCTCTGATTAGCATAGTGTAAATTCGGCGCGCTCTCAGCCAATCATAGTTGTAGGTTTTGGCGCATGAAATTTAAAACGCTCCTCCTAGTTATTACACAGATTATAGTACGTTTCTATTAGTTAAATGCCCGTTTGCACCCAAGTCAATTAATTTAATCAGTGATTAGTACTTTTAAAAAACACAACAATTTTATTCACAAATTCTTTACACTATCGCATACTGATACAAGAGACATGTTAAGGATATCTTACAAATTATTAGCATTCTTATAGTCTATCCCACTGAGCAAATCCATTTAAGTGATGTTTCATCGACATTAAAACAACGTTTAATGTTGATATAACTTTATTTGTTTGTTTTTTGCTCAGTGGAATAATTTTGACTTAACCAGAGGTTTATACATTGATAAGTGAATGATTAAGGTTAATTAGTCGGAGTGCAAATGAGCCTAAGCCTACAATTAAATTAAAATAAACATTATTACATATTGTAAGAATATCGTGCTAAAAGAATAATCGCCTTTATAAAAGAGTTTAATACTTTCACAACTAAAATGGCATTGGTCGATTCCAATTTGAGATAAGAGGCGAACGTAATTTCAGTTCTTGGACTAACACGAAAAGCGACTTTAGAATGTGGATAGGAGGAAATTAAAACACATTGGATTACTTCTAAGCGATAACCTTTCAATATATTAAATTTTCACTTAAAACTTCCTGTATTGTAAAAATTCATCGAGAGGATTTAATTAGAATTATGAAAGTAATTCTGTTTTATTATTTTATAAACAAAATTTGAGAATTGAAGTTTCGAACGAGCGTTTTCACTCCCAGGCTAAGCATAAGGTAAAATTTCAAGTTTAAGAAAGCCTGAAAATTTGGTTTGGTCGCTCCGAGAAAATATGGGGTATGAAGTTTCGAACGATTGTCTTCCACTCCCAGACTAAGCATGGAGTAAAATTTCGAGTTTAGAAAAGCCCCACGTAGAAAATTTGTCGAGGGTCGCGCAGCGACCCTCGACAAATTTTCACGGGGCTTTTCTAAACTCGAAATTTTACTTCATGCGCCTCGCGTATAAAACACTGAAATATTTTGACGTTAGAAATACACTTTAAAATACATTTTTAAACTGAGTAATACTAAATGTCAATAATTTGTTATTTAATAAATATTATACATCAAGTGAATTAATGTGTTCATCGAAAATGGAAATAAAAAAACAAGAAGATATATATTTGTCTAACGTTGGACCTTTACACATAAACTTTAATAACCTAAATAACTGTAGCATTCATATAAGTAAAGATTAATTTACTTATATGAATATTACATACGTTTGGCATCAAGTATAAATATTATTGCTTAATGTGTGTGATGATATGTTTGTTTCTGTTTTCATTTTTGTAATATATATTTGTTTTAAGTAATTAAACATTGCGTTCTGTAATGTTATTATATGATTATTTTTTTTAACTTTCTAAGAAAGTAAACGTTTATTATGGGGTTAGACAAAAGATTGCTTTGATTTTAACTTTTGAACTAAATTCGTTGTGATAAACGCGCAGGTTTTTAGATATTTTAATTGTTGTAAAGTTTAGTTGTTGTAATTGTTTATATAACAATTTTTTTAACTCACTAGTGACCTAAAAAAATTTTAGTTCACTAGTGAATAAAACCTTGTTTATTACGGTTGTTATGAAGTTAATAATGTCGATTTAAATTAACAAAATTGAATAAATATATTTTTGTACACACATTTTCAAGTAAGGTCGAAGAATACAATGTGTCAAATTAACCTAACTGGTAATTTAATTATTAAAAAAATGTATTCGATACTTGTTCTGCTACTTTCTTGATAGAGCCAGATTTTCACATTTGGTAAAGTTAAACACTTGTATTGTTTCATGTTTTAAACATAGAACAATACAAGTGTTTAACTTTACCCAATGTAAATAAGAAACGTTGCATTATTGCATCAACGGCGCTTAGAGGGTAATATATAGATATTCCCTAAAGAAAATTGCTGTGTTCAAATTGGTTGAATTGACCCAGCACATTCACCATTTATTGCCAATATTTTTGTATTTAATTTTACTTAACCAAACATCATTTCAAGGTTGTTTTATTGTATTAATGGTACTTAATGGGTTATTTAAAGATATTCCTTAATAGAAAATTGCTATGTTCAAATTGCTTGAATTGACCCGGCGCATGCACCATATATTGCCGATATTTCCGTGTTTAATTTTAACTTAACCAAACATCATTTAAAGGTTGCATTATTGTATTAATGGCACTTAGTGGGTTATTTAAAGATATTCTTTAATAGAAAATTGGTGTGTTAACATTGCTTGAATTCTTAACCTTACAGTCATTTCAAAATGCACGAGATATTTTGCAAAATACAGATGAAAAATACAACTCTGGTTGTTGTTTTTCGTCTTCAAGTTATGAAATATTATCTATACAGGGAATTTGTCTTTTAAGTATACACATGCATATGCTGGAAATATTACGACTTTTGTTGTTTTTTAATAAAGTTTAATTTGACGCTTTAAAAGAGTGTTTTCCACTCCCAGACTAAGCATGAAGTAAAATTTCGAGTTTAGAAAAGCCTGAAAATTTGACTAGGTTGCATAGCGAAGCGGAGCAACCCAGCCAAATGAAGCTTTTCTAAACTCGAAATTTTACTTCATGCGCTACCTACACAAACACTGGTTTTAACTGAAGGTCAAGAAGTACGTCTTTAGCATATTAATTTATTTATTTATTCATTTCCTTAACAGACCTAAGCCTAATTACAATGAAAAATATAGTAATACAAAAGAACAGTAATGGGTAATATTAACTTAAACCTATGATAAAAGTGACTTAAAATTACGTCAAGTAGAATATTGTGAACTTCAAAATACTGTAGTGTTTTATACGCGTGGCGCATGAAGTAAAATTTCGAGTTTAGAAAAGTCCTATTTGACTGGGTTGCTCCGCTTCGCTACGCAGCCCAGCCAAATTTTCAGGCTTTTCTAAATTCGAAATTTTACTTCATGCATAATCTGGGAGTAAAGAACACTCTTTGAAAGTTTCAAATTAAACTCTTTTAAAAACGACGCATTCGGCATTTATTGCCGATATTTTCGTATTTAATTTTAACTTAACCAAACATCATTAATTTAATACAGTGATTCTTAACCTTACAAACATTTCATAATGTACGAAATATTTTGCAAAATACAAATTTAAAATAAAACTCTGGTTGTTGTTTTTCGTCTTCTAATTATGTAATATTATCTATACAGGAAATTTGTCTTTTAACTATACAAATGCATGTGCTGGAAATTTTACGACTTTCGTCGTTTTTTTAAAGAGTTTCATTTGAAACTTTAAAAGAGTGTTTTCCACTCTAAGATTAAGCATGAAGTAAAATTTCGAGTTTAGAAAAGCCTGAAAATTTGGCTGGGTTGCGTAGCGAAGCGGAGCAACCCAGCCAAATTAGGCTTTTCTAAACTCGAAATTTTACCTCATGCGCCACCCACATAAAAACTAGTTTTAACTAAAGTTTAAACTATACGTCTTTAGCATATTAATTTATCTATTTATTTATTTCCTTAATAAATCCAAGCCTAATTATAAAGAAAAATATAGTGATACAAAAAACAGTACACAGTAATATTGTCTTAGACCTACGATAAACATAACTTAAGATTACGTCAAGTAGAATATTGTGAACTTCACATCACTATAGTGTCTTGTACGCGTGGCGCATGAAGTAAAATTTCGAGTTAAGAAAAGCCTAATTTGGCTGGGTTGCTCCGCTTCGCTACGCAACCCAGCCAAATTTTCAGGCTTTTCTTAACTCTAAATTTTACTTCATGCTTAACCTGGGAGTGGATAACACTCTTTTAAAGCTTCAAATTCAACTCTTTTGAAAAACGACGAAAGTCGTAACATTTTCAACCTTTTCTAAACTCGAAATTTTGATTGTTGATGCACTTAATTTTTTAAAATCTATTATCACTTTATATAATAATATCAGTAAACTATTTATAGTTTTCAACGTTTTATTAAATTCACAACAATTGTTTCGCTACACTGTAGCTTCTTTAAGTGAAGAAATATAATACAAACATTTTTAAAAACTTATTTACATTATATACAGATTTTAGATGTGTGGGTGGGGGTTTTTCTTCAGCTATAATAGGGGGAGTTGGTAAGCTCGAGTTGGTCGTACGGCAAATTTCCTGAATGAAGGTTTATATTTATTTCTAAATTATTTATTAAAAATTAAACATAAATGTTGCGTTTAAATATAGCAATACATTCTCAAAAATCACAAAAAACAATAAGGATAAAACAATAAAGTATCAACGCTGTGGGGTTTATTGACTTTGTCAAATCATTATTTCATCTGCCTGATGAAGCCACTGTGTGGTGAAACATGTTGCAGTGTTCAACAATAAAAGTGAAACCCACCCAACTGTGTTGTTTTATTTCAAATATTTAAAAACAGTATTTTTTTTAGCAATTCAACAGAAACGCATATCTTACAGTTAACTCAAAAAAAAAACAAAATATATACGAATAATTATAATGTTTATTGCCCAACAGGATACAAATTCCCAATTACTAGACAAAAATGTTTGAAAACTATAAACTAAAAATAATAACAATTTACTTCGTAATTAACAAAATTCTAATTAGGATGTGAATGGTTAAAAAATACGTCACAAGTTGGTGGAAGTTCATTAAACAAATTGCAGATCACATTAATAGGCGATTTTAATCCAAACTTAGTTCTATTCTAGAAAATGACAATTGTTATGATAAACTCAAAAAATGTCAATAAAGAACTGACAAGAAACATAGTTGCTTAAAGATTTCATTTGTATTCAGTAAATTTCCGGTGCATGTTTAAAACGAAAAAATTATGTAAACATTGTAGTCAAACGTTTTTTGTTCTTTTTGCTCGTCACTTCTTTTGAGTGAAAACATGTAACCCGTTTTTTGATATTGACTTATCTTTTAGATACAAAAAAACATGAAATTTTACTTTAATACAATGCATTACTATATTACTTTAGTGTTAGTATATTTAATAACTTTATAATATTTCAGTGTTTTGTACGCCTGGCGCATGAAAATTTCAAGTTTAGAAAAGCCTAAAAATTTGTTTGCCGGTGCGACTAGCTTTGCTCGCGCGCCGAGCCTCGCGCTTAATATGGAATAGGAAACACTTGCTAGAATCTTTAAACTGAATGATTTATTGCGTCAATGGCGCTTAATAGGTTATATATATTCCCTAAAGAAAATTGCTGTGTTCAAATTGCTTGAATTTATTTTATTGTCGATATTTTTGTATTTAATATTAACTTAACCAAACATTATTAATTGAATACAGTGGTTCTTAACCTTACAAACAATTCAAAATGAACGAGACATTTTGCGAAATACAGATGTAAAATAAAACCCTGATTGTTGTTTTTCGTCTTCAATTTATGTAATATTATCTATACAGGGAATTTGTCTTTTAAGTAACATATGCATATGTTGTAAATTTTATGTCTTTCATCGTTTTTCAAAAAAGTTTCATTTTGAGCTTTAAAAGAGTGTTTTCCACTCCCAGACTAAGCATGAAGTAAAATTTCGAGTTTAGAAAAGCCTGAAAATTTGGCTGGGTTGCGTAGCGAAGCGGAGCAACCCAGCCAAATTAGGCTTTTCTAAACTCGAAATTTTACTTCATGCGCCACGCACATAAACACTGGTCTTAACTGAAGTTCAAAATATGCGTCTTTAGCATTTTACTTTATTTATTTATTCATTTCCTTAACAGACCTAAACCTAATTACAAGGAAAAATATAGTAATACAAAAAAACGTTGCAATATTGCATTAATGGCGCTTAATGGGTTATATAAAGATATTCCCTAAAGAAAATTGCTCTGTTCAAATTTCTTAAATTGGCCCGGGCCATTCACCATTTATTGCCGATATTTTCATATTTAATTTTAACTTAAGCAAACATCATTAATTTAATACAGTGGTTCTTAACCTTACACACATTTGAAAGTGTACGAGATATTTTGCAAAACAGAGATGTAAAATAAAACTCTCGTTGTTGTTTTTCGTCTTCAATTTATGTAATACTATCTATACATAGAATTTGTCTTTTAAGTATACATATGCGTATGCTGGAAATTTTACGACTTTCGTCGTTTTTTAAGAGTTCAGTTAAAAACTTTAAAAGAGTGTTTTCCGCTCCCAGATTAAGCATAAAATAAAATTTCGAGTTTAGAAAAGCCCGAAAATTTGGCTGGGTTGCGTAGCGAAGCGGAGCAACCCAGCCAAATTAGGATTTTCTAAACTCGAAATTTTACTTCATGCGCCACCCACATAGTTTACAATTCATTTATTTCTTCATTTCCTTAACAGACGTAAGCCTAATTACAAAGAAAATTGACACGGCGCATTGACCATTTATTGCCGACATTTTCGTATTTATTTTTGACTTAACCAATGTCATTAATTTAAAGCCGTGGTTTTTAACCTTACAAACATTTCAAAATGAACGAGATATTTTGCAAAATACAGATGTAAAATAAAATTCTGGTTGTTATTTTTCGTCTTCAATTTATGTAATATTATCTATACAGGGAATTTGTGTTTTAAGTATACAAATGCATATGCTGGAAATATTACGACTTTCGTCGTTTTTTAAAAAAAGTTTAATTCAAAGCTTTAAAAGAGTGTTGTCCACTACCAGACTAAGCATGAAGTAAAATTTCGAGTTTAGAAAAGCCTGAAAATTTGGCTGGGTTGCGTAGCGAAGCGGAGCAACCCAGCCAAATTAGGCTTTTCTAAACTCGAAATTTTACTTCATGCGCTACCCACATAAAGACTGGTTTCAACTGAAGTTTAAAATATACGTCTGTAGCGTATTACTTTATTTATTTATTTATTTATTTAGCTTAAGTTAAAATTAAATATGAAAATATCGGCAATGAATGGTGAATGGGCCGGGCCAATTTAAGAAATTTGAACAGAGCAATTTTCTTTAGGGAATATCTTTATATAACCCCTTAAGCGCCATTGATGCAATATTGCAACGTTTTTTTGTATTACTATATTTTTCCTTGTAATTAGGTTTAGGTCTGTTAAGGAAATGAATAAATAAATAAAGTAAAATGCTAAAGACGCATATTTTGAACTTCAGTTAAGACCAGTGCGTGGCGCATGAAATAAAATTTCGAGTTTAGAAAAGCCTAATTTGGCTGGGTTGCTCCGCTTCGCTACGCAACCCAGCCAAATTTTCAGGCTATTCTAAACTCGAAATTTTACTTCATGCTTAATCTAGGAGTGGAAAATACTCGTTTAATGCTTCAAATAACGTCTTTAAAAAAAAACAACGAATATTTGAAGATTTACAGCATATAATTGCGATATGTATACTTAAAAGAAAAACTCCCTGTATGTGATACAAAGGAAAGGTATTATTTCTGCGAACATTTTCTAAAAATTAATTAAAAATATTGAACACACCAAAATCACTACAAATAATAATTTTTACCTTTAAAGTAACTCAAAATGTGCAATATATTCATTTGGTAATCTAAAATCATGAGAATTTCTAACAATATTACGAACACGTTTCTAGCACGATCATTAATAATAAACAAACCCCATTTATATTTATACAACGCATGTGCTTTTTCTTCTTCTTCTATTTATTCGCATAATTTACATTTATGTTAGGGGGTATTTATGGTTGCTTTTTCACATTTGTTCCCAAGTCATGTATTTTGTATGATCCTCGTTTTGCGAAAAGAATTACAGTGAAACTAGGCGCGTGCATAAAATATGGCGAAAACTCTTTTCCTGTTTCAGTAAATCTGTCGGTGGCAGACACGATGGTATCCACGCTTAACGTCACTTTTAACTACGTCTACATGTTAAATGCACACTGGCCCTTCGGGAAATTCTACTGCCGGTTTACACAGTTCATCGCTGTCGTCTCCGTCTGCGCTTCCGTCTTTTCGCTCATGGCGATTTCAATAGATAGGTAAGTAAGTAAGTAAGTGGGTAACTGTATGTTTTTAAGTTTATGTAAAATAATTATTAAACTAAAAAAGACTGTTTTTCCTTACTTCATTTTTTATTCGTATCGTTAGATGTACATTTTGAGACACAAGGTGCTCATTATCAATAACAAACAGTTTGTTATTGATAATAAGCACCTTGTGTCTCGAAATGTACATCTAACGATACAAATAAAAAGTGAAGTAAGGAATAACAGTCTTTTTTAGTGAAATAAGTGGCCAATTAAAAAATTATTACTGAGAACAAATCAAGATGAAGATAAGAAAATGTAAAAAAAAACAAGAAAATAAGGTAATATTATTGAGAAAAAAATAATATTCGTGTAAACCTGGATTAATCTAACGTGTTAATCGATGATATTGAAGGGATGCAATGAGCATGGTTTTAATGCACGACTAAGCGAAATGACGTGGCGCTTATGATGCACTAATCAATCAAATTAATTCACCAATTAGTTTGATTGATAGATTATTAACAGGCATTTAGTCAAAGATTAGGGGCAATTTGCTCACCAATTAATTTAGATGCACACTAAACAAATTCTCAAAATTGGATTGTTAAATTTGGTCTTTTCTATAGCCGAAGATTGTTTAACGAGTTACATGAATGGTTAAATGTTGCAGAGTTAAGTTAATTTAATTTTAATAATAAAGATAATAACTTAACTTGATATATGTAATTTATGTCGTTGCCTTATTTATTAATACACTTTTAAAACACAATCAATAAATTCACTTATATTAATGGATATCGATAGCTAACGCCATCTAATGCTTCATAGTGGCATCGTCAGTGATACGAATGCACAAAGTGCATATACAGGTCACTGTTTCGTCCACGAACGAGCAGAATTCTGTTTGTGAAACCAGAAAACAAATATTAAAATTGAATTTGTGTTCAGTATTCCGGCACCAGATAGCCACAGACGCCTTTCGGACTTCACACTGAAAAGGTCCTTGAAGTCCGAAACGCGTCTGTGGGTATCTGGTGCCGGAATACTGAACACAAATTCAATTTTGATATTCGTTTTCTGGTTTCACAAACAGAATTCTGCTCGTTCGTGGACGAAACAGTGACCTGTATATGCACTTTGTGCATTCGTGTCACTGACGATGCCACTATGAAGCATTAGATGGCGTTAGCTATCGATACCCATTAATAGTTTTCACATATTGGCTTGAAATAGTCAGAAATGTTTAGTATTCCTCAGCATTGGGTCGGGACCACACTGAAGAGGACCTTGAAGTCCGAAACGCGTCTGTGGGTATCTGGTGCCGGAATACTGAACACAAATTCAATTTTGAAATTCACTTATGTCTAACTCAGTAACTTGGTCAACATTACAGAAACATAAAATATTGTTGTATTATTAATCAACGTTTTATGTCCGTTTAGTGAAAAATGTATTAGTTTCATTAATCAGGAGATTTTTAATACAGACAAAACTTCTAGAATAATAAAATGCTTTATGCAACTATTTTTATAATTTTTAATATTATTACTAGTTTTTTTTAATTAAAACTCAAAAAAGCAAGTAATAATATTAAATATTATGAAAAATACTTGAATAATTAAAAGAAGCAAATCCATTATTATTCTTGTATAATTTCGAATGAAATTACTTGCGTAATGAAAAGAAAACATTTTATCATTATTCTTTTGTAATTTCGAATGAAATAAATTTAATCTCCTAATAATGTCAACGTTGTTAGAAGTGCTGATAATATAAATTTTTTAATTGGAGCGACGTTTCGTCGAGTACTTAATTCCGCTAATTGGAAGGAATTATTGCAGGTACATGGCCATTATGACGCCCTTGAGGCCCAGAATGGGTCGCACCGTGACGGTGCTGCTCGCTTTGGCAACTTGGGTGGTCGGAATCATCATTTCATCGCCCTACTTTCTTTACTTCAACACGTTTTCCTTGCGATTCAAGGATGGACAGGAGAGGGTGATTTGCTACGCCGAATGGCCCGACGGTTCAACAAATGAATCCTACTTGGAATTTATGTAAGTATCAATGATAAATCAGAATGATTAAGGGTTAACTAATTTCATGCTGTACCAGAGAATTACAATTGTTAAAAAAATTCTTCAATTTGGTTCTCAATAATCACTTGATAAAACATGTTTACAATATTGATAATTAAATTAAAATCACTTGGTTTGTTTCACTAGATAGTAGTGAAACAAACCAAGTGACTTTTATTTAATTATTAATATGTTACAAAATTGTTAAAAATTGTTTATTGTTAATAGTCTTGAAACGCGTCTATAGATGGCCTAAGACATTAGCTTTAATCCAAGTCCTCTCAATTCTAATTTTTTTGGTATTTCTCTTTTCATTTTTAATTCGTATTTGTTAGTTGGTTTGAAGAGAATTAGACCTAAATGTTACATATACTTTAATCAAATTAAATAAGATTTTAAATATTTTATTGTATAATTCAATATCCGTAGGTGTATTTGCACGGGAACTAGTTGTTTCAATGGATATTTATCGTCTTAAGTTGTCTTATTAATTAAGACATTGTTTGCATTTTCACGAATAACATTTTCGTAATTTTATATATTATGTTAAAAGTAGAACTTTATTTAAAACACTTGGTGCGTTACACTGATTCACTGATAAATCAGTGAAACAAATCAAGTGTTTTAATCGAAGTTCGACTATTAATTAAATATAAGTAAGAAATAAATTAAACATGTTTATTATAAGTCAAACAAATCAAGTGTTTTGTAATGTACCAATGTATTATGTTAATGTCTTTATTATTGTATTATTATTATTTCAATGTTCTGTCTTATTGTATATTTTCGATTATATTCTTTATCTGTTATATTCATATCTCTTCATTTATGAATATTGTGTTTATTTTATAATTACGAGCGAACGCAGGTAATACTGGAAATAGCAAACATTTAATTCCTCTTTTGAAACTTTCTAATTTTTCATCAATAGTCATCATCTTATCTTATCTAATTCTTTGTCCAGCATTATGCGCGACCAGACCAAAAAGTCTAAAATCTTCAGATTTCTATCTCTTTCTTAAAATGTTGGAGGGTAAGGGGAAAGAGACCGAGCACTCAAGGGGTAATCCATAATGAACACCAACCGCATTTTTTGGGTGTCAATGTCAACCCGATATTAGCAGGTAGTAAGAAGTCCATCTGTTTTCAGCCGGCGCGTGGCGTTATCTTTTGTCCGGTTTAGGGTGGTTTTGATAGGAAGATTTATTTGATATTTATGAAATTATTTAAAATGTAATTATAATTAATACGACATTTGTAAAATAAAGTCGAGAATTATGTCTACGTGTACAATTTTAGGTCAATACATTTTTTTAAAGCGTATCTGACGTTTACATCTTGGTAAATATTTATCATCATCACATCTAAGCGTTATATATTTTTAACTTTACTGTAAATCAGTGGTTTATACGCGTGGCGCATGAAGTAAAATTTCGAGTTTAGAAAAGCCCCGTGAAAATTTGTCTCGGGTCGCTGCGCGACCCTCGACAAATTTTCTACGCGGGGCTTTTCTAAACTCGAAATTTTACTTCATGCTTAGTCTGGGAGTGGACAACACCCGTTCTTAGAAGTTTAAAATTGAAGGATCACTCTAGATTACTAAGTTTATTACCATTTTTAAAGGCTACAGCTCGAAGGACCAATCATGGTCTTCGGAGACCGAAAGACTACATGGAATCGAAGTTTTTCTACAAAAAAATAACGAATATCTGAAGGTTTACAGCATGGATAGAAAAGAACACATCCAATTTTGAAAAATATCGAAGTTGGGTTGGTTTTCAGTGCGTTTTTAACTTCATTTTAAATCAGTGTTTTATACGCGTGGCGCATGAAGTAAAATTTCGAGTTTAGAAAAGCCCCGTGAAAATTTTCTACGCGGGGCTTTTCTAAACTCGAAATTTTACAATATGCTTAGTCTGGGAGTGGACAACACTCGTTCTTAGAAGTTTCAAACTGAAGGATCACTCTAGATTACTAAGTTTATTACCATTTTACAAAGGCTACAGCTCGAAGGACCAATCATGGTCTTCGGAGACCGAAAGACTACATGGAATCGAAGTTTTTTTTTTACAAGAAAATAACGAATATCTGATGGTTTGCAGCATGGATAGAAAAGAACACATCCAATTTTGAAAAATATCGAAGTTGAGTTGGTTTTTAGTGCGTTTTTAACTTCACTTTAAATCAGTGTTTTATACGCGTGGCGCATGAAGTAAAATTTCGAGTTTAGAAAAGCCCCGTGAAAATTTGTCTCGGGTCGCTGCGCGACCCTCGACAAATTTTCTACGCGGGGCTTTTCTAAACTCGAAATTTTACTTCATGCTTAGTCTGGGAATGGACAACACTCGTTCTTAGAAGTTTCAAATTGAAGGATCACTCTAGATTACTAAGTTTATTACCATTTTACCAAGTCTACAGCTCGAAGGACCAATGATGGTCTTCGGAGACCGAAAGACTACATGAAATCGAAGTTTTTTTTTTACAAGAAAATAACGAATATCTGATGGTTTGCAGCATGGATAGAAAAGAACACATCCAATTTTGAAAAATATCGAAGTTGAGTTGGTTTTTAGTGCGTTTTTAACTTCACTTTAAATCAGTGTTTTATACGCGTGGCGCATGAAGTAAAATTTCGAGTTTAGAAAAGCCCGGTGAAAATTTGTCTCGGGTCGCTACGCGACCCGAGACAAATTTTCTACGCGGGGCTTTTCTAAACTCGAAATTTTACTTCATGCTTAGTCTGGGAATGGACAACACTCGTTCTTAGAAGTTTCAAATTGAAGGATCACTCTAGATCACTAAGTTTATTACCATTTTACCAAGGCTACAGCTCGAAGGACCAATCATGGTCTTCGGAGACCGAAAGACTACATGGAATCGAAGTTTTTTTTTTACAAGAAAATAACGAATATCTGATGGTTTACAGCATGGATAGAAAAGAACACATCCAATTTTGAAAAATATCGAAGTTGAGTTGGTTTTTAGTGCGTTTTTAACTTCACTTTAAATCAGTGTTTTATACGCGTGGCGCATGAAGTAAAATTTCGAGTTTAGAAAAGCCCCGTGAAAATTTGTCTCGGGTCGCTGCGCGACCCTCGACAAATTTTCTACGCGGGGCTTTTCTAAACTCTTGTACTCTTTATTTGTTTTAAGTTCTATTCTGGGTGTGTGATTTTAGTAATGTAATTATCCAAATTTAACAGAAGAGTGTTGTTTTATTGGAGACTTAGAAATTTGACTTTAACAGTTAGTTTTATTTATAATTTAGAATATGAATTAAGACTTTTAGAGTTTTGAATTTGTGATTGTTTCTAACCTTTTTCTCTAAAGTCTAGAAACTAACTCCTCTAAATCTAGTGCGGACGCGCATAATGAGGGCCTCTCCAAAATATCTAAACCAGCAAATTTTGAAAAGAGACACCCTCTACAAGCGCGGTGGTATAGTGGAAGAAAAGAAACCCCAGTTTATGGGGTGTTGATGTTACAATTTATTACCTTATCTGAATAGCAGGTAGTTTCCCTTTTTTACTTTTTAGAGCGTTTTAATCGGTCGCTCATGTTTATTTGATGACTCTAACAATTTAACACATTAATCAATATGTTATGGAATGGTATTAACAACTAAACATCTTTATTTATGAATTATGTACATTTAATTATAATTAAATATTGAAAACAAAGAATAGAATATATTTAAAAAACAATTAAAAATATTCACAAAATGGCTATCGGCCAGGGGTCTTTTAGCCTGTCTTTGTCAGGTACATGTCGGTTTTTCAAAGGTCATGATCGTTAACGTCGTTGTCTAAGTCCGGATGATTAGATGAGATGAATTGGTGAAGCGTTGATGCTAGGAACTTGAATTTGGGTTGAATGTTGGGGTTACGGGGTATACAGAGGTGTTTAATAATGTTGGGTATGTAAGGATTAGTTGCAAATTTTATGGATAGGAGTTAGATGCGTTCTGTAATTGGCGTGATGTTACACATTTCATACAAGAGTACATTTAAAGGGTTGTGTAAGGGATTATTAGGGTGTCTGATTTTGGGTAGGATTCGAAGAGCAGAGCGTTCTGCAACTTCAATGTTGTTCAGGACAGCGGTACGGGGATTGTGGTACAGGCAGGCAAATAAAGCACGCTAATCTAGCAATACAAAAAATGCAAAATAAGGTTATGATTGATCATCTAGCGAGTGTTTCCAATCCTAGATTAAACATGAAGTAACATTTTGAGTTTTGATTCATGCGAGACGCGTATAATTTTATTTACATTTTAATTACATTTTATATGTAAAATGTTAATCTTTTGTTTTTTGTAAAGAGCGCCTTAGAAACAGTTGAGTAACTCACTTATTTGACAACTCCAAAGACCCATAATTTGCTTATATATCACCCCTGAAGACGGGCATCCAACGGTATTTATTTTACAAATTGTGATGTATTTTAAACTAACGAGTGTCTTCCACTCCTAGACAAAGCATGAAGTAAAATTTCGAGTTTAGAAAAGCCCCGCGTAGAAAATTTGTCGAGGGTCGCGCAGCGACCCGAGACAAATTTTCACGGGGCTTTTCTAAACTCGAAATTTTACTTCATGCGCCACGCGTATAAAACACCGATTTAAAGTGAAGTTAAAAACGCACTAAAAACCAACCCAACTTTGATATTTTTCAAAATTGGATGCGTTCTTTTCTATCCATGCTGTAAACCTTCAGATATTCGTTATTTTCTTGTAAAAAAACTTCGATTCCATGTAGTCTTTCGGTCTCCGAATGCCATGATTGGTCCTTCGAGCTGTAGCCTTTGAAAAATGGTAATAAACTTAGTAATCTAGAGTGATCCTTTAATTTGAAACTTCTCAGAACGAGTGTTGTCCATTCACAGACTAAGCATGAAGTAAAATTTCGAGTTTAGAAAAGCCCCGCGTAGAAAATTTGTCGAGGGTCGCGCAGCGACCCGAGACAAATTTTCACGGGGCTTTTCTAAACTCGAAATTTTACTTCATGCGCCACGCGTATAAAACACTGATTTAAAGTGAAGTTAAAATCGCACTAAAAACCAACTCAACTTCGATATTTTTCAAAATTGGATGTGTTCTTTTCTATCCATGCTGTAAACCATCAGATACTCGTTATTTTCTTGTAAAAAAAAACCTCGATTCCATGTAGTCTTTCGGTCTCCGAAGACCATGATTGGTCCTTCGAGCTGTAGCCTTTGTAAAATGGTAATAAACTTAGTAATCTAGAGTGATCCTTCAGTTTGAAACTTCTAATAACGAGTGTTGTCCACTCCCAGACTAAGCATAAAGTAAAATTTTCAAAATTTGCCTCTTTGTTTGTCTCTTTTCAAAATTTGCTGGTTTAGATATTTTGGAGAGGCCCTCATTATGCGCGTCCGCACTAGATTTAGAGGAGTTAGTTTCTAGACTTTAGAGAAGAAGGTTAGAAACAATCACAAATTCAAAACTCTAAAAGTCTTAATTCATATTTTTAATTATAAATAAAACTAACTGTTAAAGTCAAATTTCTAAGTCTCAAATAAAACAACACTCTTCTGTTAAATTTGGATAATTACATTACTAAAATCACACACCCAGAATAGAACTTAAAACAAATAAAGAGTACAAGAAAAGTATTATTTACATTTAAAACACTTGGACAAACACTTGGACAAACAAAGAGGCAAATTTTCAAAATTTGCCTCTTTGTTTGTCTCTTTTCAAAATAAAACAAATAAAGAGTACAAGAAAAGTATTCTTTACATTTAAAACACTTGGTTTGTATTACTGATTCACTGATAAATCAGTGAAACAAATTTCTACAAACAAATTTCACCGCGGGATAAGTGAGAAATAAATTCAACATGTTCATTATTAGTGAAACAAATTGAGTGTTTTTTTCAAAATTTTATTTTAATCATATTTTACCAAGTGATTAATGAACACATAGTGAAAGATAAATTAAAATTGTTTTTCAACGCGTAAAAAAGCTTGCATTTCACGACAATTCATTAACTTATGCAAAAGACACGAAACGCTAAATCGAATACAACGCCCAACCCTAGAGATGTTTTATAAAGCTTCGCGGATCGGTTTCGCATTATCAACCCCTAGGGATGGCAATTAATATTTATTACCCCGTGAACCCCATCAATCTTTGAGCCGGTTAGCGCACACCTTTCATTATTTACCTACCCTCTGCAGCTAATTAATTAACCGAAGCGAAAAGGCTGTTTCGTGGAAAAAAACATATGATAGTTCAGCGTTTTAAATTTGCGAATGTCACGATTGGGTAAAAAAATTGAATGCGACGGGGATTTCTTTGGCGAGACTAGAGGGAAATTGATTATACATTAATCTGGAGCATTAAAGTAATTTGAATCAATCATTTTGTCAATTTAAAAAAAAACTATTAATATACGTCTCTCCTACACGTTAACAAGAAATATTATGAATTTGATATAAGAGTCTACCAATGAAACATTGGACAGTTTAAAATAATCTTTTTAGAATAAATTGTTCACCAATGGTTCATTCAATGTTCACCAATGGTTCAAAACGCAATTTAAAACACAATTGGCGTGGGAACCATTGGTCTAAAGTGATCAATTAATTCTAAAAAGAGGCTATAACCAAACTGTTACAATATTTAAAATAAAGTAAAATACTTATACAATATCACCAGTTTTTAATAAAATTTAAAACACTGAACCAATGTTTTTATTAAAATTCTTAATACCAAAACAAGGGTTTTCCACTCCCAGACTAAGCATGAAGTAAAATTTTGAGTTTAGAAAAGCCTAAAAATTTGGATTGGCCGCGTAGCGACGCGGAGCGGCTAATCCAAATTAGTGTTTTTAATTGTAGTAAATATAACTGTATGTTTTTGAGTTTACGTGAAGTGATTATTACACTAATAAAGACTGTTATTCCTTACTTTACTTTTTATAAAAAGTGAAGTAAGGAATAACAGTCCTTATTAATGTAGTAAATATATGCATTTTTAAACATTCAACTAATCTCATAGTCTGTTATAGCTTATTTCATTTAACTAGGCGAGAAATAAGAACACATTTATACTCATTACACCAAAAGTCATAAAATATGGCTTGGTTAACTTATCAAAAGTAAATTATCGTATTGAAACGGTATTATTTTAAGTTATATTATTTAATTAATGGCACAGATAAATTCTACGGATATGTTTTCATCGAATTTATCGCCTAGTAAAATGAAATGAGTTCTATATTTTGATATTGTAAATAATTTTGGATTTACTTACGTATTCGCTTAACATAACACATAAATAGGGAAAAGTGATCTCCGTTATTCTTTCAATTCTTGTTTTTGACCTCTCGGACATAAAATAAAAAGCCTAAAGGCCTACTAGATTTTAAAATAATACCTTTATATGGTGCGTGATTAGAAATGAGCAACTCTACCAAACTTTTTACTATATCTTCGGTTAGGATAAAGATATTAGGTTGTGGTTTCCAACATTTTTTTCAATATTTCATACTGTAATAAATTAGCGTAAGAGAACTATACTAAATAATTTGAGATGTTGAAGAAAATCTAAAAAATATAGTGATTGTTCCAAAAACGCCCTCTGGCGCTTAGTGTAAGAACTAAAGTGAACGAGAGAAAGCATTTCTATAAAGTGCTTTAAATTATCTACCAAATGAAACTAATTTTATTTATTTTAGTTAATCGTAACTAAAGTTACATGCAGTTTAATGATAACAATTTCCCACTCTCCCCTTCTTCGTATATGCGAGATAAAGAAACAAGTGAATAGTTAAACTTGAGTCAAATTCAGCGTAGATTACGATTTGTATATTTTTAACATAGCTTAATTTAGCAGTTTTGTGATAAAAGCTTGTTTTTGTATTTGGCGGTAGATGTTATGCCCTCTAGCGACGGAGTTAGGAACTTAAAAATAATTTTTAGTGATTTATTTTGGCCACTTTAACTAAGAATTTTTGTTAACCCATCATGCTGCGCTGCATAGTTTTTGAGATACAACCGGTGGCCACGCTTAATTAAACACCCGGTATGTTCTGTTTTAAACACGTTTCAAACGTGATTTAAACATGTTTTAAACATATTTTCGATTGTTAATGTTTTAAACGCTGTTTCAATGAAAAGAACACGTTTTGTTAAAAAAAATTGTTTTAATTAAAACGAAAAAACACAACGTTTTTTAACAACCCTGCAATATAACCAATTTAAATAAAATTAAAAACACCGAGCCAATGTTTTATTTAAAATCCTTAATACCATTCTAACGAGTATCTTTCACTCCTTGAATAAGCATGAAGTAAATATTTTGAGTAAATCCTTTAGGCTACTTAAATTTCATCGTCTAAAGCTTGTACAAGACGACACTATTTTCTTGTACAAGAAAATAGTATACTATTTTGTATCATGGTGTAATACACAAAATATGATTAAACGCGCATCTTATACAATTTTGTACAATGGAAATAGGACATGTTCTATTTGGTAATTTTTTGTACAATATTTTTGTACAAAAAAATAGTGTCGTCTAATACAAGCTTTACACTTATAAAATAATCTCTAATCTCTTCAGTTGATATTTTAAAATCTTCTTTATTACATCGATTGACTTAAATTAAGTGAAAATAGTGGCGAGTGAATCTTTTATAAATTTATTACACTCACATATAATAATAATAAAAATAATAATAATAAATCATTTAAATTGATTGTGAGTTACGTGAAGATCAAATTAATTTGTCGAATAAAGCACTAATAACCTTTCTTCACACTTGTATTTGAGTTACCAATGGTAGTTCGAATAAAAAGTATGAAGAAAGCTTATAGTGCTTTATTCGTCAAATTAAGAAATCATTTATTGACCAATTAAACATAAATATACATGTTTTAGAATTAGTATACACAGTAATACTAATATAGTCAAATGGACCCAAATCAGTTACATTAATTCCAATTTCTTGGCGATTAATAGAACTGTTCTGCCTTTAGGCCAAAAGTAAAATAGAATGCATATTAAATAAAATATAAAATACAGACATACAACAGTTACAATAAAGATTATGGTACGGCAAGAAAATATAATAATCAAACAAAGACAAAGTATTAACTTAGGGTGTTAGTAATTGGTGGTATTTTTATTCACCGACAAAACTTATCTTACAGAATCTACACATTTATTATTCACACACCTAATAAAACAAAACCACAAAATATTTACACAATCTAGCTTTCATCTGACTGCTTAAATTTACTCCCCATAAAAAAAATCACGCACACACACACACTATGATTGATTTACTTTAGAATCATCGCACCTCGCGTGCATAAGCAAATACTGCCACGCAAATATTTTCATAATCGCCATTAATTCATCGTGGAATCCCTAGAAAAACATTTGGCTGCGTAAAAGCGTCCTCCGTTCTGGATTAAGTGAAATTTGCCAAGTTTCTCGCTGAGCAAATAATAAGGTCGCATGTATGCTTTTACGCACAATTAGGTCAGCAGCAAATCCACACAAAATTGCCTGTTTAAATATAACGAATGTAATTAAATATAGATTTCTAATGTTTGAATAACGTAAAGCGTTGTTTATTAAGAAATATGAGTGGTCTAACTGCAAAACTCACTTCTCCATTTTTGTGAAAAGTGATCTGGCGTACACGTGTTTTTTGCAATTTGCCAAAAGTTTTCAAAATTGGAGAATGTGAGTTTTTTAGACATGGACATAAAATTATAGTTGAAGAATATGTATACTTTTTAGTGATCTTTAACTTTTGTTTTTTTTTATAATAATATTGTCCGTAATAAAACGTTATACACATTTTGAGGTATACAAATATTAACGAAATTCAACAAAAATAATCAATATTTTACAAAATTATTATCAAAATAATGGATATTGATAGAAATCTACAATTCTGTATGTGGGAGGTAAACTACACTAAATCACATTTTTTAAATTTTACAGTAGTATTTACCTCTTGATAGAGTAAAAAAAATCCTAATTCCAACAGTATAAATATTTAAAAAAAAAATGGTGTAGTTGACCTCTCACATACAGAATTGAGGGGCTGCAGCAACACCACTTTTTGGTTAAATTGACCTTGACTCAGTTTTCTCATAAAAGAAATGTACTTCATCTTGTGGTACAAATACGAAGGAGCTCCGAGCATTCTCTTAGTTCTTAATCCTATTTTTTTATTAAAATATTTTTAGCATTTTAGTTTTTATTTTAGCTTACCTAGGCAAACGTTAAAATAAGATATAACTTATTTTCTTATTCAAATGGTTGTAGCCTCTATTTTCGGTAGTTTTTCAAAGGTTTTGCCTTAATTTGTGACCGCCTCCACCGCCAAAAATTTAATTTGT
This sequence comes from Philonthus cognatus, assembly GCA_932526585.2. Taxonomy (NCBI): domain Eukaryota; kingdom Metazoa; phylum Arthropoda; class Insecta; order Coleoptera; family Staphylinidae; genus Philonthus; species Philonthus cognatus. Next base: position 76,479,958 of record OW052245.1, read on the forward strand.
GGTAATTTTTATTAAGCTGGTGCAATAAAGAGGCAGTTCCAACTTTTAATGCTGCCCTTTTCACTCTATGAAGAAGGCAGGAGGATCATAATAGCATGGAAACATTGTACTTAAAAGTATCTAAAAGGGAGGATACAGATAATACGAGGGTTGCCTTTTATATTTCGGGATTGGGCAACCTTAGTGTTGCAATCTGGCAACTGAGAGCTCTATCGTAAAGTTTGACATTTTTGAGGTTATACGTACTCAGAACGTTTTGACATATGAGCGTTATTTGTGTCGTTTACACTAACTTAGAAGATTTATTCCGGCCAAAGAATGGAATTAAATCGTGAACATTTTCGTGCGATTATTTTTTACAACTTTCGACGTGGATTAACTCAACAACAGTGCATGGATGAACTTAATTCAATTTTTGGTGATGAAGCTCCATCAAGGACCAGTATTTATCGATGGTATGGTGAATTCAACCGAGGTCGTAGTTCACTCCAAGACGAATTTCGTGGAGGTCGTCCAAAATCAGTTGTTGTTCCGGAAACCATTGATGCTGTGCGCAAACAAATATTGCAAGATCGTCATGTGACCTATCGTGAGATTGAGACAACCTTAGGAATTAGTGGGACCAGCATACATTCAATATTGCATGAACATTTGACTGTCAAAAAAATTTGTTCGCGTTGGATCCCACACAATTTGTCAATCGCTCAAAAAAAGGCTCGTGTCGATTGGTGCTAAGAAATGCTCAAAAAATACGATTGCGGTGCTTCGAAACACGTCTATGACATCGTGACAGGTGATGAATCATAGATTTACGCCTATGAGCCCGAAAGTAAACAGCAGTCGACCGTATGGGTGTTTCAAGATGAGCCAAATCCAACAAAAGTTGTGCGCGCACGAAGCACTTCCAAGCAAATGGTCGCCTGTTTTTTCGGAAAAACTGGACATGTCGCAACCGTACCACTAGAACGCAGAACAGTCAATTCTGAGTGGTGCACAACCATTTGTTTGCCAGTTGTCATCCAAGAAATCAGGAAAACCAACCGCCGAAAACGGATCACTCTTCACCACGACAATGCGAACTTTCACACATCGGCTCAAACAACTGCATTTTTGAGCACGCAAAACATCGATTTGATAAGTCATCCGCCATATAGTCCTGACTTGGCACCGAATGACTTCTTTTTATTCCTATCCGTAAAAAATAAAATGAGAGGTCAACGTTTTTCGACACCTGAAGAAGCGGTTGATGCGTTCAGAATGCATGTTTTAGAGATACCTCAATCAGAGTGGCAAAAGTGCTTCGACAATTGGTTCAAACGCATGCAAAAGTGTATAGATCTTAATGGGGAATATTTTGAAAAACAATAAAGCGATTTTCAATGATTAATATTTATTTTTGTTCTCTAATCCCGAAATATAAAAGGCAACCCTCGTAGTTCGTAATCCTATTTTTTTATTAAAATATTTTTAGCATTTTAGTTTTTATTTTAGCTTACCTAGGCAAAAGCTAAAATAATATATAACTTATTTTCTTATTCAAATGGTTGTAGCCTTTATTTTCGGTTTTTTTTTCAAAGGTTTTGCCTTAATTTGTGACCGCCTCCACCACCAAATATTTAATTTGTGGTAATTTTTATTAAGCTGGTGCAATAAAGAGGCAGTTCCAACTTTTAATGCTGCCCTTTTCACTCTATGAAGAAGGCAGGAGGATCATAATAGCATGGAAACATTGTACTTAAAAGTATCTAAAAGGGAAGATACAGATAATACATAAATTAGAAAAAAATAATTTTCAAAACGTTTCTTGCGATTGCAAATATGGAGCTGCCTCCTTCTTGCTGTAGACTCTTCAGTTGTAATCGTCACTATTTTTTGTCATATATTACAATTTCCTTTGGAATTCAGATATCTATTTTTTTTTTTTTTTTAATTACAGGTACAATGTTGGTTTACTATTTATCGAATACATAGTCCCAATAGCCTCAATGACTTACACCTACACGCGCATAGGTATAGAATTATGGGGTTCGCAAAGCATAGGCGAATGCACCCAGAGGCAAATGGACAACATAAGGAGCAAAAGGAGGGTGAGTTTTCTTGCTTTTTTTTTCAATGTTTTGTCGTTCGGGCTTTAGTGAAGTTTTTTAACGAGTTCGCTACAAAATCGAAACTTTAAAGTTACATTACGGCGAAGGTTAAGGACTTAGCGTGACAAATTAAAAAGACTCTCGGCAACTCTTTTTTCCCTTTCCGATGTTCCAGCTCCGGGGAAGTTCCTGTAAAGTTTTTTATGTTTTGTTGGCAATATAAAATTTATTGGGCGTGTGCTGTCAGAGTTCATTGCCGCTTGAGAAAATAAATTCGGAAGTGTTGATAAAAAGTTGTTTAAGTGCGTTTTTTTCTGTACACTTTTATTTATGTTTTCTAAAGAGTGAAAAATTACTTTTACAAATTTTGTAGTACAGTGAGTTTTTCTTTAAAGTATACGTCTTCCAAATTCAGCCCAGTTTCTGTAAATCATTAGATTTTCCTCGTTTTTTCTTTTCTAAGATCAATTTGAAGCTTTAAACGAGTGTTTCCACTCCCAGACTAAGCATGAAGTAAAATTTCGAGTTTAGAAAAGCCCCGTGAAAATTTGTCGAGGGTCGCGCAGCGAGTCGAGACAAATTTTCTGGGCTTTTCTAAACTCGAAATTTTACTTCATGCGCCACGCGTATAAAACACTAAAATATTGTGAAATTTATGTATATTCGAACCTCACTTAAAATCCGTGTTAAATCTGCGTGGCGCATGAAGTAAAATTTCGAGTTTAAAAAAGCCCAGAAAATTTGTCTCGGGTCGCGCAGCGACCTCGATTTTCACGGGGCTTTTCTTAACTCGACATTTTACTTCATGCTTAGTCTGGGAGTTGAAAACACTCGTTTAAAACTTCAAATTGAACTTAAAAAAAAACAACGAATATCTAAAGATTTAAAGAAAATTAGCTGAATTTGGAGTACGTATACTTTAAAGAAAAACTTTCTGAATATTCTTCATAAAAATATACTATGTACTAACAGTATATTTTAAAATTTCGAGTTTAGAAAAGCCCCGTGAAAATTTTCTAGGCTTTTCTAAACTCAAAATTTTACTTCATGCGCCACGCGTATAAAACACTAAAATATTGTTAAATTTATCTATATTCGAACTTCACTTGAAATCTGTGTTTTATACGCGTGGCGCATAAAGTAAAATTTCTAGTTTAGAAAAGCCCAGAAAATTTGTCTCGGGTCGCTGCGCGACCCTCGACAAATTTTCACGGGGTTTTTCTAAACTCGAAATTTTACTTCATGCTTAGTCTGGGAGTGGAAAACACTTTAAATAAAACTTTAAAAAAAACAACAAATATCTAAAGATTTAAAAAAAATAAGCTGAATTTGGAATACGAATACTTTAAAGAAAAACTCCCTGTATATTCTTTATAAAAATATACTAAGTACTATTTTGAACTTTTTCAAGTTCAATTTAAAGCTCTAAACGAGTGTTTTCCACTCCCAGATTAAGCATGAAGTAAAATTTCGAGTTTAAAAAAGCCCCGTGAAAATTTGTCGAGAGTCGCGCAGCGAGCCGAGACAAATTTTCTGGGCTTTTCTAAACTCGAAATTTTACTTCATGCGCCACGCGTATAAAACACTAAAATACTGTAAAATGTATGAATATTTGAACTTGACTTGAAATCTATGTTTTATCGCGTGGCGCATAAAATAAAATTTCGAGTTTAGAAAAGCCCAGAAAATTTGTCTCGGGTCGCGGCGCGACCCTCGACAAATTTTCGCGGGGCTTTTCTAAACTAGAAATTTTACTTCATGCTTAGTCTGGGAGTGGAAAACACTCGTTCAAAACTTTATATTAAACTTAAAAAAAAAAACAACAAATATCTAAAGATTTAAAAAAAATAAGCTGAATTTGGAATACGAATACTTTAAGGAAAAACTCACTGTATATTCTTTATAAAAATATACTAAGTACTATTTTGAACTTTTTCAAGTTCAATTTAAAGCTCTAAACGAGTGTTTTCCACTCCTAGATTAAGCATGAAGTAAAATTTGGAGTTTAGAAAAGCCCCGTGAAAATTTGTCGAGGGTCGCGCAGCGAGCCGAGACAAATTTTCTGGGCTTTTCTAAACTCGAAATTTTTCTTCATGCGCCACGCGTATAAAACAATAAAATACTGTAAAATTTATGTATATTCGAACTTCACTTAAAATCTATGATTTATACGCGTGGCGCATGAAGTAAAATTTCGAGTTTAGAAAAGCTCAGAAAATTTGTCTCGGGTCGTTGCGCGACCCGAGACAAATTTTCACGGGGCATTTCTAAACTCGAAATTTTACTTCATGCTTAGGCTGGGAGTGGAAAACACTCGTTCAAAACTTTAAATAAAACTTTAAAAAAAACAACAAATATCTAAAGATTTAAAAAAAAAATAAGCTGAATTTGGAATACGAATACTTTAAAGAAAAACTCCCTGTATATTCTTTATAAAAATATACTAAGTACTATTTTGAACTTTTTCAAGTTCTATTTAAAGCTATAAACGAGTGTTTTCCACTCCCAGATTAAACATGAAGTAAAATTTCGAGTTTAGAAAAGCCCCCTGAAAATTTGTCGAGGGTCGCGCAGCGACCCGAGACAAATTTTCTGGGCTTTTCTAATCTCGAAATTTTACTTCATGCGCCACGCGTATAAAATACTAAAATACTGTAAAATGTATGTATATTTGAACTTCACTTGAAATCTATGTTTTATCGCGTGGCGCATAAAGTAAAATTTCTAGTTTAGAAAAGCCCAGAAAATTTGTCTCGGGTCGCTGCGCGACCCTCGACAAATTTTCACGGGGCTTTTCTAAACTCGAAATTTTACTTCATGCTTAGTCTGGGAGTGAAAAACACTCGTTTAAAACTTTAAATTGAACTTTTAAAAAAAAAACAACGAATACTAAAGATTTAAATAAAATAAGCTGCATTTAGAATACATATACTTAAAGAAAAACTTCCTGTATATTCTTCATAAAAATATACTAAGTACTAACAGTATATTTTGAACTTTCTCAAGGTAAATTTAAAGCTGTAAACGAGTGTTTTCCACTCCCAGACTAAGCATGAAGTAAAATTTCGAGTTTAGAAAAGCCCCGTGAAAATTTGTCGAGGGTCGCGCAGCGACCCGAGACAAATTTTCTGGGCTTTTCTAAACTCGAAATTTTACTTCATGCGTCCCGCGTATAAAACACTAAAATATTGTTAAATTTATCTATATTCGAACTTCACTTGAAATCTGTGTTTTATACGCGTAGCGCATAAAGTAAAATTTCGAGTTTAGAAAAGCCCAGAAAATTTGTCTCGGCTCGCTGCGCGACCCTCGACAAATTTTCACGGGGCTTTTCTAAACTCGAAATTTTACTTCATGCTTAGTCTGGGAGTGGAAAACACTCATTTAAAGCCTCAAATCAAACTCTTTTAAAAAACAACGAATGTTCAAAAATTTACAGCTTATGCATATGTTTACCTAAAAGAAAAATTCACTGTATACACTGCTCTAAGAAATTAACGCAGTACCTACAAATTCTTGAAAATTTTAGAGATGTGTACTATTTTTAGATATTTTACGTTAGCGTCTCTGAAATAACGCAAAATGCTTTAAATCTTGTGTTAATTTTGATAGGTTGCAAAAAACTAAAATAAAATTAACACCAGCTAAACCTAATAAGTTACATTTTTTAAGAAATAGTAAAGTGATGCGTTCATTTCGTGGAGCAGTGTAGTATTGTCCTTTTGCAAAATTTATTGAATTTGTCAATCAAATGTAAACAGTTACAAAGTTCGTAATGATTACCATGTTTCATTGCAAAAATATGGTAATCTTTCTGAAAGCATATGGTTTTACAAACTAATAAAATTGCGAAATTTATTACTGGCAAAAGTGACGTTAATAAATGCATAAGTTACGCAAAGTGGGATTGAGGTTGCTAAACCTAATTAGTTACAATTTTTAAGAAATGGTAAACTGATGCGGTAATTTCGTGAAGTAGTGTAGTATTGTTAATTTCCAAACATTTATTAAATTTGTTAACCTAATGTAAATAGTTACAAAATTCTTAATGATTACCACGTTTCATTACAAGAATATGGTAATCTTTTTGAAAGCTCATGGTTTTACAAACTAATAAAATTGCGATATTTATTTCCGGCAAAAGTGACATTATTAAATGCATAATTTATGCAAAGTGGGATTAAGGTTGCGGCTAGAAATTTATATCTGGCGATTAAATTTAATGCGGATTATTTAAGACGAGCCGCCCGCACAAAGGGAAAGTTTAATTACATTACCCATGCCCGTAAAGGCACACCACCGGCAATGTTGTAATTCTCTTGCAGTGAAACACTAAAACAAAATATGTTGAATGATAATTATGTAGAGGAAAAAAAAAACAACGAAATCTAATATCTTAATAAGACAATTTATAGGGGAAAAATCGGTTTTAGGTAGGATTTAATCGGAAAAATCATAAAAAAATTTAGACTCAGTTTTATTATGATTTTGCCAATTAAATCCTACCTAAAACCACATTTTCTCCCTTAAATAGAATGTAATTTTATTCAATTTGGATGCGTCTGGGAGCGGAAAACATTCGTTTAAAACTTCAAATTAAACTTTATAAAAAAAAAAAACAACGAACATCTAAAGATTTAAAGAAAATAAGCTGAATTTACAATACGTATACTATAAAGAAAATCTCCCTGTATATTCTTCATAAAAATATGCTAAGTACTAACAATATATTTTCAACTTAACAATATTTAAATGTTTTACACGCGTGGCGCATAAAGTAAAATTTCGAGTTTAGAAAAGCCCAAAAAATTTGTCTCGGGTCGCTGCGCGACCCTCGACAAATTTTCACGGGGCTTTTCTAAACTCGAAATTTTACTTCATGCTTAGTCTGGGAGTGGAAAACACTCCATTAAAGCTTCAAATTGAACTCTTTTAAAATACAACGAATGTCGGAAAATTTACAGCTTTTGCATATGTTTACCTAAAAGAAAAATTCACTGTAGACACTGCTCCAAGAATTTAACGCACTACCTGAAATTTCTTGAAAATTTTAGAGACGTGTACTATTTTTGGATATTTCAAATCATAAAAAACTTATATTCAGTTTTATTATGATTTTTCCAATTAAATCCTACCTATAACCGTGTTTTTTCCCTTAAATGGAATGTAATTTTATTCAGTTTGGATGCAAATATTATTATTATTATTTTGTTATTTGTGCTTTAACAATTGTATTACATACGTCAGTAATATATATAATAATAATAAAATAATAGTATTCGGTACAAACAAGCGGTTCTTCTAATCGGTTGGCAACATACTCTCCTTTTCCTAGCTTACCCCTTTTTTGCTATGCACAACCCTTTCCCCCATCCTTGTTCAGTCCGCTAACCGAGGGAGAAGAGTCGTTACCCCGGCAATTTTAGCTAAGTAGTGAAATTCAAGTGACGATCACCCCGTAAATATACCCTCAAGAGAAGCTCTAAGGACCCGGATACCGGCACACGAAAGAGTAGTTTCCCCTCGCTACTGTTCCAAGCAATTTGTCCTACTTTTTTGTCGGGCTCCATTACCCTGGCCCAACGACTTTAGATAATTTCAATTTTTTAGTCTAAATTATAGAACTTCTACAGCACCCTATAGCACCACCAAAAGTTTCTATAGCACCCCTTGCGTTTTCCAGAAAATTGAGATAGATCAATCTTGGGCTAGGGTAACGTTACCCTAGCCCAACAACTTTTGACAAATTCAAATTAAACTAGTCCAATCGATAGCATTCCTATAGCAGCCTCTAGCAATACCAAAAGTTTCTATAGCACCCTATAGCACCCCTTGCGTTTTCCAAAAAATTAAGGTAGGTCAATCTAGGGTAACGTTACCCTGGCCCAACGACTTTTGAGAAATTCAAATTAAACTAGTCCAATCGATAGCATTTCGATAGCACCCTATAGCACCACCAAAATTTTCTATAGCACCCTATAGCACCACCAACAGTATCTATTGCACCCCATGCGTTTTCCAGTAAATTGAAGTAGGTCAATCTTGGGCTAGGGTAACGTTACCCTGGCCCAACGACTTTTGAGAAATTCAAATTAAACTACTCCAATCGACAGCATTTCTACCAAAATTTTCTATAGCACCCTATAGCACCGCCAACAGTATCTATTGCACCCCATGCGTTTTCCAGTAATTTGAAGTAGGTCAATCTTGGGCTAGGGTAACGTTACCCTGGCCCAACGACTTTTGAGAAATTCAAATTTAACTAGTCCAATCGATAGTTTCTATAGGACCCTTTGCGTTTTCCAGAAAGTTAAGGTAGGTCAATCTTAGGCTAGGGTAACGTTACCCTGGCCCAACGTCTTTCGAGAAATTAAAATTAAACTAGTCCAATTGATAGCATTTCTATAACACCCTATAGCACCACCAAAAGTTTCTATAGTACCCTATAGCACCACCAACAGTTTCTATTGCACCCCATGCGTTTTCCAGAAAATTGAAGTAGGTCAATCTTGGGCTAGGGTAACGTTACCCTGGCTCAACGACTTTTGAGAAATTCAAATTTAACTAGTCCAATCGATAGTTTCTATAGGACCCCTTGCGTTTTCCAGAAAATTAAGGTAGGTCAATCTTAGGCTAGGGTAACGTTACCCCGGCCCAACGTCTTTCGAGAAATTCAAATTAAACTAGTCCAATCGATAGCATTTCTATAACAACCTATAGCACCACCAAAAATACTTGCGCAAAGTAAATAGTTTTCGAGAGAAAAAAAAAGAAACCTCTCCAAAACCTTTGAAATTACGAACAAATAAATGCACTGCGTCAAAACGAATAGACAGAATTTAACGAACTGCAACTCAAACAAAAACAGAGGTAGCCTTAAATTTATGATAAGAATATGATTTTCCTATCTATTAACATTTTTAGGTTTTTCTCAAAATATTGGAAATTACACACATTAGACGCGAACCCAGGCCTTAATTTTGTACTTGCTTTATTTTAAATTTAAACCGACCTACAGTGCCCTCATAGCACTCCACAGCACTGTAAAAAGTTTTTCTCTCTGACCTTTAGTTTTCCAGAAAATAGAGAACTACCATGGAGACTTCAACAGGCGATACACGCAAAATCTAAATAACTAATTTGTAAATATGTTTTTGTTAGAGCTGAAAATTAATTTTATAAAGTATACCAATTTGTAGCGCCCTTATAGGAACTAATAGCACCGCAATCAGTTTTTCTCTAACACCTCTAGTTTTCGAGAAAATCGAATAAGCTCATTTATCCTGAGCTTTAGCCAGACCCAACAACCTCTATAGCATTCTATAGCACCGCAAAATAAAATCCTCCGCTACCTCCGGTTTTCGAAAAAATCGAAAAGAAATTTTTTATTTGGGCTAGGGTAACGTTATCCTGGCCCAAAGACTTTCAAGAAATTAATTTTTAAATAGGCCAATCTATAGCACCCTATAGTACCACCAAAAGTTTTTTAATACAACCATTCTTTTTCCAGAAAATCGAGAAAAACCTAGAGAATTCAATGAGCGATATACTCAAACCCACATTTCAAAAAAATAATTTTTTGTCGATCTCGATTTTCTGGAAAATGAATGGTCGTATCGAAAAGCTTTTAGCGGTGCTATAGGAGGGCTATAGATTGACCTACTTAGAAATTAATTTCCCGAGAGTCGTTGAGCCAGGGTAATGCCTGCCAAAATCAAAACTTCATTCTGCATTTTCTCGAAAACTACAATTTAAAGAGAAAAAATATTTACGATGTTATGGGGTACTATGATAGTGTTATAGATAAGTATAGTTTATTACGTAAAAACTTATTTCAAGTGTATGAAAAAAAAAGTTTTTTTATAAATGTGGGTTTGTGTATATCACTCGTTGAAGTCTCCACGTTTTTCTCGATTTTCTGGAAAACGAATGGTCGCATCAAAAAACTTTTGGTGGTGCTCTAGGGTGCTATTGGAGGACTATAGATTCTCCTACTTAGAAATGAATTTCTCGAAACTCGTTGGGCCAGGGTAATGCCTGCCAAAATCAAAATTTCATTCTGCATCTTCTCGAAAACTACAAGTTGAAGAAAAAACTATTTGAGGTGTTATGGGGTGCTATGATAGTGTTATAGATTAGTATAGTTTATGACGTAAATTTCAAGTGTATGAAAAAAAAAATATTAAATGTGGGTTTGTGTATATCGCTCATTGAAGTCTTAACGTTTTTCTCGATTTTCTGGAAAAGGAATGGTCATGTTAAAAAACTTTTGGTGGTGCTATAGGGTGCTATTGATTGGCCTTTTTAAAAATTAATTTCTTGAAAGTCGTTCGGCCAGGGTAATGCCTGCCAAAATCAAAATTTCATTTTGCATTTTCTCGAAAACCACAAGTTTAAAAGAAAAACTATTTACGGTGTTATGGGGTGCTATGATAGTGTTATAGATTAGTATAGTTTATTATGTAAATTTCAAGTGTACAAAAAAAAATATTTTTATAAATGTGGGTTTGTGTATATCGCTCATTGAAGTCTGCACGTTTTTCTCGATTTTCTGGAAAACGAATGGTCCTATCAAAAAACTTTTCGTGGTGCTATAGGGCGCTATAAGAGGGCTATAGACTGACCTACTTAGAAATGAATTTCTCGAAAGTCGTTGGGCCAGGGTATTGCCTGCCAAAATCAAAATTTAATTCTGCATTTTCTCGAAAACTACAAGTTGAAGAGAGCAACTATTAACGGTGTTATAGGGTGCTATGATGGTGTTATAGATCAGTATAGTTTTTCACGTAAATTTCAAGTGTATGAAAAAAAAATATTTTTTTATAAATGTGGGTTTGTGTATATCGCTCATTGAAGTCTCCACGGTATTCTCGATTTTCTGATAAACGAATGGTCGTATCAGAAAAACTTTTGGTGATGCTATAGGGTGCTATAAGAGGGTTATAGATGAGCCTACTTAGAAATGAATTTCTTGAAAGTCATTGGGCCAGGGTAATGCCTGCCCAAAATCAAAATTTCATTCTGCATTTTCTTAAAAACTACAAGTCGAAGAAAAAAACCGTGGACAGTGTAATGGGGTGCTATCATAATGTTATATTTCATTTTGCAATGCCATAGATTGCTATAGAGGTGCTATAGGTTGGCCTAATTCAAAATATAATTCTTGCAAGCTGTTGGGCCCGGCTAAAGCTCAGAATGAATGACCTTATTCGATTTTCTGGAAAACTAGAGGTTATAGAAAAAAGTTGTTTGCGGTGCTATTGGGTTCTATAGGGGTGCTACAGATTGGTATACTTTATCTAATCAATTTCCAACTCTAACAAAAACATATTTTCGAATTAGTTATTTAGGTTTCGCGTGTATCGCCTGTTGAAAAGTCTATGTTTTTTTTTTCGATTTTTCTGAAAACTAATGGTAAGAGAGAAAAACACTTTACAGTGCTATGGGGTGCTAAGGGAGTGCCATAGGTTAGGCTTCTTTAAATTTAAAATAGAGCAAGTAAAAAATGAAGGCCTGGGTTTTGCGTCTAATATGTGTAATTTCCAGTACTTTAAGAAAAACTTAAAAACTTTAATAGATACGAAAATCATGTTTTCATCATAAATTCAAAGCTGTCTCTGCTTTAATATGAGTTGCAGTTTGTTGAATTCTGTGTAATTGTTTTGACGCAGGGGTTTCTTTTTTTTTCTTGAAAACTATTTGCTTTGCTCAAGTATTTTTGGTGATGCTATAGGTTGCTATAGAAATGCTATCGATTAGACTAACTTAATTTGAATCTCTCGAAAGTCGTTGAGCAAGGGTAACGTTACCCTGGCCCAAGAATGACCTACCTCAATTTTCCGGAAAATGCAAAGGGTGCTATAGGGTGTTGTAGAAGTGTTATAATTTATACTATAAAAAAATTGAAATTATGGAAAGTCGTTGGGCCAGGGTAATGGGGCCCAAAAACCGCTATGAAATTCAAGGTAGCTCACGCTGCGATCTACGAAATCTCATTGGGCATAAACTCCCCCAAACAAATAATAATAATTATAAAAGAAAAACTATGGTTTAAACTAAATTGATGTAAAATAATATTTTATACTATAAAATAGCAAATTGTTTGTTAGCAGTCAATGTTTTATATTTTATTTGTGTAATCAAGTATTAACAAACAATTGGCTATTTTTTTGTATACAACAATAACAATAATAAGTACAAATAGCAACGCAATTTTATTTTCATATTTACAATAAAACCAATCACTGAATGCATATCGATATCCTTTTGCAGGAACATACTCGAATATAGTTCGATTTAATCCGAACCATTCGCGATATGTATGCCTTGCTTTTATTGGAGTTTAAATATTAAAACATAATGTGGGTTCATGTAAAATTACTGAAATTCAAACGTGGCAATTTGTTGAATTAATAAATTATAATGTGGGTACACATTACATACATAAAATTGTATACGTTGGAAAAATTCAAACGTGACATTTTATTGAATCGAAAATGGTTGAATTTAATCTGAAATTTGTCGTACAAATAATAAAATATAATGCTACACATTAAATACATAAAATTGTATATGATCGAAAATCGTTGGATTTAATTCGCATAGGTATGGATTTTCCGTTTCCTATTAAAGCAATAAAATGTTACGCGGATACACAATAAAATTACTTAGAAATTTTATTGCGGGATAAGAGGGCATTTTCGCACAGAACTTGGCGCAATGAGCGGAATTCCTGAAGATGCACGAGTTTTCGCATAAATAGGGCTCGAATAAAAAGCCATCGTCCGGAAATAGCGCGCACAGTTAACGTTTCGTTCTATTTTTTCTGTATGCACTATTTCCTGTATTTCGGAATTTTGGTCTTAATATTACATACATACAGGGAATTTCTGTTATGAGTATACATACCTCGATAGATACGATGGAAATTTTCAGGCGTTTGTTGCTTTTAAAAAAGTTTAATTTAAAGTTTCTAACGAGTGTTTCCACTATCAGATTAAGCATGAAGTAAAGTGTAAAGTTTAGAAAAGCCTGAAAATTTGGTTTGGGCAAACAAAATGTTCAGGCTTTTCTAAACTCGAAATATTACTTCATGCGCCAACTCTGATTTAAAGTGGAGTAAAATACTTAGAAATGAATTTCTTGAAAGTCATTGGGCCAGGGTAATGCCTGCCCAAAATCAAAATTTTATTCTGCATTTTCTTAAAAACTACAAGTCGAAGTAGAAAACCGTTTACAGTGTAATGGGGTGCTATCATAATGTTATATTTCATTTTGCAATGCCATAGATTGCTATAGAGGTGCTATAGGTTGGCCTAATTCAAAATATAATTCTTGCAAGTTGTTGGGCCCGGCTAAAGCTCAGAATGAATGACCTTATTCGATTTTATGGAAAACTAGAGGTTATAGAAAAAAGTTGTTTGCGGTATTTTATACGCGTCGCCATGCGTATAAAATACTGATTCCACGTGAGTTTAAAATATACTTCTAAATTAATATGATAAAACAAGCATATTTTGAACTTCACTTTAAATCAGAGTTTTAAATGCGTGGCGCATGAAGTAAAATTTCGAGTTTAGAAAATTATTCAAAAAGGTTTATTAAAGATTTCTACATAAAAATTGTTTAGAACTTTAACATGATTTTATCTTATATTTCACTGTGAATTAAAAAAGAGTTTATTCGTATTGTGTTTATTTTTTTCAGGTAGTGAAGATGATGATAATTGTAGTGATAATATTCGCAGTGTGTTGGCTGCCTTACCACGTATACTTCATAATAACCTACTGTTTCCCAGAAATAACCAACTGGCATTACATCCAAGAGATTTATCTGGCTATTTATTGGCTAGCCATGAGTAATTCTATGTACAATCCCATCATTTACTGTTGGATGAACGCCAGGTGAGTACACTAAATTATTTGCCACTAACTAGTTCCGATAAACATTGATTGTCATCAAACTAATACGAGAAAATTAGTTGAGTATTATTACTATATGTTTGAATTTCGTAGAAAGAATAGAATAATTTTCCTATTAATGATTACGACTAAAATTAGTAATCGTATGTATTCATGCTAAATTAATTCAAAATCGAATGACATCGATGATTGAACGAAAATACCCCATGTGGTTGATTTCTACCGCATTGTCTCGTAATGCTTTCAAGTTTCAGCCTTCGCTCTTTGTCCCAACTAATGTATCACTTTAATATTTAACCCTCAGCATCGCGAATTTGTAACGTAGTAATTAGGCGAGACGTTTTCTGCGTGCTAATTAAAATGAGATGTATATTAAAGCAGAAGTAGAAATGAGAGGGGTTAAATAATTGCGATTTGTTTTGTAATATAGAGGGATGCTCTTAATTAAAATTATAACTAATAAAAAGTAATTATTTTCAAGTATTTGGCAAAATTAGTTTATTTTACTTTTTTATTTTTATACATTCGTTGTTATTTTATCTGCGGTTAATTTACAGCTTTAAACGAGTGTTTTCCACTCCCAGACTAAGCATGAAGTAAAATTTCGAGTTTAGAAAAGCCCCGTGAAAATTTGTCGAGGGTCGCGCAGCGACCCGAGACAAATTTTCTGGGCTTTTCTAAACTCGAAATTTTACTTCATGCGCCAACCGTATAAAACACTGATTTCAAGTGAGGTTCTTATATATATAAATTCACAATATTTTTGTTTTGTACGCGTGGCGCATGAAGTAAAATTTCGAGTTTAGAAAAGCCCAGAAAATTTGTCTCGGGTCGCTGCGCGACCCTCGACAAATTTTCACGGGGCTTTTCTAAACTCGAAATTTTACTTCATGCTTAGTCTGGGAGTGGAAAACACTCGTTTAAAGCTGTAAATTAACCGCAGATAAAATAACAAGCCCAGAAAATTTGTCTCGGGTCGCTGCGCGACAAATTTTTAAGGGGCTTTTCTAAATTCGAAATTTTACTTCATGCTTAGTCCGGGAGTGGAAGACACTCGTTCGTAAGATTTCGAATTATCATAAAGTTGTGTATTTTTACGTTGTCTGAAACTTTTGTCTAAGGCTTAGTTTGATTGAATCGATATTAAAGCCGCAGTTGATGTAATCACTCAAAAATTAAAAAAAAAAGGTGAAAATTGTTTATACAAAATTTGTGTGTTTTTTCGTTGGCTACAACTTTTATTTGAGACATTTTTTGATTAGGTTTATATGTTTCTATATTTTGAACTTCACTTGAAATCAGTGTTTAATACGCGTGGCGCATGAAGTAAAATTTCGAGTTTAGAAAAGCCCCGTGAAAATTTGTCTCGGGTCGCGGCGCGACCCTCGACAAATTTTCTATGCGGGGCTTTTCTAAACTCGAAATTTTACTTCATGCTTAGTCTGGGAGTGCAAAACACTCGTTCGCAAATTTTCGAATTATTATAAAGTTGTGTATTTTTTCGTTGTCTGAAACTTTTGTTTAAAGCTTTGTTTGATTGAATCGATAATACAATCATAGTTGATGTAATCACTCAAAATAAGAAAACGTAAAAATTGTTTATTCAAAATTTGTGTGTTTTTTCGTTGGCTACAACTTTTAGTTGAGACATTTTTTGATTAAGTTAAAATGTTTCTAAATTTTTGACTTCACTTGAAACTAAAGGAATAAATCTGGGCTAGACTTTCTTCTTTCTTGATCAAAAACAAAATAGCTAAGGTGAAAATTGTTTATACAAAATATTTAATTGATGAGGCGGATACATGATGAAACTCCATAATACTATTTGAAATAAAACAACGCAGTTGGGAGGGTTTCACTTTTATTGTTGAACACTGCAACATGTTTCACCACACAGTGGCTTCATCAGGCAGATGAAATAATTATTAATAATAATCATTATTTCATCTGCCTGATGAAGCCACTGTGTGGTGCAACATGTTGCAGTGTTCAACAATAAAAGTGAAACCCTCCTAACTGCGTTGTTTTATTTCAAATAGTTTATACAAAATTTGTGTTTTTTCGTTGGCTACAACTTTTATTTGAGACATTTTTTGATTAGGTTTATATGTTTCTATATTTTGAACTTCACTTGAAATCAGTGTTTAATACGCGTGGCGCATGAAGTAAAATTTCGAGTTTAGAAAAGCCCCGTGAAAATTTGTCTCGGGTCGCTGCGCGACCCTCGACAAATTTTCTACGCGGGGCTTTTCTAAACTCGAAATTTTACTTCATGCTTAGTCTGGGAGTGCAAAACACTCGTTCGCAAATTTTCGAATTATCATAAAGTTGTGTATTTTTTCGTTGTCTGCAACTTTTGCTTGAAGCTTTGTTTGATTGCATCGGTAATAAAGCCACAGTTGATGAGTAATTATTGAACAAAAACAAAAGAGCTGAGGTGAATAGTGTTTAGGTAAAAGTGGCTTATTTTTTCGTTGGCTACAACTTTTGTTTAAAACAGTAAACAGTGGTGCGAACTTTAAATGTCTAAAAAATCTCATGTTAAAAATCATATCATATCATATTTATTGGTGCTAATGCTTTCGGCTTACACAAGTCATACATTTAATATATATAATTTCACTGGGAGTAACACTTAAAAACTCAAGACTGATTAACAATCATAGATACAACATATGGAAAAAATCTTTGCAAGTAAAAACAGTAAAAATTGAATTAGAATAAAAATTTTAAAAAAAGACCTTTATTGGCATAATACTACATTACATTTACACTAATCGCTACCCCCCCTTCTCCTCCTGCTTTCCCTCTCTTACCCCAACTTCTCCAGCATCCTTACCCCGGCCGTCACTTTTCTCCCTCACCCCCTCGCACTCCTCCGACAAATGACTACACGTATCCCTCCCCGCTCATACATTACACAAATCTCATACTCTTCCCCCAACCACATCTTCCTTCCTCTCTCCCCTGACCCACACCTCGCCCTCGCCAGCACCACCCTTTCCTCCCTACTCCATCCCCCTTCGACCAAATACCTCGGCATTCTCCTATGCACCTGCCACCTCCCGTACCTATCGTTGTATTTACTCCTCTCTATACACCCCTGTCTTTCCTGTGCTTCCACCTCCTTCTCCTTTTCCTTCACCCACCTTCACCCCATTCCCCAGCCATTCCATCACCTTCGTCTCCGACAAACCCACCCTCTCATACATTCTCCTTCTCTCGCTCCTCCACCTACCCTTCACGCACGCCACCCACACCGCCTTCACCAATCTCTCTTCCTCCAGATCCCATAACTTCATCTCATACCTAGCCATTCTCCCCATTTCCTCACACTCTAGTTTCTCTCTATTCGTTTCCTGAAGCACTATGTATCCGTGTGTCAACCTTTCCACTCCCAGCATACGCTTCAAGAACCACAACTGCTCCCTCTCCATACACTCATACCCTCTTGTCCCCCACACTTCCACCCCATACATTAACACTGACCTCACACACCCATCCCATACTTTATACGCCACTCTTACATTGTTCCCCCACGCTATCCCTCACGCCTTTCTAGCCTTCCCTTGCACCCACCTCACATGGTCCTCATACCCTCCCGTCCCTTTGAACATAGTGGAAGAGAAGGGGCTGCTGCCAGAGACGCAGGGGGGCTTTAGGAGGGGTAGGGAGCAGGTCTTTACCCTGGCAAGAATAGTAGAGAAGGTGATAGAACAGAAAGGGAGCATGTATGCGGTGTTTGTGGACCTGAAGGCGGCGTACGACGCGGTACTAAGGGTAGGGTTTTTAGAGTGTCTGAGGAGAAGAGGGGTGAGTGAGGAAATGGTAGAGTGGGCTAGAGGAGTGTATGAGGAAAACAGACAGACCAGTACTCAAACGCTGAACAAAGAAGCTTTCACAGCAAAATTTGAAAATTCAGGAAGAGCGTGAGTTCTTGCTCGCTCAACGAGAGCCAGAAAGGCGAGGGTGTATAATTGGTCTTGACAAGAAGTTTGAGAAGAAGGAAACGGAAAAGAGAGATGAATTAACAGAAAAAAGGAAAAAAACAGATGAACAGTTTAAAAGAACCATGTTTGAAAAAATTGTGTTGGAATCGACATCTTCCTCCAGTGCGGAAGAGGAATCAGATAGTGACAATCACATCCCAACCTCATCGACATCTGGCAGTACCACAATTGTGCCAAAATGAGGCAGGAAGGTGATATTCACGCCGGAAGTTCTGTCCTCTTTTGATTGAGCGAATATAAGTGACAGGCAGGCTGTCCACACATCATTGATTTCAGCGATAGGACAAGATATGAAAGAGTACTCTTTGAATCGTTCATCCTTACGGCGCTATCGTATGAATCGACATCTTCCTTCAGTGCGGGAGAGGAATCAGATGTGATCATCACATCCCAACCTCATCGACATCTGGCAGTACCACAATTGTGCCAAAAAGAGGCAGGAAGGTGATATTTACGCCGGAAGTTCTGTCCTCTTTTGATAGAGCGAATATAAGTGACAGGCAGGCTGTCCACACATCATTGATTTCAGCGATAGGACAAGATATGCAAGAGTACTCTTTGAATCGTTCATCCTTACGGCGCTATCGTATGAATCGACATCTTCCTCCAGTGCGGGAGAGGAATCAGATAGTGATGATCACATCCCAACCTCATCGACATCTGGCAGTACCACAATTGTGCCAAAAAGAGGCAGAGAAGAGCGATCGCAAGAATTAAAAACTGAGTTCCAAAGCTTAGGTAGACCTATAACCATTGAAAAATTGATGGCAGATCTAATAGGCGATGAGAAGGTCGAAGGATTACCAATTCTTGCTTCATCTGATGGTATTGATCAACTCCTTGCTATGCCTAATCTTACCACCGGAACAGGACAGGATATGTGCAATGCCATCATTGAAACAATTTATGACAGGAATCTGAGAGAAGATGTTAAGGCTTTTAGCTTTGATACCGCTACTTCCAATACTGGACGAATAAATGGAGCTTGTGTGCTTCTTGAGGCAAAACTTGGCCGTGATATCATGTATTTGGCTTGTCGTCATCACATTCATGAAATTATGCTCGAGGAAGTATTTGCTACATGTATGGGCCTTTCCTTAGGTCCAAAAATACCAATGTTCAAACGATTCAAGACGTTCTGGCCAAATATAATTAAAGATGACTTAAATCCTGGAATCACTGGCGAATCTGTTTTACCCGAATTGGATTCTGCCAGGAATGAAATCCTATTATTTGCCACTGAGCAGTTAAAAATTGGCGATCACCCTAGAGGTGATTATAGAGAATTATTGCAGCTTACTGTTATATTCTTAGAAAAAGTTCCTCAAAAAGGAATAAAATTTATGAAACCAGGAGCTATGCACAAGAGATGGGTAACTCCTGAGCGAATCGACTCAAAGAGTCAGTTCAGTGAAGTGAGCTAGTGAGCCAAGTGGCTCAGTTCAAAATGTTCAGCTCTTTTTGAGCCATAACTCATTTTTACTCGCCCGCTCTTCTAGAGTTACACGACTCATCTTGAATGTTAATTCGCACTGTATTAACGGTTCTTGATTTTCGCGCGGCTCGTCGATCGGCAGGCTGCCTGGGCTCGGCCTTGCTGAGCATGCACTTTTTACTTTTGACATTTCTTAGACTCCGGCATTTTAGTGAATCATCTTTATTTTTTTCAATTATGTGTGTTATTATGTTTCGTTATATAAGTAATTCAAACATTTCCTTAATTAAAATAAAAAATATGAGAAATATTAGAGAAAATAAATAATATTTATAGTTCATTAAATAACTTAGTAAGATTATAAATTTAATTAATATTAATTTGTAAGCAATTTTAATTTATCTTGGGACATGACCACACTACTTAATTGATTTCTAAAGACATAATTTTTCACGGCATTTCCTAAACCTATGTTATTTGTTTATTTTAATTGAAATTCGCCTCTGTTAATTCACATATACTACAATTTAAAATATCATAAGCAAACACCCATGTTTACTGTATAGTAATCTAAGTAGTAGTCTAATTTTTGTTTCGTCACCTATTTGTAACCAAAATTGTAAATTTAATAAGAAGTGTGTTATTGTAGTAAGAAAATAGGTATCGTTATATTCCTATCTTATTTTATTGCAGCATCATCGATTCGAATTTCGATGCGTAAACCCATTGAGCGATACGACTCTAAAAGAGTCATGATGGTTCTTGAATCCGATTGAGCGGCTGAACCGATTGAGCTAGCGGCGATTCGACTCTAAAAGAGTCATGACGATTCTTGAATCCGATTGAGCGGCTGAACCGATTGAGCTAGCTCGCTCATTGCGACCCAGTTCCACGTTGCATCGCGATCCAGGTCGGAGATTTAGAGTTGGATCGCTGTTTTCGTGCTGAATGTATGTGTGTTTTTATAGGCGCGCACACGTATTCAATATATTTAAACACACTTGAAGTGTAATCGCAAGAAATTAATACGCGATTGTTATAATTTTGATTACATATATATGCTCTTACGTATTTATATAAATTATGATTAATTTATTGCAATTATTGTATAACCGACATTATTAATCACCGTATTGATCAATTTAATGAGTTGGAGAATAAGATGAATCTATAAGAGTCAGAACTCTCGGCGGCTCGCTCGCTCGTAACTGAGACATGTAACTCTTTTGAGCTGGATCAGTGAATCGACTCTTTGAAGTGAGTTAGATCTTTTGAACCAACTCACTGAAAAGAGCCATTTCGCCTATCTCTACTATGCACCGTGCAAGATTTATGGCTCGTCTTATTTACCGCATGAAGATCTTTCTTTTTCGGAATAGTGCATTTCGTTTAACTGCTCGTGAACTAAATAGGCTCAAGAAACTCTGTATTTTCGGTGTCAAGTTTTACATCAGAAGCTGGTTCTAATCACGTCTTGGAATATCCGCCCCAAAGAAAGATCTTCTCTTAACCCGACGTTTACTTATTTCTGTAGACAGAATTTCTCTTGCTGCCCTGAAGAAGCTCAAAGGACACTTCTGGTACCTTTCAGAGGAACTGATTGGGTTTTCTTTAATTGATAACTCAATCTCGCCTGAAGAAAAGAGGAAGATGGTCTTGAGATTAGACATATATCCTATTTCAGAAGATCCGCAGAAACGAATCACGCTTTCTGACCTTGATATCCGCGTTAAAGAGATTCCCGACTTTGTGAAAATAAATACAAAGAAGTTATTTGAAGCTCTTTTTTTTAAACTGCGTTTTCCTGAAAGTGAACCTCGAAACTTGGTCTGATAACCCGTTATATTGCGAACTCCAGCGATCTGTGACCAAACTACGTGTCACCAACGATCGTGGCTCTCATACAGAAATACAATAGGCTGCACACCAAATCAGAAGAGCAAACTCAGTTCATCCTTCAAGTAGTAGCACAGCATCGCAAACTTTATCCGACCATCACTAAGACAGCTATCACCAAACAGATGTGAAACGTCAACCATCATCAGCTTGTACATAATTATATTATATTACTATATTATATTGTATATTGTATTATATATTATATTATGAATTTAGAAATTATTCCGTTTATTATCTACAGTATTTATTGTATACAAATATACATATCTCCGCTACCCTAAATATTATTGAAAATTGAAAAAAAAATCTGGAGTATTTTTAGATTAAATGAAACTAATTTAGGGGGGGGGGGGCGTCAATATTGATTCAATTTAAGAATTTTACCCTATATAAGGACCACCCTAGTAATCACTCACCAACTGTAGCGTTATTGTCGACCGAATCGAAACATTTCAAACAAAGGTTGTAGATAATGAAAAAACAAACAACTTTTATCTAAACACTTTTCAGCTTAGCACTGTACTTAATTGCATTGCATAAAAGTGTACTATCGGTGGAAATAAAATGTTGGGACACGTAACATTCTTTTAGTGTGTGTCAAACTTCGGACTTGTCAGTTAATTGTCATTTGGTGTGTCAAAAATAAAAATCTTTTTCTTTTTCTATAATTTCTTTTATTTGCATATTTTTATTGTCACTCCAAATATGGAGTGACAATTGGTGGACATAAAATGTTAGAACAAATTGAAAGTTGGATAATGTCAAACCACACCGTATTTATACCGATTAAGTCAGGCTTTTTAAAGAGACGTTATAATAATAACATCTCTTTAAAAAGCCTAACTTAAACGGTATAAATACGTTGATGTTTGACATTATCCAACTTTCGATTTGTCCTAAAATTTTATGTCCACCAATGGAACATAAATGTAATTTTAAATTGCAAGTCGAGGGGATAATAGCAATTAGACTGTGCTAATCATGAATAATTACGTTTAGTGTAGTCTTAAACTTTATTTAAACATCTATTAATAATCTACCATCAATCTATTTTAATTTCGCATTGAGGAAACAACAACGACGACAACAAAAAAAAACTCCCTTTTATCTCTAACGCATTTTGTACGATCGTAAATTTCAATAAAGTCAGAGTGGAGCCAAAATGGAAATGCGCATTTAATGGTTTCCCTTTTCGCGGGGAGCGATGGCTTTCGCGATGATACAGTTTATTGTGCCGAGAGCGGAGACAATTAATCATGCCCTTAATTAATTTCCGCAGGTTTCGAAGAGGCTTCAAGCAGTTCTTTTCATGTCTGCCCTACGTGAACGTCAGCCCTGGGGCTTTAACCAGGAGGGAGGTCTTCACAAGCAGAAAGAGATCCTGCTTGGGCTCACCGGAGCATAATCGTATTATTAGAAACGGTATGTATGTAGCTCAAGTTTTGTTAGTATTTAACATTTATGCATAAATTACAGTCATACACAAATTTATTTTTCACGTTGATTATTTAATAAATCCTGATATAATTTATTTTTCGCCTGCCTGTACCATAAAAATCGGGCCAAAACGACGACTTAGCGTATCTAGGGCCGAAAAAATAATATGCATAATCTAGACAACCTTTCGCGGAAGGGTATGCAAAAATCAGACTGTGACATTTCAATTTCAATAGTACAACGTATGTAATATTAATTAGTAGCAGAAGTTATTAGTGAATTAAGAAATCAATTAGAAGTGTAGAATGTCAGAAAAGGGCGATAGCGATTATCTAATGGAGTGTGCTCCTCCAGAATTACAAAACATCGCATCCAATGTCAGCGACAATCTACTGTCGGATAAATATTTTGCAAGTGGAAACTACGTAAAAGGGCAAAAACCACATGAGAAAATGTAATTCTGGCATATTTATCGGGAAAGAAGCAAGGTAGTAAATAGTGCAACTTTATGGTCAGAATTTTCAATGCTAAATATTATTTGTAAGTCTGTATAAATTATAGACAACTTTTTACAGAATATGAGTAGGCTACAAGGATAAACTCTGTTCACTTTCAATGGTGCGCGAAAAAATATCGAGTACAACTCGTGCCAAAATGCTTTAGCAGCCCTTCACTTTTAGCAGCCCTCGCTCGCTTCGCTCGATCGAGCTGCTAAAAGCGGCGGGCTGCTAAAGCTTATTTTCGGCCCTTGATACACTGTATACTATATTGATTGAGTTAAAAAATCTATGATTAACCATTCATTTTTACCCCCCTTTTTCTTTTATATTTTTATTCATTCGTCTTAAGGGGGTATTACCACTAGAAAAGTGTTTTTTTGGCGGTTTTTCTAAATTCTTTTTGGTTAAATTTAATACATGCGATTTTGCGGTTTCTTGCAAGCTTGGCCTCTAAATCGAAATTTTTCGATTCTGTAATTTGAAACATAAAATGAAGTAGCAGTCATTAATCTGTATTAAATTATCTGGAGTTTAAACCACCGACAATAAAAAATCTCGATAAATAACAAAATAGAGGCCATTCAAAAAAAGTGGTGGCATTTTGCACCCCTTTTTCTGACTTTAAGGCTCTACGAAAAATATCAAATATTAATATATTTGAATGACGGTGGTTCAAACTCCAGAGAAGAATGTGGAGAACCGAAAACTAAAAAAAAATACAAAAACGAATTAAAATTAATATCGACTTTCTGCAAACATTTTGTCTCATTGAGACAAGTCTCCAAATATTCTTTGAAACAACTACTTCAATAGTACACCGACAGATATTGAATTATACAATGAATAAAAGCTCAAGTCGATCCGTTTCATAGTTTGAAAAAAAAGTTTCCGGCCAGCGAAAAAAAAGTTGTTTGCGGCGTTTAAAGTTTTGGCACAAGTTTTAACCATTTTTGGAAATTTTCGCCTTTAGTCAGCTATGCCAGCTCCGTACAGTAGGCCCTTCTTTTCCTCTAAAAACTGGGTTTGAATGATTTGCTCGTGACAGTATTATTGGATGGCCTTCCGAGCTGCTGGAGTCAGGCAAAATTCGGCCCACGTCTCGCGCTCCGCTTCAGTCCGCACCTGGAAGGCCTTGGCTTGCAGGCCGATATGGATTCCCAGTGTCTCCATCGTCTTAAAAACTGCCAAGTATCCGTTGTTAAAGGTGCTGGTAGCTAGGAAGGACGCGATAGCGACGGTTTTTACACCTCAGTTGAGGTGCTTCGAAGCCAGCTTCCAGACACAAGCATTTACACTTTCGTTTGAGTTCTGCGTATTTCCACCCAGCCACCTACTCAACATTGTTTACTTCAACAAGCGAAAAACTAACTAACGAATTCGCGCCCCAACGGCTTTGGGGCTTGAAACTAACGGGTAGGCCATCTAGTGGTTTCTTTTTAAAAATGCAATAAAATGAACAAAATATTTTTTTTTACATGTATTATGTATTATAGTAAGAGCAAACATTCCCATTAATTATGGAACACAACTTCGTTCAAGTGGCTGCCTCGGCTGGCTTCGCAGTAGCGCATTCTATCACTCCAATCTTCCAAGACCTTGTTGATGGTTTCGAGCTGTAGCTCACGGATTGCTTGGATGATATTGGCCTGAAGTGCCTGAATCGTTTCTGGATTGTTGGCATAACATCGGTCATTCACGATTCCCCAGAAAAAAAAATCCAAAGGGGTTAAATCGCAGCTCCGAGGCGGCCAATTGACATCGCCAAGACGGCTGATAACACGATTTGGGAATTTGGTGCGCAAAAGATCGATTGTGGCATGGGCTGTGTGGCATGGCGCGCCATCTTGCATGAACCAGAGGTCGTCCAAATCCATGTCTTCAATTTCATTAAAAAAAAAGTTGTATAACATGGCTCTGTAACGCTCATCGTTGACCGAAGCGTTGTTTCCATCCTCATTTTCGAAGAAAAATGGTCCAATGATGCCACCACTCCACAATCCGCACCAAACTGTCACTCTCCGGGGATGCATTGGCTTCTCGACGATAACGTGCTGGTTTTCTGAGCCCCAGATGCGGCAATTTTGTTTGTTAACGTAGCCGCCAAGATGAAAATAAGCCTCGTCAGAAAATATGATTTTTCGCCTAAAATCGTTGTGCAATTCAAGCTGCTCTAAGGCCCAAACTGCGAAGCAATAACGAAGCCGGTGGTCAAGCGCCTTTAATTGCTGAGTCAATTGGACCTTGTAAGCGAATAATCCGAGATCTTTGTGCAGAATTCTTCTCAGGCTAGTGCGTGCAATGTTGAGCTGTTGAGATCGACGGCGAGTTGATTTTCTTGGATTGAGTCTCACACTCTCGGTTACAGCAGCCACATTCTCGTCTGTGCGCAACGTACGAGAACGAGGACCATGAGTGCTGTCCACTAGCATGCCAGTCTCACGAACTTTTTGCACAAACTTGCGTACAGCAAGCGCGGTGGGTGATTCATTTTGGCCAAAAATTCTTTTCAACAAACGCACTGTTTGGGCTACACAGCACTCACTTTGGAAATAAGTTTGCAATATTTCCCAACATTGTTCAAGCGTAAAGCGACTTATTTCGCACCGCGGAGGAATGATACCGACTTTCTGTTAAGATTTCGAGCGGAAAAAAGATGTCAGTGTCAAAATAACCTATGATTTAAAAAGAAACCACTAGACGGCCCACCGTGTAGATACTATCAAGTATCAATAAATGCAAAAAAAATCATTTTTTTAAAACTTCCGAATGGTAATACCCCCTTAACGCACAATACCTACGCAATTACCTCCAGCACATGACGCGTACGCAGTAATAAGTTAAATCTGATTGGCATATAATGAAAGCTGAAGTGAATTTAGTGCGGTTTTCCAGCACTAAATCAGATTACGTTTCGCGGAACAAGAGAGCACACGAAACGCGTAAATGCATTTATCTCCGCATCGATTCGACATTAAACATTGTTACGTTTTAACGACTCGTACATTCCAATCATTTATTTTCCTCCCACATCCACATGATAAGCTTAATTAAAAATTATTCAACAATTAATGCACTCTTCATATATATTTTTCATTTGATTATTAGAGTGCACAATGCACTAATACTTTTATTTCTCTAGACGATTATTAGTAATAATACAAATAAATGAATGAAAGAAAAATCTCGTTTGTTTTCTGCAAAATATACACAGGTAAATAAAAAGTTTTCAGTATTTGTAAATGTTGATTATAAGAGGGGGGTCCGAAATTAAAGGTACAGGCCAAAATTTACTAACATATATTTTTAAAGAAAATATTTAATACATTCTTCAAAAAACTATATACTTTTCAAACAAGATAAATTCATATTGATAATGAAGGTTTAAATTAAATTACACTTGGTTTGTTTCACAATTTTTTACTTTACTATTTACTCGACTAGTTTCGCGTTTTACAGCATTATCAGGATAATGCTGTAAAACGCGAAACTAGTCGAGTAAATAGTAAAGTAAAAAATTGTGAAACAAACCAAGTGTAATTTAATTTAAACCTTCATTATCAATATTTAAAAATGTTTCACCAAGTGATAAGTGAGAAAATTATTCAAGAAAGATAAATTCAAATTCAAAACTATTTGAATTCGAGAAAATAAGCTTACGCTTCTTAGAGTTTGCACACTTTAAACATAATATATAAAATTACGAAAAAACTATTCGTGAAAATGCAAACAGTGTCATGACACTGTTTGCATTTTCACGAATAGTTTTTTCGTAATTTTATATATTATATATACTTTTGTTAATTTCTCGACATATTCTCCATAAAAATTGAGACATTTATCTCAGCGTGACAGTAGTTTGAACATTCCTTTATGGCAGTGTTGCCTATCAAGTCGATTAATGTAGTCCACAAATGTGTCTTGCAATTCCTGTTGATTTGCAAAGCGTATCCAATCCAATTTTTTTCTTTGGTGGGAAATAGCAGGACAACGCTTTGCAAATCAACAGGAATTGCAAGACATAGTTGTGGACTACATTAATCGACTTGAAGGGATGTTTAAACTACTGTCACGCTGAGATAAATGTCTCAATCTTAATGGAGAATATGTCGAGAAATAAACAAAAGTATATAGTTTTTTAAAGAATGTATTAAATATTTTCTTTAAAAATATATGTTAGTAAATTTTGGCCTGTACCTTTAATTTCGGACCCCCTCGTATAATCAACATTTACAAATACTGAAAACTTTTTATTTACCTGTGTATATTTTGCAGAAAACAAACGGGATTTTTCTTTCATTCATTTATTTTTATTATTAGTATTATTACTAATAATCGTCTAGAGCAGTGGTCTCCAAACTACGGCCCGCGGGCCAAATCCGGCCCGCGACTTGCATGAATCCGGCCCACGATTGTTTGTAATTTTTTTTGTAAATGTCATATTTTGAAATATTGTAACAATTGTTCCTTAAATTTTTCATAATTTTATAAAATTAATCGGATCTTGGCCGACTTTATTATGTAGAATTGTATCTGTGGCCCGCGAAGAAGATAGTTTGGAGACCCAGGGTCTAGAGAAATAAAAGTATTAGCTGCACTAATACTTTTATTTCTCTAGACCCTGGGTCTCCAAACTATCTTCTTCGCGGGCCACAGATACAATTCTGTGCGCTCTAATAATCAAATAAAAAACATACAAATACTAAATACTTTTTATTTCGTTTTTTAGTTAGTTTAGTTTGTTTATTTCTTTGGTAATTAATTTCAGCTGACTTTCTCTAACTTAATGATTATTACTTCTCTTCTAAATAAACCAAAGGAATTTTTATAACTTCAAATAAAAAGATCTTTGATTAACATAGTTCACTACATTCTCTGACGTTAAGGGTCGTGTAAAACCTCAGGAAATAAAACAACTCTCGGACTACTTCCGTCTGCGTAAAAAAGGGGCAACGGAGAATAAAAATCGGGTTTCGCTGCACAATGCCATCGAATATAAATAGACTAAAAGGAACTGGACGTGAGTTATATACTCCAGTATTAAAAAACACCTAAAGCTCTACTAAGGGTTCAAATTTATTAGATATACAGGGTGTCCCGTTAATGTGGGGAAATGGCTTAACCATAGATTCCTGGGATCAAAATATGATGATTTAACATAACTTATCTATATCCAAAAGTTTACGGTTAAGTCGGAATTAGTCTTCAAAGTTAAAAAAAATATAATTAATTTTATTTATAACAATTGAACGCTATATTCGATTCGACTAAAATTTATATATATATAAATCTTTATTGGCAAATTTTGGTAATAGTCATAGTACAAAAATAAATTACAATTAAATAAAGTAAAAATTAAATAATTTGCCAATTGGCTATCGACCGTTGGTCTTTCTGCCTGGAATTATAGAGTTCTGTCCTTGTCAGTTATTGTGTAGGAAATGTCTTGATTGCTAATGTCGTCCATTGTCTAGTCAAATGAATTTAATTGTCGTGATCACTAGGGTTATGAAATGATGAAATGAAATCATGAATTGTAGAGGTAAAACGTTTACGTTTGGGAGTGATATTAGGGTTTCGAGAAATGCATAAAGGGTGGAGGAGATTATAAAGGGTGGGGTTTGAGGCGTATTTATCAGCTAAATAGGATAAGCGGGTTTCGATGGAGGTAACTTTTGTTAGTTTGTACAGCAGGAGGTTGGAGGGGTTGTGCAGTGGGTTTTGGGGGTGACGGATTTTGGTAAGCACTCTCAGGGCCGATCTTTCGGCGACTTGTAAATTTTTGAGTGTAGTAGAATGGGGATTGTGGAAGAGGATAGCAGCATAGTCAAGTAAGGGGCGGCATATCATTTTATATATATGAACGGCTGTTTTTGTGGAAATTCCTTGTTGTTTGAAGGTCAGACCTTTAAAATGAGCCGCCCGATTCTTGATTTTTGCTTTGAGGATTGTGGAGTGAGCTTTAAAAGTAAGGTTGGGGTCAAAAAGGATACCTAAATATTTGCAAGTGGTTGAAGGGCGGATAACTTGATTGTTTAAAGAAATTGAGAACGGGGATTGGTTTGCTCGGTGAAAAGGTATTAGAAGCTGGGTTTTATTGGGGTTTATGGAAATTCGCCATTTCGCAAACCATGTTTGAATGGTGTCGATAAGGCCCTGTAGAGTGCTGAGGGCTTTTGGGAGTGTGGGAGCATGTGCGATTAACGCAGTATCATCGGCGTATAGGAGAGGGTAGGCAGATTTTTCAAAATAGTTAGGATCGGGGTTGTACATATCATGGACGAGAAGGTTGTAAAGAAATGGTGATAGCGGGGATCCTTGTGGGAGGCCTTGCTCAGGAGTAAAGGCGCTGGAAAAGGTGTGGCGTATTTTAACTTGAAGGGATCTGTTGTGCAGGAAACTGTCTAAGAGGTTGATTAGGTGTAGAGGTATATTAAGGGAGCTGCACTTAAACAGCAAGCCCTGGTGCCAAACTGAATCAAACGATTTTTGAATGTCTAGGAATATTATGGCATATTTACGACCTTCAAGGCTTGCTGTTTGACAGTTGGACGTGAGAATAGATAAAGGTAGAGTTGTGGAGCGGTGTTCGAGGAATCCGAACTGGTAGGGAGGGATAAGGTCCGCTATGCAGGACATAAGTTTGTTTTTGATTATGGATTCGAATAATTTTCCGAGGACTGGGAGAAGGGTGATGGGGCGATAATTGCTAGGATCTAGTGGGTCATTTCCGGGTTTGGGTATACAGGTAATTATACCCCGCTTCCACTCTGGCGGTAACACTTGGGTAGAGTATATATGGTTAAATATTTTTAGGATATAGGTGTGGATGTTTGTTGGAAGAGATTTGAGGATAATTCTAGGAATGTTGTCATAACCGGGTGCCGTGTTTTTGCCCTTTTCGAGGTTTTCAAAATATTCTTCCTCCTTTATACCATCATTTGGGGGAAGAGGTGTTTGGGTGATTTTAAAAGACGCATACCAGGAGTTTACACTGTCGAGGAATTCATTGTCATAGTCTGTGTGGTCAGTCATTGTGTACGTGTGTTTGAAATAAGTCGCAAAGATGTTAGTAATGTCGATATCGTCCGTCACCGTATTGTTTGTCATTGGGTCTGTGATTTTTTGGATAAAATCGGTTTTCCGGTACTTGCTGAGTTTTTTAATCTCCTGCCAGTAGTGTTTACCATGTAGGTCGTTTATTTGTTCACACGATTTTATCCAGAGATCACTTTTGTACTGTGTAATCATCGTATGTATGTCTTTATTTAGTCTGTTGAATTTTTGTTTGAGTGTCATGTCGTCAGTTTGTCTAAAGTCTCTATATAACTGTCGTTTGTATTTAATTAAGTGGAGGATATATTTGGGAAGAGGATATTTGTAGGGTTTTTTGGTTATAGTTGGTGTGTTATGTTTGATAGATTGAGATAGGGTTTCTAGGAAAAGGGAAATCGTGTTAGGGTTAATAGATTCATTTTCGGAGATAAATTTTGTCATTTCGTCGGTCACGTTTGTAGTGTCACAGTATTTGAAGTTTAAAATTGTCTTGGGAACGGATGGAAGAGGGGAGCAAACATTAAGGGAAAATTGGATAGATAAGTGGTCTGAACATAAATCAGGGACTAGGGTGACATTATCTATAAGGTGTTCGATGTTGCTTGTACAAAGAAGGATATCGGGAGTGGTGGATTGGTTGTTTGACATGATGAATGTGGGACTGGTATGGATACGCACAAAGTTGGAGTTTGCTATAAAGGAGGCGAGTTGCTTTGATTTTGTTTTATTAATGTTAAAATCACCGATTACGACAACATGATCATAAAGGGAAGCCTTTGTGAGGATTGTATCTTCAATGGAAGAGGAGTTGTGGATGTATACAAGGAAAATGTGGAGTGAGAATTGAGGCAGCTCAATGGTGCAGTGCAGACATTCGTTCATAATATTGTTTATTTTAGGCGGATTTGATTTCAATAATTTTATTTCTGATCTGGCTGCCACCAATGAGCCACCTCGTTGGTTTTGTTGGGGAGTCGAGGAAGGAATTTGGATGTAGGACCAATTATTAAATGAAAAAGAGTTTTTTGTTTTTGTTTCAACCATCATAATGACATCGATGGGATTGTTGGTAAGGTAATTGGAAACTAGATGGGATTTTAAGGAAAGGGAGTTGATATTGCCGTATATAAAATTATACACCGCCATTGTTGCTACTGACTAAAATTTATTATCGTTGATTATCATAATACAACACACCACTTCAGTTATTATGGTTATTGATTGACAAGAAGTATAAAAAACAGAAGTACCACAATATAAAAACTAAAATATATTTTTATTGGCGCACCTTATAAAAATTTAAAAAATACATCTTGAAAGATTCGTTTATTTAAAAGCTTTTTTACCTTTTAATAATGTTTGAAATCTTTTACGGTTTTGCTACAAAACAATAAAATGCACATACATTATTTTTTATTATTTAGTAAAAACGAAATCTAGTTTTTCGGGTGATTAAAAATACATGTTTTTTCTTAGTCGCCGCTATTGTTTAGGAAACGTGAATTGTGTATAATATTAATTAACGAGTGTTTTTTGAGAATTAATTGTTATTTTTATTATGGTTTATAATTAGCAAACAGATACAGCGAGTTTTTCTTTTAAGTATATTTATTCCAAATTCAGCCTATTTTCTGTAAATCTTTAGATATTGCTTTTTTTTAAAGTTCAATTTGAAGCTTTAAACGAGTGTTTTCCACTCCCAGACTAAACATGAAGTAAAATTTCGAGTTTAGAAAAGCCCCGTGAAAATTTGTCAAGGGTCGCGCAGAGACACAAGACAAATTTTCTGGGCTTTTCTGAACTCGAAATTTTACTTCATGCGCCACGCGTATAAAACACTAAAATGTCGTGAACTTTATGTATATTCGAACTTCACTCGAAATCTGTGTTTTATACTCGTGGCGCATGAAGTAAAATTTCGAGTTTAGAAAAGCCCAGAAAATTTAGATATTCCTTGTTTTTTTTTTAAGTTTAATTTAAAGCTTTAAACGAGTGTTTTCCACTCCCAGAGTAAGCATGAAGTAAAATTTCGAGTTTAGAAAAGCCCCGTGAAAATTTGTCGAGGGTCGCGCAGCGACCCGAGACAAATTTTCTGGGCTTTTCTAAACTCGAAATTTTACTTCATGCGCCACGCTTATAAAACACAGATTTCGAGTGAAGTTCACATATACATAAAGTTCACAACATTTTAGTGTTTTATACGCGTGGCTCATGAAGTAAAATTTCTAGTTTAGAAAAGCCCAGAAAATTTGTCTCGGGTCGCTGCGCGACCCTCGACAAATTTTCACGGGGCTTTTCTAAACTCAAAATTTTACTTCATGCTTAGTCTGGGAGTGGAAAACACTCGTTTAAAGCTTTAAATTGTACTTAAAAAAAAAACATGGAATATCTTAAAATTTACAGAAAATAGGCTGAATTTGGAACAAGTTTTAAATTTACTGGGCTTTGCTAAACTCGAAATATTTCTTCAATCGCCACACGCATAAAACACAGATTTTAAGTGAAATTCGAATATACATAAATTTCACAATATTTTAGTGTTTTATACGCGTGGCGCATGAAGTAAAATTTCGAGTTTAGAAAAGCCCAGAAAATTTGTCTCGGGTCGCTGCGCGACCCTCGACAAATTTTCACGGGGCTTTTCTAAACTCGAAATTTTACTTCATGCTTAGTCTGGGAGTGGAAAACACTCATTTAAAGCTTCAGGAGATAAAACAATTCTCAGACTACTTCCGTCTGCGTAAAAAAGGGGCAACGGAGAATAAAAATCGGTTTTCGCTGCACAATTCCATCGAATATAAATAGACTAAAAGGAACTGGACGTGAGTTTTATACTCCAGTATTAAAAAACACGTAAAGCTCTACTAAGGGTCCAAATTTATTAGATATATTAATTTGTGTTAAGGTATTTAATTCCAATGACATTTCTTCCATTCATATCGTTCGTCGGATTAAAAGTAAACTTATTATCTACACTGTAAATGCACCATATTGTTTTAATTATGTGTGCTAATAATTATTTATAATTCAAATTATTCAGATTATGATTTATTGATTCAAAAAATATATGACTAAAAAAATATTTTATTAATACAGTCATATTATCAAATGTGAAATCAATGATCACATCGTAATGTAATAAAACTCTCGCGGTTTAGTACTAAATTTACATATTACTGTGTAAAATTAATAGAGATCCATTAAACCCGACACTAATTTGTCCAATATAGACACCAGCACCAACCACCGACCCCATCCCATATAAAGTGAATATAATGTGTTGTGGCGGCGCTATTTACCGGATCCAAATTGACCATTAACTTTTATAGATTTTAATAACGATGGACATCTCGCCAAATTGCCTTCTGTCCCATCCTAAGGTGTTCGTTTCCTAACCGAAAAAGATTATTATTGAGATAGCCCCCTCCTCAATGTTAAAATTACAGAAATAAATAGAATGGTAGAAAAAAAGGAATTCCTTCATAAAGATTATAATAATAATAATAATATTTATTTACCCAAACGGAAAACCAGTACAGGGCTATTCCAATATCAAAAACTTAAGAGTAACGTAGGCACAAATACACTAAATTACTTTAATTTTTTCCATCTATACCGATTTCTCCGAGGCGTTTGACTCTGTTGATCATACGATATTACTTAACAAGCTTCATTATGTTGGTATTACTGATATTCTTTTAAGTTGGATAGAGTCCTACTTAACAGATAGGTTGCAAGTGATTAAAATTGGGCAAATAACATCAATACCCCTAAAGGTTACTTCTGGTGTTCCTCAGGGTTTGCACCTGGGTCCCTTGTTCTTTAATATATTTATAAACAACGCTACAAGCTGTATTCAGAATGCTAATTGTTTACTTTTCGCTGATGATTTGAAAATATATATGCGTATTGAATCGACTCTTAATGCAACAAACCTGCAAAATGAACTTGATCACTTTTATAGTTGGTGTAACGATAACAGGTTAACGCTAAACATCAAAAAGTGTAATATCATTACTTTTTCAAGAAGTACAAGGTCGATCATTACAAATTATGTTTTCAACGATGGAGCAATAAATCGTGTTGATAGGATAAGCGATTTAAGTGTCACTGTAGATTCGAAGTGGTCATTTGCACACCATATCTTAAACATTGCCACGAAAGCATATCAGATGCTGGGATTTGTAAAGCGTAACAGTAAGAACTGTACAAATAGTAGAACGCTGGTAACACTGTATAATTCGTTAGTGCGACCCCACTTTGAATATTGTTCAACGGTGTGGTCTCCATACACTGAACGCGAGATTAATAAAATTGAGCAAGTTCAAAAGAAATGTGTAAGGTACCTTGCCTATAAATTTAGTGCTGATCAGGCCTACTTTGATCTTTTAACGGCTAATTTTACTAATTAATTTTCGCATATATATTTTCAGGTACAGTTAGGACGAATCACAATTTCGTCGCGAACGAGAGCGAGGACACGTACTACACGAACATTCCGAACGAGATGGACCGCACGAGGAGCCGGAAACAGTGGACCAACACGGACATGAAGAACTTGTCCTGACATAAGGACTTCCGGTCGAATGAGGAGGCCCCCTCGCTCAGGCAGCAGAGGACGTGGATTTAGTGCCACGACTCGCGGACCAACCAAAGGCTCCGCGAGGAAAACAACACGTCGAAAACGATCTTGGAAACACGAATGTAGAAAACAAAATAAAAAAAAAAAACAGGGATTTCATGAAAATCACAGTTAATTTAAAGAAAAAATATATCGCGATGGAGACTATTCGCAATTATTTATGGAACTCTGAAGACAAGTTAATAAAGTCATCTCACGAGAATGAGACTTTTTAAATTAAAATAAAGATACGCATAAAGTGCATATTATTTATCACTCAGAAGACAGTTTGCTCTTCTCACGAGATTGAGACTTTTCAACTTAAACCAAAGAAAAGCATTAAGTGCGCATGATTTTTCACTCAGAAAACAGTTTGTTTCTCTCACGAGATTGAGACTTTTTAATTTAAACTAAAGAAAAGGATAAAGTGCTTATTATTTATCACTCAGAAGACAGTTTAGTCTTCTCACGAGGCTAAGACTTTTTAAATTAAACTAAAGAAAAGCATAAAGTGCGCATTATTTATCAGCGGAAAATTTGCTTAAAAGTTTGTCATCGCCTCACGGAAATCCCATCAATGTCACTCCGAGCTTAGTAATTAATCCTCACTTATAATTAACATCAGTATAATAGAAGTAACATAATCAATCAACTTAAGGTCAAAGTGCTGAGGATTAATTATGTTTTAAAGTATGAATAGCCAGCCCTAAGTAAACGCGTTATTTGCTTTAACTACAGGGTACTCAATGTTTTATTTTCGTTGTTGGAAACGTTTAATTTTTGAAATCACTTTTACTTATACATATCCAAAAGTATGATAAAAGACCGATTTGTCTTTTTATACAATGAGTGTAACGACAAAAGAAGATAATAAAGTATAGTTTATTTAAACCAACCAACAATGTTGATAGTAAGAAAAATTATTTTAAACTCAAGCTTAGTTGGCTGTGGATATCTAAATCGTTGAACAAAAGTAGCTACAGTAAAAAGTTGAAGTTTTGGTGCTGTTGGCTATAGCTCGTTTCGTTTAACTAGGGCAGAAATTGTGCAATCTTTTGAACATAAAACCAAAAGCCCATAAAAATGACTTGTTTACCTTATCTAAAGCGCATTTAACTAGGAGAGAAATGCGGATAATTTTTTAACTCTAAAGTTCTCTTTGGAGTTTGTTTGTGTGTGTAATAGTTGGTGGCAACAATAATACCGATGTTGTTGTCTAACTGATCATTAATTTATATGTTTCACAATACATTTATTATTGCGCGTTACTCCCGGTTGGCTACGTTGTTGCCACTCCCCTCCACCCGTACAGTGTTGCCACTCTACCTCCATCTCTCTTCTTGGCTTCTGTGGCATCTATTTACATGGAAAGCAACTTCGTTGGCCTTCGTACCCTCTTGCTTCTTCGGACTGGTGCGGGTCGTAAGCTTCCGCTTGGTTGTTCATCTCGCCGATCTTCTTCATGCTGTTTCGTCCTCTTTGTTTCAGGAAGCCATCTAAGAAATTTACTATTGTTACGAACTACGGTTTTGTCAGTCTCCACATAATATGATCATGGTTCATTCGTTCTTCTCTGTATTTTACCATACTCGTTATCCATACTCGTTGTCCTAGTACCAGTTTCGGAAGGTCCTTTGTCCTGTGTCTTCGGTCGTAGTATAGTTTTTGTGTAGCCCTCTACAACTGCATTTCCTGTCTCGCTTTCTCGTGGTTGGGTGTGTGTGGTTTGATAGTAGTACATCTCTTAGTCTTCTACCCATCAAGAGCTGAGCTGGTGATAGTCCGCATTTTCTAAGTGTGGGTCCTCATTTTTTTAGGATCCTCTTATTTGTACACCTTTCTCGATCATCCCATTTGATTGTGAATGGTACGGACTGCTTGTCACCTGTTTTATGTTGTATCTTCTTTTAAATTCATTAAATTCGGCGGAGATGAATTGCCTTCCATTGTCAGAATATAGCTCTTGTGGAATTCCACTTGTCACTGGTAGTACATCTCTTAGTCTTCTACCCATCAAGAGTTGAGCTGGTGATAGTCCGCATTTTCTAGGTGTGGGTCCTCATTTTTTTTAGGATCCTCTTAATTATTTGTAAACTTTTCTCGATCTTCCTATTTGATTGTGAATGGTACGGACTGCTTATCACCTGTCTTGTGTTGTATCTTCTTTTAAATTCATTAAATTCGGCGGAGATGAATTGCCTTCCATTGTCCGAATGTAGCTCTTTTGGAATTCTATGTCTTGAGAATGCCTCTTTGATACTTAAGAATATCTCCTTGCTGTTCATGGTCTTTAATTTATGCACCTCAGGATATTTTGAGCATACATCCTGAAGCACCAGGTATTTTTCGCCTCGATACTTCCCAATATCCATCCCTACCACTTCCCATGGGAACTTTGGTATTTCTCTGACCATCATCGGTTCTGTTTCTTCATTCCTGTGTATTATGCATTTCTCACACTGTCTGATTTTCTCTTCCAAATGTTTGACTATTCCTGGCCACCAAATGGGTTCTCTGGCTCTATCTTGACATTTTCTTAATGCTAAGTGACCCTCATGTATTTTGTCTAAATATTCCTTGCTCCGGCTTTGGAGTATAATTACTCTTTCATTGTAGGTTATTAAGTCATCACTTATTCCAATCTCTTCTTTATTTTTATAAAATATATACAATTCTTCTGGACAACCTTTTTTCTTGAGCCAACCTTTTAATACCATCTCCCTTAGTTTTTTCAAGGTGTTATCTACCTCCTGCATTTCCTTAATTTCTTTAGTCTAAATTCCAAGTAGTCTATGTATGATTCGCTTCTTACTTCTAATACATTAATTAAGCTTATATTTCTATATTGACGATTGTAAAACTGTAGTTAGCACATAATAAATAAATCAACATCCTTGTCTTCATTTCCTTCTTTTACGGGGTTTCGTGATAATGTATCTGGGATGTGAAAGGCTGTTCCGCTCACGTGCTCCATATCATATTTATAGTTCATTAATGTCATCCTGAATCTCTTCAGTCTAGAACTTAGTTTGTGAAACCCTTTTGTCTTTAGTATAGCTAACAGTGGTTTGTGGTCTGTTCGTAGGACTATCTTTTCCCCTATAATATATTAATAGTATCTCTTGCATGCCCAAGTTAGCGCCAGGCATTCTTTCTCGATTTGCGCGTATAGCATTTCCGTTTTGCTCAGTGATTTTGAAGCATAACTCACAGGTTTCCATCCTCCATTCTGCTGTTTCTGTTCCAATACACATCCTATCCCGTAGTTGCTGGCATCCGCTGACACTCTGGTTTCTTTATCTGCTTTGTATGGTGCTAGTACTGGTGCTTCTGCTATGATTGTCTTTTTGGATAAGTAATTTATCAATCCCAAAAATCTCTGTAGTTCTTTTACATTCCTTGGTCTTTCAAATTCCGTTATAGCCTTTATTCTGTCTGTATCTGCTGCTATTCCATTTTCACCAACGATGTGCCCCAGGAAACTTAGTTCCCTAAGTTTAAATTCACATTTTGTTTTGTTTGTCTAGGCCTGAGTCTTTCTAGTAGGGCTCTCAAATTTTCCTCATGTTCCTTTTCATCTTTCCGGAACACGAATAGGTCGTCATGTGAACCTTTACCCCTTTTAGATCTTGGATTACCTCTTGCATGACTCTCTGATAAACTTCTGGCGAAGACGACAATCCTTGAGGTAATCTTCTGTATGCAAATCTTCCGAAAGGTGGCATGAAACATGTATACTGTTTTGATTCTAGGTTCAGTTCTAATTGGTAAAATCCATCCTTTACATCTAGTTTGGAGAATATTTTCGCTCCCTGGAAATGCGATAGAGTTTCATCTACAGATGGTAACTGCAGCCTT
The DNA here is from genome assembly GCA_932526585.2 of Philonthus cognatus. Lineage (NCBI taxonomy): Eukaryota > Metazoa > Arthropoda > Insecta > Coleoptera > Staphylinidae > Philonthus > Philonthus cognatus. The sequence continues at coordinate 76,518,779 of OW052245.1, forward strand.
TCTCTCACTATGTATTTGTTAATTTCAGTGAAATCTGTAAAAGTTCTTATTCTGTCTTTTTGACCTTCCTTTTTCATCGTAACTACTAATGGGGCACAGAATTCCGTAGGTTCTGTTATCTTTTCAATTATTTCTTTTTGAACTAATTTTTCTAGTACGGATTCCACTTCCTTCATCAAAGCGAATGGTACTCTTCTCGGATTGCCGATTTTAAATGGTTTCGCTCCCTCTTCGACTTGGATTTTATACTGTTTGCCTTTTATTTTCCCTAACCTTTGAAAGATTTCTAAAAACTGCTTCACGATATCCTCTTTATATCCGGCTTTATGTAATTCTTCAATTTCCACTTCTTTCACAAATAGAAAGACTGTTATTCCTTACTTCACTTTTTATTTTTATGTTAGATGTACATTTCGAGACACAAGGTGCTCATTATCAATAACAAAACTGAGATTAGTTATTGAAAATGAGCACCTTGTGTCTCGAAATGTACATCTAACATAAAAATAAAAAGTGAGTAAGGAATAACAGTCTATCTATTTGTGATTAATCACTTCACGTAAACTCGAAACAATACAGTTATTCTACTTCTTTCTGTATTTGAAGTTTTCCCTATCCCTTTTGGACCTCTACTAATCCTAAATTTAGAATTTCTGGACGTCCTAACAAGTTGCCTTTGGTTTTTGCTACATACATTTTCAAAAAACGTATTTCCCCTCGCTCTTTTACAGGTACATCTATTTCGCCTTTGATTTCCAGTGCTTGTCCTCCTGGCCCTTTCAAAGTTGTTCGTGTTTGTTTCGATTCCACCTCATCTTGGATTTCTTGATAATCTTTCTCTGACATGACTGTTACGTCGGCTCCAGTATCTATTTTAAATTTTATTGTTCCATTTAAGACGGGCAATTGCACATACCATGCTCTTATGTTCGCCTCTTGCACCGTTCCAATTTGTTTTATTTCTGATAATAATTCCTCGTCGCTGGTCGAGTTTCTTGTTTCTATTTCGCATATTGCCTTGCAGAATTTCTAATTTTGCACTTTCTGCATTCACTGTCTCTCGCTGGGCACTCTTTGTATGAATGCCATGGCGTTTTCCCATACCTACCGCAATCTCTCCTATATTACTGGTATCCTCTCTTCTGATTTTGATTGTCTATTGTTACACTATTTTTGTTTCTACTTCCTTGGAACTTTTTATTCATCACATCGATGTGTCCTTCCTTCTTTCTCATTTCCATATTCTGCATTTTTACTGCTTCTGACTGCTTTATTTTCTCTATTGCTTATTTCAGAGTCAGCGTTTTATCTAGTTGCAGCATTTCTGATAGCCTTGCATCACTAATTTCCACTACAAGTTGGTATCTAATGAGTTCTTCTTCCATGGTCCCACATTTACAAGATTTTCCTAATTCGATTAATGAGTCAATGTATTCTTCGACATTCTCGCACTCTGCCTGTATTATTTTGTTAAATTTTGCACGTTCGTATATGATATTTGTTTTATGTACGACTAACTTTCCAATAGGGCAATTGTTTCTGTATACGTCAGTAGCTCTTCCTCTTTCTTCTGTAGTGTGTTCAGTACCTTGCTAACTTCCGGTCCCATGTACAGCAGCAGGTTGTTGGCCTGTGTTTGTTCATCGCATTTGTTTAATTCTACTGCTATACTGTGTCTTTCGTAGTTTTTCCTCCAGTTGGGCCAATTTGCTTTGTTGTAGTCGAATTTTTCGAGATGTGGTACCATACTGTATGCTTTTGTTGCTGTATGCCTCGGGTCTTGTTGCACTTGCATGCTTACTAACAATCGCATCAAATTGTTCACCTGCTCTTCATTTCCTCAACCTCTTCGGCCATGTTTGTGTATTACGTTTCCCTCCGATTTTTTTGTAGGTTATGTTGTGGTTATTTCACTTAATTCGCGTAATCACTATTTTACAGTCTGTAATTTAACACTTGACACCATGTAATAGTTAGTGGCAACAATAACACATATGTTGTTGTCTAACTGATCATTTATTTATATATTTCACAATACATTAAATTAAATGATTTGCCTAAAAATAATTACATATCCTAGGGCATCGTAGTCATTATTTTTAGGCAAATCACTTAATTAATCAACAACGGAGCCAACCTGGCGTAACGCGCATTAACGCGTTACGCCAGGTTGGCTCTGTTGTTGCCACTTCCCTCCACCCGTACAGTGTTGGCTCTGTTGTTGCCACTTCCCTCCACCCGTACAGTGTTGCCAGTGTGATTAATTAAGTGATTTGCCTAAAAATAATGACTACGATGCCCTAGGATATGTAATTATTTTTAGGCAAATCATTTAATTGGTCACACAAATAAACTTCATAAGGAACTTTAGGGTTAACATATTGTCCGCATTTTTCGCCTAGTAAAATGACACAGGATACCTCTGATTTTATTATTTTGTTTCGTCTAAAATGAAGGCAAAAACCTAAACTTATATTTTTTTTAAACACATCTATCACTACTATTGTAAATTTCATATCTAACATTTATGCAATTTGTAATATGTTATTGAAACTTAAAGATTAAACGAACTTACCTAAGAGAAGTTCTATCTTAATTATATGTTGCTCTGCTTTTAAGTACGTGACGACATCTAGTATGGTACTAGATGTCGTCACGTACTTAAAAGCAGAGCAACAGTATTTAACCTACAGGAGGAGCTGTGATGTATAATTTAACTATTGCTGACAAAATTTTTGATAATTAGTGTCCCTGTATTTAAGAGGGTAGCGCAAATGGGCAACCATCTTGACGCCTTTAGGCGCCAAATTCAAACTAAAACAAATTAACAGGACGTGCTTCAATCATTATAGAATATGATTGGTTTAGTTTGAATTTGGCGCCTAGAGGCGTCAAGATGGATGCCAATTTGCTCTACTTTCTTAAATACAGAGACACTATTGATAATTGATAGACAACGCCATCTATTGCTCCAAAGCCCTACCATCGAAGTAACTACGGCTTTGGCGCAATAGATAACGCTACTTGTACTTTTTTGCGAATTCTAAACCCTGTATAAGTTAATAATAACCACAGCCAGCTCAACATGAGTTTACATTTTTTCACAAATTAATGTTTCATTTAGCACTCGGTGAAATAAGTTTAAACAAAGGTAAACAATGTTGGTTTTACTTAAAAACTCATTAAATGCTATTCAGTTTTCAATGAATTTTACCTGTAAACCGATGTTGCTGTCGAGTGCTTGTAAAAAAAAGGTTAATTTACAATTTTCTAATTCATTTACAACAATAAGTAAACCGGGAAAACATAAACGCTTTAAAATAAAACTGAACAAAAGAAGATGAAAAAAAAAAGACAAGCGAATAACCCACTGAGCAAACACAATTGTTTGATTAAAATTACAACAATGTTTCCTCACAGACAAGACATTTATCCCTCTGTGGTTTTGTTGTTTGAATGTGGATTAATGCTGGATTGCATCGGATTTTAAGAATCGCTTAAATTTAGTTAATCTCTGAAAAATGTCCATTTTGATTTTAAAAACGATTGTAAATTTATTAACCCACTGAGCAAAAAACAAATAAATAACGTTATATCAACATTGTAGCAACATTAAACGTTGTTTTAATGTTGATGAGACATTACTTAAATGGATTTGCTCAGTGGGAAATCTCTTAAAATGTATGTTTGTATTTATCATTCTGAGCATTTTTCGTTTAAGTATGTATATCCCGACACATACGCTGTAATTTTTTAAGCTTCCATCGTTTTTGCAAAAATACGAATTTGAAGTTTCTAACGAGTGTTTCCAATCCCAGCCTAAGCATGAAGTAAAATTTAGAGTTTAGAAAAGCCTGAAAATTTGGTTTAGTCGCTCCGCGAAGCCACGCGTGTACAACACTGATTTAAAAGTGAAGTGCTTTAGCATACTGATTTAGAGGTGTATTTTAAACTGCACTCTAAATCATTGTTATGTACGCGTGGCGCATGAAGTAAAATTTCGAGTTTAGAAAAGCCCAGAAAATTTGTCTCGGGTCGCTGCGCGACCCTCGACAAATTTTCACGGGGCTTTTCTAAACTCGAAATTTTACTTCATGCTTAGTCTGGGAGTGGAAAACACTCGTTTAAAGCTTCAAATTGAACTTAAACAAAAACTTATGCGTATGAATATTTAAGAAAAAAATCGCTGCAAATCCTTTAAATAGCTGTATGTAAAATATTATTACATAATTTTTGTTTAATCTTCAAACAAGTGTCTTCCACTCCCAGACTAAGCATGAAGTAAAATTTCGAGTTTAGAAAAGCCCCGTGAAAATTTGTCGAGGGTCGCGCAGCGACCCGAGACAAATTTTCTGGGCTTTTCTAAATTCGAAATTTTACTTCATGCGCCACGCGCACAAAACATAAATATTCTGTATTTATGTATATTTGAACCTCACTTGAAGTCAGTGTTTTATACGCGTGGCGCATGAAGTAAAATTTCGAGTTTAGAAAAGCCCAGAAAATTTGTCTCGGGTCGCTGCGCGACCCTCGACAAATTTTCACGGGGCTTTTCTAAACTCGAAATTTTACTTCATGCTTAGTCTGGGGGTGGAAAACACTCGTTTAAAGCTTCAAATTGAACTTAAAAATAAAAAACGTATGCGTATGTATATTTAAGAAAAAAATCGTTGCAAATCTTTTACTTAACTGTATGTAAAAAATTATTACATAATTTATTTTTAAACTTCAAACGAGTGTCTTCCACTCCCAGACTAAGCATAAAGTAAAATTTCGAGTTTAGAAAAGCCCCGTGAAAATTTGTAGAGGGTCGCGCAGCGACCCGAGACAAATTTTCTGGGCTTTTCTAAACTCGAAATTTTACTTCATGCGCCACGCGTATACAACACTAAAATATTGTGAATATCATGTATATTCGAACTTCACTTGAAATCTGTGTTGTATACGCGTGGCGCATGAAGTAAAATTTCGAGTTTAGAAAAGCCCAGAAAATTTGTCTCGGGTCGCTGCGCGACCCTCGACAAATTTTCACGGGGCTTTTCTAAACTCGAAATTTTACTTCATGCTTAGTCTGGGAGTGGAAAACACTCGTTTAAAGCTTCAAATTGAACTTAAAAATAAAAAACTTATCCGTATGTATATTTAAGAAAAAATTTGCAGCAAATCTTTTACTTAACTGTATGTAAAAAATTATTAATAATTTATTTTTAAACTTCAACCGAGTGTCTTCCACTCCCAGACTAAGCATGAAGTAAAATTTCGAGTTTAGAAAAGCCCCGTGAAAATTTGTCGAGGGTCGCGCAGCGACCCGAGACAAATTTTCTGGGCTTTTCTAAACTCGAAATTTTACTTCATGCGCCACGCGTATACAACACTAAAATATTGTGAATATCATGTATATTCGAACTTCACTTGAAATATGTGTTGTATACGCGTGGCGCATGAAGTAAAATTTCGAGTTTAGAAAAGCCCAGAAAATTTGTCTCGGGTCGCTGCGCGACCTTCGACAAATTTTCACGGGGCTTTTCTAAACTCGAAATTTTACTTCAAGCTTAGTCTAGGAGTGGAAAACACTCGTTTAAAGCTTTAAATTAAACCTAAAATAAATACGAATGCGTATGTATAGTTAAGAAAAAATTATCTGCAAATCCTTTACTTAACTGTATGTAAAATATTATTACATTATTTTTATTCTTTAAACGAGTGTCTTCCACTCCCAGACTAAGCATGAAGTAAAATTTCCAGTTTAGAAAAGCCTGAAAATTTGGTTTGAACCAAACCAAATTTTCAGGATTTTCTAAGCTTGAAATTTTACTTCATGCTTAACTAGGGATTGGAAACTTGTAAAAAACTTCAAATTAAACACTTAAATAAAAAAATACGAAGCCTAAAGATTGACACCGCACACATCGGGATTTGTATACTTAAACATTAAGTAAGTTATTAAATTAAATTAAATACTATGTAATCAATGACCAAAAAGAAAAAAATCCTGTATAAAAATGAAAACTAACATCGAAGTTCAATTATTTGTGATTTCATTTAAGTTAGATTTGGTTATATTAATGAAACAGCATCGAAGTTTGATTATTTGTGATTTTCTTGAAGTTAGGTTTAGTTAGATTAAAAACTTGGCCTAAGTGGGCGCGGCTATGGCAGCCCTCCCGACAACCAATCCTTAATCCTTAGTTGGATTAATGAACCCACTGAGCAAATCCAATTAAGTAATGTTTTAACAACATTAAAACAACGTTTAATGTGGCTACAATGTTGATATAACGTTATTAGTTCGTTTTTTGCTTAGTGGGAAAATTAGCATCGAAGTTTGATTATTTGTGAATTCCTTAAAGTTAACGAGAATTGAAAATACGGTGTAAACCAGAATTAAATTGCATAATTTTTTTTTGCTCGGTGGGAAACTGAACTTATATATATTTTCTCAAAACTAATCTCCATTCAAAAAAACATATATATGTATATTAAAAGAATGTCCAAAAAAAAAAAAAAAACGCGGCGCAGACCAATAATGTGATACTGATTTTGATACCTAATAAACTATTAATTTAATAAAATCAAAAAAAATAAAGTTAGTATCACTTAAATGTAAATAAAACTTGTACATAATAAAACATGTTTTGTATATAAGATAAACAAAATATTATCATTAGAAGAAGAAGAGGGGTGGTTTTTACAAATAAAACCATGTTTATTTTCATTACCAAATTTAATAAATAACAAAAAAGAGTATATATAACAAAATGAATGTTTTATCAGCATAAATTAGCAAATAAGGAAAACAAAAAACAAACAGATGTATTATGTAATTATTGTAAATGCCAAATAAATAAATGATGTATATGTATAAGAGCTAAACGTGGACGGTCGACTGCTTCAGCAATGTATTTATGTACGTGATTATGTGCCCGTCTGGTGTGCTCAAAAAGTTGGCGTCCCTGAATTCCCATCTGGATAATATTTGCGAGGAAATCCGTTCCAGTGTTAGGCCCATCGGTATGCCGAATATCCCTTGCCAATTCGGCGACCATTCACCAGTCAAGAGCTGCAAATCAAATTTATTTTGTTTCCTCCTTCCGTTTTCGGTTTCAGTTTCGGTTTGTGTGCAGGTATGAGAGATTTGTGTAATGATTTTAATTTGTGTATTAATAAAAAGTCCATGTACCGTCTATTTTTTTATTATTTAAACTCCATATTTTATAAAATCCTGAATTTTTCTTTCAAACTGTTAACTGTGGAGGCCTCTACTTCGTTAAACCATGTGTCCATGTACCGTCTATTTTTTAATTATTTAAACTCCTTATTTTATAAAATCCTGAATTTTTCTTTCAAACTGTTAACTGTGGAGGCCTCTACTTCGTTAAACAGTATCGATAACTTTAACTTGTCATTATCAAACTAGAAGCACTAGAAGCACTTCTAGTTCTGGTCCTGGTTCTTTGGGGAGTGCGTATTTCTGCACTGCACTTAGGCCTCATTAGGCCCATTGTGCTTCCTCCTGTCGATTACCCAGCCTCAGCTCAGCCAGCCTACCTGGTTTAGGTAGTCTAGCAAAGCCGAGGTGGGTAGATCCCTTATGTAGGCCATTGTAGGCCATCTTTCACCCAATGCTCCCTATTGGGTTGACGAAAGTGCCGGGCAATCGTTGAGAATGTGTCCGGCAGTCTTGTCTTCTACAGGGAGGGGCAGAACAAGCTATCCGATTGCAAATCCCTTTTTCTCAGAAGAGGGAACAGGTAGAGTAGTGGGGTAAAAACCGTTAGAAAGCCGGTTTTATGCCATTTGTCATTAGTCAACATGCCTTGGTCTGGTGAACATCGTGCTTTTGTTATTGAGCGGTTTATAGAAAACGGCGGTTCGATAATTGCTACACAACGTGCTTTTCGAATTCACTTCGGACTCGGGCGTTATGATCCTGTTCCACATCACGCTACGATTAAAGTGTGGGTGTCAAATTTTCGACAGACGGGTTCAGCATTGAAAAAGAAGTCGCCTGGACGTCCCAGGACAGCAACAGGACCTGAAAACGTGGCCAATGTGAGAGCCGCAATTGAACGTTCCCCGCGTCGTTCGGCACGAAAACATTCGCTCGCTTTGGCGATTTCCAACCGCAGTATTCGGCGAGTTTTGCACCGGGACCTCAAAATGCATCCCTACAAAATGGTTGTTGCACAGGAATTAATTGAAAGGGATTTTGAAACCCGTATGAACCTGTGTCGCGATCTCCGAGAACTCCCAATAGACGATGTTGTGCTCTTCACGGGCGAAGCCCATTTTCACCTTTGTGGCGCCGTAAACAGGCAGAATTTTCGATATTGGAGTGACGAAAATCCTCGGGAAATCCATCAGAAACCCCTCCATAGCCCAAAAGTGACTGTGTGGTGTGCTCTTTCCCGCCTAGGCGTCTGGGGGCCTACTTTTTTGAAGAAAATGGGCAAACCGTAACGGTAAACAGCGAGCGCTATTGTTTCATGCTGGTAAATTTTCTTCAACCCAAAATTGAAGAAAACGGCGTGGAAAATGTGTGGTTTCAACAGGATGGTGCAACCGCCCACACATCGCGACGATCAATGGACATTTTCAGGGAAATGTTTCCCGGACACCTCATTTCTCTGAGAGGTGATATTGGCTGGCCGCCGCGCTCACCGGATCTCACTCCATGTGACTTCTTCCTTTGGGGTTACCTCAAATCGAAGGTATTCCAGCATCGACCAAGGACCCTTCTTGCTTTACGAAGGGAAATTGCTCGGGAATTGAAGAAATTCCTGTTGAAATGACGGTGAAAGTCATGGAAAGCTACCGCGAGCGCCTAAATCAGTGTATCCGCTCCCAAGGACGACATTTGAGTGATGTAAAATTTGCGATATGTTAATAAACAAAATTTTTTGTCAAGTTGAGTGGTTTTAATTTTATAAAGTTTTGAAATCGGATAGGTTATTCTGCCCCACCCTGTATGTTACACCCTCTGCAGGATGGAGAGTCAACCCATCCGGTACAGGTGTGCGTTTAGCCCGCAGTGACTAGTCAGGCCGGCAGTTATGCGCCTAAGGTTCCCCCTGGTCAGCTGCAGGTACTGTGTTGCTGATTTCTTGTTGGGATACGATAGTATTTCCTTAGAGAGCTTGCAGCCTTCAATATCATCCCAACGCTTCCTGAATTTCTCCAGTGCGTTGGTTTGTACCATATTACACAGGAACAGAGGCGCACTAGCGGCTCCGGTGAGAGAATGTCCATCCCAGCCGCTGCTCTGGCCAGTGCGTCGGCTCTCGTGTTACCTGTGTTCAAGTCATGCCCCTTCTCCCAGAAGACTTCAATGTTGCTATACATTGCTGCTTGCAGTTCTCTGTGGCACTCTAATGTTGTCTCTGAAGTTGTATGTGATTTCTTCAGAGACAGTACCGCTTGCCTGCTGTCCGTTAGGATCAGTACGGCTTCATTTGACACTTTGCGGTTTATGATGTTCTCAGCCGCAAGTGTTACACCCATCATCTCTAATTGTGTGACGGTGGCGTGTTTTCCCATCGGGACCTTTGTTTGGATTTTCAGAGTCCTAGAGAAGACTCCAATCCCTGATCTATCCATCCTTTTGGATCCATCTGTGTAGATCCTTATGGCCGACTCTCTCATATGTTTAGTGGGTTGAATGGTAACCGTGCAGAGTGCATTCCGAATGAGTGTCGGTCTGCAGTAGTCAGTGCCAGCCTCTAAAAGAGGTATGTCTTTGCAGACACTCCTCCAGAGGTGTCCTCTGATTTCCCCACAGCGGTTACTGTTTTAGATCCCACTGCCTTGAAGGCTAAGTATGGTTGCCACGGCCTCCCTTTCCACGAGAATATCAAGTGACGGAAGGCATAGCACGACCTCCATCGTCATTAGTAGAGTAGTGTGCATGGCGCCTATTATGCTTAGATAGACTGCCCGCTGCACTTGCGAGAGTCGCTTCCTTGTGCTTAGCTATTTGGTCCTGGGCCACCAAACTAAAGCGCCGTATGTTAGCATGGGCCTTATGATGGCTGTGTATAACCAAACCAAAATTTTCAGGCTTCTCTAAACTCGAAATTTTACTTCATATTAAACACTAAAAACGATTGTGCGACCTTTCGTCCACACCGTTTCGTCCACTGGCCGCTACGTCCACTAGTTTCTTCGTCCACCGCCCTTTAAATCCACTAGTTCCTTCGTCCACCGCCCTTCAAATCCACTAGTTCTATCATCCATTCCATTTATAAATTTGAATATAATTGACAAAACTTCCTTTATCCGTCTTAACTGATTTCGAAGTCGCTATCATAAATGCAGTAAAAGCAGTAATAGGCAACGAAATTGCTCGAGGCTGCTTCTTCCACCTTCGGCAGAGCATCCATCGCCGGATTCAGTCAGAAGGCATGCAGCAAGCGTACGAAAATCCTGATGACCGTTCCTTGAAGATAGCAGCACAGATGCTTTGTGCCCTGGCGTTCGTTCCGGTGGAACGCGTCGGAGAAACGTTCGACCTCCTTATGGACGACGTTCCGGAAGAATTCCTCCCAATCGCAGAATATTTTGAAGTAATTTACATCTGTTTATAACTATTTACATCTATTTACAACTTTCAGTTTAACTACATTCGCGGTAGACGAGCAGTGGGACAACGGCGTGCCACTACGGCTCAGTTCCTGAATTTTGGAATCAATCAGGTGCGACCCTACAAGACCAAGCAAGAACGAATAACGCGTCAGAAGGTTGGCACAACAGATTCAGTGTTGTTGTTGGACGCAGCCATCCAAGCCTCTACGCGTTTATTCTGGAGCTGAAGGAGCAAGCTGATACGGAGGCCATGATTCGACAACTCGATTTGTGGCAGCGAATAAAGAGACCGCGTTTGAAATCGAAAGTGAAAAGCGAACAACAAATAAAAAATATAGTTAGGGAGTTCGCAACATATGATGAGGAAGACCGGATTTTAGAATATTTACGAATCATCGGCCACAATATTAATCTTTGAATATACACATTTGTAATATTTACACCTTTGTAATAAATGTTTATCAGAAAACTTGTAATTATTTGGAGTGTACTAACAATTGGTTTAGTTTAAGGTAAGTAGAAGAAAAGGCCGGTGGTAGTAATAGTTAGTGGACGAGAAGACCGGTGGACGAAACGTAGTGTACGAAACGGAATGGACGAATCGGAGTGGACGAAGTGACCCCCCCCCCCCCCCCCTAAAACACTGAAACATTGTAAACAAGTGAATTTTACTTGAAAACAGTGGCTTATACGCGTGGCGCATGAAGTAAAATTTCGAGTTTAGAAAAGCCTGAAAATTTGGTTTGGTCGCTCCGCTTCGCTACGCGACCAAACCAAATTTTCAGGCTTTTCTAAACTCGAAATTTTACTTCATGCTTAACCTGGGAGTGGATAACACTCGTTTAAAGCTTCAAATTGAACTCTTTAAAAAAAGACAACGAATATCTAAAAATCTACAGCATATAATTGGAATATGTATACTTAAAATAAAACTCCCTGTATACCGCACAAAGTTAACATGCATACCTGATCGAATGGTTTATCTCCAATATAAAACATCGTATGCAAAAGCGGATCAGAAGTTTTTTTAATCACATTCGGAGACACTTTTTTAGAGCCATCACTCGAACCCGAAATCTGCTGCATCAGCCAATCGTAATTATTTTTTATAAAATGATAGAGCACCTAAAAATCTCTTATCAATCACGGCTCTAACAAAAATAGTCACCATCCACACCTTCAAACTCTTTTTTCCTTCGTCAGCCAAAAGCAGATCGCTGGCCAAAATCTCCAACACCGGCAAACTCCTTTCAGTTCTTTTAACCCCATCATTCCCCACATCGAAATCATCCTTGCAAATTCTAGCCCTCTCCAACAGCTCCTCGATCTCCTCAGTGTGCTTATTATCCTCATCAATGCTGCACAAAGTTTCAGCTATCGCCAAAGCAACAGCTTCATCACTACTCTTAGTCCCATCAAAAACTGTATCCAGTTGCGCAGAAGTATGTCCAACAATCGAAACACTGGTCGATGAGCCCTTCTCCAATAATTCTGTGTAAATAGCGCTGATTAGGATTTGGAGTAAAGGGGATTTTCCTAAAGGGATGATTGTTGTGGGGAGGAGTTCTTGGATTTGATTGGTGATTGTGAGTAAAGAGCTGTTCATGCATTCCCAAAGTTGGAGGAACGAGGCGAGGATTATCGAGCAGGCTTGATACATGCTGGCTCCAGTTTTGACGGCGTTTATAACAGTTTCCATGATTGGTGGGAGAAAGGGTTTGGTTAGGTCTTGGATTGCGTGATACCAGCCTGGTTTCTTTTGATTCCATACCTTCAATATAATTACAATTATATATAAAATTACGTAATTTTACATATTATGCTTAAAGTGTGCAAACTATAAGAAGCGTAAGCTTATTTTCTCGAATTCAAATAGTTTTGAATTTGAATTTATCTTAATTACAATTATACAAAAATGTAAAGAAACATTTTTTTATCATAATTGAACTATCCAGGTGCAAAACCAGCCATATATGTTTTGACAGGTTTGTGGTACAATGATAAAAACTGATTTTGCAGTGTCTTTTAAGTGAATTGAACACTTTCAATGAGCGTTGTATCAAATGGTGACAAGACAAATTATGTAATACTGAGTAAAAAGTTGTCGTGGGGTGCAACCACTAGAACCTAATCTAAGTAAAAAGTTAACCGTGGCATCAGAATGGCCCCTATGTGGGCTTAAGTGTGCACTTCCTCTTGGGGTTATGCGGTTGAGTGCTGCTGCCTCTTTCAGCGTTTCAACGAATTTATGTATAAGTTCAGACAAAAGGACACAGCAACAGCTAGGGCAACAGCAAAGCAGATGAACTAGCATGTAAAGCACATATGGGCAACACCCGGCCCACGGGCCGGATCCGGCCCGCTGTAAGATATGATCCGGCCCGCGAGACATTTTGAAAAAACCCAATTAAAAAAATATTACATTAGGTACTTATACTCACGGGAGTGACAGTGAGGCGGCAAACATCAAATTCTTTAATGTTTGCCGCCTCACTCTTTGATAATCGCCGCCACTCAACTTGCTCGATCAAATTCTTTGAGGTTTGCCGCTTCACGGGCGACACATCAAAAGATTTATTGCTGCTCAATTATTCTAAACTAGTTTATTCCAGATTATTCGTTCATTTTGCCTATATAAGCGGGTGGATGGCCCGAACGTTAGTTCAGTTCTATTTGAGCTACCGAGGTGATAACTTGGACAAGCGATATCCTAGCGAACTGCTCGAGTCGTAAACTTGTTTTGTGACTTTGTGCGTATGAAAATATTGCTTATGCTCAATATGCTGAAGAACTCAAGTTACTGTCGGAACAATTTTCGAACAGATTTTGCGACTTCAAAAACATGGAAGACTGTTTAAGTTTATTTGCTACTCCTACAACATATATTGTACAAAATGCTCCAATACACTTACAAATGGAGTTGATCGAGATTCAAGAAAACTCACTCCTAAAATCCAAATTTGAAGACGTAGAGTTGTGCGATTTCTACAAAAAAATACCTAGAAGAAGACAATTTTCCGCAGCTTAGAAAATTCGCAAGAAGATTGATGTGTGCGTTTGGCAGTACTTATAAACGCGAACAGTTCTTTTCATTGGTGAAAGTTAATAAATCAACACATCGTACAAGACTGACTGACGATAATTTGGAAAATTCTTTACGTCTTTGTGTCAGTGGAATTGATCCAAATATCGATGGATTACTTTCCCAAATTCAAGCTCAAGTGTCTCATTGATTTCGGTGTATTTAACTTTCGTAGTTTGTAACAATTGCAAATTCAACGATTTAATTATAATGTACCATTTTTTTAAATTTCATTTTGTTATTTTAATAAATTGTACTATAATAACATTGTCGTATTATTTCATGTCTAATATCTATCGCAAAAAATATTATCACTACTTTAAAATGAACTAAGTACTTTTAAACGCGGCCCGCGAACGTATTTGCACGTTAAAGTTTGGCCCTCAATATGTCAAAGGTTGCCCATACCTGATGTAAAGCATCCAAAATTACTACAAATCACGCGAAGATAGGGCTATCCCCTCTGTCCTTAGCCAATCACATGCTAGAGTTTACCACTGCAAAACACAGGGAAAGGTGGAAGAACCTCACAACATGCAGTCAAACGAAGACATACTTGTCGGCACCTGACTGTCAAAAAACAAAGAAGTTTCTAAAAGTCACAAAACAGAAACTTCGTACTCTAACCGGCTACATTACTGGACACTACAGCTTCAGCATTATCTCGCTAAAATGGGAATCGCCACCGATGACCTTCGTCGAGGATGCAATAAAGAAGAAACAGCAAGACACATACTCCACGAGTGTCCAGCACTGTCAAAGATAAGGAAGGTACTAAGGAAAGAAACTCCAAATCGTGAAGGACCCGGATGGCAATGGTCACCCGCACAAATTCTAACAATTGCCGACAGTGCGGTGTGGGTCTAACTATCAGGGGGGAGGAACTACAATGGGCCCGACTGTGGCCTAAGTGCGGCCCTCCCGCCAAACAATCTTTAATCCTCTTGGGGTGCAACCACTAGAACCTAACCAAACCTAAGTAAAAAGTTGGCAGATTTGGAACTGAAAAATATGTCGGCTTTTAAAACCTTTTGCATTCAACCGGATTATAAAAACTCTATTTTGAAGGGTATAGAATGGGTTTTGAAGTTTAATTTAAAATTGTAGTCTGAGACGAGTAGAATCCAGGGATACCAAAACCTCAAAATCAAATGAAAGGTGTATGGGTGGTTTTGCATCTGGGTGACTCAATTGAAGCCAACATTATTTCTTACCTGTCTTCTATCAAAACATTCAAACCAATCTGAATCCTTTACCACATTCTTCAACAAAATCTTCTGAAAATCCCTCTCATTCCCAATAATCAAAACCACATAAGTAACAGCGTAAACCAAATCGTGATAATGCCTCGCCGTCAAAAACTTTCCGCTCATGTCCACACCCTTACAAGTCCCATCCCCGGAACACAAAAACCCTCCACACTTCGCCTTTTGCGACATGCTCGAGCGATGGCTGTCGAACTGCTTTTTGAACTCGGTCCGGGCCATGTTGAGGATCATCACGAGGATTTTGCAGTTTTCCATGCAAAGAACTTTTAGTAGTAAAGACCAGTTTGCTTGCGGTTGCGGGAGTAAGACCATTAATTCGAGTGTGATTAAGGTGTCGGGTGTAAGCTGGTTGTTATGGTTGCTGGGCGTGTGGTATTCCATGAAGAGGTGTGGCATCGTGAAGATCACCCAGGGGACCGGGCTGTTGGTTTTTGGTTTGAATATTTCCATTTTTTCTATACCTTTACGAAATACCTGAATATAACAAAATGATAATTCTTAAAAAGTTATTATAAAACTTCTTCGAAAACCATAAATATTTTAATGAAATTTTGAAAAGTCTTAATGGGACAAAACAAATTGCAGAAAGACAATAAATTCGCTTTAACATTTTTTAAATATTCTGAAAATAATTGGCCAATTCAATTTTGTTTTATATTTAAGAAAAATGATATTGAATTTAAGGGGGGAAACTCATTTAGAAAAAATTTTTTTTAGCAAAACATTTTTATTGCTTTAAACTACTTCTTATATATTTAAGAATGCACCCTTAAAAGCGTATGGCCCTCCGGAACTTTTTTGCAAATATATATCCATTTTAGTGAGTCCATGTCAGACGGCTGAAATACTTCAGTGGCGCGCTGACCGAAATTCACCTTTTTTCAAATGCTTCTCCTGAAAAGTTGTGTTTTGGAAATCGCCGGAACATTTGGAGACCAGAGATTTGGTCGGAATTCATTGCGATTTCGTGGGCTGAATAGAGAATTCAATTCTCTACTTCGATAACCTAATTATTTTCGTTTAATGTAACCAGAAGTAGTATTTTTTTTTTAAATAAGTTGAAAAAAAAAACGCAAAAAAAGTGATTTTTGTTTCAACTCGAAAATTTTTTCCGAAAAAAATTTTTTTTCAACATACAATGAGGTCTCTGAAATGCGCTGTCATGTCAACTGTAAGGCCCTATTCTTTTTTTCTGTTTTAGTCACGATCCTGAATCTCCACAGAGGCCGGCGCAAACCGCTACACACGAAACTCGAAATTTGCGCATGTAAATAAAACATGTAAAATAAAACATTTTCCAAAAAATTTCTACACGGTTTTACACTTAAATACATGCCCAATAAGCTGCAAAAACAATGATATAGTTTCATTCATTTTCCTAGCCGCAATCCACTCCCAAAGTTACTCGAATTTTTCGACTTCTAAATGAGTTTCCCCCCTTAATGAAATTCACTGTTTTTATAAAAGAGTTTAATTTAAAATATCTGTCAAAGTGTTTCCACGCCTTAGTTAATCATAAAATAAAACTCGATATTTTATTCCCATGCCATATTTTCAACTTCTTTAACCCATTAACGGCCAAACAATTATAGAGTTAAGTTTAAAAGTTGATTTTTGGTAAAATTTTGCACTTCTCTTTATGATTTCTATGAATGACTTATTATTAATTTTTTCGATTATTACTCATGAAAAAAAATACATCAGTGTGTTTCTAACTTCACAATATTTCAGTGTTTTATACGCGTGGCGCATGAAGTAAAATTTCGAGTTTAGAAAAGCCCCGTGAAAATTTGTCTCGGGTCGCTGCGCGACCCTCGACAAATTTTCTACGCGGGGCTTTTCTAAACTCGAAATTTTACTTCATGCTTAGTCAGGGAGTGGAAACACTCGTTTTAAATTTCATTTTGCACGTTTTTATAAAAAATCGATTATTGGCTGAAAATTTTACGATTTATCGATTAATGCCTGAAAATGTACAGTGTATACATTTTGCATATTTAAAAGAAAAATTGTACATACTGTGAATTTTTCTTTTAAATATGCAAAATGTATACACTGCACATTTTCAGGCATTAATCGATATTTTATAAAAACGTGCGATATAAAGTTTGGAACGAGTGTTTCCACTCCCAGACTAAGCATGAAGTAAAATTTCGAGTTTAGAAAAGCCCCGCGTAGAAAATTTGTCTCGGGTCGCGCAGCGACCCGAGACAAATTTTCACGGGGCTTTTCTAAACTCGAAATTTTACTTCATGCGCCACGCGTATAGAAAAAACTGAAATATTGTGAAGTTAGAAATACACTAATGTATTTTCTTTAATGAGTAATAATCGTAAAAATTAAATAACAAAATATTAACATTTCTCTTCATACATTTTCAAGTCAGGTCAAATAATATAATATACAAAATTAACTCATTTAGTAATTTGGTTAACAAAAAATTTATAATGTTGCGTGTATGCACGTGCATACACGCAACATTATAAATTTTTTAATGGGTTAAAACACTGATTTAAAGAAATTAAAAATATGCAACTTGGCTCAATTTTATGTTTGATCTTATATTTTAAATATTACACGTTATGTTAGTTTTCACCACATTGGCTGCCGGGTAATTCAAATACGATTCATGTTAAATGGAAATCTCCATGTGTAAATACATTGCGACAGTCAGCGTGTTATAACTATATACAGTAGTGGAAAAAAGTACAGCAACTTTTGAAAATCGTTTATTTCTTTAATCAGTAATGTATGAAATAGCCATATTTTTTTTATAATAATCCACAACTACAAAAGCAATTTATTTTGGGGGTAAAAATAAATATTTTTTGTATGAAGTATTTTTATATTTAAAGATAATTTTTGGGTGAAAAAAAATAGAGCAACTTTGCTTCAAAATTGCTTTTTTTAAATACAAATAGTTAAAAAAATATATTAATTAATATTTTGTAAAGAACCCGTTATTCTTAATAACATGTTGACAACGTTTTGGCATCGATTTTATCAGTTTAGAAATAATCGCAGTATCCATATTGACCCATGCTTCGTTCAAGGCTTCAAACAATTCTTGGTGATTGCGATAGAATTTTCCTCTGATTTTGGAATCCCACAGATTCTCAATTGGATTGAGATCTGGGGACTGTGAAGGCCATTCCATAACAGTGATGTTTTCCTTTCTGAACCATTCTTTTACGAACCGAGAAGTATGCTTAGGATCATTGTCCTGTTGAAATAAATGTCTTAAAGGCATAATCTCATCGGCGTATGGGACCATTTGGTTCTCTAATATGTCCTTATATTTAAATCGGTGCATAATACCTTCTATTTTATAAAGGGGCCCCATACCATATCCCGAAAAACAGCCCCAAACCATTACCGATCCACCACCATGTTTTAAAGTTGGACACGTATACTTAGGGTTGAGTCGTTCATTGGCAGGACGTCTTACATACACAATACCATCACTTTTAAATAAAGAAAACTTAGATTCATCGCTCCAGATAACCTTTTTCCAGTCATTCTCAGTCCAGTGTTGATGCGTTTTGGCAAAACTTAAACGGGATCGTCTGTTTTTCTTAGACAACATGGGTTTTTTTGCTGGTCTTCTAGAAAAAAATTTAGCTTCTAGTAGTCTGTTGCTCACTGTCCTAGAGGTCACATTTACTCCAAGTTCTTCAAATATACGGTGCTTTATCATGTTAGATCCGAGAAAAGGCTCGGTTTTGGCAATTTTTATAATTTGTTTATCCGTAAAGTGAGTGGTTTTTCTAGGTCTCCCTGATTTTATTTTGACGGATGTATCTCCCTTTACACGATATTGCTTAATTATTCGCGACACAATAGATTTATTTAACATAAACATGTTTGCAATGGTAATCTGTTTTTGACCACTATTGTATAAATCAACAATCCGATTTTTAATATCAGCGGATAAATGTTTGCCTCTGGGCATGTTGACAAGTGAAATACGTTAAACTGATGAATTTAAACTTATACTAAACTAAATACATTGCAAATTTATCAGGTTATTGAAAAAGTTGCTTTATTTATTTCCATTCTAAAATATTCTTTTTTATATCCAATGGAACAACGAAAGAAGAATGGGGATTTTTTATCAGCAAACTATTTATAAATATCGTATGTTTTTATCTACAGACAAATTATGGCCAAAGGTAACATCAGAAATTTTATTTTAGCAATATATTAAAGTTGCTCTATATTTTTCCACTACTGTATATGGCCCACAAAGAAAAGTTTAAAGATCTATGGTTTAGTAGTTTACACAAACCTTGTGTAAAATATCTAACGGAGAACTTCTCAACAATAAGCAAGTTAAAAGTTCTTGACATTTTGAATGCACGTCTCGGATTATTTTACTCTGAGAATTCAAGTTGATGCCGACGAATTCTTCAGCACTGTTACAAATCGCCGGTAAAAGTTGGCTTATGCATAACAAGAGATTGGAGATGTCGACTGAGTAGAGAAGGCTTCTGTTTTGCGAGGGTAAGGCTTGAGAATACCGGACCGTTAGAATCGTTAGAGATTCGTTTAGCATGCCGGAGAAAACTCGTTGCGCCATCATCGGTGGAACCGTGTTCCATAAATCTTCTTTCGTACCTAAAAAAAAAAAATAGATGAAAAATGTTCAGAAATCGAAATTTTACTTCATGCTTAATCTGTGGTGGAAACACTCGTTAGAAACTTTAAACTGAACTTTTTTAAAAACGAGTGTCTGAAATTAACTTAAAAGAAAAATTCCCTGCATGTAGCTGTTATTCTTACTAAGTGATTGACACCTAACTTAAGTACTTGGCATCTAATCTAACCTAAATATTTGGTATGTAACGTAACCTAAGTAAAAAAAAAAAAATGACCTTTATTGGCATATCTTACAAACTATTTATAATTTATTCGTTATTACTCCATTCCCGTATCCCTCTTACCCTCCCTTCTCTTTTCCCTCTCCCTCCCCAGCTTTTCCAACGTCCTTACCCCGATCCCATCCTCTCTCATCCACTCCACTACCCTTCTATTCCCTTTTGCTCCCAGCCACTCCTCTTTCACCCCCTCACATTCCTCCGCCCACACAATACACACCTTCCCCCATCCATACTTTCCTTCCTCTCTCCTCCGATCCACACCTCGCCCTTGCCACAATCACCCTATCCTCTCTACCCCATCCCTTCTCTAACAAATACTTCGGCACTCTTCCATAAACCTGCCACCTCCCATACATATCATTATACTCACTTCTCTCAATACGCCCTTGCCTTTCTTGCCCTTCCACCTCCTTCCCTGTCCCCCTCACCCACTCATCCACCTTCACCCCATTTCCTAGCCATTCCATTACGACAGCCCTACCCTCTCATACATTTTCCTCCTCTCCCCCCTCCATCTACCCTCACCCCCACACACACTCGTCACCCATACATCCTTCACCAATCTCTCTTCCTCCATTTCCCACAATCTCATCTCGTACCTCACCACCCTCACCATTGCCTCCCACTCTAGCCTCTCTCTGTTCGTCTCCTGAAGCACTATGTAGCTGGGCGTGGACCTCTCCACCCCCAACATGCGCTTCAGGAACCACATCTGCTCCCTCTCTATCAGCTCGTACCCTCTCGTCCCCCACACTTCCACTCCATACATTAGCACCGATCTCACTCGTTACAAAAGATCTTTTAGGTCGAGGTAACTTCGAAAGGCCCAGAGGCCACACGACCCACCGACCGATCTCACACACGCATCCCATATTTTACACGCAACCGTCATATTGTTCCCCATCCACTTCCCCCACTTGCCCCACGTAACCTAAGTAATTAGCATCTAAGTAAACCTATGTAGCTCTAGCTAAAATGTCAAATCATAAAAAGCTGAAATTGTTACGTTTTTTTTTTTTTTAGATTACCTTGCATATACAACCACCACATTTGTATAACATAAGATCCCCTTTCCGACTCACAAAAAGGTTTGCCGTTTTCCCAATCCAACGACTCGGCATCTTGCAAAATGTACAAAGACAAGAGCCGACAGTGCAAATCCAGCAATCTTTCAGCCAAAGCTTCGCCCATTTCCTGGTACCTTTTTTGACTCTTGTGTAATTCGTCGACTTCCTCAGTTTTAGAGCTATTCGCAGTTTGAATATAACACCACAAACAATTTTTCAACAAAGCTGCAGCACCGATCGTTCCAGTTAATACGGTTAAATCGGCATGATCCAAAGCTTCTTGAGTCAAAACATGAAGATGTTCTGTAAAAATTGTATAAGAACTTCAAATATTGCTTTGTTTAGTTGCAAAGGACATTAAACAAGAAGACATTTTTAAATTTTTTTATGTTAAAACAATTATTTTTAGCACTTCTTTTGTACGGTCTAGGATGTTTTATCGCCACCGATTCATCGCCACCGATTCATCGCCGCCGTCCCATCGCCAGGCCAGTTCATTGCCGGCCGTTTCATCACCAGGCCTGTTCATCGCCAATATTTTTATAAAATAAATTTTGAAAGAAAGATTATATCTAATAATAAAATTTCAAATATTACCCAATTCTAGAAATTGTCCACTAATTTAATATTAGGTTTTATAACCAAGTAATTATTACTCAAACTTAATAAAAATCGAATGAGAATGCTGTCATTTTTTGATATATGTCATTGAGTGCTAACCTATCCTAACCTATCCTGACATATCCTATCGCAATTGGCCTGGCGATGAACTGGCCTGGCGATAAACTGGCTTGGCAATGAAACAGCCGGCGATGAACTGGCCCGGCGATGAACTGGCCAGGCGATGAACTGACCCGGCGATGAAACGTCCCATTCCCACTTTTGTATGCTTTAGAACCAAATCTACCGCAGAAGTATATATAACTAGTGAGGCGCTGTAACCTAGAGTACATGCGAGTTGTATTTAACCCGCACAGCAGTCAACGTGTTAATTTTAATTTATAAAAATGGTGATGTGTCCATCATAGTACTTTCCCCCGTAAATTGCGTATTAAATCACTTTTAAAATATTTGTAGCATTATTATTTTCAAAATGTCTTCAACTTTTGATAACTACAACTTTTATTTGAAAAAACACTATTTATTGATAAATCTCAAAAACTAAGAGTGCTATGACAAAAAGTGAAGATACAAAAAATCTTTAATATTTTATTACCTACAACTTTTATTTGAAACATTTTCCAATTGTATCAACACACACACTGCCACAAATCAATGACTAGATAAAACACACTATTTATTAAATATCTGAAAAACTAAGAGTGCTATGACAAAAAGTAAGTGAACAATACATCTTCATTTTGTTATTATCTACAACTTTTATTTGAAAGAATTTTTTGTTTGATGAACATTTATTGAAAAAATCTGAAAAAACTGAAAAACGCTAGGAGTAAAGTACCACTTCCGGTTTTCCGATTTTCACCAAAAGCTTTTCAGTTCTTCCGATTGTAACAAAAAGCTTAAGTTTCAAGTTTCATCTCGATATCTTTAGCGGTTTTTGCGGTACAGCGCACACAGACAGACAGACAGACAGACATTTTTCAAAAATGGTCTTATTCGACTCAGGGGACCTCAAAATGGATATTTCCGCTAAAATTTTTGATTCGAAAATTTTCACGAAAACAATACTTTCCCTTTGTATTACATACGGGGGAAAGTAAAAATCAACTATTATGATCAAATATACGTTGATTTATAATGTTAAAAAAATTGTAATATATTTTTACATATCTATGATTAAGGTTTGTATCGTGTAATTAAGGCTTTATTGACAAGCAACATGGCCATTAAACAACAACAAGCGACTTTTGTTACTTTTGTTTTATATTACCTAAAAGTTGATCAGATGATTTTGTAATCAAATTAATAAACTTCCCCGGATCAGAGGCTTTAACAATTCCTCCGCAACCTCCGGAAGTATCCAAATTTTTTTCAGACTCCGCCAATTGTTCTTGCAAAAAACCCGAACCTTTACGGTAAGCCGCAACAAATTCCTCCTCCCACCAAAGCACAAGCTTTACAGCAGCAAAAGAAGCGGATCTCGGAAAGTCCAGTCGACCTCCAACTATTCCAGGACAAATTGTTTCTTGTAAAACAGTTTGTTTACTCTAAAGAAATTAAAGATTACTTTCAGTAATGAAAAGATATAAACAATTAATGTAATGTAAAGATATTAAACAATGTACTTACAGTGTAGTATTCCATATCTCTTTGGATTAAAATGAGGACTTTGTCCATTAAATTCCCATCTTCCATTACCTCCATTTTGGTTAAAATTTATTTAAAACGTTTAAAATTAAGGTATAGAAATAAATAAACAAAAGAACTAAATAAATAAAATGTAATTAATAAAAAAATCCAACAAAATAATTTTAAATAAAACAACAAAAACAGAGAGATTGAAAATTACTGGTACTATTCAATAAACTATATTAATTAATATCGGCTGTGTGAACAAAGAGCGAAATCAGTCTTATTCTGGACTATCCTAGGAATCTCATCTTGAAGCAATTTATGTAAAGTCTCCCCAGTATGTTTGTACACCCAGTATTCTCCGGCAGGGATAAAATCGTATCGTTTCGGCCCAGAAGTCGGTGAACTCAACCAGATTTGTCGATTCGGTGTTTGTTTGTTAATTACATAAGTTCCGTGCGGGGGACCGAAAGCTATAGTTAAAACCCCACTCTGTAAATTTAACGAAGATTGATAAGTGTGTAGAAAAAAATGCACAAAGATGAAGTTGATGAAATTCAAGGAAATTGTTTTCACAAGGAATGAGAATACGAGAGAATAGTAATTTGATTGAACATAGTGTGGGATTAAATTAAAAAATAATTCATTTGTAATTTTTTGTTTGTTTATATTCTTCAGGAACTTGTTTTGCAGAAGATTCTTGATTTTATTCGATATTTCATAAAAGAATATTTTTAAAAAGCAATTCCTCAACAAGTGAATTTGTTGGAAAAAAAAAGATTAGATTACAGTTTATTTGATTGATGCTGCATTCAAATTATGATAAAGAAATAATATTTCAGAAAGTTCGCTACCAACACATATTTTTGTATACTGAATTAGCTTCTATAAGTCGGCAAACATATTTTGCCGTTGCATAGTGGCAAAATTGTGGGGAGTACAAAGGATAGGCGTTCTCGATAGGCTCCGTTAAGAGTTAGGAAACAAAATGTTGGGACACGTAAAATGCTTTTAGTATGTGTCAAACTTGGACCTTTCTTTTCCTCTCTTCTTCTGCGTAATTTATTGCCTCGGCTACTAGACCCTGTTGACCAGTCACAGTAATTTTGTATAATTTAATAAATAGTTTAATAAATAGAGCTTCACTATCCCCGAGGAAAGGAAAGGGATTTACGGAAAATACACACGTAGTTGCAAGGCTGGGTAATAAATGAAAGGATTGTCAGAATATAGGTGATTGTAAGGGATGAAATAGATAGGATGAAAAAGGATTTGTGAAACAACCACGTGTGGATCAAACGCGAGCAGGGATGGAACGCACAACTCACACTCGACATCCGCTCTGTTCGGGGTCCAGAACGGAACCCCTTGTTTTCCTCTCATTTAAATATTTTAATTGTCACTCCATATTATAACCTTTCTTTAAAAAACCTGACTTAACTGGCATAAATTTGGTTATATTTCACATTACCCAATTATAAATTTGTCCCAACATTTTATGTCCACCGATGGTACATTAAGTTTTAAAAGTAGAGTCTACGCTGTTGTTAACTACAGAGACTGTTCTCAGCCCGCAGTACGCCTTTCTCTCTTGTTTGCTTTTCGCTTTTTTTCTGCGCATCTGTTCAACTTATGTTTGCCAACCCGTACCAGCGTCCTTCATAGAAGACTTTGAAGAAACTTTGTGGCTCAAATACAAGCCGATTAGTAACGAACGTGTTAATTATTCTTTTGTAAAAATGACTTACACTGTAAGAAACATCTGCGTCCTTCAACTTCGAATCACTCTCAATCAACTGCTCGAAATAATCCGTTAGCGACTCGAGCGTTTCCTCGCAGACCCTCTCAAATAAATTCAAATCCAGTAAATCCTCTTCGACTGATGTTGAGAAATTCTTGCATTCTATCAGAGAAACCTCCGAATAATGATTTTTATGCCGATCAACAAAGAACTCTGTTGCTAACGGTAACACTCTCTTCTTCGATTGCACTGTATTGATTTTAGCATTGATATTGCAAAAAGTACCTACACATCTGCTGCGTGTTAAATAATTCGTGAAAACTTGGTGTTTTCTAAAGCACTGCATTTTAGAGTAATGTAAATATTTACAGGTTATATTTATAAATTTGATTTTTCAATACAGGTTATTTGTACTCGGGTGAGCTGGTTAAGTTGCCTATGTAAAAAGGTTGATTTTGATTTTAATTCTTAAAAAAGCAATTAGTTAAAATTATAAAAAATTGATTTCTAATGAAAAGTTCTAAAAATGCGTTCTTTTATATTAAAAAATTATTAAATTTTAAGCAATATACATTACTAGTTAAAAAATTGTGAAATTATTTATTATATTTTATTGGGTGTGCTGTTTAAGTTGCCTATGTTAAAACATTGATTTTGATTTTAATTCGTAAAAAAGCAATTAGATAAAATTAAAAAAACGATTTCTAAAAAAAAATGCTGTTTTATAATAAAAATTATTAAATTTTAGGCAATATACATTACTGGTTAGAAAATTGTAAAATTAGTTATTATATTTTATTGGATGTGCTGCTTAAGTTGCCTATGTTAAAACATTAATTTTGATTTTAGTTCGTAAAAAAGCAATTATTTAAAATTAAAATAAATTGATTTATAATAGAAAAAATAGTATCAATTAGTTGTTTTAAAATAAAAATTATTGAATTTTGGGCAATATACATTACTGGTTACAAAATTGTAAAATTAGTTATTATATTTTATTGGGTGTGCTGCTTAAGTTGCCTATGTTAAAACATTGATTTTGATTTTAATTCGCAAAAAAGAAATCATCATAAAATTAAAATATATTGATTTATAATAAAAAAATTGTATCAATAAGTTGTTTTATAATAAAAATTTTAAAATTTTAGGCAATATAAATTACTGGTTAGAAAATTAAAAAACTAGTTATTCTATTTTATTAGGTGTGTTGTTTAAGTTGCCTGTGTTAAAACATTGATCTTGATTTTAATTAATAAAAAACCATTATTTAAAGAAAATATAAGTTAATTATTAAGGTTAATTAAATACATTTTAAGTAGTAAACATTGCGAATTGAAATATTTTAAAATTGGTTACTATATTTTCGAGCCTACAAATAAAATTTGTATCGCTTAAAAAAAGCTTTATTCACAAGCATAAGTTAAGTTGCCTATGCTAAAACATGAAATTTAAATTTAAATTACAATAATTGATATTTTTAAATTACTATTATCAATTATTTCCTATATTTTAGAAATATTGATTTATAATACATATGAATTAGATATTTTTTTAAATAAAATGTTGCTATAAGACGATTTTTGTCTATGGTAACATAATGTTAAATATGATGCGGCGGATACATGATAACGGTTTCACTTTATTAAATGTAGTTAAGAATATACTGATTTAGCATTCTGCTTTAGCTGTATATTTTAAACTTGGCAATATTTTAGTGTTTAATACGCGTGGCGCATGAAGTAAAATTTCGAGTTTAGAAAAGCCCCGTGAAAATTTGTCTCGGGTCGCTGCGCGACCCGAGACAAATTTTCTACGCGGGGCTTTTCTAAACTCGAAATTTTACTTCATGCTTAGTCTGGGAGCGGAAACACTCGTTGGTAGCCTCAAATTAAACTACACGAAAAAACACAAAAGCCTTAAAATTATTAGCTTATACATTGGAGTATGTTAATTAGTACATACAAGCTTTATTAAACGAGGAATGTTATAAACTTGTATTAATGATACATTTTAAATATTTAATATATGCTGACAAAATCAAATAATCAATTTAACACAATTATTATGTTATAAGCATGAAAAATATAAATATAATGGCCCCGTTCAACAAAGACAATAGTTGGGAGTTTACTGACAACTGTTGGGGAATTCTCTGATGGCCGGATTGTTAATCGTGAACGTGTTTGGGATGTTTGCAATCATACGGAATAGACCGACCGAAGTACCGGTTATTAGATACCAATATACATCACAAACAAATCCAAATATGTTGAATGTTGAACATTTTAATGAACGGGCCCATTGGGCCCGTTCATCAAAATGATCAACATTCATCAGGTTTGGATTTGTTTGTGATGTAAGTTGGTATCTAAAAAGCAGGACTTCGGTCGGTCTATTTTGCAAGATTGCAAAAATCGCAAACACGTTCACGATTAACATTTCGGTCATCAGAGATTTCCCCAATTGTTGGCAGTAAACTCTTTACTGTTGTCTCTGATGAACGGGCCCGATGTTTGTTGTGTATATATGGTTGCCTGTATTACAATGCTATGGTGAATACAAATTTAAAAGCTCCTTGTTGAAATACAAATAAATGAATTAATTCAAGTAATCATTATAATAATAGGAAACAATATATTGTGTTTCTGTTAAATCAGCGGGTTTTGACATTTATTTTCTTAATTTCTTAAAAGAAATAAAACAATTCCAATTATAATATTAGTTAGCTGATGTGTATATATAGTTGCCTATATTATAATGTTGTAGTAAATGCAAATTTGAAATCTTTGTTTGAATACATTTAATTTGATTATTTGAAGTAATCATCATATTCTTAACAACAAAAAAAAAACCTATTGTCTTTATTTCAAGTACGCAGTATTTTTAATTAATTCACTCGATTTAAAAAACAATCCAAATCCAATCTAGTTGTTTCATTGTAGACCATAACTGCTTTATTCGTAACTACAGTTAGTAGAGACATTTGCGACCAGTTTAAGGATTTAATAACAGGCTACTAAGTGTCTTAATACGGTTTACTAACTTAAAATGGTTTACTATTTTCTGTTAATAAGGCATGTAATTAAATCAAAAATTTTCTCCTTGGAAATAGAATTGAGTTAGTTTTATTAATATATTGTTATTAAAATAGAATTATTATTTTGTTTATCGAAATAGTTTAGCATAATACTTACAATATTTTACTAAGTGCTTTAACTTGATTCCATTTATTTAGTTGAGAGCAAGAATTTTAGAAATAAAAATGAAATTAGTTGTATCGTGTAAACCGGACGTTCGTCATTAAGAAATGAAGATTGACAGAAGTAAGCGGCCATTTAAGAATTCGCGTTGATTTTGTTTAAATTTTAGTGCATATTTTGTTGGAATTCATCATAAACGTTCCTCAAAACGGTAAATATATTCGTTTGGGTTTGTGTTAATTGAAAAATTTAATTGGATATCAAAAGGCGACCGATGAAAATCAGGATAGGAAAACGAACTAACATTTCAAGGATTTGATAAAGGTATTTATAAATACATTTCATGAAATAATGAATCATTTCAATGGAATAGTATGCACATGTTAGTATTCTGTTCAATTTTATCTATAACATTAAGCTGTTGATAATTTTATATAATACACGCCTTTACCCCCATTGAGCAAATCCATTTAAGTAATGTTTTATCAACATTAAAGCAACGTTTAATGTTGCTACAATGTTGATATAACAATATTTGTCTGTTTTTTGCTCAGTGGGCCAATAATTATTCAGAGCCAATTTAATTTCTTTTTGGAAATACCATTGAGTTAGTTTATATATATATATATATATAAATATATATATATATATATATATATATATATATATATATATATATATATATATATATTGTTTTCTAAATAGAATTAATAATTTTGTTAATCGAAATGGGTTACAATAATACTTACATCATTTATTTAGTGCATTAACTTGATTCCATTTATTTAGTTAAGAGAAAAAATTGTATAGATAAAAATTAAATTAGTTGTATCGTGTAAACCAGACGTTTGTTATTAAGAAATGAAGATTGACAGTAGTAAGCGGCCATTTAAAGATTCGCGTTGATTTTCTTAAATTTTAGTGCATATTTTGTTGGAATGCATCATAAACGTTCGTCAAAACGGTAAATATATTCGTTCGGGTTTGTGTTAATCGAAAAATTTAATTGGAATTTAAAAGGCGATCGATGAAAATCAGGATCGGAAAACGGACTGAAATTCCTGGAATTTGATAAAGGTATTTATAAATACATTTCATGAAATAATGAATCATTTAAATGAAATAGTATGCATATTCTAGTATTCTATTCAATATTATTTATAAGATTAATATGTTGATAATTTTATATAATATACGCGTTCAGCAATAATTAATCATAGCTAATTCAATTTACTGAAATGTACATAAAATGGCGGATTAATTTTTTCAACAAGTTTTGCAAGAATAATGTTTTTTTTTAAACTCGAAATTTTACTTCATGCATACCTGGAGACCCTCATTTAAAACAGAAAAAATTATAGGTATGACTTTTACTTCGAATGATTTCAAATAAGACTTGATTGTTCGATATTCAATCACTTCTAATTATAAAACGTTGATTTCTTTACCGATGTTAAGATAGCCATAGATTTTCCAGCCACGGATTTGCCCGGCGCATCCACCATCGATCGTAAATTAAAATAAATGTTTTTCTTAATTTGAGGCATATTATTAATGAAACAAAGAAAACTAAACTAATTCCAGCCCTAAAAATAAAGCTCATCCAAACTTATATTTATTTTCGTATATAGGCTTTATCAAACACAAATAGATAGTCCTCCCAAAAGCATGTAATAAAATGACCAGATTTCAAACTTAAATTAAAAGTATGTAGTTGTGATTAAAATTATTTCTAGCTATAAAATTTTGGCAAAAATGTTAAATGAATTTTTTATAAATTTTTTCCATCCGAACGACTCGAATAAAATGACCAGATTTCAAACCTAAATTAAAAATATGTAGTTGTGATTAAAATTATTTCTTTTAACTCTGACGTGTAGCTTAGAGCCTAACTAAGCCATTTAAGCTATTAAATTTTGGCAAAAATGTTAAATGAATTTTTTATAAATTTTTTCCATCCGAACGACTCGAATAAAATGAGCAGATTTCAAACTTAAATTAAAAATATGTGGATGTAATTAAAATTATTTCTTTTAACTCTGACATGTAGCTTAGAGCCTAACTAAGCCATTTAGGCTATACAATTTTGGCAAAAATGTTAAATAAATTTTTTATAATTTTTTTTATCCGAACGACTCGAATTAAATGACCAGATTTTAATCTTAAATTAAAAATATGTTGTTGTGATTAAAATTATTTCTTTTAATTCTGACGTGTAGCTTAGAGCCTAACTAAGCCATTTAAGCTATAAAATTTTGGCAAAAATGTTAAATGAATTTTTTATAAATTTCTTTTATCCGAACGATTCGAATAAAATGACCAGATTTCAAACTTAAATTAAAAATATGTAGTTGTGATTAAAATTATTTCTTTTAACTCTGTCGTGTAGCTTAAAGCCTAACTAAGCCATTTAGGCTATAAAATTTTGGCAAAAATGTTAAATGAATTTTTTATAAATTTTTGCCATCCGAACGACCCGAATAAAATAACCAGATTTCAAACTTAAATTCAAAATATGTAGTTGTGAATAAAATTATTTCTTTTAACTCTGACGTGTAGCATAAAGCCTAACTAAGCCATTTAAGCTATAAAATTTTGGCAAAAATGTTAAATGAATTTTTTATAATTTTTTTCCATCCGAACGACTCGAATAAAATGACCAGATTTCAAACTTAAATTAAAAATATGTAGTTGTGATTAATATTATTTCTTTTAACTTTGACGTGTAGCTTAAAGCCTAACTAAGCTATTTAAGCTATAAAATGTTGACAAAAATGTTAAATGAATTTTTTATAATTTTTTTCCATCCGAACGACTCGAATAGAATAACCAGATTTCAAACTTAAATTAAAAATATTTAGTTGTGAATAAAATTATTTCTTTTAACTTTGACGTGTAACATAAAGCCTAACTAAGCCATTTAAGCTATAAAATTTTGGCAAAAATGTTAAATGAATTTTTTATAATTTTTTTCTATCCGAACGACTCGAATAAAATGACCAGATTTCAAACTTAAATTAAAAATATGTATTTGTGATTAAAATTATTTCTTTTAACTCTGACGTGTAGCTTAAAGCCTACCTAAGTTATTTAGGCTATAAAATTTTAGCAAACATGTTAAATGAATTTTTTATAATTTTTTTCCATCCGAACGACTTGAATAAAATGACCAGATTTCAAACTTAAATTAAAAATATGTAGATGTGATTAAAATTGTTTCTTTTAACTCTCACATGTAGCTTAGAGCCTAACTAAGCCATTTAGGCTATAAAATTTTGGCAAAAATGTTAAATGATTTTTTTATAATTTTTTTTTATCCGAACGACTCGAATTAAATGACCAGATTTCAAACTTAAATTAAAAATATGTAGTTATAATTAAAATTATTTCTTTTAACTCTGACGTGTAGCTTAAAGCCTACCTAAGCTATTTAGGCTATATAATTTTGGCAAACATGTTAAATCAATTTTTTATTTTTTTTTCCATCCGAACGACTCGAATAAAATGACTAGATTTCAAACTTAAATTAAAAATATGTAGTTGTGATTAAAATTATTTCTTTTAACTCTAACGTGTAGCTTAGAGCCCAACTAAGCCATTTAGGCTATAAAATTTTGGCAAAAATGTTAAATGAATTTTTTATAAATTTTTTCCATCCGAACGACTCGAATAAAATGAGCAGATTTCAAACTTAAATTAAAAATATGTAGATGTGATTAAAATTGTTTCTTTTAACTCTCACATGTAGCTTAGAGCCTAACTAAGCCATTTAGGCTATAAAATTTTGGCAAAAATGTTAAATGATTTTTTTATAATTTTTTTTTATCCGAACGACTCGAATTAAATGACCAGATTTCAAACTTAAATTAAAAATATGTAGTTATAATTAAAATTATTTCTTTTAACTCTGACGTGTAGCTTAAAGCCTACCTAAGCTATTTAGGCTATATAATTTTGGCAAACATGTTAAATCAATTTTTAATTTTTTTTTCCATCCGAACGACTCGAATAAAATGACCAGATTTCAAACTTAAATTAAAAATATGTAGTTGTGATTAAAGTTATTTCTTTTAACTCTGACGTGTAGCTTAAAGCCTAACTAAGATATTTAAGCTATAAAATTTTGGCAAAAATGTTAAATGATTTTTTTATAAATTTTTTCCATCCGAACGACTCGAATAAAATAACCAGATTTCAAACTTAAATTAAAAATATGTAGTTGTGAATAAAATGATTTCTTTTAACTCTGACGTGTAGCATAAAGCCTAACTAAGCCATTTACGCTATAAAATTTTGTCAAAAATGTTAAATGATTTTTTTATTAAATGACCAGATTTCAAACTTAAATTAAAAATATGTAGTTGTGATTAATATTATTTCTTTTAACTCTGACGTGTAGCTTAAAGCCTACGTAAGGCATTTAGGCTATATAATTTTGGCAAACATGTTAAATGAATTTTTTATAATTTTTTTCCATCCGAACGACTTGAATAAAATGACCAGATTTCAAACTTAAATGAAAAATATGTAGTTGTGATTAAAATCATTTCTTTTAACTCTGACGTGTAGCTTAAAGCCTACTTAAGCCATTTAGGCTATAAAATTTTGGCAAACATGTTAAATGAATTTTTTATATTTTTTTTCCATCCGAACGACTCGAATAAAATGACCACATTTCAAACTTAAATTAAAAATATGTAGTTGTGAATTAAATTATTTATTTTAACTCTGACGTGTAGCTTAGAGCCTAGCTAAGCCATTTAGGCTATAAAATTTTGGTAAAAATGTTAAATGAATTTTTTATAATTTTTTTCCATCCGAACGACTCGAATAAAATAACCAGATTTCGAACTTAAATTAAAAGTATGTAGTTGTGATTAAAATTATTTCTTTTAACTCTGACGTGTAGCTTAGAGCCTAACCATACATACTTTTAATTTAAGTTTGAAATCTGGTCATTTTATTGGAGTCATTAGAATGGAAAAAAATTATAAAAAATGTATTTAACATTTTTGCCAAAATTTTATTGCTGAAATGGCTTAGTTAGGCTTTAAGCTACACGTCAGAGTTAAAAGAAATAATTTTAATCACAACTACATACTTTTAATTTAAGTTTGAAATCTGGTCATTTTATTACATGCTTTTGGGAGGACTATCTATTTGTGTTTGATAAAGCCTATATACGAAAATAAATTTAAGTTTGGATGAGCTATATTTTTAGGGCTGGAATTAGTTTAGTTTTATTTGTTTTATTAATAATATGCCTTAAATTAGGAAAAACATTTATTTTAATTTACGATCGATGGTGGATGCGCCGGGCAAATCCGTGGCTGGAAAATCTATGGCTATCTTAACATCGGTGATTTTTTTTAATAATAATAAACATTTTTATTCACTGATCATAAAAACATAATATAAAATAGAAAATAATTAAGTTATGATATGGAATACGTCAATTAAATAATTGATAAAAGCAATAATAATAATTTCTCTGACACTTAACAATTTAACAATTTAACAGTATATATACGCTACATATTTAATAATGATAGGTTATTTTCTACTATATCATAGTATCATTTAAATATTCATCAATTGAATAATAACATTTATCAATCAGCAGAGTTTTTAGTCTTTCTTTGAATACATTAATATTTCTGGAACTTCTAGGATCATGGGGGAGTTTATTGTAAACTTCAGGCCCTTTAATTCTGGGAGAGAGTCTTCTTATTTTTAATCTGGTATTATTTATATATATATATATATATATATATATATATATATATATATAAGTGTACTAGATGATTCTTTAAAGTTTGATTTTTATTTAAACACAAACAGGCATAATTCATACACATAGAGACACGGTATTTTTTGTTGTTGATTTTATCAAAGAGTTCAATTTTAAATTTCAAACGAATGCTTCCACTCCCAGACTAAGCATGAAGTAAAATTTCGAGTTTAGAAAAGCCCCGCGTAGAAAATTTGTCGAGGGTCGCGCAGCGACCCGAGACAAATTTTCACGGGGCTTTTCTAAACTCGAAATTTTACTTCATGCGCCACGCGTATAAAAACACTGAACTATAGTGGAGTTAGAAATTCATTATAATTTCTTTTAAAATGAGTAATAATAGAAATATTTAAATGACAAAGTGTTTACATTTTTCTTCACACAGTCTCAAGTCAGATCAAAAAATACAAAGCATCAAATCAACTTATTTATGTCGAGTTTTACCAGTCTTCTAAAAACAGAAAAAAATATTGGTATCACTTTTACTTTAATTAATTTTAAACAAGACTTGATTGTTCGATATTCAGTCTATTCTAATTATAAAACGTTGATTTCTTTTAAATAAATGTTTAGTCATTTGTTGATTTCATCAAAGAGTTCAATTTTAAGTTTCAAACGAGTGTGTCCACTCCCAGACTAAGCATGAAGTAACATTTCGAGTTTAGAAAAGCCCCGCGTAGAAAATTTTTCGAGGGTCGCGCAGCGACCCAAGACAAATTTTCACGGGGCTTTTCTAAACTCGAAATTTTACTTCATGCGCCACGCGTATAAAACACTGAAATATTGTGAAGTTACAAATACACTATAAACATTTTTTTTAATGATAAACAATGGAAATATTTGAATGACACAGTGTTTACATTTTTCTTCACACAGTCTCAAGTCAAGTCAAGTAATACAATGCATCAAATGAACTTATTTATGTCGGGTTTTACCAAAGTCCTCTAAAAACAGAAAAAAATTTTAGTATCACTTTTACTTCAAATAATTTTAAACAAGACTTGATTGTTCGATATTTAATCACTTTTTATTATAAAAGTTGATTTTTTTTAGATAAATGTTTAGTAATTTTTTGATTTTATCAATGATGTTAATTTGAAGTTTCAAACGAGTGTTTCCACTCCCAGACTAAGCATGAAGTAACATTTCGAGTTTAGAAAAGCCCCGCGTAGAAAATTTGTCGAGGGTCGCGCAGCGACCTGAGACAAATTTTCACGGGGCTTTTCTAAACTCGAAATTTTACTTCATGCGCCACGCGTATAAAACACTGAAATATCGTGAAGTTAGAAATAGACTAAACAAATTGTTATTTTTAAAATGAGTACTAATCGGAATATTTAAATAACAGAGTATTTACATTTTTTTCACACAATCTTAATTCAGGTCAAATAATACAATGCATCAAATTAATTAATTGTGCCGAGTTTCATTAAAGTTAACTGATTCAACAATTCATCAATTAAAATTTAATAATAGTTCAAACAAGATAAATTAAAATTCAAAACTATTTGAATTCGAGAAAATAAGCTTACGCTTCTTATAGTTTGCACACTTTAAACATAATATATAAAATTACGAAAAAACTATTCGTGAAAATGCAAACAGTGTCTTAATTAATAAGACAATTTAAGACGATAAATATCCATTGAAACAACTACTTCCCGTGCAAATACACCTCCGGATATTGAATTAAACAATGAAATATTTAAAATCTTATTTAATTTGATTTGTTACAACTCTCTATTAAAGTATATGTAACGTTTAGGTCAAATTCTCTTCAAACCAACTAACAATACAATTTAAAATGAAAGGAGAGATAGCAACAAATTAGAAGTGAAAGGACTTGGATTAAAACTAATATCTTAGGCCATCTATAGACGCGTTTCGAGATTTATCTCTCTTCAGTATAGCTTTGCTTATGACGTTTAAAAAAATTAGGAATAAATTTAAAACAAACTTACTTGGAAAAAGTGTTGTGTGTGGAATGAACAGGTACACAGAAATGGAATATTATTTATAGGTAGTATTTATAGGTAAAAAAGGGGATTATGTCATTAGCAAGTATAATTCAATATCCGGAGGTGTATTTGTACGGGAAGTAGTTGTTTCAATGGATATTTATCGTCTTAAATTGTCTTATTAATTAAGACACTGTTTGCATTTTTACGAATAGTTTTTTCGTAATTTTATATATTATTAATAATAGTTACATACATGTTAAAAATCAGGTAATTCTTATGACATTGATCTTTATGACATGGAAATTTTTATTTTATTTGCGCTATCATGCAGTTAATTGCGCAAAATTTAATCCAATATGCAGAATGATGAGTTACTGTAACGAATTAAGCAATAACAATAATTTTTTATTACATCATTCTTCATTTTCAACATTTAAGGCTAATTTGATACGAATCAATTTATCCGCTATTGTTAATAATGTTTTATCTTAATTTTAATTACTTAGTTTGTGAACTCATATAATATTAATTCGATATTATATTATACTATCTCTAATCTAGTCTTTATTTTGCTCATCAATTACTGATATTAATTTCAATATGTTATTTGTACAATTTATTAGTTGTTTATGTATTTGTCTTTGTACTGAATTGTTGATTTTATCTCTAAATAATGTATTCACTCTTTAGTATTTTTTATTATTATCATTTTAACTCGCGTAAAGTAAGAGTAACATGAACATGTCTAATACAATTGTTATTTTTCTGTTATCCACTCTGTATACATAAATATACTAATATTATAAATCTATGTAAAAGGAGATTCCGTAAATAAATGAAATGAAAAAATGAAAATGTCTATTCCAATAGACAAATTAATTTAATTAACGAATAAGATTTATTTGAAGTTGGTGAAACCGGGCATTAGTAATTTATTTAACCAAAATTTATAATATTGGGTTAATAAATTCCAAATTTAATTAAAAATGAATTCTGTAATTGATAAGTGAATCCATCTAATTAATAGAAGTTAGTAGATTGTTGTGAGACTTCATATAATATATCATGTAATGTTTTTTTTTTAGTATTAACACTTTTTCATAAACACTGCACAATATATTTAGTAATTAATTTGTTGGAACTATTTTCATTATTTCTGTAATTTTTTTGATCTGTGTAAAGTGATTAGTGAATCCATCTTATTAATAGAAGTTAGTAGATTGTTATAAGACCTTATTAAGTATGTCAAGTAATGTTTTTTTTTTTTTAGCATTAACACTTTTTGATGAACACTGCACTTTATAACGGGTGGGCCATCTAGTGGTTTCTTTTTAAAAATGCAATAAAAAGAACAAAATTATATTCTTTCGATGTATTATGGCTTTATTAGTAAAAGCAAACATTCCCATTATTTATGGAACACAAGTTCGTTCAAGTGGCTGCCTCGGCTGGCTTCGCAGTAGCTCATTCTGTCACTCCAATTTTCTTAGACCTTGTTGATGGTCTCGAGCTGTAGCTCACGGATTGCTTGGATGATATTGGCCTGAAGTTCTTGAATCGTTTCTGGATTGTTGGTATAACATCAGTCCTTCACGGTTCCCCACAAAGGGGTTAAATCGCAGCTCCGAGGCGGCCAATTGACATCGCCAAGACGGCTGATAACACGATTTGGGAATTTGGTGCGCAAAAGATCGATTGTGGCATGGGCTGTGTGGCATGGCGCGCCATCTTGCATGAACCAGAGGTCGTCCAAATCCATGTCTTCAATTTCATTAAAAAAAAGTCGGACAACATGGCTCTGTAACGCTCACCGTTGACCAAAACGTTGTTTCCAGCCTCATTTTCGAAGAAAAATGGTCCAATGATGCCACCACTCCACAATCCGCACCAAACTGTCACTCTCCGGGGATGCATTGGCTTCTCGACAATAACGTGCGGGTTTTCCGAGCCCCAGATGCGGCAATTTTGTTTGTTAACGTAGCCGCCAAGATGAAAATGAGCCTCGTTAGAAAAGATGATTTTTCGCCCAAAATAGTTGTCCAATTCAAGCTGCTCTAAGGCCCAAACTGCGAAACTATAACGAAGCGGATGGTTATGCGCCTTCAATTGCTGAGTCAATTGGACCTTGTAAGCGAATAATCCGAGATCTTTGTGCAGAATTCTCTTCAGGCTAGTGCGTGCAATGTTGAGCTGTTGAGATCGACGGCGAGTTGATGTTCGTGGATTGAGTCTCACACTCTCGGTTACAGCAGCCACATTCTTGTGTGTGCGCACCGTACGAGAACGAGGACCATGAGTGTTGCCCACTAGCATGCCAGTCTCGCGAACTTTTTGCACAAACTTGCGTACAGCAGGCGCGTTGGGTGATTCATTTCGGCCAAAACTTCTTTTCAACAAACGCACTGTTCGGGCTGCACAGCACCCACTTTGGAAATAAGTTTGCAATATTTCCCAACGTTGTTCAAACGTAAAGCGACTCATTTCGTACCGCGGAGGAATGATACCGACTTTTTGTCAAGATTTAGAGCGGCAAAAAAATGTCAGTGTAGAAATAACCTGTGATTTAAAAAGAAACCACTAGATAGTGATAAGTGAATCCATCTTATTAATAGAAGTTAGTTGATTGTTATAAGACATCATTAAACATGTCATTTAATGTTTTTTTTTTGAGCACTAACACTTTTTGATAAACAGTGCACAATATACTTAGTAATTAATTTGTTTGAACTATTTTTATTATTTCTGTATTTTTTTGACCTGTGGTAAGTTAATAAGTGAATCCATCTTATTAATAGAATTACTAACTTCTATCTATTGTTATAAGACCTTATTAAATAGTCATGTAATGTTTTTTTTTTTGGAGCATTAACACTTTTTGACGAACACTGCACAATATATTTAGTAATTAATTTGTTTAACATATTTTCATTATTTATGTATTTTTTTGACCTGTGTAAAGTATTTATGTACTATTTGGCATGAATAAAGCAAAGTAAAGTAGTGGCCTAAAGCAATTTACTTATGCCTATCAGTGAAGCAGAATACATTTATTTTGGTGGATGGGCCGGGTTGTTGTATTTTTACTTTCCCCCGTATGTTATACAAAGGGAAAGTATTGTTTTCGTGAAAATTTTCGAATCAAAAATTTTAGCGGAAATATCCGTTTTGAGGTCCCCTGAGTCGAATAAGATCATTTTTGAAAAATGTTTGTCTGTCTGTCTGTGTGTCTGTGTGTGTGTCTGTGTGCGCTGTACCGCAAAAACCGCTAAAGATATCGAGATGAAACTTGAAACTTAAGCTTTTTGTTACAATCGGAAGAACTTAAAAGCATTTGGTGAAAATCGGAAAACCGAAAGTGGTACTTTACTCTTAGCGTTTTTCAGTTTTTTCAGATTTTTTCAATAAATGTTCATCAAACAAAAAATTCTTTCAAATAGAAGTTGTAGATAATAACAAAATGAAGATGTATTGTTCACTTACTTTTTGTCATAGCACTCTTAGTTTTTGAGATATTTCAAAAGTTGTGTGTTTTATCTAGTTATTGGTGTGTGACAGTGTATGTGTCGATACAATTGAAAAATGTTTCAAATAAAAGTTGTAGGAAATAAAAAACTAAAGATTTTTTGTAGATTCACTTTTTGTCATAGCACTCTTAGTTTTTGAGATATTTAATAAATAGTGTTTTTTTTTATCAAGTCATTGATTTGTGTCAGTGTGTGTGTTGATACAATTGGAAAATGTTTAAAATAAAAGTTGTAGGTAATAAAATATTAAAGATTTTTTGTATCTTTACTTTTTGTCATAGCACTCTTAGTTTTTGAGATATTCAATAAATAGTGTTTTTTATCTAGTCATTGGTTTGTGTCAGTATGTGTTGATCCAATTGAAAAATGTTTCAAATAAAAGTTGTAGTTATCAAAAAGTTGAAGACATTTTGAAAATAATATTGCTACAAATATTTTAAAAGTGATTTAATACGCAATTTACGGGGGAAAGTACTATGATGGACACATCATAATTTTTTTATAAAATAATTTGTGCTGATAGTTTTCATTATTTACAGGTAAGTGCAATACAAGTGGTTAAAAAACCGAAATGTTCGCCTTCTAGAAACTGCAAAACTTCAATTTGATAGACGCAGGAGGAAAAAGAGGTATGGAATAAAATTATAAATTCCTCATTAACTCATCTAAATTAATCAAGGAATTGCCTTGTAGTGCGCATTCGAATGTTTTAATGAAATCTAATTAAAACTATGGCATATCTATTAGGCACACAAAGTTAGGGACTCTAACCCAATTTCCCCGTTAAATGGAAGCGAGCGCAACACAACGTATGCACGCCATGTTTGAAAACATACACACATACATCCGTGTGTGTGTATGTAGAAATGTGGCCCTGAAGTTTATTCGAAACAACATGTATCTCAAAGCTATTAATTAATTAATTCCCGGCCAAATAAGAGCCTTATACTATTAGCGGGTAATCTGTTAGGTAACAGTGGCACGGGCTAAGAAACTTGAGAACCCGGAGAGTTTCGAGTTGTGTTCGGCGGATTAAGTTAATTGAAAATAATAGGGGTCGACCGGATGATTTATTTTCTCGGTGTTCAAGGAGAATTTTTTCGTTTTGGTTTGCTTAAAAAGTTGAACGGTTGTAATAGATCTTATTTAAAAGTTACTCATGCAGGAAGTTATCTTCTTCGGTTTAAATGTATAATTACGTAGAAAGCAAATAGAAAATAATGTTTCTCTTTTTATATAGGATGCCCGTATTTCACGGATTGTATCTCAGTTGTTTGAAGAGATAGAGAGTCGGTTAAATTGGGAAAAAATTGCGTATTTTAGGGCCTAACAATAATCTGAAAACAATTTTAAAATCTCGTTTTTTGTTTTCGAGATATCAACTAAAAATAAATTTTTTGAAAAACTTAACTTAACTTAAATAACTTTACATATTGTAATATGTTTCACCAAGTGCCAGTTAGGATTTAAATTCAAGAAACGAGTATTTATATTTTTATGCAAAAAATATCTTCTGTTTTCAATTGAAACATC
Organism: Philonthus cognatus; assembly: GCA_932526585.2. NCBI lineage: Eukaryota > Metazoa > Arthropoda > Insecta > Coleoptera > Staphylinidae > Philonthus > Philonthus cognatus. The sequence goes on from OW052245.1 coordinate 76,559,660, forward strand.
CTTTTTCTATAATTCTAACAAACAAAAACTACATGAATATTTAACATGAGCGCTTTCGAACTTTATTATTTCCTCGTCCCGTTGGCTGATAAAACAAATCGGGTCCAGGACTAGTAAATATTTGTAAAGGTGGCCGATGCCGAAAAATAAAATGAGAAAAGAGCGAACGGAACGTTTTCGTCCGGAACACATTCTGCGCTGCGGGGTTTTATGAAGTTGATATATAAGGGAGGGTTAAAATTTCATTTACCGTTATGTTATAAAATTCCACACGAGAAATTGGGATCGTTAATATTCAGAATAGAGCATTATGGGTTTTTACTAGGCGATCCCGTGTTTTAACTAGCTTCCACATATTTATTACACCCTACAGCGTCTGTTCAGTTTCCAACAAATTATTTAATATATTAATATTATAAAATCAAAATGTCCAAGTGGGTGTTTCAGACCACTCGTTCCAGGCCTTCTTCTAGAAAACGTGACGTCGTGGAAGTTCGAGAAAAAAAGTAGTATTACCAATGCCTACCTGGACCAAAACTATCTGGGACTGAACTAAAACTATTAAAAGAAGTTAAATATTTAGGAATTTATCTATATTCCAAACTAATCTGGTCAAAGCACTGTAACGTTCTCGTCTTTCATTCTCCGTTTTTATTTGAATATAAAATAGCTTATTAAAATAATAGATAAATATAATCAAATTAAATAAAAATCAAAAACCATAAATTAACATAAGCAACCTAATTATCACCAAAATGTAAACAACATACATTTTTAATTAAATTGTTTATTTAATTTTTCACTTTCCACCACGATTGCTTAAAAAGAGAGTCCTTGATTGTTGCGTAACTTCAAACATAAAAATTTAACAGGTTGAGGGCGTTGCATTTGGGAGAAATCCGTTCGCGGCATTATGGATAAGGGGGTGACAAATTTTCAAAAATGTAACCTCAAATTAAATATGTTTTCTGAATTATTGTATTTGTAAAATGGTGTTTTTGTTGTTCCTGGCGATTATGATTGATTCCGGAAAATGCTGGATAGGAAACATTTCACATAACTCCACTAGATTGTTGTGTAACTGTTACTGTTTTACTTAACTGTCAGTTTCTATTTGTTAGGGAGCATTCACACTTATCAAATTTCGTCGGGCGGATTTGCGTTTGTTGATTTTTAGTCCGACTGTATCATTCTTTACTTTTATAAATCATGTGGAAGTGGGGTTTGACTTGATGTGCTTCTGTTTCGAAACTGGTCTTAACTATTTTCCATCGTGGCTATTTTATCGAAAGACATCATAATTTGCTACAGTTCGAAATTGCCAATAATTTGTCTAATTCGAATAGGGGGCGTTGAAATCTCTGGATTAATTCACTTGGTGTCTAAAGCTTGATCTGTGCGGAGCTGTGTGCTCAGAGAGTTTAATAAAAAGCAACGACACGTGCTGTGTGCGGTGATAACGAAATTCTGGGATTATCTTAGTGATCCGTCTACCGAAGTTTATATTGAGAATATATTTAAAAGAGGCCGAACTACATCTAAAGGTAACACATCGTATTTTTCTTAACGTTTTCTCAAATCTGCGGTTTCTTGGCTCCCGTGTGTTTTTCTCTTTTTGAATAAGAAGTTATGACTAAAGTTTAATTTTGACTTTAAGGCCTCGTTGATTGAGTAAAAGGGTGCAATACAAATATTGTGATCCTGCTAAATTTATCATCGTGCAGTTCTGGGATTTGGTTCTTTTACAAGAGAGAGGGTGCTGTTCGATATTTTGGCTGCTGACGGTAGTGGCTGTTTTATTGCTGATCGGGAGGCGTCTTAGACGTTCTTGGACGAGGAAAAAGCGAAAGATCGTCAACGGAAAAATAGAATTCCAGATATGTGAAACCAAAATGCCGCTGACAATTAATATTCTTCTAAATAAATTTTGAGTTTCATTCTGCCAAATAATTAAAACTGTCGATATAAATATCGCCTATTTAATAACATCTTCGTGGCGGTTTAAATTGATTAATTAATTTCTTATTTGTGTTTAATTTAAGTGGGAGAGTGAGCGATATTACTTGTATATAAAAAGTGTGAAGGGAAATTAACGTCAATTTTTTTTGGTGAATTTAAATGTACTTGTCACTCTTCAAGCACTACATATCGATTGATATTTACTTATTAAATTAGCTAATTAACACTAAGGTGCACGAGTTTTTTTTGTCTAGATAGTTCTTTCGTTTTCTTATGGTTATTATTTTTTTGTTTTGTAAACCATATCACTTATTATTATTAAACATCATTTAACAAATATTTGACTTAATTTTTTACAATCTATTCCGACTTTCTTGGTTAACGTGGGGGATAGAGATAACGGTAAATTTCTTAAACCAAGTGGCGACTAGAAAGTATTTTATTATTGTTTGCATTTATTTAATTTTTTTGAACCACGACTCCACCTCCGATTAAAAGCTGTCGAAAGCGGTTATAGCACTTAGAACATAAAACTGAGAAAGCAGGCAAAGCTCTCTGGCAATGCAGAAGAGCCATAGGTGATACCTGGGGACTATCCCCAATGATAGCGCTGTGGATATACACAGGTATTATTAGACTGGCACTCGAATATGGAGCCCTAGTCTGGTGGACGCGGACTAATCAAGGAGCAATACAAAATCTAAACCACATACAAAGGCTGGCCTGCTCATGCACAACAGAAGCCTTCAGAACAACACCCACTGCCGTTATAGAAACAATATGTCTTCCACCCCTTGATATTCACATCAAGAGTGTAGCAAGACTAACAGCAGAAAGACTAAGAGCCATTAACACATGGTCAGATCAAATTTTAACCGGAGGACACGGAAACATATTCAAATGAAGACCTTCCCTACTGAGAAACAATACAGATCAGAAGATTCCCCAGTACATCTTCGAAAAGAAATACATCGTCAACCCAAACCAGCAGACACTATCGGAAACTGTGTAGTGTTCACAGATGGATCAAGGACAGAGGCAGGCCCCCCACAGCCTGTCTCTGTCCTTGATCCATCCAAAGACCTGGCTATCCGGAAACACATTCCGATTGTAGCACACGCCACTGCAACACAGACCAAAATATACGCGATTTTAGAAAGCGCCAAAGTAATAATTTTCTTGTCTATTATTACTTTGGCGCTTTCTAAAATCGCGTAGATATCAATGAACGAAACATAACCATCATCACTGACAGTAAAGCGGCATTAGCAGCATTAGAAAGGTTCAAAATAACATCTGAACTTATACAAAAATGCGTTGAAACGCTGAACGAGGCAGCAGCACTCAATCGCATAACACTGACGTGGACAAAAGGACACAGCAACAGCGAGGGCAACAACAAAGCAGATAAACTAGCACGTGAAGCATCCAAAATTACTAAAAATTACGCGAAGATAGGCCTATCCCCTCGGTCCTTGGCCAATCACATGCTAGAGTTTATAATAATAATACTTTATTTAACGCTAACTGCATTTTCAAGATATACAAGTAGATATAATTACACAATATAAAACAAATAACTATACTATAGACAAATAGATGGAAGCAAATAACACATAACAACTAAAGTCATTCAATATTCCTTAGCTGGGCCTTGAACGTTGAAAAGGAAATCCCAAACACCTCGAGTTACGAGCCCGCGCTGTTAACGTTTCTGGCGATCCGCGTCATGCCATAATTAGTCCTGTGGTAATTCACGTGCAAGAAGTTGTTACATCTCAACTCACGACTTGGTACATTAATATTGACTAAATTTAGAAGATGTTCCGAGTCAATTCGCCCATTCAGTAATTTGAACGTAAATGTAAGGTCCATTCTCTTCCTCCGAGTATTCGGCGAAGCGAGGCCAACGTATGCACTGGATTACTGGGGTGTAAAGTATATTTCCGAAATACTGAGTTTAAATGCCAGAACTTTAGTAAATTTGTTTTGTACTGATTCCAATCTATCTATATGGGTTTTGTATACCGGTGACCATATAAGGCAGCAGTATTCGAGATGTGATCTTACCAACGAGTTGTATAAAATAACTAGGGCACGTATGTTGCTAAAATCACTCGTACTCCGCTTAACGAACCCTAGCATTTTATTGGCCTTATTTATAGTGTGGTCAATATGTAAGTTATATGTTAGCTTAGGATCTAATATTACACCGAGGTCCCTTATGTAATTCACCCTACTAAGTGAAATACTGTTCAAATTATAGATGTAATAAATGGGTGTTTTACTACGCGAGAAAGGCATAAACTGACATTTATTAATATTAAGTTTCATATTGTTAGACACGCACCAAGTGCGAATTAAAGATAAATTACTCTGGATAATAGAACAATTATCTGCTTCACTGATTTTAAAACATATCTTTAGATTGTCTGCAAATAGCAAATGCGGGCAGGTAAGTTTTTCAGATAAGTCGTTGATAAAGATGGTAAATAGTAATGGTCCCAGATATGAATCTTAGGGTAAACCCAACGTTGCGTAAAATGTATCTGAGATAAAATTGTTTATCTTAACAGACTGAGCCCTTCCTGTTAAATATGACTTTATCCATTTCAGTAAAGGGTCGCCTATACCATAACCAACCAATTTTTGCAATAAGATAGAGTGACTTACGCAATCAAAAGCTTTGCTGAAGTCTGTATAAATAGAATGCATTTCAGTTCCACTTTCAGTCGCCTTGACAATGTAATCAGTGAAAATAAGAAGATTAGTTTGTGTTGAACGACTCCTAAAAACCCATGCTGGTTTTGGGTGATAATATTACGAAAAGCGTCAGCCAACTGATTATATAATAATTTCTCAAAGACCTTGGGTATAACTGACAATATCGAAATTGGCCTATAGTTACTTACGTTAGATTTAGAACCGGATTTGTGGATTGGTGTTACAAATGATAATGTCTATTCATCAGGGAAGATACCGGAAGTCAGGGATAGAGAGAACAGTTTGTATAGTACTGCAAAACACAGGAAAAGGTGGAAGAACCTCACAAAACAAAAACTTCGTACTCTAACCGGCTATATTACTGGACACTACAGCTTCCAGCATCATCTCGTTAAAATGGGAATCGCCACCGATGACCTTTGTCGAGAATGCAATGAAAAAGAAGATACAGCAAGACACATATTTCACGACTGTCCAGCGCTGTTAAAGATAAGGAAGGTACTAAGAGAAGAAACCCAAAATCGTGAAGGACCCGGATGGCAATGGTCACCTGCACAAATTCTGGCAATTGCCGACAGTGCGGAGTGGGTCTAACCATCAGGGGGGAGGAACTACAATGGGCCCGACTGTGGCCTAAGTGGGTGCGGCGACGCTACCCTCCCGCCAAAAGAACCTCTCCAAAATATCTAAAACAGCAAATTTTGAAGAGAGACACCCTCTACAAGCGCGAAAGTATAATGGAAGAAAAGAAACTCCAATTTATGGGGTGCTGATCTTACAATTTATGATCTTATCTGAATAGCAGGTTGTTTCCCTTTTTTCCCGTTTAAGAGCGATTTAAACGGTCGTTCATATTTATTTGATGACTCCAACAATTTAACACATTAATCAATATGATATGCAATGGTTTTATTTGGTTAATCTTTTGTTTATTGTAGAGAGTGCCTTAGAAACAGTTGAGTAACTCACTTATTTGACAACTCCAAAGACACATAATTTGCTTACATATCACTCCGGAAGACGGGCATCCACCGATATATATTTTACCAATTGTGATGTATTTTAAACTAACGTGTCCCACACCCAGACTAAGCATGGAGTAAAATTTCGAGTTTAGGAAAGCCCCGCGTAGAAAATTTGTCGAGGGTCGCGCAGCGACCCTCGACAAATTTTAACGGGGCTTTTCTAAACTCGAAATTTTAATTCATGCGCCACGCGTATAAAACACTGATTTAAGTGAAGTTAAAAGCGCACTGAAAACCAACCCAACTTCGATATTTTTCAAAATTGGAAGTGTTCTTCGCTATCCATGCTGTAAACCTTTAGATATTCGTTATTTTCTTGTAAAAAAAACTTCGATTCCATGTAGTCCTTCGGTCTCCGAAGACCATGATTGGCCTATGTAAAATGGTAATAAACTTTGTAATCTAGAGTGATCCTTCAAATTGAAACTCCTAAGAACGAGTGTTGTCCACTCCCAGACTAAGCATGAAGTAAAATTTCGAGTTTAGAAAAGCCCAGCGTAGAAAATTTGTCGAGGGTCGCTGCGCGACCCTCGACAAATTTTCACGGGGCTTTTCTAAACTCGAAATTTTACTTCATGCGCCACTCGTATAAAACACTGATTTACAGTAAAGTTAAAAATATATAATGCTTAGATGTGATGATGATCAATATTTACCAAGATGTAAACGTCAGATACGTTTTAAAAAAAAATATTGACCTAAAATTGTACACGTAGTCATAATTCTCGACTTTATTTTACAAATGTCGTTTTTATTATAATTACATTTTAAATAATTTTATAAATACTAAATAAATCTTTCTATCAAAACCATCCCAACCCGGACAAAAGATAACGCCACGCGCCGACTGAAAACAGATGGACTTCTTACTATCTAATATCGGGCTGACATTGACACCCAAAAAATGCGGTTGGTGTTCATAATGGATTTCCCCTTGAGTGCTCGGTCTCTTTCCCCTTACCCTCCAACATTTTAGGAAAGAGATAGAAATCGGAAGATTTGAGACTTTTTGGTCTGGTCGCCCGCCAAACAATCCGTAATCCTTAATGCCGACCTGGACCTAGGTTGCTATTCGAAATTCTAAAGTTGAATGCAGTTACCCCCATTTCCGGTTACTTCCGGAAGTTGAAATTACGTCCATTACATTTTTCAGGTAGGCATTGGTAATACTATTTTTTTTTCTCGAAGCCCTACACCGTCACGTTCTCAAAATAGGACGGGTGGTCTGAAACACCCGGTATATTCAGATTTAAATATGAATTACAAAACATTAAGTTTGAGTGTTGCAAATGACAGTCTCCTTTTAGTGATTTCGTAATATCTATTTCATGACATTTACAACGAATACAAGAAGGTACAGGTAAAAATACAGAGGCCTTTCTCTTTTTAATGGAACGTGATTGGTCCGCTCGTTTCCTTTGATATGAATTATAGATACTTTGAGTGACATAGTGATGAGGGTCGTCGCGTCCTCTAAATATAGACGGGCGCTCCGCTCTCTCTTCATGCACACAGTAAACTGATCGCGAGCGCGCCCCAATCGATGTTCACTTGAACAATCAAAGTTTGGATGTAATTATAATCGGATCAGTGGAGCAGCAGTTATTAAAAACCGGTGTGCCCTGAACGCGACTAACCCTTTTCCCGACCCCGTGTGCATATTCTCTGATTATTTTCACTCCTAAGTCCACTGATGAACGGCTTTTATTCAAGGGGAATTAATCTCGACAGTTTTATCGATTTGTAATATGTGTAGGGAAATTTACAGGGTTTGGATTTGGTGTATGAGAAATACTAAGTTTTTTTTTCAATTTATTTAGCTTATTATATAAAGCCCCAATTATCCGCGCAATTGGGTGGCAAGGGCATCGCGGATAACCTGAAAAAGACTAAAAATGGGCGTAAAAAGTTGCTATAAGAAAGTGTTTACAGTTTAGTAATAATTTTTAAAACAAATGAGTTACAGTAACTTTATAAAAATTATATTTTATCAACTTCCGATTATAGAGCAAAAACGGTTAGAGATAGTCCTGTATTGTGGAGGCTTCTACTTCGTTATACATGTTAATTACACAATGAAACACTTTTAACTTTGTTTGTATAACACGTTTTATTTAATGTGACTGCAGTTTCGACAAATTTAGCTTGTCATTATCAAACACTCCATGTTTGATAATGACAAGCTAAATTTGTCGAAACTGCATGTTTGATAATGACAAGCTAAATTTGTCGAAACTGCATGTTTGATAATGACAAGCTAAATTTGTCGGAACTGCAGTCACATTAAATAAAACGTGTTATACAAACAAAGTTAAAAGTGTTTCATTGTGGTTAGAGATAGATTAATTTACTTTTCACCATTGAATAAAACACAAAAAAGTGACTCTGGCTCGCAAAACCGGTTTTTTATTATACTTATCTGAAAACACTTCGTTTCCAAATGCCTCTAGAATAATGAAAACGTCGCTTTTTTAAGCCACCGCACGGAAAACGTTTGTTTGTGCGCCTTTCCGTGCGCTCTGAAATGTTTCCATAGCAACAATGTATTCGTCACTGAAGTTTTATTTTCCGTCAGTGAAATACGTAAGTTTGGTTGAAACATACGCAGACTTAGAAGACATTGATTTTCTAGATGATATTTCGCATGATATATTAACCCAAGTGGCACAAGTAAGCGTAGAATAACTGCTAGTAAAATCCAGATATAGACACGAACCAGAGCTGGGATGAATCCTCAAAAACGGGATTCGAATCACGAATCCGAATCACCTAATATGATTCGAATCACGAATACTCGAATAAAGGATTCGTAAGTGAAAAATATGACTCGAATCAAAGATTCGAATCCTCATTTTTGAATCACGGATACAAATCCTTTAAAAATAAATTTGAATCTATTATTTGTAACAAGTAATATTTTATTCCATCAGTTTCTATTAACCAAAATGTTCATTTACCGACTAAATATCTGATTATATAATGATTTTAGTTAATGATGATATATGTGTTATTGAACTTCATTTTAAATCTGTGTTTTATACGCGTGGCGCATGAAGTAAAATTTCGAGTTTAGAAAAGCCCCGTGAAAATTTGTCTCGGGTCGCTGCGCGACCCTCGACAAATTTTCTACGCGGGGCTTTTCTAAACTCGAAATTTTACTTCATACTTAGTCTGGGAGTGGACAACACTGGTTCTTAGAAGTTTCAAATTGAAGGATCGCTCTAGATTACTAAGTTTATTACCATTTTACAAAGGCTACAGCTCAAAGGACCAACCATGGTCTTCGGAGACCGAAGAACTACAGGGAATCGAAGTTTATTTACAAGAAAACAACGAATATCTGAACGTTTACAGCATGGATAGGAAACAAAACATCCAATTTTGAAAAAATATCGAAGTTGGGCTGGTTTCAGCGCGTTTTAACTTCACTTTAAATCAGTGTTTTATACGCGTGGCGCATGAAGTAAAATTGCGAGTTTAGAAAAGCCCCGTGAAAATTTGTCTCGGGTCGCTGCGCGACCCTCGACAAATTTTCTACGCGGGGCTTTTCTAAACTCGCAATTTTACTTCATGCTTAGTCTGGGAGTGGACCGTCAAGATTTTCTAAATGTCGAGATTTTCGATATTTCTAGATTTATGTCCATTTATTCACAGTTTGTTATTGTATTAAATCCAACTTTAATATTGAATAAAAACGTTTTTTTTCAGGAATAGAATATTCACCCATTAAGAGCCGAGCAAATTATAAAGTTAACTCAAAAAGTTAATTTTAGGTAAAATGTTGCATCTTTTTCTATGATTTCAATGAATGATTTATTATATTACGTACGTCGATTTTTTAAAAGAGTTAAATTTAAAATTCAAACGAGTGTTGTCCACTTCCAGACTAAGCATGAAGTAAAATTTCGAGTTTAGAAAAGCCCCGCGTAGAAAATTTGTCGAGGGTCGCGCAGCGACCCGAAACAAATTTTCGCGGGGCTTTTCTAAACTCGAAATTTTACTTCATGTGCCACGCGCATGAAACACTGATTTAAAGTGAAGTTAAAAATGCACTGAAAACCAACCCAACTTCGATATTTTTTCAAAATCAGATGTTTTCTTTCCTATCCATGCTGTAAACCTTCAGATATTCGTTGTTTTCTTGTAAAAAAACTTCGATTCCCTGTAGTTCTTCGGTCTCCGAAGTCCATGGTTGGTCCTTCGAGCTGTAGCCTTTGTAAAATGGTAATAAACTTAGTAATCTAGAGTGATCCTTTAATTTGAAACTTCTAAGAACCAGTGTTGTCCACTCCCAGACTAAACATGAAGTAAAATTTCGAGTTTAGAAAAGCACCGCGTAGAAAATTTGTCGAGGGTCGCGCAGCGACCCGAGACAAATTTCCGCGGGGCTTTTCTAAACTCGAAATTTTACTTCATGCGCCACGCGTATTAAACACAGATTTCAAGTGAAGTTATTATTATTACTTAATTAATTCTCTATCTAAATCTCTACTAAATAGGTAAGCAAAACTCAAAAAAAAACACACTTCCCGCGAAGCGAGCGAAGCGAGCTTTGGCGAGGGGGGCCGGAGGCCCCCCGAGCCAAAACTATCCGACGGGGGCGGCCGAAGGCCGCCCCCCTGCGCCGCCCCTACCACCGCGAAAATTACGACTTTGACAATTTTTTTTGACTAAACTACAAGAGATAAAAAATCGCGGTTTTCAAATTCGGAAAGAGCGCAAAAAACTCAATAGACGGGTATTTTTTTCTTGAGAAAATCACCGCCCTCGGGGGCGGGACGAAAAAAAGAAAAAAAACGTCGACATTTTCGTAAAAATGCGCGAGGGACGGTGAGGTCACTATCTAAACCATAAATACTACGGCCACTAAAAAAATTCGGGCTATAGTCCCAACTGTTTTACAGTGACAGCGGACAAGCAGAATAACATCGGTTCACTGGGGGCCGAGAAAAAAAAAATCCAAGTACATCGGGGCCGATTTTCCTAATTTTCACATTTTTCGCCGTAGCGTCGAGCTGCTACTTCTGATCGAATCGCGGCGTCGGATGCGCCATCGAATTTGCTTTCAAATGGTTTATTACTCAGGCTTCTGCCGCCCCCCGGGGGGCGGCAGTTTTACAAAACAATTTTATACTTTCGACCTTAATAACGCCCTTATGCAATGAGCTACGTCAAATGTTTTTTCAGCAAACTGTACTTCTTGACCTGTTCTACAAGAATTAAAACGTCCGCGCCGCCTCCGATCTTCAACTCGGGGGTGGCAACTGTTTTTTTTAAACAAAAATTTCCCTCAAGTTTAAAAAGCGATAGCGACCAAACGAAAGCTCCAATAAAATATTCGATTGCAGGGTCTTGTAGCCCAATAAAAGGGCAACAATCAATTTTATCAACAATCAATTTTATAAACAGACTTTCGGGACCGCCATGGGTAACCCCCTATCACCCTTTTTAGCCAACATTTTCCTCAACGAGTTTGAAAACAAAGCCAAAAACGTACTAAAAAATTTTCCAAGCGTCTGGTTTAGATACGTTGATGATATTTTCGCAATAGTTCAAACAGATTTCAACATTCAACCTTTTATTTCATCGCTTAATTCCTTTCATAACAGTATTAATTTCACTTATGAACACGAAGTAAACAATTCTCTTCCCTTCTTGGATCTGCTTATCACAAGAAATAAAAACAAATTAGATTTCCAAATATATAGAAAGCCCACACATACATTTAATTACTTGCATGCTAGCTCAAAAGCCCAAATGAAATATAAATTAGCCTCCTTTAATTACCTAATCCACAGAGCCTTCAACATCCCATTATCAACGGAGAATAGAAATAAAGAAATCCAAACCATCCATAAGATTGCAAAACAGTTAGAATACAATCCCAATACTATAAACAATTTAATAAATAAACATAAATTTAAAATTAATCTCTGTAACTCATCACGCCTCCTTCCAGACCCCCCTACCTTAGACAACAAATTTGTAAGAATAGTTTACGATCCGAACCTAGAAAACCCCTTAAACAAATTATTTAAAAATTACAATTTAACTCCCGCATATTATATCAAAACTAAATTAGGACAAACCTTGGGTAATACTTTTTCTCAACCAGAATATCTTGATAAATCAGGTATTTATTCAATTAACTGCAACAATTGTAATAAGGTGTATGTCGGGCAAACGCAAAGAAACTTAAGAATACGTTTTAAAGAACACATGAACCATTTAAGAAATTTTAATAATGAAAAATCAGCCGTAGCAAATCATTCACTAGAAACTGGCCATAAGATATCAATCAATAATATGAAATTAATAAAACAGTCATCCAATTATCACTTAAACATGTTAGAAGCGATTGCAATGAAAAAACACGCAAACAACTTAATGAATTTTGATTTAAGTCCACTCAATAACAAATTACTAGATTTAATACCTCCTTTTACTTAACCCGAATATACCTGTCTTTACCTACCGCTCATCCCCCTTTCCATAAACCGACCCGTTAATGTACGTTTTTTCCCCACATTAAACTCCACCGCCTAACGCTCATTATATTTTGTTAATCTGTTCTGTATATATACTCCTATTTTTGTTTGTATAAGTTAGTATTAAAAATCCATTGATAATGGTCACTTGGTGACAGAAATGTACATCTGGTATTAAAATAAAGTGTGTGAAGAAAGGTTATTGATACTTCTTTTTATTATTATAATCTTCACGTAACTCAATCATCTATTATTTTCAATAAAAGGGCTTTCGATTGATGTACGAACTTTTTACCGCGGCCCCATTATGGGGCCCACAGCTAAGAAAATATCCGGTCCGGTCCTCCGCCATGTTGTTCGCATACGCGATGACTTATCCGATTGAAAAAAATACTCACAAGTAGCCAAAAGATCACTTATTAGGGTGTGCTCCATGCGCTCTTTCTGAGGGGCCTAGGGGGCCCGTCAAAAATTCACAAAGTTCAATATTTTTTAACATTTTTAAAATGCTATTATTTAACAAAAAATCGAAGAAAAAAATTCACCATTCCCTGTGACTTTATCGTAGAGGGCTGAAATTTTGATCGAATGTACTCTAGGGTAGTACCTTTTATACGCCCCGGATCGCTTCTTATCTTTTGGATATTTGCTGAAATATTTCAGTTTATGTTGGCGCAGTCGTGAAAATCACGAAAAATTACAATTTTTTTTTTTACTTTCGTCATAATAATAGTAGACCGATGGGAGTTGGACTACAAATGGGCAATAGGAATCTGCATAAATGCTGAAAATTTTATCGATCCAGCTCTATTAGGACGGAAATTGGTATTTTTTTCTGCGCTTCAAAACCGCTTTGCCGGCAAAAACGGCGAATTAAAAATACAATTTTTATTTTTTAGCTCCGCTATTAATTATAGTACAACAATGGCAATTAGATCAATAAATAGGTAATACTAATCTCTATAAATGCTCAAAATTTCATTCATCTAGCTCAATTCAGATCGGAAATAAATTTTTTTTGCTTTTTAAATTATTTAAAAAAATCAATTTTTATTTTTTTTTGCTATAGTATTTAAAACAGTGAAACAACTGCAATTGCTCCAATAAATAGTAAATACAAATATGTATAAATGCTGAAAATTTCATTCATCCAGCTCAATTTGGATAGGAGATAGATTTTATTTTATTTTTCATATTAATTACATAAATAAATTTTATTTTTTTTTTTCAGTATTTGATACAGTACAATAATAAGAATTATACCAGTGGATGGGAAATATAAATTTGTATAAATTCTGAAAATTTCAATTATCTAGCTCAAGTAGGACCGGAGCAATAAATATTTTTTAATTTTTAGCAATTCTGCAAAATTATTAGGCACTGGCTATCAAAAGCCATGAGTGGGAAAAGGACAGACTTATGCGGGTTTCAATGTTAAATTTCGAATCAAGGGGTCCCTTTGGATTTTTTTGAAAAAAAAAAAACTTTTGTTAAATATATCAAAAAATTCCTTATTTTTTTCTATGACGTTTTTGTAGCAAGTGTTTTATTTTTTTCAACCGGAAGTATTTTATTTTATTAATTTAAATTTAAAAATAATTTAATTTTAATCGAAATAAATACAAATAGCAAATGTAACGATATTTTAGCGATTTCAAAAGTGTAAAAATCAAAGCTAAGCCCGATTCAGTTTGCGAGCGCAGCGAGCAGGCAAGCGAGCGAAGCGAGCTGGGGTGAGCGTTAGCGAGCAGCAGAGTCCTTTTAATATACAAACTGCTTTCTCCATCCATCGCATTCTCACTACCTCAACAACACATCATTCTCCAACCACAACATTCGGCTTACGTACCCTCCTCCTTTCCCCCCGTCATCACTCGATTGTTGCAATTATTGCATTGTTAATGCATTAAACATTTTTTAGTTTGGTTTGAACAATCCCTCACGCTTTCTGCGGGCTTTAGCTTGGTACCCGCAGGTAGTTCCACTACTAGATACATTCTCGTTAAAAATATACTATTAACGTTGGATATTTTTCATGGTTAAGTATAACCAAATATGCATTCACAAATATTTGACTTATTCGAAAATTTAAAAATTCAAGTATGAATAATTTAGTGATTTAAATATTCATATTAGAATATTTAACTATTTAAATTAATCGAATTCGAATACCAGCCTGAATAGCGATGATTCGAATTATTTAGGAGGATTTGAATCCGTGTATGAGGATTCGAATCCTTTTATAAGGATTCGATTCCTTCTATAAGGATTCGAATCCTTTTATAAGAATTCGAATCCTTTTATAAGGATTCGAATCATCTACGTCTGGATTCGAATACGAATCCTTTTAAAAAAATCTAACAAATCCGGATCACGAATCCGTTTTCACTAAAGTATTCGAATACCTCTTTTGAATCCTCTAAAAGGATTCGAATCCGGGAATCGAATCCTGAATGATTCGAATCCTGCCCAGCTCTCACACGAACACAGGCGGAATGGGAACTATGAAGAACATAAACATTGTGAGTGACGATGTATAAGTTCTATTTTGTTTTTCTGAAAAAGCCAAATCCACACAATCGTATTCCTTATTGTGTTGATTCGCCACGATAAAAAGATGCTTGGCTTAAAAAAAAAGTGCTGACTCTATCAAATTTCGAAAAACTGGTATTCAATATCATTTTCTTTCGAATTAGTTGTATTTTTTCACTACTATAAAAAATACTAGTTTGAAAATAAAAAAAACAATTTAAGTTTTTAGATACGTATAATGTTTTCAGATAAGTATAATACAAAATAGCGTTCATTACACGTCTAGAAATGGATTTTTCCGTGCTTGCATGATTTCCCGTGTTCGGCTACGCCTCACACGGGAAATGTCATGCGCGCACGGAACAATCCCTTTTTCTGGACTCCTAATGAAATATACTTCACACCCCATACAAAACATTTTTTTGGGCACCAGAAATATTCCAGGGCTGAAAGGGTTAATGGTATTACCAAGAATTATAATTTGAAAAATTATGATTATTATTACACTATTATTATTTTATTCTATTATTAAACTCTATTGTTGCTTATCAAATACAGTATTTACCATCTCAATAATGAAATCAAAGCTAATTATTTTATATGAAGCACCGAAAACACATTGTAATACATTAATACGATTGCAAAATAAAACAATGGGGATCCACCTAATCAACAAACAGTCCAATTAGTGCCCTGACGTTACCATAACAATCTAAAATTGATAACCAGCAGCCCATGAATAGATCGTTAAAATTAATCCACCTACAAACTAAACGGCATCATTAAATCCAGTTTATCTTTCGCTACAACCGTAATATATTCCGTATTCAATTTACATATTTAATAGCCGGATTTAAAAACTTGAGCGGGGCCGCGGGTTTTTGCCGGGGCCCGGAATTATCATCCGCGTAATTTTATACGTTATATTATATTATATAAAGTTCCGGCCGGGGCCCAGATATTCGCGGAATCTCCGAAAGCCCGAGGTTAATTTCACTTGACACGTTTTAAAATCCAGTGTTTTAGGACCACTTAAAAGCTTTTATATCCGAGGAAAAATCCGCCACTCCAGGTCGGACACATTAAAAACGCTTAAAACGCATTTTCTTTCCCGTTTACTGGCACAAACAACGTTACTAAAATAAAAAGTAAACGGGAAAAATAAAAAAAAAAACCGGGATTCCGTCTGGAATATTAAAACACTCACGATGCAGCGAATGTGTTACTTGTGTTGTGTTTAATTTTTGTGCATGTCGTTTTTAATTATTCGCTCCTATTTAATTATTTAACTAATTTCACAGCAAAGCACATAATTGCAAAATATATAAAGTGTTTTAACTGCACAACCAGGAATTTTGAGCTTTTGAGTTTTTTTTTTATTATATTTTTATACGATCAATCTTCATAAAAATAAAATAGAGTTACTTTTATTATATACTCAATGATATTAGAAGCGTAACACCAAGAAGGAATGATTTTTTTGAATTCATATTTTAGCAACAGAGTGACTATATTTAAAGCATACATTGATAACAATTTCAACCTTGTGCCTTTTATATTTATTGTGAACAAAAAAATATTTCACTTTTTCTTTTTTAATAAAACTATTTATATGAGCTGTTTAGTATAGATGTTTTTAGTTTTCGTGTTTCCGTTGAGTGTGTTAAGCTTAAATAAAATGCCTCGAGTCCAAAGACGTCCACAATATCACCATTTGAGCGATTTTGACCGGGGTCGAGTTGTTGCTTATCGAGATGTCGGTATGTCCTATCGCGAAATTGCCCGCCGTATTGATTCCACTGCAGCAACTGTAATACGTGTGTATCAGGTATGGACAGAAGAAGGTAGAGGAGCAAGAAGAAGACCAATTGGTCAACCAAGGCGTACCACAGAACGTCAAGATCGGCGCTTAAGACAAATAGCCCTGCGAGACCGTTTCGCTACTACGCGTCAAATCGGTGATCAATGGATTGGAGAAGAAGGTAGGCCCGTTAGTATGCGAACCTTATATCGCCGCATTCAATCCTTTGGGCTTCTTTCGTACCGTCCAAGATTAGTGCTTCCTTTAACAGCGAGACACTGTCGCCAAAGGTTGGACTGGTGCAGAGAACGGCAGCATTGGGAGGCAGAATGGCACGATGTCGTATTCAGCGATGAATCACGATTTTGTCTAGGCACGCATGATGGCCGTAGAAGGGTACGACGCTACCGTGGAGAACGACCTGATCTTAGGTTTGCTATTGAGAGGCATGTACACAGGACTGCTGGAGTAATGGTTTGGGGGGCTATTGCTTATGGTAGTCGATCACCTCTTGTATTCATTCGAGGCAGTATGACAGCTGCGCGTTATGTTGAAGACGTCATACGACCGACTTTGTTGCCTTATTTAGATGGCCGCCCAGACGTACTTTTTCAACAAGATAACGGACGTCCCCATATTGCTCGTCGAACTATGAACTTTCTTAATGAAGCTGGTGTTAATGTTTTGGCGTGGCCGCCCCGTTCGCCGGATTTAAATCCCATTGAACATGTGTGGGATATCATGGGAAGAAGAATATTCTCTTTGCACCATCCTCCACAGACTCTAGCACAGTTGATCGATGAAATTCAAGTTGCTTGGAACGAGATGCCTCAAGAAAGCATCGACCATCTCATTTTGTCGATGCCCAGACGTCTACAGGAGTGTATACAGCAAAGGGGTCGCCAAACACATTATTAATTTTTTTTTATATTGTTTTTTAATAAAATTTCTTGAAAATGTAATCATTTTATTCTTGATGTAAGACTACCATACTGGCAAAAAATCAAGTTAAAATAATAACTCCTTCTGGGTGTTACGCTTCTAATGTTATTGAGTATATTTTCATACAATCAATCTTAGTAATAGAAAAATAGAGTTACTTAGAAATAATTTAATTAATGTATGTATGCATACGCAAATGAAAGACAATTAAACTTAGTTTTACCACTTTCATTTTTACTTTTCAGTGACTATACTTTCGATTACAAACTAGTCATTATCAAACTAAGACTTAGTTTGATAATGAATAGCTTTTAGTCGAAACTATAGTCACTGAATAGTAAAAATAGAAGTGTGTAACGTTCACTTTTACCACCGATAAAAATTGGAACAATATTTTTATTACATTGTAGTATTTCAACATAGACAACCATGTATACATATTTGTGATTAATTCTTTCGAGCTAATTAAGCAAATGTTTCGTTTGTATTCTTCTTTTTTTTGTCGTCAATTACCTAATTCTGATTATCACTAAGCCATCTCTAATTATTGTCTAGTTATTTTTTAAATTTATTTTAATATTTATTCAAATAATGAATTAATTAAATAAATATTGGCAACAGCGAGTTTTTGTCGCGAAGGTGAATTTGAGGAAATTTTTGATTATTATCTTCCGGGCTGTGTGCTCGACGCGATCTGGGTGATCGATCGTTAAATACGTTGAAATAAAATCGTAGTGCATCTGTGTGATCGGCGTATTAATTAAATTAGCTAAGTGCTTATCTCTTCAGGCCACACAATACCTTCAGGTAACGAGTTTTATTTTCTTCCCGTGAGGGATTGATTTAACTAATTTTTGGACGGCGTAGGCCTGCCGGCCTGTCGCCTATTTGTCTATTTTTTTGAGGATTTAAACAGGAGAGGTTTATCCACCAGTATGTCCTTATCGCATGGTATTGCGGACGCTCGATTGGTGGGCGGCTTGGATTTTCTCATCATCTTCTTGTTTTTGGAAATCGCACGGATTTTGGTGTTCGTTTCGTGCTACCGGAGCTGAAGTGCGGCCGATTTGGAGTGAGAGCCCGGAGGAAGCGCCGCAACGCAAATGATAAGTTTTTGAATATTTTTGCTATAAAAAGTGCAACAATTTATTTTCGTAACTCGAGAAAAAATCCAGAAAGTAAATTTAGTGACAGTGTTTTTTTGTTCTGTGTAAATCGTATGAATATAATATTTAAGATTTAGTATCTTATTTTTGAGCGAATTCTATTTTTCTTATGAATATTTATATTTTTTTGTATAAGTCGTATGAATATAATTTTAAAAATTCAATATAATATTTTTGAATGAATTCTATTTCTCTAATGAAATTATATTAATGTTATTTTAATTGCTGTTATGAATATGTAAGGGAAAGGTGACGTCATTTTTATCAAACAAATAGTGTTATTAAATGTTATTATTTAAGTTGATTTGATTCAATTAAATTTAATTAATTACAACCAAATGAACCGGATCTAGTTAACTTTGATTTAGGATTGATTTTTGTTGATAATTCTTTACTTTGACATTATTAAATAATTTATTAATTTAAAAAAAGCCTTTCTAATTTTTAATTTTTTATCTCAATATAATAAAGTTTTCCTAATTTCTTGGTTTAGTTAGGAAGATTAATTTTGCTTAAACCAAGTGGCGCCCATAACATAATTTTTATTTTTTTGTTTTTGTTTCAAATATTTTTTATTTCGATCCACGACCTGCCTCCAGACAAAGAGCTGCCGTACGCAGGTTATAAGTGGTAAAACAAAGTTAAGTGTTTTAACTAAATTGTTATGAAGTGACAATATGGTAAAATGGATTTCCAGTTACTTAAATAACCGACAGCAGTTTGTTAAAATTGATAATTTTATATCTAAAGCAGTGCATGTGACATCTGGTGTGCCTCAGGGATCTCATTGTGGACCAATCTTGTTCTTGCTCTTCATTAATGATATTGGTAGTATCATACAAAACTGTAGGTATCTTATGTTTGCAGATGACTTAAAGATTTTTAGAGTCATTGAAACGGCTACTGATCAGACACTTTTACAACATGATTTAAACAATTTATCTACCTGGTGTACCAACAACTGTCTACAACTTAACTTAAAGAAATGTATGGCTATATCTTTTGGTCGAAATAGACGTAATTTAGTTGAGTACTCTATAAATAACTACAATTTACCATTTGTTGAGAATGTGCGTGATCTAGGGGTTATATTTGACTGCCGCTTAACCTTCATCCCACATATAAACAGTATTATAAGTTGATCTCTTTCGACGTTAAGTTTTGTAAACAGATTCTCTAAACAGTTCAGTATAAATACATTCAGAACTCTTTACGTTACTTTAGTTCGCCCTTATTTGGAGTACTGTTCTGTAATATGGACACCACATTTTAACAACCACAGTGACTTAATTGAAAAGGTCCAAACTAGATTTTTATTACTTGCTTCACATAAGCTAGGTATTGCCCGGATAAATTATTGCCGATCTTATATGCTAAATGTATTAAATTTAAAATCTCTGCGCTACAGAAGAGTTATGCTAGATTTGTGCTATGGGTACAAACTAATTAATGGCTTTGTGAACAGTAGCATATTGGTTGGGGCATTAAACTTTAATTTTTATTCATCCACTGTTCTACGAAACAAATCTTTGTTTCGTTTAAACACCCATCGCACAAATTATGCCTCTAATAATCCTGTTTGTCGCATAATGAAATATTGTAATATACTAAATACATTTCCGAACATTTTAATATTTTGTAATTCTTACAATATGTTTAAGCGCCACCTTTCGCTCATTGATCTTGTAGTTGTTTTTTTAATTGTATTTATTAGCAAATTGTAACTTGAATTTTATAACTATCATGTGCATTGTATTATTTGTTATATGTTTAATTTACACACACTTATTATATATATATATATATATATATTTAATGCAAAATGGAGATTTCCGTACAAATAAATAAATAAATAAATAAATGATGTACCACAAAATGAACGCCAACTAAATTAAAGTAAATGAAAAATTTCCTGTATTTACAATACATATATTTTAAATCGTTATTTTATTTTGGTAATTGCAGTCACATTAATAAAATAAAGTGTAATACAATCAAAGTTAAAAGTGTTATGTTGCTTAATAGTTTGATAAATTATAAGACTAGTGATTATTTTAGTTTCATTTAACAAATTGTACAAGTGCGATAATATATGTAATAAATAAATTACTAATATTAAAAATCATTGCGTAATTTTGATCAAAAAATCCACCTGCTGTAATGATGGGCTTTTTGTAAGCACTTTGTTCAGCTAGGGCCAAAAATTCCCCACAAACCCTCTCGAATTTTATATATTTAAACGCACATTTAAAAATAATCCGTGTGCACCTTTTTCCTTCCCTCAAGAGTTGTTCGCATTGATAACATAAAATGATTTCTGTAATCTAAAAAATAAAGATACACATATAAATATTACCTCTCCTATTAAATACATTAGACTTACTATTAAATACATTACAACAACAGACGTGAAAAGTATATGTTTAGCCTGTAAAAGTTCGTCGATTTCAAACAACTCGTTAATAGTCTGCAACAAAGTACTCAAACAAACGAAGACGGCTATGAACATATGCCAACTGAAAATCGCATTGAAATCTTCTACCAATTCAAAAATGTCATCATGAATCTGAGTGAAAAACTTGACATCAGCGACACATAGAGCGTTGGATTTACCCCCGCTTAAATCTTCCAAAAAAGCATTGTAAGCACAAATCCTCTCCCTGATAGATTTCAACAGCGAAATTTCCCAATACATGTTGCAACCCATGTAAAACGACTCAACAGGGATGTTAATGAAAACATAAAAAACGTCAGTTCCAAATAGGAATAGTTTCATTGTAAAATAATAAACAACTACTAATAAACTAGCCGTTAGGGAAGCTATTATAGTAAGCGAGGAAAACATCAGCGATTTCGGTTTTCTGTTGAGTGTTTTGAAATTCCTGTCGATTTTCACAAACCGGTCGAAGAGCGATTGGTATTTTTGGACACTTCGCCCGCATTTTTTTAAGGCGTATAAAGTTGATATTGATGATATAGTGTTGGATAAAAATGCGAAAATTAATATACTAGGTTTTTCCTCGTCGATCACTTTACTAATTCCAATTAGGGTTATTGCGTAGAGAAATACAGTGATTATAGTGTTGGTGTATATTAGGGTTTTGTGGCGTTTGAATTTGTTGGTTTTTGGATTATATTTCGGCATTAGGCTTGTTACAGTGCAGAGGAATATTATTATTTTTACGCTGTTTTTAATAAGCATTTTTGTTTGTTTTAATTACGCGAATAATGTTGATATTTATTTATAAATTAGTTGTAAAAATTATCCTTCATAATAAGAATATCTTCTTGGAGTTTTAAAGGCTTGAGCGTTTATATTTCTGTGTACTAAAATAATACAGATGTAAATATTTAAACCAATTTATCCATAAATCAATATACTATCCGTAAATAAACTATATATATATATATATATATATATATATGTATCACTGTTTCTTCGGGTTTAATTCGACGTTTCGATGACGTCGCAGTCATCATCGTCAGGAATAACTATCAAAATTCCATTGCTCTAGCAACCACTTGTTTGACTTTTACGTACTACTTGATGCGTGAATTTCTTGTTTGGCTTCGTGTTACTCTTCTGTTTTTTAATATATATATATGGTCTCAGACCACCCGTACCAGCCTTTTATTTCGACAACGTTTGGTCGAATGTGACTGGGACAAAAAATGTTATTACCAAAGTTAACCCAAGGAATCCACTAATAAATTTATTTTTTACCGGAATAATCCGAAAGTACCCGGAACCGGAAGTAATTTTAAAATTTCAAATGGCAACATAGGTCGAGTATGGTATTAATTGATAGGTATTTTTAAAAGAAACAACTTTTATTAAAATGTTTTTTTAATATTTTGCATATTTACAAAAATAAACCAAAAAAACTAAATTGAAAATTAGTTATCCATTCAACACTCAATTTTCTCAAGTATGCTTTGCTCTTTTGTTATGTCAAAATAATTGATGTTCGTGAATATTTGAAGTAAAATAAATTATTATTATCAAAGTATTGAATGTGTCAACATGGTTTTTACAAACCTCGAAGGTTTTGATATGCTGATGATATTAGGTGAAAATGCGGACCAATTATTTGGTTTCCTAAAATACCACACGTGTTGATTATCAACTTCTCTTAACCAATGATGGTTTTCATTACTCCAGTAGTGAGCATTCTGTAAATTAACAACTCCGTTCCTTTTGAATGTCGCCTCATCTGTCCATAAAATTTTGTAATGGAAATTATAATTTTTATGAGACATCTATTCACAAAAATTCAACTTATCTTGAAAATCCCGCTCTTCATGTTTCTGGTGTAAAGAGATATGGTGTAGATCGAATTTGTTTGTTTTTAAAACTCTCCAAGCAGTAGAGCGACTTATTCCAGCATCGATTTCAATTCTGCTAGTCGAGATGTTCGGGTCCAGAGCAATTGCTGCAAGAATATCTGGTGCTCTTTCATCTTGTACACGTTTTCTGATAATTCGACCGTTGTTGTGGCTGGGCTGTAGCTTACTGTCTTAACTCATTCTGCAAGGCGCCGAAAAACATTTTTTGACTGGCTCGTTGAGGGTATCGCTCAACATAAATTCGCTCAGTAGCACGATAGTTTTGGCCCCATTCACCTAATATCATCAGCATATCAAAACCTTCAAGGTTTGTAAAAACCATGTTGACACATTCAATACTTTGATAATAATAATTTATGTTACTTCAAATATTCACGAACATCAATTATTTTGACATAACAAAAAAGCAAAGCCTACTTGAGGAAATTGAGTGTTGCATGGATAACTAGTTTCTAATTTAGTTTTTTTTGTTTATTTTTGTAAATATGCAAAATATTAAAAAAACATTTTAATAAAAGTTGTTTCTTTTAAAAAGACCTATCAATTAATACCAACTCGACCTATGTTGCCATTTAAAATTTTAAAGTTACTTCCGGTTCCGGGTACTTCCGGATTATTCCGGTAAAAAATAAATTCATTAGTGGATTCCTTGGGTTCACTTTGGTAATAACATTTTTTGTCCCAGTCACATTCGACCAAGCGTTGTCGAAATAAAAGGCTGGTACGGGTGGTCTGAGACACCCTGTATATATAATATTTAAAATATTAGATATACAGGGTGTGCTCTTAATGTGGGGAAATGGTTTAGCCATAGATTCCTGGGATAAAAATATGATGGTTTAACACAACTTATCTAAATCCAAAACTTTATGGCTAAGCCGGAATCGGGCTTTAAAGTTAAAAATAATATTAGTAATTTTACACGATTGAGTGCTATATTCGATTTGACTGAAATTTATTATGGTTGATTATCATAATATAACACATCATTTAAGTTATTATGGTCATCATTAATTGACAAGAAATATGAAAAACAGTAGTACTACAACATAAAAACTAAAATTTATTGGCGCACCTTACAATAATTAAAAAAAATATTTCTGTAAAGCTTTGTTCATTTGACAGGTTTTTGTCTGTTAATAATGTTTAATATCCTGTACGGTTTTGACACAAAAATATAATTTATAGATATGGTATCCTCCATTTCCATTTCAAAATCCTAATACAAGGAACATTCAGTTAATTTTTCTTTTAGGTAAACATATGCATAAGCTGTAAACTTTCCGACATTTGTTGTTTTTTAAAAGAGTTCAATTTAAAGCTTTAAACGAATGTTTTCCACTCCCAGACTAAGCATGAAGTAAAATTTCGAGTTTAGAAAAGCCCTGTGAAAATTTGTCGAGGGTCGCGCAGCGACCCGAGACAAATTTTCTGGGCTTTTCTAAACTCGAAATTTTACTTCATGCGTCACGCGTATAAAACACTAAACTATTGTGAAATGTATGTATATTCGAATTTCACTTGAAATCTATTCTATATGCGTGGCGCATGAAGTAAAATTTCGAGTTTAGAAAAGCCCAGAAAATTTGTCTCGGGTCGCTGCGCGACCCTCGACAAATTTTCACGGGGCTTTTCTAAACTCGAAATTTTACTTCATGCTTAGTCTGGGAGTGGAAAACACCCGCTTAAAGCAATAAATTGTACTTACTTAAAAAAAAGAATATCTAATGATTTACAGAAAATAGGCTGAATTTAAAATACGTATACTTAAAAGAAAGACTCTCTGCATCTGTTTGCTCCTGAGAAATATGAATATACATTCGTTGTTTTCTTAAAAGAGTTCCATTTGAAGCCTTAAACGACTGTTTTCCACTCCCAGACTAAGCATGAAGTAAAATTTCGAGTTTAGAAAAGCCCCGTGAAAATTTGTCGAGGGTCGCGCAGCGGCCCGAGACAAATTTTCTGGGCTTTTCTAAACTCGAAATTTTACTTCATGCGTCACGCGTATAAAACACTAAACTATTGTGAAATATATGTATATTCGAATTTCACTTAAAATCTGTGTTTTATATGCGTGGCGCATGAAGTAAAATTTCGAGTTTAGAAAAGCCCAGAAAATTTGTCTCGGGTCGCTGCGCGACCCTCGACAAATTTTCACGGGGCTTTTCTAAACTCGAAATTTTACTTCATGCTTAGTCTGGGAATGGAAAACACTCGCTTAAATCAATAAATTGTACGTAAAAAAAAGAATATCTAATGATTTACAGAAAATAGGCTGAACGTAAAATACGTATACTTAAAAGAATGACTCTCTGCATCTGTTTGCTCCTCAGAAATATGAATATACATTCGTTGTTTTTTAAACGAGTTCCATTTGAAGCTTTAAGCGATTATTTTCCACTCCCAGACTAAGCATGAAGTAAAATTTCGAGTTTAGAAAAGCCCCGTGAAAATTTTTCGAGAGTCGCGCAGCGGCCCGAGACAAATTTTCTGGGCTTTTCTAAACTCGAAATTTTACTTTATGAGTTACGCATATAAAACACTAAAATATTGTGAAATGTATATTCGAATTTCACTTGAAATCTGTGTTTTATACGCGTGGCGCATGAAGTAAAATTTCGAGTTTAGAAAAGCCCAGAAAATTTGTCTCGGGTCGCTGTGCGACCCTCGAAAAATGTTCACGGGGCTTTTCTATACTCGAAATTTTACTTCGTGCTTAGTCTGGGAGTGGAAAACACTCGTTTAAAGCTTCAAATTGTACTTAAAAAAATAACAAAAAATATCTAAAGATTTACAGAAAATACTTAAAAGCAAACAGATGCAGGGAGTCTATCTCCCTGCATCTGTTTGCTCCAGAGAAATAAGAATAAATATAAACCATAATGAAAATAACTATTAATTCTTAAAAACATTCGTTAATTATAATTATTCACAATTGACGTTTGTTAAACAATGGCGGCGACAAAAAAAACATGTATTTTTAATCAAGCGAAAAACTAGATTTCGTTTTTACTATTTAATAAAAAATAATTTATTTGCATTTTATTTTTTTGTGGCAAAACTGTACAAGATATCAAACATTAATATGAAACAAAAAAGCTTTTAAATGAACTAATATTTCAGTTGTATTTTTCAAATTTTTATAAAGTGCGCCAATAATAACATATTTAGGTTTTTATGTTGTGTTTTTTATACTTCTTGCCAATTAATGATGATCATAATAACTGAAATGGTGTATTATATTATGGTATTCAACCATAATAAATTTTAGTCGGATCGAATATAGCGTTCAATTGTTATAAATAAAATAAATAATATTTTTTTGAAATTTGAACAATAATTTTGGCTTAACGGTAAACTTTTGTTAATGTTAAATCATCATATTTTTATCCCACGAATCTATGGTTTAGCCATTTCCCCAGATTAACGAGACACCTTGTATATAACCGTAGAATAAATTATATAATATGATTATCACTAAAATGATGCATATTACCACTTTATTGCACAAACTCAAGACGTCTTTTCTGCAAAATCTTCGTTTTCTAAGAAAGTAGATATTTTGTATAATTCTAATTAATATTTTTGGTTTAAGCAGCGCTAAATTAAACCAATTTAAAAATTAAACGAAAGCACTCATTAATAATAATATATTAATATTATTTAGCATAAAATATTATTTTTTTAAAGAATTTTTATTTTGTTAATTAAGAGCCAATATCTTTTTCTTCAGCTATTTCTACTTGCCCTTCCTAGAGGACGAAAAATAGACTCGATACGTATTGCGCTTATTTTTTTCATGGAATCATGTTAGTGAATTTAAAGAAAATAATCAAGATAACACAAACAAAAACTGTTGAAATATTGAGCAAACAAAATAAGGAGAAATATAAAATTAATAATCTGAAATTTTACGGCGGAAAGACCTCTGGTCGATAGCCAGTTATCAAGAGGAAGTTTATTTTATTTATATTTATTGATTATAAACAATAATGTAATTATTTATTTTGTATTGTCTTCTGATAGTAAAGATTTGTTATATATATATCTGAATTTTTTTACAGTTGCGTAGATATGAAACTTTTGTATGTTTACTGTTTGAAAATAATTCTAATACGTATTATTTTCCACGAAAATGTAAACTCAAATATATTTACTGATTGATTGATTTTTCTAATAACAGTTGTTATTGCATATTTATTAGATGACACGCATTTTTATATTTTATATCATTCAATACTAAACAGTAATTTATCTTCAATAAATTGTCACTTCGTATATTGTTATGTGTAAATTGCATATTTATAAGATGATACGCATTTTGATATAAAACAGTAAACACTAATTTATCTTCAATAATTGTGGTGAAACCTTTTTAACTAATAATGATCAGTGTTAATCCATTAATAATGGTCACTTTGTGTACGAAATGTACATTTGGTAGTTCAAATAAATGTGTGAAGAAAGGTTATTAGTGCTTCATTCGTCAAATTAATAATGATAAGAGATAAATCACTTAATTAAAACGCAGTTATATTCCTTTCTTTACTTTTATTTTTAGATGCTAGATGTACGTTTCAGGTTTTTTATACATATTTTTGTTTCAGGTAATGAGGGAAGTGAACATTTTGGAATTTCAAATCTCCTCGTTGTCGTTTACTATGTATTTTCCCATTTTTATGGCCCTGCTAATCTCCAAGCCTTCTTATAGATTTAGTGTGTATGCCTTATTACCTGAATACAAAATCTTAAAATTATGCGGATTAAAGAAGTGATTGAATGCGATGCAATGTTTGGAAAAGTCAGTTGTTGGTTTATTATCAAAAACAGATTTTCTATGTTCTTTCATTCTGGTTTCGAATGATCTGCCGGTTTGCTCAACATAAATTGCATCGCATTCATCACATTGAATTTCAAAAAATCCACATTTCTTCGAATTCTCTGTTTTCGTCTTGTTATTTATTAATAATTTGCCTAAATTTAGTGGGTTTGAATATATAATATTAAAGTTTTTCCCTTTAAATTATATTATATGACAGGTCAATAACAAAATTTATTTTATACCATTGACTATCTATTTTTTGCTCAGGTGCGTAAAAGTATTTAATTAAATGTTTTTGTTTCTGTTTTTTAATAAATTATTTATAACGTTCTTGCTATAACCATAACCATATAAAAAAATATGTATATATTCCTAGATAATAATTTATCTAGTTTAATTTGAAGCTTTAAACGAATGTTTTCCACTCCCTGACTAAGCATGAAGTAAAATTTCGAGTTTAGAAAATCCCCGTGAAAATTTGCCGAGGGTCGCGCAGCGACCCGAGACAAATTTTCTGGGCTTTTCTAAACTCGAAATTTTACTTCATGCGCCACGCGTATAAAACACTGATTTCAAGTTAGGTTAAAATATACATAAATTTCACAATATTTTAGTGTTTTATACGCGTGGCGCATGAAGTAAAATTTCGAGTTTAGAAAAGCCCAGAAAATTTGTCTCGGGTCGCTGCGCGACCCTCGACAAATTTTCACGGGGCTTTTCTAAACTCGAAATTTTACTTCATGCTTAGTCTGGGAGTGGAAAACACTCGTTTAAAGCTTCAAATTAAACTCTTTTAAAAAACAACGAATGTCGGAAAATTTACAGCCTATGCATGTTTACCTAAAGAAAAAAATTCAATTCATTGTAAGTTATGCATTCAATAAATTAATAAATACACTTACATTACCTTTATTGAATATTATGTTAACAAATAAATGAACATTAAAATGTTTGCCAAATGAAGCAGTACACCTAACAAACACCCCAGTGTTGTTGTGTTGGCAGCAGACCTAGGTGCGGTACTTGCAAACCTGCCTCGCCACGCTCTTCAAATTTGGAATATTTATATATAAAACTGGAGAGTGGCAGTTTTGTGACGGTATTTATACTGGTACACCCAAAGCAACGTACTTGGGGTGGTCCTGATCAAATGGTTTACATCCTAGATAATAATTGTTTCTGTACATTCCTTTGAAAATGGTGTAACAAACCGAAACTAGTCAGAATATAGTTTTCATTTGTGAAACAATACCAAGTGTTTTTAATTTAAATAACTACATATTCTAATATGTTTCACCAAGTGCCAGATGAGAAATTAATTCAAGAAGAAAAAAAATTGCACATTTTCACTTTGGTAAAATTTAGAAACAGACGGTTTTTGATACACTCTCGTAAGAAATAAATGTCAGCACTTAAAAATTTGATTTTCGTTTGTTGTTGGATAATTCAAAAATAAGAAATGTTTTTTTTTGTTTCACAATCTGATTTTATTGTAGGCAATTCGTTTCGCTTTTTACGGCAAAAGGAGGCAATCAAGGAATGGAAACGCTCGTTGGAAACTTACAATTGAACGCGTTGTATAAAAATAACAAATTTCTGAAAATTTACAAATATTATAGGTATATTAAATATGTTACAAGCAATTGAAACGCACAAAAATAGGAGTAACCTTCTAAATTTCGATTTAAATCCGTTAAAAAGGAGGCAATCAAGGAGTGGAAACGCTCGTTGGAAACTTACAACTGAACGCGTTTTATAAAACTAACAAATTTCCGAAAATTTACAAATATTATAGGTATATTAAATATGTTACAAGCAATTGAAATACACAAAAATAGGAGTAACCTTCTAAATTTCGATTCAAATCCGTTAAAAAGGAGGCAATCAAGGAGTAGAAACGCTCGTTGGAAACTTACAATTGAACGCGTTTTATAAAAATAACAAGTTTCTGAAAATTTACAAATATTATAGGTATATTAAATATGTTCCAAGCAATTGAAATGCACAAAAATAGGAGTAACCTTCTAAATTTCGATTTAAATCCGTTAAAAAGGAGGCAATCAAGGAGTGGAAACGCTCGTTGGAAACTTACAATTAAACGCGTTTTATAAAAATAACAAATTTCTGAAAATTTATAAATATTATAGGTATATTAAATATGTTACAAGCAATTGAAATGCATAAAAATAGGAGTAACCATCTAAATTTCGATTAAAATCCGTTAAATAACCCACTTTTAAAATGAATCCCTTAAACTAACCAGCCTATATCTGATTTTAAATCAATCGCACTTGTTTGCGCCAATAATTTTTATTTTAATGTTTATTAACATTAACACTAATTGTCAAATACGTTAAACTATTGAAAAAGGGCCCATCGTGCCTGAAATGTACATTTAGAATTAAAATAAAACAGTGAAGATAAAGGAATTGAACTACTTACATATCTTTTTTGATACAAAGAAAACACTTAACTTTTTTAAACCACTTTTATTTTACTTTCGTGACTAGTTTCAATTACACGGTAATCATTTTCAAAGAGTTTGAAAATGATTACCGTCTAATTGAAACTAGTCACGAAAGTAAATTAAAAGTGGTATAAAAAAGTTAAGTGTTTTCTTTATATCAAAATTGAAAATGTACCACGAAGTGAACGCCTCCAAAATTCAAGAATTACTTACATATCTATACTATTATTAAAATGTATGTTTAGTTTACTTTATTAAGTGTTGAGCGCGATACTTATACAGCGTGTAATCGAACTAATGTACATCATCTTAAGGGCGTATACACAAAATATTTTGACACCAATTGCAGCAAAAATAAAATCGGAAAAAAAATATTAGATTTTTCATAATTTTTCATGCATTTTTTTACTTTTTGAGAACTTCTGGTTACCTGTGTTCATGATATTTTTTGTGGATGCGTAAGTTGTTGTATTTTTTATTTACTTTTACTACTGCGAGGCGCATAAATCACTTCGCACGCACTAAATACGCACGCTGTCTCGAATGACTAGATGAAACTAGGTCACTCATTTGTGGTATTGTTTATTTACTGTTACTACTGCGAGACGTATAAATCGCTTAGCACGCACTACACACACACACACACACTGTCTAGAATTACTAGATGAAACTGGGTCACGTATAAAAAAAATCACAATAAGTGTTCAAATTGACGTCCACCGCACTCAATGCACATTTGGGCTCTACGTATCCAATTTGCACGAACAGTAGCAAACATTTCATGAGGTTTTTCACTAATGGTATTAGCCGCGGCGTTTACTCGTTGTATCAGCATTTCAGCATTGTCAATTTCCGTAGTGTAGACTTCACTTTTAAAGTATCCCCAAAGAAGAAAATCGAAGGGGTTTAAATCCGGACTTCTTGGAGGCCATGGTACAGGGCCTCCACGACCAACCCAACGTCCTGGAAACTCGTCATCCAAATATCTTCTAACGCGCCTTTCATAGTGAGCGGCGCACCATCTTGCAAATACCACATTCTTCTAAGAACCGCTAAGGGTACATTTTCTAGAAGATCTAAAAGGTCATCTTGCAAAAATCGTAAATATCGTTCTCCATTCAAATTAAATGGGAACATAAATGGCCCAATTAATTGATCATTTAAAATACCTGCCCAGATATAAAGGAGAAGTGATGCTGGAAATGAGTTCTACGCGTAACACGAGGATTTTCTATTGCATAAACATGCATATTATGGAAATTAAAACTTCCATTACGCGTAAAGCACGATTCGTCGGTCACTAAAATTTCTTTGGTAAAGTTAGGATTTTGAACATTTTGTGCCAAAATCCATTGACAAAATGCAATTCTTTTCGGAAAATCATGGGGTTGAAGATGTTGTACACGCTGGTAGTGATACGGATAAAAATTATTGTCTCGTATAACACTGCTGACAAATGTGTGCGATACATTTAGCTGAGCGGCGATAATACGGGTACTTAAACCAGGATCCGCTTCCAACAGATTCAAAATTTCTTCTTCCGCTCGCAAATATCGCATTGGACGGTCACCACCTCCGCCGGCTCCGGCGACGGGCTGCAAACTTCCAGTGTCGCGTGCTCTTATTCTAATAAATTTCTAAATCGGTTTGGCGGTGGTAAGTGTCGTTCAGGAAATCGCTCTTGATAAATTCTTACAGCTTCCGTGGAATTACACCGAGTTTCACCGTAAATAAGAAACATGTCTGCCAATTCAATGTTTGAATAAACGTATCGCGCCATGTTACAAAATGTAGATGTTTCATGGAATAAGTTTCACCATAGACTAAACAGCAAACTATTTTTATGTTTAAAAATCATCCACCCTCACCGCTCTTATCTAAACATTTCAATAAGAGTGGAGATAAAGTGAAGTGTGAACCTAATAAGGAAAAATATTGAATTTCATTAACACGTTTAGAAAATATTCGGAATTTAGTCAGCAATGGGTACTTATGAAGACGATAACATAGACATAATTCTTCACAATCTGACCCACTTTTCTCTGGATGGTGTAATTCGATATCCAAATCGTTTAAAAACTACCAGTCTATGTGGAATCTCTCTTAAAATACGCAATGTGCGCGTATACCAGATACCACAAACATGTGGCCTATTAATTATTTTTAATAATTATTTGTGAGCTATCTACTAAAGCTATGGTAATTTCAAATGCAGGTATTGTTTATTTAAACGCTGCCCCTTATATGGTAGAGAGCCTGTACAGTAGTTCGTTTACACGCTGTATATTGTAATTTATATGTACCTATTTTTTGTAATACTGTAAAAAGGAGAAATCCGTAAATAAATAAAAAATACTATAGGTACATAAGGGTATGTATATTTGAAAGAAAATATCCCTGTATTAATCTCCCTCCTGTATTATATGCAGATCAAAAAATACGTTTGCAACTATTTTTCCATTTTTCCACGAGAGACTTTTCCAGATGTTTGGTCAGTGTCCCCTAGGAGTACTTTGACAAGTGAGCTGTATCCCTAGGCGGCGTGAACACGCTCCGCCAACCCTGAATGCAGATCGTATATATAGGTAGAAGGGTGGATTCTGCCCTTCATCGGCACAAACCGTCGGCAGAACTCAAATACAAATAGAGCGCACTTCTCTATTCACTGGCTAGTGTTACTAATTCCAAACTAACTGGACTAATTGGACTATGAGCGCACTACTAAACTTACATTTCATTAATTAATCCTCTCGGATTATCTAAATTGTTTTAACAAATATTTATCTAGCAAAATGCCTGTTTTTATTAGAACACGAAATAAAATTATTCTGTAATTAGACATTTTAAGAATGGGAAATAACAATTATTTTATTTCATTACAATAAAATGAATATATGAATATATATATATATATATATATATATATATATATATATATATATATATATATATATATATATATATATATATATATATATTAAAGAAATTATCTGTGTTCATTTATATTTATATAGAAGCTGAATATCTACTTAAAGAGTGAAACTAACTCTAACGAGTGTTTTCACTCCCAGACTAAGCATGAAGTAAAATTTCGAGTTTAGAAAAGCCCCGCGTAGAAAATTTGTCGAGGGTCGCGCAGTATTGTTAATTACACAATATTTCAGTGATTTATACTCGTGGCTGTAAATCTTCAAATATTCGTTGATTTTTTTTTAAGTTCAGTTTGAAGCTATAAACGAGTGTCGTCCACTCCCAGACTAAGCATGAAGTAAAATTTCGAGTTTAGAAAAGCCACGCGTAGAAAATTTGTCGAGGGTCGCGCAGCGACCCGAGACAAATTTTCACGTGGCTTTTCTAAACTCGAAATTTTACTTCATGCGCCACGCGTATAAAACACTGATTTCAAGTGAAGTTTAAAATATTCTTGTTTAGCAGTATTTTTTATCCTGCCTTAGTGGTATTATTTTAATACCGATTTAATAATGTATTGTTAATTACACAATATTTCAGTGATTTATATTCATGGCTGTAAATCTTCAGATATTCGTTGTTTTTTTT
Source organism: Philonthus cognatus (assembly GCA_932526585.2). Lineage (NCBI taxonomy): Eukaryota > Metazoa > Arthropoda > Insecta > Coleoptera > Staphylinidae > Philonthus > Philonthus cognatus. The sequence goes on from OW052245.1 coordinate 76,593,491, forward strand.
TAAAAGTTCAGTTTGAAGCTATAAACGAGTGTCGTCCACTCCCAGACTAAGCATGAAGTAAAATTTCGAGTTTAGAAAAGCCCCGCGTAGAAAATTTGTCGAGGGTCGCGCAGCGACCCGAGACAAATTTTCACGGGGCTTTTCTAAACTCGAAATTTTACTTCATGCGCCACGCGTATAAAACACTGATTTTAAGTGAAGTTTAAAATATTCTTGTTTAGCATTATTTTGTAATCCTGCCTTAGTGGAATTTTTTAATACCGATTTAACAATGTATTGTTAACACACAATATTTCAGTGATTTATACTCGGGGCTGTAAATCTTCAGATATTCGTTGTTTTTTTTTTTAAAAGTTCAGTTTGAAGCTATAAACGAGTGTCGTCCACTCCCAGACTAAGTATAAAGTAAAATTTCGAGTTTAGAAAAGCCCCGCGTAGACAATTTTCACGGGGCTTTTTTAAACTCGAAATTTTACTTCATGCGCCACGCGTATAAAACATTGATTTTAAGTGAAGTTTAAAATATTCTTGTTTAGCAGTATTTTTTAATCTTGCTTTAGTAGTGTTTTTTTTTTAATGCCGATTTAACAGTGTATTGTTAATTACACAATATTTCAGTGATTTATACTCATGGCTGTAAATCTTCAGATTTTCGTTGTTTTTTTTTAAAGTTCAGTTTGAAGCTATAAACGAGTGTCGTCCACTCCCAGACTAAGCATGAAGTAAAATTTCGAGTTTAGAAAAGCCCCGCGTAGAAAATTTGTCGAGGGTCGCGCAGCGACCCGAGACAAATTTTCACGGGGCTTTTCTAAACTCTAAATTTTACTTCATGCGCCACGCGTATAAAACACTGATTTCAAGTAAAGTTCAAACTATACTACTTTAAAATACTGCTTAAGCGTTGTATTTTAAACTCCGCGAAATTTCAGTGTTTTATACGCGTGGCGCATGAAGTAAAATTTCGAGTTTAGAAAAGCCTGAAAATTTGGTTTGATCGCTCCGCTCCGCTACGCGATCAAACCAAATTTTCAGGCTTTTCTAAACTCGAAATTTTACTTCATGCTTAACCTGGGAGTGGAAAACACTCGTTTAAAATTCAAATTCAATATTCAAATAAAGTATTGCGTTAAATGCTTTATTTAATTAGAACTGTGGCGCACAAAAATATATTTTATAATTATTTTTTGTAACCAAATAACAAAGATTTTCGTTTAATTCTATTTCATATCTAAGTTAATATTTTCTTACAGTTTTCTTTAGAACGTGTATACAGGGTGTTCTAAATTATCGGGCCAACATTGGTAACTTTGTTATCTTTGGAGCTACCAAGTCGGTTAAATTAGCAAACTAATAGTATTTTTGCGTAGATTACGATGGTGTAAATAAAAAAACAAATGAACTTCAGGTTTTTGATTTATTTGGAAAAACAACATTATTTTTAAATGGGATGCCCTGTTTATTTTGACATATTTAGAAAGACAAAAAATGCACAAACAAAAAAGGCCTAATAAATGTATCGTAATTATCCTAAAATGTGAGTAAAAAAAAGTGTTTTTCTAAAATTTACTCAAAGTTGTACTTTTGGGAGTATTTGAAAAAATTACAATAATACAAGAACATTGGCTGACCATCAATAAGCATGGATACTTTGACATTATTTGTTTGTGGCCATTTTGATTTCGAGTAGGTAATCCTGTTATAAAATATGCAATATTTGAATGACCCAGACCTCCTTTACCTTCAACTTTAGGATAACCATTTATTTAGTCTTTTTTGTTTATGTATTCTCTCTCCAAATATGTCAAAATACACAGGGCATCCCATTTAAAAAATGTTGTTTTTCCAAATAAATCAAAAACCTCAAGTTCATTTGTTTTCTGTTTACACCATCGTAATCTATGCAAATATACTACTAGTTTGCTAATTTAACCGACTTCGTAGTTGATTTTGCGAATAAATTAAAAACCTGAGGTTCACTTATCTTTTTGTTTACACCCTGGGTCTCCAAACTATCTTCTTCGCGGGCCACAAATACAATTCTACATAATAAAGTCGGCCAAGATCCCATAATAAAGTCGGCCAAGATCCGATTAATTTTATAAAATTATGAAAAATTTAAGGAACAATTGTTACAATATTTCAAAATATGACATTTACAAAAAAAATTACAAACAATTGCGGGCCGGATTCATGCAAGTCGCGGGCCGTAGTTTGGAGACCACTGGTTTACACCATCGTAATGTACGTAAAATATACTACTAGTTTGCTAATTTAATCGACTTTGTAACTCCAAATACAAGAAAATTACCAATGGTGGCCCGATAATTTAGAACACCCTGTATAACATACTATCTAAAGAAAACTGTACTACAATATTAACTTAGATAGGAAATGCAAATTAACGGAAACTTCGTACCACCAAAAATCAAATCATCTTTGCAAATATTTCAGTTATCCAGTTTCTTATTTACAAACTTCTCGTGTTTTTTTTTTTTCTTGATCCTTTCGGGAAATGGAAAATCGTTCGAGACTCCTTTCTGGGCTTTTACAAATTTAATTATTAATCCCATTAGCCGTTTCGTGCAAGTAATTAAAAAACACTCGCGAAGAATCCGTTAGCTGAATCTCTGGGCCGGATTTTCGCGGGCATTAAAATCGGGTTAAAAATTGATGAGGGGGCGGCGATCTGCTTCGAAACGGAAGGGAGCGAGCGTCAAAAGGGCTTCCGGCAAATAATTAAACTCAATAAGGGAAAATCGAAAACTGGAAAAGACGGACGTTTTTCTTGTTTTGTTTAGTTTTCTGCAAATTGATATTTCAAGAATATAATATATAAAATTACGAAAATGTTATTTGTAAAAATGCAAACAATATTTTAATTAATAAGACAACTTAAGACAATAAATATCCATTGAAACAACTACTTCCCGTGCAAATACAAGAATGTTTGGAGTCCCGTTTTGATGATATCTCGTCATATTTGACAATATGAAAACTTGATAACTAAATAAAAGGATGCACAACTAGATACTACCAGTGGCGGATCCAGGGAACAGGGCACAGAAATAAATAGTGTTAGGTTGTTGTATTGTAATTTGTATTACTATGCGCCAGAGCGACAGTTGGTGCACGTAAATGACATGCGCAGGATGTGCGAGTGTACATATGCTAATGGAATAAACGAGTTGTAATTTGGGTATCGATGAAACCACATTGTTTTATTTCTTTAACCCCTACAATATTTAAATGCTCAAGATAGCAAGTGTTCCCCGCACCGGTAATGAAGGTAACAATTTAATACGAAAGTAACAAATAGAATTAGAGAGAGTGGAAAAGTGATGTGGAAAGAACCGACGCTACGAGATAAGGACGTACAGATGCAAGAGAGGAACACACGTATACACGATTCAAGATACAATGAAAGATACAAACACATAATTGAAAATGAAATGCCCCGGTACCTAAGAGACGCAAACTATAACAAGAAAGAAAAGAAAATTATAGCGAGATTTAGATGTGGGAACGAAGAGGATGAATGTAAATTTTGGACAGAAGAGGAAACAAAAAATTGCAGACTATGCAGAGAGGCCAGGGAGAATATAGAACACATGCTCAAAGAATGCAGCGAACTGAAAGAAGAGGAAATGACATATAAGGACGCACTAAACGCAGATGGAAGAGGACTGAAATGGATGAAAAAAATAATTAAACGACGAGGGGAACTAAGACTGGACAAGAAATAGAATCTTTTATTAAGTTATTGAATTATTTAGAATTAAGTTAATTAGTACAAAATGTAACATTTCAGGCCGAAAGGCAGTAAATAAACTAAATATATATATACTACCAGTGGCGGATCCAGGGAACAATTTTTTTTTTTGGGGGGGGGGGGAGATTTACTAACAAAAACTGTTTTAAAAACGTATTTACAGGGTGGCGACCAACTGGAAAAACCGGGAAAGTCAGGAAAAAGTCAGGAGATTTCATTCATCGGGTAAAGTCTTGGAAAAGTGGGTGAAATTCGGCCTTTTAGCAAAAAGTCAGCGATTATTTTAATTAAAAATACTAATAAGTCGTGATCAAATTTACAAATTCTGTTATTATTTTGTAAAGTTCGAAATCCAAATATCCAACCAAAGTTCAAAAAACCCTTATCAACTATTTTCGAATCCTGTTCATCAACACACCAATCTATACAAAATTACTTGATTATTTTTACAGAATATTTCTTAAATCAAGAATCAATAAACTATCTAAATATGGGCAGAAAGACCACTGGTCGTTAACCTGTTGTCAATTCAAATTTCATTACAATTATTGTCATATTGTTACTGATTACTATATTGAATTGCCAATAAATATGTTACTGTTGTAATAGATATGCAAATAATACGATTAACGAATTTACAAATTGTTAGTTCTGTTCAGAGCACGAATTTAACATATTAAATTATATTAAAAAACTTAAAAAATAAATGGTCATGTGTCCATCATAGCATAGCACTTTTCCTATAACTGATAATTGGCATACTAAATTTATTTCGCTCTAACCAAGTAGTTGAAGATTTTACTTGAAGTTAGTGATTAATACGCGTGGCGCATGAAGTAAAATTTCGAGTTTAGAAATGCCTGATAATTGCGCGCCTCAGCAAATCCAAATTCGGCCTTTTAGCAAAAAGTCAGGAATTATTTTAATTAAAAATACTACTAAATCGCGATCAAATTTACAAATTCTGTTATTATTTTGTAAAGTTCGAAATCCAAATATCCAATCAAAGTTCAAAAAACCCTTATCAACTATTTTCGAATCCTGTTCATCAACACACCAATCTATACAAAATTACTTGATTATTTTTACAGAATATTTCCTAAATCAAGAATCAATAAACTATCTAAATATGGGCAGAAAAGCCACTGGTCGTTAACCTGTTGTCAATTCCAATTTCATTAGAATTATTGTCATACTGTTACTGATTACTATATTGAATTGCCAATAAATATGTTATTGTTGTAATAGATATGCAAATAATACGATTAACGAATTTACAAATTGTTAGTTCTGTTCAGAGCACGAATTTAACATAATAAATTATATTAAAAAACTTAAAAAATAAATGGTCATGTGTCCATCATAGCTAAGCACTTTTCCTATAACTGATAATTGGCATACTAAATTTATTTCACTCTAACCAAGCAGTTAAAGATTTCACTTGAAGTTAGTGATTAATACGCGTGGCGCATGAAGTAAAATTTCGAGTTTAGAAAAGCCTGAAAATTTGGATTTGCTGGGGCGCGACTCGCTACGCTCGCGCGCCTCAGCAAATCCAAATTTTCAGGCTTTTCTAAACTCGAAATTTTACTTCATGCTTAATCTGGGAGTGGAAACCCTCGTTAGAAGATCAATCAGATATTTATTTTGCAGTTTGCTTTATTGTCAAATTTATGATATTAAATAAATAGAGTTGATGATATTTTTTAGATTAAATTTAGAACAAACAAATTTGTGTGTATAATATATGTGTTGCTTAACTTTGAAATTTTAAACAAAAATGATTAAAATCCTATTTTCAGAATCCGCGCCTGGATACTACAGGAATGTTGTAGTATATTAAGACTGGGATTTACCCAGTGCTTTTGCAGCAAGGGCTTGACCATCTTCTACCGGTGCTATGCAATATTTTCGGGAGGAGCTTGGCGCTGAAACACGTGCCTACTGACTGAAAGAAAGTCAAAATGGTCTTTATTCCTAAGCCTGGGAAGGACTTAACCCAGCCAAAGGGATACAGACCAATTTGTCTCACATCGTTCCTCCTTAAAACGATGGATAAACTAGTTAAAAGACACATAAGGGAAACCTCACTATTAGAGAGGCCGCTTCATCCTATCCAACACGCCTTTCAAGCTGGAAAATCATGTGAGTCTGCCTTACACCAACTGGTAGTGAAGATAGAGGACAAGCTGAAAAACAAAACAGTGGCACTGGCCACATTTCTAGATATTGAGGAAGCATTTGACAACTCCTCTATCAGGACGATCGTAAGAGCAGTCGAAGAGAGGCCGCTTCATCCCTTCCAACGCGGCTTTCAAGCTGGAAAATCATGTGAGTCTGCCTTACACCAACTGGTAGTGAAGATAGAGGACATGCTGAAAAACAAAACAGTGCCACTGGCCACATTTCTAGATATTGAGGGAGCATTTCACAACTCCTCTATCAGGACGATCGTAAGAGCAGTCGAAAGTCACGCTGTGGAAACCACAATAAGTCTGTGGCTGCAATCCATGCTGACGGACAGACTAGTACTTACGGAACAATATGATGAAAAAAAGAGCTTAAAAGCCAAAGGGGGATGTCCCCAGTGGAGTATAGAACACTCCACTGGGGACATCCCCCTTTAGCCCCTCTTATACGGGACATGGTGGTGGATGAGCTACTAACGTTATTAAACGAATTAGGATATTACGCCCAGGGGTATGCGGATAATATTGCCATTCTCATCACGGAAAAATATCCAACTATCATAACAGGCATCATAAACAATGCCCTGAAAACAGTAGAACGATGGTGTGGGGAGGTGGGGTTGAGCGTTAACCCCACAAAGACTGCGGTTATCCCTTTCACTAAAAGAAGGAAATGCGTGGGCCTCAAACCACCAACCTTCTTTAACCAAACTCTACAATTTACCAGTGAGGTCAAATATCTAGATATCTACCTAGATACAATACTCACACGGAACCGTCAATTAAAACACGCAACTGACAGAGCAAAAACGACGCTAATGACAACAAAGCGCGCTTTGGGAAAAACATGGGTCCTCAATCCAAAAATGACTATGTGGATATATAATACAGTAGTAAAACCCATGATTACCTACGGATGCACCATATGGTGGCCGAAAGTAGAACAAAGTACTGCCCAGACAGCTCTCTCTAGAGTACAGCGACTAGCCTGCTTATGCATAACTGGCGCTCTACGTACAACACTAACTGCCTCAATGGAGACCCTATTAAACCTCCAACCACTAGATCTAGTGGTTAAAAGTGAGGCCAGACTAGGGGCATATAGGTTGAGGACAACTGGAAACTAGCACCTTACAGGAAACCACTCCAGAATAGAAAAGGTAGTTACCAAACCTCTACTGCAAATGGAAAGTGACTACATGATACCACTCTACTCCCTTAGTAGACCCTTAATAATACAGTGTGAAGGGGACAAGGAAAAGTGCAACCCTCCACCTTGAACCTTGATTTGGTACACCGGCGGATTAAGCAAAGAAGGTGGAGCTGGCGTAACACCAAAATGTGACATATTTGTGTCTATAGGGAGGATGGCAATTGCATATCAAGCCGAAATCTACGCGATTAACCAATGTATTATGGAAAACCTGCGACAGGGATATGGGAGGCAAAAGATCTTGATCCTTACAGACAGCCAAGCTGCTCTAAGAGCACTTGATAGCTACAAGATCCAATCTAAGCTAACATGGGAGTGCATTCAAAACCTGAAGAAACTGGCGAACGTAAACACCATAATTCTACGGTGGACGCCGGGACACACAGGGGAGGATAGCAATGAGATAGCCGACGAATTGGCAAAGATTGGATCACGTAGACCTTACATTGGACCAGAACCGATGCTACCGATCCCCAAAAAGTCAAAAAGACCAAGCGTAAGAGAGTGGACTCTGGAAAGACACACCGAGCGCTGGAAAAACCTGACGGCACAGACACAATAAACTACTAATGGAAAAACCCTGCCAAGAACTAGCAACTGAGGCCCTCAGACTCAGTAGAAACAACCTTAGAATGGTCACAGGAATGATAACTGAACACTGCACCCTAAGGAAACATCTGCATAACATGAAACTGTTATCAGAAGATCCAATATGTAGACTATGCTATGAAGAGGATGAAGACGCCTCACATGTACTATTCGAGTGCGAGGCACTTACTACCTGGAGGGAAGCAAACCTTGTCCAAGTGAATTCAACCCACTTCCCGAAGGGAAAGATGATCGAAAAGCTGCTGGAATTAGCTAATAAAACAGAGCTCTTTGATTAACTACGGAAACGGAAGAAGTACAATAAGCCACACGGCTGCGGTGCTAGGGCAGAAATAACTCTAACTTCCGTTCCTTGCTCCTACAAAAAAAAGTGTATTAAGAACTGAAAAATGCAATCTCACCCTTGTATTATTAATAATAATAATATTAATAAAACAATACAGGATGTAATTAATCTTCATTTATAACGTTGGTCAAGTAGACAGTTCTATTCTTATTCCTCGCCGATATTCCGTTCGGAATAATAATGATGATGTGGAAATATCAAAAAGTATAAAAAAAATGGTAAAAAAGCGTTCCCCTCGAATAAATTTTCATTCCGCGCTGGGAAGTAACAATGGTCGCCGGCCTTCGGCGTCCGGACAGAAAGTCCGATAATACACTAAATGAAAAGTTAATTCGCAACCTGTCAACTGTGACACTCTATCCAGTATTCATGTTTCCCGACAATTCAACATGCGGGCATTCGAAATGTTATTAAACGAATGAATTTCCATTTCAGATGTCCAGACCGAAATACGAGAAAATAATAATAAAAAAATAAAACTAGAGTGGAATAAAAATGGAATTGAAGTGTATAAAAAGAAATAGCTCGAGGATTGGGTGGGGTTTTTGTTATATGTTGGATTTTCCTGTGTGTGTGTGGGAAGGAGGGTTTGTTTTTTAAAAAGAAGGGAATATAAGCGTAATGTTAAGGGGGGTATATTTTCTTTGTTGTTGTTTTTCTTTACTTTTCATATTATACAAGTACCGACATTTCAATTAGTAAATTTGTGAGTCGAATCTAACTAACTGGTATATCATAATATAATAATACTAATGGTGTTCATTTCTGTTATCGGGGTGCGGTACGTTGCTTGGGATTTGTGCTAATTTTTATAAGTTTATAGCATTGAGCGACGTTCCTCCGAAACAACTCCGTTAGCTTAGTTATATACAGACACAAAAATAATTATAAAATAAACTTACCGATATCCGTAAAGATTGCACTCACTTTTGTTTATGTAAAAATATGAAGTTAAAATGATGATTGAATATGAATGACTTGATATATAAAATTACGAAAAAACTATTCACGAATAGTTTTTTTCGTAATTTTATATATTATGTTTAAAGTGTGCAAACTATAAGAAGCGTAAGCTTATTTTCTCGAATTCAAATAGTTTTTAATTTGAATTTATCATGAATGACTTGATTTCCATCAACAAGATAAAATTTATTAACAACGAAAAACAAGACTAATAACGAACAAGAATTAATACGAATAGAAATATACAATGATTAAAAATAAACACAATGATAAATGAAATGAATAAAATGAAATGCAATGAATGAATATGATACGTAAATGAAATGAACAATGATTAAATTAAATCAACGTGACGATTGCGATGAATGAAAGACTTACGACGTGAGTTAATGAATCGCGACACTTTGAAGTTACTTGGAACTTTGATGATAATGGTGATTGCTGAATGATGATGATTCACTTGACTGATGATACAACCCGAATGATGAAGTTCGACTGAAGTAAACTGATGATGATAGATTGAAATCTTGGACTGGACTGATTAATAATTCAATCTCAAACTCCTTTTATTTCTTCGGTCTTCCCAACCACCGATGTGGCCCCCGCCATGTATCTTGGGGGTGACGGTGATTGGTCGAAGATGGTGGTGGAGGAAGTTTTGGGGATGGGGTTGGGCCCTGGTGGTAACTCCTCCCTGAGGCCTTTGGTTTGGGGCCTCTGGTTTTCGACCGCTGCGGCGTGTCCAAGTTTGTGCTACAGATGTTACGACCATATGCCTTATCCCTGAAATTTTCCAAAATCGGAAGAGATTTCTATAGGCATTGTTCCATGGTCGTAAAACATCTACAGGTCGCCGTGGGGATTATGATGCCAATCCTCGGAGGCGCGCAGTATTTTATGACGGGCGTCCTCGGGGTGGTAAAATTCGGTCGAGGCTGGTCGCGCGGTTTATGATGGGGTTGTTTGAAAAATTCGTAAGTCGTATTCTTGGTCACGTTCGAGCGGAATTGAATGTTCGAGTAATTAACATATGTACAAAGAAAAAAATACATACAAAAGAACACCGAATGATTTGTTACGAACTTGAGTCATTTGGAATTAAAATGACTATGAAATGAGCAAAACAAATAGAGACCGATGTTTTAGTGAATGTGAATAAAATAATCGAGTTCCCACGTTTTTGAATAAAACGCCGGTAACATTTCTTACTATACTGGTTGTTCGATAAAAAAAAAAACGCCCAACGCCATAACTCTGTTATTTATTTACAGATGTTATTGAACTAAAAACCTAAGTCAATGGCCGTTTAAATAAATAGAAATTACATCAATAGTGACCAATCTAAAATCTTTAGGCTTTTCTAAACTTAACATTTTACGTCTTGCGCAAAGCGTATAACACATTTTAAATGCTATGAAGTTTAAAAAGTATATTATAATAATATTCATTATTTTGTAAACTGAACAACAGCAATTATGTACGTAATCATTATGTTAGTCAACATGAAGAGCATTGAAAAGTTGATGTCATAAAAGTTATTTGCCGAAACACAGACAGGCCTCAAAGTTGCTTCCAAAGCAACAAATCTCAAATTTCTTTGCACTGGAATATTATTCGTGTAAGTATTCGCAGCTTTGTAAATCATCTTCAGAAAAAGTTTGCGTTCTCTTAAAATTCCTTCAGAACCAGATGCCCATAACCAGTTCAGCAACTACAAACAGTATTCAGAAAAGATTAACTTTGTGATATTATAAATAATGTAATACCGTGCGATTGTATAAATTATGATTTAGAGTAGGCGGCATTTTTATGGTGTGGTTGCCCAGAATGCTAATTGAATAGTTTACCATTATCTGAATACATTTTACCATAACCTGAATTTATTTCAGGTTATGGTTAACAGTCAGTAGTGCCAACCTAATTTAAAATTCAAAGCCTACTCAAATTATGTTTTTAATGTTAATGTAGTTGTATGAGTTACGTGAAGGTGTTAAGTCACTTAATTAAACACAGTTATATTCCTTTCTTCACTTTGATTTTTCTTGCTAGATGTACATTTCGGGTACTAAGTACCCATTATCAATAGCTAACTGAATGTCAGTTAGCTATTGATAATGGGTACTTAGTACCCGAAATGTACATCTAGCAAGACAAATAAAAGTGAAGAAAGGAATATAACTGTGTTTAATTAAATGTTTTTAATGATCGCATGGTATTGACCCATTAACGGCCGAGCAGTGATAGAGTTAACTCTAAAAGTTGAATTTAGGTCCGATTCTGCACTATTTTTTATAATTTCTATGAATGACTTATTGTATTACATACTGTGAGATTTTCTTTTAAATATACATAATGCACACGCTGTAAACTGTCAGGCAGTCGTCGATTTTATATAAAAACGTGCAATATAAAGTTTAAAACGGGTGTCTTCCACTCCCAGACTAAGCATGAAGTAAAATTTCGAGTTTAGAAAAGCCCCGCGTAGAAAATTTGTCGAGGGTCGCGCAGCGACCCGAGACAAATTTTCACGGGGCTTTTCTAAACTCGAAATTTTACTTCATGCGCCACGCGTACAAAACACAGAAATTCTGTGAAGTTAGAAATACACTGACTTTTTTTTTATAATGAGATTAAGCGAAATATTTAAATAACAAAATATTTACCTTTTTCTTCATACATTTTCAAGTCAGATCAAATAATATAACATATCAAATTAACTTATTTAGTAATTTAATTAACAAAAAAATAATAACGTTTCGTGTATGCATCAATGGCGCTTAATGGGTTAAGGACTTGAATAAAAATCAAATCAATTCTGTTTTATTGATTGCTTTTAACTTTTTTTTAAATATTCAACATTTTTAAATAAAAAAATAACAATTCTTTAGATCAGAGCTCTAGCCCATTCGTATTGATTTCTAATAATGCAGTCGATTTTTGAATGATGCTTAGTGAATTATTAGTAAGTAAAATTTGACTGAACTATTAAAAATCAATACGAAAAAAGGGCAAACTAAAATCTGAAATATTAATTCAGTCATTTAGTGTTGATCACAATAAAAGTTGCTTTTGAGAGTTAAAAGCAACTTTAATTGTGATCCACACTAAATGACTGAATTAATATCTCTTTCAGATCATAGTTTTCACCTTTTTGTATTGATTTTTAATAGTTCAGTTAGATTTTTTTTAAATTAAGTAATGTCTTACCCCAAAGTAAGTAGTAAAAAATATACTAAAAACCACTTCCTGAATCCCAATGTGATTCGACAAAATGTAAACCTCATTAATTAAACAAATCGTTTTCGACATGCGAAACACGGCGCACATGAAAATATGCAGCCCGAAAATGTCATTGAACAAATCGACCAAATCGCACACGCCGCTGTGCAGATAAACCAGTAGCTCGGATTTTTCCGAAATCTGCAAACTCCTGAAATTATTCTCCGAAAAATTCACTGAAAACGAACCATCGAATTTTTTAACCGCCTTATTCAAACACTTCAACCTGCACTCGATCACTGATAAAATATGAATCTCGATCAAAGCGTGTGTTAAAATGATTAAGAACTGCACGTAACAGCTGAAGCTTATGTAAAGCAATTCGAGGTAGAAAAAAGTATCCCGTTTCATAAGGAATCTGTATAAGTTTAGGATTAGGTTGAATATATTAAAAGCTACGACGAAGAGTTTTGTATGCTTTGGGTTTTTCGGCGATTTAAAGTTGATTTGAAACAACAACAAATCAATCTCTTGAATCTTCTCAAAAAAAGATTGCACTTTCTTCAAATTCCAAGCTTGGACACTGTAAATCCCGTAAGCGTTTAAAAACACTTGAAGCGCGTCAATACCTACTAGAAATATATACCGTATAATACTTTTTTTCTTATACAATATAAATATCGATGGTATAGAGGTGATGAGCAATAATGGTATTATTAAATAGACTGTTTTTGTTTTCTGGAATTTATTGGCTTTTGTGTTAAAGCCCGGGCATAGGCCTAAAAAGCTGCAGAATTTTATGATGGAATATAAATTATTCGATATGGGCATTTTGGTATTGTTTTGTGTTGAAATGCGTTTTAACAATGTACGCTTTTCTTTTGTGTGTATTTGTATTAAAATGTGTGAATTATACAGTATACGTCAATCACAGTTGGTCTGTTTTAATGGATAGTTGAATAAATTATTGTTTGAGCGTAATATTTGGGTTTGTGCATTACACTTCAATTGTATGGATGTGTTAGGGTATGAATATAGCAGAGCGCCGAGGTGAGAATAATGTGAGGTTGTGTGCGTAATATACAGTTGTGTGCGCAATATACAGGACATGTATTTTAAGTATACATATCCCAATTATTATTCCAGAGTTTGGAAAACGGGGGACGGCGCACCATCGATAAGAAATTCCTTAATTTTAAGTTACATAAGTAATCTAAATTGAAAAATTCACTTTAAATCAGTGTTTTATACGCGTGGCGCATGAAGTAAAATTTGGAGTTTAGAAAAGCCTGAAAATTTGGATTTGCCGGGGCGCGACTCGCTTCGCTCGCGCGCCCCGGCAAATCCAAATTTTCAGGCTTTTCTAAACTCGAAATTTTACTTCATGCTTAATCTGGGAGTGGAACCCTCGTTAAATGATCAATCAGAAATAAAATTGCAAACGTTAAAAACGATTAGTGGTCATTTAAAATGAATGGAATTTAATTTTATAAAATAAATATAAATCAAATCTAATGTTTTGATTTAATATTTTTGGAAAATCTAGTGAAGATATTCAAATTTCAATTAAAACCAATCGAAGTTTATTAATTTTTGTGTAGATTCTTAGAATTTTATGTTGATTTGATAATCCGTTAATTATATTTGTTTAAAAAAAAACATTCACCTAACATCGTTGATTTTATTGCAACATTTCAACTTTAGCTGAATATTTTAAGAAAATGTGGCAGGATAATTTAATTTTCTTTATTAAATATTTGGGTTTGTGCGTTACATTTCAATTGTATGGATGTGTTAGGGTATAAATATAGCAGAGCGCCGAGGTGAGAATGATGTGAGGTTGTGTGCGTAATATACAGTTGTGTGCGCAATTTACAAGACATGTATTTCAAGTATACATATCCCAATTATTATTCCAGAGTTTGGAAAACGGGGGACGGCGCACCATCGATAAGAAATGTCTTAATTTTAAGTTACATAAGTAATCTAAATTGAAAAATTCACTTTCAATCAATGTTTTATACGCGTGGCGCATGAAGTAAAATTTGGAGTTTAGAAAAGCCTGAAAATTTGGATTTGCCGGGGCGCGATTCGCTTCGCTCGCGCGCTCCGGCAAATCCAAATTTTCAGGCTTTTCTAAACTCCAAATTTTACTTCATGCTTAACCTGGGAGTGTAACCCTCGTTAAATGATCAATCAGAAATAAAATTGCAAACGTTAAAAACGATTAGTGGTCATTCAAAATGAATGGAATTTAATTTTATAAAATAAATATAAATCAAATCTAATATTTTGATTTAATATTTTTGGAAAATCTAGTGAAGATATTTAAATTTCAATTACAACCAATCGAAGTTTATTAATTTTTGTGTAGATTCTTAGAATTTTATGTTGATTTGATAATCCGTTAATTATATTTGTTTAAAAAAAAACATTCACCTAACATCGTTGATTTTATTGCAACATTTCAACTTTAGCTGAATATTTTAAGAAAATGTGGCAGGATAATTTAATTTTCTTTATTAAATATTTGGGTTTGTGCGTTACACTTCAATTGTATGGATGTGTTAGGGTATAAATATAGCAGAGCGCCGAGGTGAGAATGATGTGAGGTTGTGTGCGTAATATACAGTTGTGTGCGCAATTTACAAGACATGAATTTCAAGTATACATATCCCAATTATTATTCCAGAGTTTGGAAAACGGGGGACAGCGCACCATCGATAAGAAATGTCTTAATTTTAAGTTACATAAGTAATCTAAATTGAAAAATTCACTTTCAATCAATGTTTTATACGCGTGGCGCATGAAGTAAAATTTGGAGTTTAGAAAAGCCTGAAAATTTGGATTTGCCGGGGCGCGACTCGCTTCGCTCGCGCGCCCCGGCAAATCCAAATTTTCAGGCTTTTCTAAACTCCAAATTTTACTTCATGCTTAACCTGGGAGTGGAACCCTCGTTAAATGATCAATCAGAAATAAAATTGCAAACGTTAAAAATGATTAGTGGTCATTTAAAATGAATGGCATTTGTAATGATTCGACCCTAGGTATTGTACAAATTTATAATTTGTATTATTGTTTACGTTGTGTTGTGTATGTAGTAACCCTTTTATTTATTTACCAGGTTCGTTGTTTGTGTCAATATGCATTATCGTTAATACTGTGTCTTTCTTCCCTTTTAATTTGACTAGGAGGATGTGTGGACAATAAATAAAACAGGATATGAGTTTAACGTATGCAACGTTTATTGACCTTTCATGACATTTCTAATGAATTGGTATGTCTTATATTATTATTTATATTTACAAAATACATTATCAAACGTTTGTGCTTAGAAGCCATGTGCATTTTAGTTAAACTCAAGAAAAATGTATGACTCTACTTGTGGGAGCAAAATTAACTAGCCCCTGCATTTGCATTACGAGATGGGAAACCCACAAAAACCATCCCGGAGTTAGCCTCGCACACTCTGCACACTTGCGATTAGTTAGTAGGACAGCGCAATACTGACTCGGATTGGCCTTACACATCAATCGACTGGGTCGATTAGTTAGTAGGACATACCTCGTTTTCTCGCTCAGTTCGGCCTTACACATCAACCACCATACATCCCTCACTCGTGTGATTAGTTAGTAGGACACTTAGCGCAATACTGACTCGGATTGGCCTCACACATCAATCGACTGGGTCGATTAGTTAATAGGACATACCTCGTTTTCTCGCTCAGTTCGGCCTTACACATCAATCACCATACACCCCTCACTCGTGTGATTAGTTAGTAGGACACTTAGCGCAATACTGACTCGGATTGGCCTTACACCTCAATCGACTGGGTCGATTAGTTAGTAGGACATACCTCGTTTTCTCGCTCAGTTCGGCCTTACACATCAACCACCATGCACCCCTCACTCGTTTCACATTTACTCTGCACTTTTTTCTCTCTTTTTTGTTCATTTAAACTTTTCTTTTATTCACACATGCTTTCGCGATTAGTGAGTGGAATGATCTTTCACTTCGTTCCACTCATAATCGAATTTGGCATTTTAATTCTTTACCCTTTTTCTTAATCATTAAGCCCATTCATTATTCCCAGAATTTCCAAATCAAAGGCAGAACATCTATCTACCGTTGATTTGCAACAGCTCTTAATCTCACCTGATGTCTTTCTCCACGTTCTTCTTCTCGAAACTTGTCTTTTCTCCTCCCTTTTTGACGCTCCCCAATCTTTTATAACCTTCGTTCCCCACCCGAACGTGGAGATGGAAAAATTTATGCACTACCATATATGGTCGCAAAATCTTTGCCTTTCTCTGACGTCAGTGTAATTTTCCGTTCTTCGCATACTTATTGTGTTTGCGCTCGCTAAACCTTGAACCGAATCTTTCTGTATATGTCGGCATTTCTCCACGCGCTCGAACTTGTTTGTTATTTTAAGGCGATGCCGCGTTCGTTATTTCTATCACCCAAAATTATGATTGACTGATGTTATTCTCGTATTTACAGGATGTTGATTTTTCTTTATTAATTTCTTAGGTAATTTTTGTATTAATATTTTAATTTAATTTCACCGAAAATAATATTTACACATGACCCCTACTGACCTATTACAAATTTAATTTTATAAAATAAATATAAATCAAATCTAATGTTTTGATTTAATATTTTTGGAAAATCTAGTGAAGATATTCAAATTTCAATTACAACCAATCGAAGTTTATTAATTTTTGTGTAGATTCTTAGAATTTTATGTTGATTTGATAATCCGTTAATTATATTTGTTTAAAAAAAAAACATTCACCTAACATCGTTGATTTTATTGTAACATTTCAACTTTAGCTGAATATTTTAAGAAAATGTGGCAGGATAATTTAATTTTCTTTTTAAAAGATGTAAGTTTAATCAATTTTAAATATATTTTGTAAATTTAATGCTGAGGGTATTACATATAATAATAATAATAATAATAATAATAATAATAATAATAATAATGCTTTATTGCCCAACAGACTAAGTACAGTCCAATAACAGAGCAAAATACTAAATTACAAATTAAAAAAAAAAATTAAAAACCTAAATAAAAAATAATAATAATAATATAATAATAATAATAATATATGTAAATTAAACTGAAAAATATTGCACAACACTTTGTTTAAAATCATCCAATGACTGACCAAAAATATCGCAATCTCTTTGGAGTTCATTGTATATTGTACACATTTTAATGAGTGGGGAATTTGTGTGATGGCGCGTGTTAGGAACAGTGTACCTGAAGGTATGGCAGTTTCTCATAGACGATCTGGATACATTAAAGTGGATACTGTTACTGTTTACAGTAGATGAGTCATCTACGTAATTATTTAGCAATTTATATAGGTAAAGTATGGAGCAAATTTTATGATTAGAATGAACCGAAATGAAGTTGAAATGCTTAATTAAAGTAGGATAACTCCCTCTATCGGGATATGTGCCATGCGCTGAGAAGAACAAATATTTTAAGAATTTTTTTTGGATCGTCTCTAAATAGTTCACGTATGTATCATACATTGGCGACCAAATCGGAGCACAATAATTTAATTTGCTCATTATAAATGATACGAAGAGTTTAATAATAGTACCCATGTTATTGAAATGTTTGCTGTTCCTTATAATAAATCCCAACATTTGATAACACTTTTTAACTAGATTAACAATATGTGAATTAAATGTAAGTTTATTGTCAAAAATTACACCTAGGTCCTTTGACTCGTTTATTCTTTCCAGCACATGGTCACCCAGCACGTAGGGGAAATTTGTTACAATTGATTTACGAGAGAATGTCATTACAGAACACTTCTTATAGTTTAAGTACAGTTTATTATTTTCACACCATACACACAGACTATCCAGATCTTTCTGTAGGTTGATACAGTCATTTAAATCAGTTATGGAGTTAAAGATCTTGAGGTCGTCTGCATAAAGTAGACAATGTGATTTGATAGAACCAACTAGATCGTTAATAAATAAAGTAAATATCAAGGGTCCAAGACTCGAGCCCTGTGGAATACCACTAGTTGGTGTATACTGTTTTGATATAGATCCTTGATAGTAAACAAAGTGTTGCCGATTTGACAGATATGAATGAATCACACTGACTACATTTGCGTTTATATTAAACGTTTTTAACTTTTCAAATGAGAATGCGGTGTGACACCGTGTCAAATGCTTTACTGAAGTCAGTGTAAATCACATCAATCTGAGATTTATTATCTAATGATGACGAAACAAATTGTGAGAAATTAAATAAATTGGTAGTAGTTGATCTACGCCGCAGAAAACCATGTTGTTCACTAACAATTTCACTTTGCACTAAGAAACTTATATGCTCGCTGAGAATTGACTCCAAAGTTTTTGAAAAATTGCTTACGATGGCAATAGGTCGATAGTTTTCAGCGTCGCTCTTGTTTCCAGATTTAAAAATCGCGCATTCGCGCACTTTTTTCCAGATGTCCGGGAAGCAGCCATATCTAAGGATTAAATTATATATGTGTGTGACTGCATATACATTTTTTACAATTTTTCCAAAGAAAACATTCCCCCAAAATCATTAATTTTATTGCATAATTTAAACTTTGGTTGAATATTAAAAAATAAGACGTTGCGGGATAATTTAATTTTCTTCTTATAAGATGTAAGTGCAATCAGTTTAAGGTAAATTCTATAAATTTCCGTTGATAGTAAAAAATTTAATTAATAACATTTTTTTCAAAGAAAAACTGACCCAAAAATCATTAATTTTATTGCATATATTCAAATTTGGCGAATATTTTAAGACAACGGGGCAGGATAATTTAATTTTATTCTTAAATGATGCAAGTGCAATCAATTCTAAGTAAATTCTATAAATTTCACGTTGATAGTATATAATTAAAATTTTTAACAATTTTTTCAAAGAAAACATTTCCCCAAAATCATTAATTAAATTAAATTTCAAATTTGGCTGAATATTTTAAGAAAACATGGCGGGATAATTTAATTTTCTTTGTATAAGATGTAAGTGCAATCAATTTGAAGTAAATTCTGTGAATTTCACGTTATTGGTATAAGAGTATAATTTTTTAAATTTTTTTCAAAGAAAACATTGCCCCAAATCATTAACTATATGTAATACTTTTAAATTTATCTTAATATTTTAAGAAAACAAGGCGAGATATATTTTTTTTAATAAGATGTAAGTGCAATCGATTCCTAGTCAATTCTGTAAATTTCAAGATATTGGTATAAAAGTTTTTTACAGTTTTTTAAAGTAAACATTTCCCTAAACTCATTAATTTTATTAAATAATTTTAACTTTGGCTGAATATTTTAAGAAAATTTGACAAGATAATTTAATTTTGTTTTAATAAAATGTAAGTGCTATCAATTCGAAGTATGTTCTGTGAATTTCACTTTGATGGTATAAAATTATAGGTTTTTACCATTTTTTCAAAGAAAACATTTCCCCACAATTATTAATTTTATTCAATAATTTCAACTTTGACTGAATATTTTAGGAAAACGTGGCTGGATAATTATTTTTTTTAACATCTTACATCTAAGTGTAATAAATTCCTAGCAAATTCTGCGAATTTTACGTTGAGGGTAAAAAATTATAATTTTTTAGAATTAAAAAATAAACATTTCCCCAAACTCATTATTGAATAATTTCAACTTTGGCTGAATATTTTAAGAAAACGTGCCGTGATAATTTAATTTTCTTTTAGGAAGATGTAAGTGCAATCAATTCAAGTAAATTCTGTGATTTTCACATTGATGGTATAAAATTATAATTTTTACAATTTTAATTAAAATGAAAAATATTTTTTTTTTAACAACCCTGATTCTAAACTCGAATTTATAGTTCATTCGCCAGGCATGTAAAACAACAAAATATTTTAAAGTTAAAAACATACGTCATTTACATACTGCTTCAGTACAATAAGTCACCTAGGCTGCAGTGCATCCGGATCCGAAAGGAAGAAAAAAAACATACTGCTTTAGTAGTATATTTTTAATTTCACTTTAAATCAATGTTTTATACGCGTAGCGCATGAGTTAATATTTTTTCAGGCTTTAGGCTTCTCTAAACCTGAAGTTTTACTTGATGCCTAATTCAAGACACATTACACATTACAATAATTATTTGTTATAAAATTTTGTGACACTTTAAAAAATCAAATAAAAAATCTTGTACAATTTAAGCAGTACAACTAAACTTGAAATAAAACTACAGAAGCAAACATTGCACTACAATCATGGAACGTGTAGAAAATGTTTTAGGAGAATGTAAATGATTAAGTAAAAGAGATTATTAGGTAAAAAAAATCCAACACTTGAGAAGGAGAAAAGTTGATTTTTTTTTTTAGATAAATACAGAAGAAAACTGACAAGGATTTTTTGAGATAATTGTCGCTTTGAGTTATACAAAACAATATAAAAAAAGTAGTCAAGCTTGATTCGATTAAGATTAAGAACTAAAGCATTCAGTTTTATATTTATTTATTTCTCAAAAGAAAATATTTATAGTATTATCAATAAAATATGAGCTCTTTTTCTAGACTTTACAAGGCATATGAATTATTGCTTAGTAGATGGAGTCTTAACATTTTCGTTAATTATAATAATAATACATGTATTAACGGTAACACCCATTTTATACAGAATAAGTATTAATCAAAAGAAAACGCCACTTATCGTTTTAGCTATCGAATCCATTAATAGTTTTCACATATTATCAAGCCAATATGTGAAAACTATTAATGGATTCGATAGCTAAAATAATAAGTGGCGTTTTTTTGAATATTATTTATTCTGTATAAAATGGGTGTTGGGTGTAGTCAGAAATGTTCAGTATTCCTCAGGACTGGGTAGAGATCACACTGATGAGGACCTAGAAGTCCGAAACGCGTCTGTGGGTATCTGGTGCCGGAATACTGAACAAAAATTCTATTTTGATATTTTTTTACGACAAGAAATAATATTTGGTATTAAAAATATTACAGGGCCCTAGTGCAAAAGTAGTACAAGTGACAAGATTATTTGTGTGAATTGGAGATAAAGTTTAACTTTTATAGAAATATCTGTCGTCTAATCGATAACATTGTATATTATATTGAGAGATACATTTATTCGATTGTACCATTTTTTCTATCACTAAATATGAATCTCATTCGCAGATATCTGTACTTATACTAATTTTCAAGATAATAATAATAATAATATTTATTACCCAACAGGACATCCCCATTACAGAGTAATATTACAAAAGTAATAATTCTTAAAATAATATATATAAACAAAACAAAATAAAATTACAAAAATAAAGATATAGATCACGTGATTCTATTTAAACAAAATATATTAAATATTTAGAAATTATAATAATAAAATAATGGCAAAATAACTAAGAAATAACAATAGTTAGTCTATGCAGCCGTTTGTTGTTATTAATATCAAGTACCAGAAATTATGTTCTTGAATTCACGTAAGTCCAAGTGAAAAATATCACAATGAGTGGCAAATATGTTGTGATACACACAAATGCGACGCACTGGGGACAGTTCCAAGACATTAGTTTGAGCTTTTTGAACATAAAAGCTGATACAATGACGTGTCGAGAGTCTAGGTACATAAAAATGTATCCTTTGCAAAAGTTCCGAACAATCAACTGAATTATGTAGTAACTTAAACAAGAAGATTTGACCGTGAATATTCCTACTTTCGACCAAAGTAACTGCATCAAACTCTTCTAAAAGTAATTCATGACTGAAACCTTGAGGGGGGTAGGTACCATGCATTTTATACCACAAGTATTTATAAAATTTACGCTGAATATTCTCGACCGATTGAATAGATGAAATATAAATTGGTAATAGCACTTGTACTATTTCACTGAGCCCCTCAATCATTCAAATTGAATTGATTATTATTAGAATTGGAAAATAACGATAATATAAGACACCAACAAATTCGACATGATAAAAATCAATTCACAGTTCAACTGCAAAACACCGGCGGCTGAAAATTTCGGAATAGAAGTGTTGACGAAATTGTACAAAGCCAACGATTCTTCACAAAGCCCTGGAACTTTCATGGAGACAATCGTCAGTTTGTGACAAAGTGACTTTATCCTCAGCGATTCATTTATTATCATTTGACAGGTCACAACTAAAACCACAAACTGTACCTAAAATACAAAAATAAATTATCATAATAGAAATGTTGTTAGTTTTGTGAGGTATGCGAATAATATCCTTGTGAAAAATATCCTTGCGGAAAAATATTGCTAGCATTGTGTCTAATGAGAATAGTTATTTTTTTATCTTCAATTTGGTTCTTATTAATAACTTGATAAAATAGTTATTTTTAAGTAATTTTTGTGAGCGTTAAATAATTTCAAGAATAAATTAGTTATTAGTAAATTTTTAAAGAAAAGTCGATGATATTATATAGCTGAGGCTGTTAGTTGTTGAAACTCCACAATATCACTTTAATAACACACTTAATATGTTTAGGTTAAAAAATATTGCTAGCATTGTGTCTAATGAGAATAGTTATTTTTTTATCCTCAATTTGGTTCTCATTAATAACTTGATAAAATAGTTATTTTTAAGTAATTTTTGTGAGTGTTAAATAATTTTAAGAATAAATGAGTTATTAGTAAATTTTTAAGGAAAAGTCGATGATATTGTATAGCTGAGGCTGTTAGTTGTTGAAACTCCATAATATCACTTTAATAACACACTTGATATGTTTAGGTTTCAAAATAATGTTTATTGTACTACAACAATTGTTTCACCACACAGTGGCTTCATCAGGTAGATGAATGATCTACCTGATGAAGCTACATTGTGGTGAAACAATTGTTGTAGTACAATAAACATTATTTTGAAACCTAAACATATTAAGTGTGTTATTAAAAAGTCGATGAATCGCGAAGTAATCAACCATTTTTAGTAAAAATAAAAAACCTACTTTCTCGCCTCGTAATTCAAAATGTAAGCAGAATTTTCTTGTTTTTCATGTTGGAAAATCAAGAATGGTAATTTCTAAGCAGGTTTCGTAGATTTTAATAATTTCACAAAGAAATAAAGTATCAAAACAATCTTTACAATTGAACCAAATTTAGCTTCTTCCATACATATACCTTAGCAAAGTGTCAATTTCATAATCAACATTATAAACACAATATTTAAAAATTACGACAATACTTGTATAAACTGCAAACAGCATTAGTGTAATTTTTATATATTATCTTTAAAGTTTTTCAAACTAAAATCAGTGTAAACTATTTTGAATTCAAATAGTTTTGAATTTGAAATGTTCATGTTTGAACATTTAATATTTTTAAGGATTTCAAAAACACTACAGACTTTTCTCTTAATTATTGATAATGAAGGTTTAAATTAAATTACACTTGGTTTGTTTCACAATTTTTTACTTTACTATTTACTTGACTAGTTTCGCGTTTTACAGCATTATCAGGAATGATGGAGTAATGTTAAATACAATTAAGATTAAATTTGTACTTTAGGGCATTTATTGTTTTTATAACGCAATCAATTTGATGCTTGTAACAAGTGTTTCCACTCCCAGATTAAGCATGAAGTAAAATTTGGAGTTTAGAAAAGCCTGAAAATTTGGATTTGCCGGGGCGCGCGAGCGAAGCGAGTCGCGCCGCGGCAAATCCAAATTTTCAGGCTTTTCTAAACTCCAAATTTTACTTCATGCGCCACGCGTACACAACACTGGCTTATAGTGAATTAAAAAAATATATTGCTTGTAAATATTTAAATATATTAAATATTTTCGCAATCCACAATTAATTTGTATTACACCTTTATTTATTTTAAAAATATTCTACAGCCAAGTATTGCCATTTTTATCATATTTTATGTTTATGCTACTACTGTTTAATCTCACGTTAATAAAAGTAATTAACATAAGTTTAAGCTTAGGCAATATATTTTAAACTTCAGTTCAAATCAGTGTCCCTTTACTGCGTAAAAAAGTAGAGAAAGAAAATTATCTTTCTATCACAAATTAAAAATGATTTATACCTAAATAATACTAATAAATATCCAATACAAAAATAATTATTAATAAATAATAATAATTAATTATGTTTTTAAACTCGATCTTCCTGTAAAAGTAACAATACACATCTTACGCAGTATTTTTTAAACTTTTGCATAAATCAGTGTATTATACGCGTGGCGCATGAAGTAAAATTTGGAGTTTAGAAAAGCCTGAAAATTTGGATTTGCCGGGGCGCGCGAGCGAAGCGAGTCGCGCCGCGGCAAATCCAAATTTTCAGGCTTTTCTAAACTCCAAATTTTACTTCATGCGCCACGCGTACACAACACTGGTTTATAGTGAATTAAAAAATATATTGCTTGTAAATATTTAAAAATATTAAATATTTTCGCAATCCACAATTAATTTGTATTACACCTTTATTTATTTTAAAAATATTCTACAGCCAAGTATTGCCATTTTTATCATATTTTATGTTTATGCTACTACTGTTCAATCTCACATTAATAAAAGTAATTAACATAAGTTTAAGCTTAGGCAATATATTTTAAACTTCAGTTCAAATCAGTGTCCCTTTACTGCGTCAAAAAGTAGAGAAAGAAAATTATCTTTCTACCACAAATTAAAAAAGATTTATACCTAAATAATACTAATAATTATCAAATACAGAAATAATAATTAATAAATAATAATAATTAATTAAGTTTTTAAACTTGATCTTCCTGTAAAAGTAACGATACACATCTTACGCAGTATTTTTTAAACTTTTGCATAAATCAGTGTTTTATACGCGTGGCGCATGAAGTAAAATTTGGAGTTTAGAAAAGCCTGAAAATTTGGATTTGCCGGGACGCGACTCGCTTCGCTCGCGCGCCCCGTCAAATCCAAATTTTCAGGCTTTTCTTAACTCCAAATTTTACTTCATGCTTAGTCTGGGAGTGGATACAGTTGTTAGGCGTTTCGTTAACAAGAAGTGTAAATGATATTGGCCCGAAAGGGGTTTCTTGGGGAACCCCAGAAGTTTATGAAATTAAATTTACATTAACAGAAAACGCATTTTATTCTCTAGATGATTTATTTCTTAAGTTTAAATATTAAATGTATTACTGTTTGTATTGATTACATAAATCAATACAAAAGAAATATAATATAATGTAATATTTAAACTTACGAAAAAAATCATCTAGAGAATAATACGCGTTTTGTACATACAGGTAGATAACTATAAAAAAATAATAATTACATTTAAAATTTTATCTTTTTATAAGAGTAAAGGTACACATCTTACGCAGTATTCTTTAAACTTTGCATTAAATCAGTGTTTTATATGCGTGGCGCATGAAGTAAAATTTCGAGTTTAGAAAAGCCTGAAAATTTGGATTTGCCGGGGCGCGACTCGCTTCGCTCGCGCGCCCCGGCAAATCCAAATTTTCAGGCTTTTCTAAACTCGAAATTTTACTTCATGCTTACTCTGGGAGTGAAAACCCTTGTTAGACGTTTCGTTAACAAGAAGTATAAATAATATTGGCCCAAAAGGTGTTCCTTGGGGAACCCCGAAAGTTAATGAAATAAAATTTATAATAATAGAAAACGCGTTTTATTTTCTAGATGATTTCTTTCTTATGTTTAAATAATACATGTATTATTATTTCTTTTGTAATGATTAGAGAAATCAATACAAAAGAAATATAATATAATATTTAAATTTAAAAAGAATCTTACGCAGTATTTTTTAAACTCTGCTTTGAATCAGTATTTTATACGCGTGGCGTATGAAGTAAAATTTCGAGTTTATAAAAGCCTGAAAATTTGGATTTGCCGGATCGCGACACTTCGCTCGCTCGCCCCGGAAAATTCAATATTTCAGGCTTTTCTAAACTCGAAATTTTACTTCATGCTTAGTCTAGGAGTGGAAACACTTGTTCGAAGTTTCGTTAACAAGCCCAAAAGGGGTTCCTTGGGGAACCACAAAAGTTTATGAAATAAACGTGTGATACAAATTAATTGTAGATTGCAAACATATCTAATATTTTTGAATATATTTTGATAATTAATACAAAAGAAACAATGGTACATTTAATATTTAAACACAAGAAAGAAACAATTTGGAGAGTAAAACGCGCTTTCTATTAACATGAATTTAGTTAATAGAAAACGCGTTTTACTCTCTAAATGATTTCTTTGTTATGTTTAAATATTAAATGTACTATGGTTTTTTGTGTATTAATTTTCAAAATATATTCAAAAATCATAGATTTGGTTGCAATCTACAATTAATTTGTATCACACTTTTAATATTTTTAAAATATTCTACAAATAAATATTGGTAATTTCATTATATTTTATATTTACATTACTTATGTTTTATCCGACGTTAATAAAAGTGTTTAACGTAAGATCAAATTTAAGCGGTATATTCTGAACTTAAGTTAAAATCGCTTCGCTCGCCTTTTAATGATGAAAATATGTTTAATTTCATACATAATATAAGTCAGGAAAAATGGTTCGATATGTATTCAGTCGATAATTTAAATGACAAATTTGATCTCTTTCATAGCATATTTGTATATTACTTTAACATACATTTCCCTCCATTTAAATACCATAAATGTAATAAAAATAAAAATTGGGTAAACACAATTGTCAAAAAATCTAGCAGCGAATTACGTAATCTCTTTCAAATACAAAAGCATTTTCCGCAGCTTAGAAGTGAATATCTAAAGCGAAAAAAACTTCACAATGACATTGGACGTAATACTAAAAAGATATATTATCAAAACGTCATATTTAAATCAGATAACATTCAACAAACATCATGGAGAGGTATAAATGAACTCTCTGGTAAACAGAAATCAAATGTGTACATAGAACTAAATTATGAACATTCTACTGTCAGTGATCCTTCAGAACTGTCGGAAATTTTTAACGAATATTTTATCAATGAACCCTTAAAATTACAAAGTTCCTTAAATTCGACTAATTCTACAAATTCACTGCCAGATATAATCGCTGACAGTATATTTCTAGAACCATTTACAGAAAATGAATTAATTAATATATTACTTTATAATTTAAAAAGTAATAGGTCGCCAGGTTTTGATGAAATCCCCGACCGGGTCATAAAAAAATCGGCATATTATTTAGCGAATCCACTATGTCACTTAATTAATTATTCGTTGGAAACGGGAACTTTTCCAATGAAGCTGAAATTAAATTTGGTGACTCCAATTTATAAAAAAGGAGATCATTCCGATGTTCAAAATTATAGGCCAGTCTCATTAGTTTCAGTATTTCATAAAATATTTGAACTTGCAATGTTAGACCGCATGTTAAAATTCATAAAAAAACATAATATCTTGAGCAATAGTCAGCATGGATTTTTAAGCGGCCGATTCACTATTACTGCAATACATGCGCTTTATGATAAAGTAATAAACTATCTAGACCCTGGAGAGTGTCCGATTGGATTATTTTTTGATCTTAGTCGGGCGTTCGACTGTGTAAATATTGACATATTACTCGATAAATTAAATAATTATGGGTTTAGAGGCGTTGCTCAGAGTTGGTTTAGTCAGTACTTAAAGAATAGAAGACAATCTGTCCGGATTATTAAGAACGGTCGAATTTGTATGTCAAATACTGCATTAGTTAATATTGGGGTACCGCAAGGGTCTATATTAGGGCCGATCTTATTCATCCTATATATCAACGATATTGTAAACACAATACCTGTTGAAATGTTTATTTATGCAGACGATACGTCAACTATTCTGAGTAATATTGATGACGAAGCTCTGAGCAACAAATCTATTGATTTGATACGTTCACTGCAAACTTGGTTTTCCAGCAATAATCTATTTCTAAATACGAACAAAACATTTTGTATAAGATATAAAACAAAACAATCAACAATAAACTCAAATATCAATATTACTTTAAATGACATAAATATACAGAAGTCAAACGCAATAAAATTCCTTGGAATAGAAATGGATTATTGCTGTGACTGGAAAAATCAATGTGATACGATTATAAAACATCTAAATAAAACTTCGTTTCAAATTAGATGTCTCAGAAATGTATTGAGTACACAACAATTGATACAGGTATACTATGCTAATGCTAATTCACGACTTATATATGGTGTATGCTTATGGGGAACTTCGGTTCATTGGAACTCCGTATTCATTGCACAAAAGCGAATCATATGATCGATGGCAGGCATTCGGCAAAACCAATCTTGCAAGCCATACTTTCAGTACTATAAAATACTACCATTTTCTTGCTTAGTCATGTATGAGCTAGTGTTGTATACTCGCAAAAATAAACAATTATTCTCAAAAAACAGTGATATACATAATTACAACACAAGGCATTGTAATACAATTAGCATTGAAAATTGCCGACTAAATATAAAAAAACGTTCACCAAACGTTCTCGGGCCAAAACTATACGATAAATTACTACATTATATTAAAAATGCAATATCCACCCAATTATTTAAAATCACATTAAAAGAATTTTTGCTTGATAAATTATATTACACTTTGAGTGATATGTTATAATTTTTAAATGTACATGTATGATAATTATGTTTTGATGTAATTTGTTTGCTCTCTTTAATTTTTTATTTGATTGTTTGACACTTTCAAAATTGTAATGTATATTTTTTTTATATGATCTACAGTCAAAGGAAATTAATAAAAAAAAATATTGGCCTAAAGTGGGTTCCTTGAGGAACCCCAGAAGTTACGGAAGCTAATTTTGAAATTAAGGTAACTTAAAATATACTGTTTATAAATATCCATATTGCTCATGAATATTTAAAAATATTAAATACACCAATATAAAGTGAATTTCATAAATTTTAAATATATTAAATATTTTCGCAATCCACAGTTAATATGTTTATTTTAAAACTATTATAAAACCAGGTATTAGCAATTTTATTATATTATATGTTTATATTACTAATGTCTGATTCCACGTTATTTAAAGTTTTACAAAACTTGGTTTTATCTAACAAGTTAGTTATTCATTATTGTGTTTTTGTATTTTATTTTTAAGCTGTTTTATTTTATTAAATAGATTCTTTAGACATACATTCCCTGCATAAAAAGATAAATTGAAAATAGCTCCAATCCTCTTTAGTTCAACACGTAAAAAATTTGAATAAACAAAGGGGTGAATAAATGAAGTGAAAGTTAATATTTCGCTTTTAAATTTCGAGCAATTTGCTCTGGGATATGAAAATAGACTTAAAACAAAAATCCCTGTATGTATACTTACAATTAAAATCACACAAGTACACCCAACAATAGAGTTATAAACCATGTCAAAATCTGTATTCTTCAGCATACTAATGTTGAAAATAATCGGAAAATACGAGCTTCCGATAACGCAAAGCCAACGGAAACTGAAAAGCTCGTTGCACAATTCAATTAAATCACACAAATTCCTGTGCTGTTTAATAAAACCCTGAATTTTCCACGAGGCGGATAAATCCAAACAAGTCTTCACCGCAAAACCCTCGATGATTAACGTGAACAATTGAAACTTCTTATAAACACTCAATAAAATAAAAATATACAAAACAATTTCTGCGTAGACATAAATTCTCTGTATCAACAGATAAAGTAAAAATAGCTCCAATCCTCTTTTATTTAACACGTAAGCAATTTGAATAAACAAAGGGGAGAATAAGGCGAGTGTTATCAAACCCAATTTAATCCATATGTAAGTAAAGCTTTTCTTAATTTCAACAGAATTCTTCAGAAGGGAAGAATTGAACTCTTCCACTTTTACTTTTTCCTGGTGAGAATAATTGAGCGCTTTGAATAACTCGTCGAAACCGCTAGAATTTTCTCTTAAAACTTGCTTTAAAATCAGAGGCGTCCAAATTATAATCTCAGCCACTTCCATAAGCATATTTCGATTTGTTTCAAACGCTATAAGTGAGTAGATATAAGCGAAGATTACAAGTAAAATCGCTGAAGCTTGTAGAAAGGTCAATGCTTTTTTCTTGAAAAAATGTTTCTTTTGGTTGCTGTAACGAGGGTTTAAACCTAAAATAAAGCCTATGTTTAGGATAATTTTTATATCATCAACTGATTTCATTGTTTATTTTATTTAATATCTTTACTTAATTTATTTATATTATATAGGTTATTATTTAAATTACAATTATCTATAGGTTTTTAATTTAAATCACTCGGTTTCTTTTACTAATAAAGTTATTTAATTTATTTCAATTAAAACTTATTTAATAAATTTGCTTTTCGACTTGTTTGGGCTTAATGCTTAATTTATTTATACTGTATATTTTCTTATTTAAATTATAATTATGTGTAGGTTTTAAATTTATATTCACTTGGTTTGTTTTACTGATAAACTTATTTAATTTATTTAAATTTACATTTATTTAATAAATTTATTTTTCAACAAGTTTCGGCTTAATGCCATTTTCAAGAAATTATGTGCTTATAATATTGTCACCAATTTGTTTAAGGAATACGTAACAACATTGAATCAATTCTTTGGGCTATTTGGAAATGATTTAAGATATTTATTAATAAGTATAAAGTATCTCATTTATTAATATACAAATATTACCATGTTTTTTACTTAATTATTACTATTAAGTAAATTATATTCAACTCTTCACGTAACTCAATCCAAATACATACAATACATTACCATGTTTGTTATATATGTAAATAAATATGTAAATTATTGTCAATTAATTGTAAATTGCATGAACTATTAATTAAAACACTTTGTATTTACTGAAAAAAAAAAATATTTAAAGATAAAGAATAACTCTTAATTTTTAAAGTGGATTTCGTGAATAAAGTTAAAGTTAGAGTATAAATATAAAAATAAAAGGCGGAAAGATGTTCGATAGTCTAGATAGACTGAACAATTAATATATAGAAGAGAGAATAACTCAAACTATTCAATAAAACACTTGGAATTGTTCTACTGAGAAATTAATTAAAGATAAAGAATAACTCTTTATTTTTAAAGTGGATTTCGTAAATAAAGTTAAAGTTAAAGTATAAACTGTTTTGTGTTGTAGGCGTTCACTTTGTGGTACATCTTAAATACACTTGTAAATAAACCACGTTTTACTTTGGTTAACCACTATATTTTGCACTTAATTTGTGACTATAGTTTCGACTATCTAGTAGTCATTGTCAAACTAAAAGTTAAAGTATAAATATAAAAATAACAGGCGGAAAGATGCTCGACAGTTCAGATAGACTAAACAATTAATATATAGAAGAGAGAATAGAAGAGAGGATAACTCAAACTATTCAATAAAACACTTGGTATTGTTTCACTGAGAAATTATTTAAAGATAGAGAATAACTCTATATTTATAAACTGGATTTCGAGAATAAATTTAAAGTTAAAGTATAAACTGTTTTGTGTTGTAGGCGTTCACTTCGTGGTACATCTTAAATACACTAATAATTAATTAAAGATAGAGAATAACTCTATATTTATAAACTGGATTTCGAGAATAGATTTAAAGTTAAAGTATAAACTGTTTTGTGTTGTAGGCGATCACTTCGATAAAACACTTTTTACCTTGTTTAACCACTATATTTTGCACTTAATTTGTGACTGTAGTTTCTACCATCTAGTAGTCATTATCAAACTAAAAGTTAAAGTATAAACATGAAAATTAAAGGCGGAAAGATGCTCGACAGTTCAGATAGACTAAACAATTAATATATAGAAAAGGGAATAAAAGAGAGAATGACTCAAACTATTCAATAAAACACTTGGTATTGTTTCACTGAGAAATGAATTAAAGATAGAGAATAACGCTTTATTTTCAAAGTGCCAAATTACATTAACAAAATAAAAATATTGTTCTTTGCACAAAAAGGACACTTAAATTATCGAAGACTTATTTCTCGTGTTATGCAAATACTTTAAAATTTGACTTTTTTAATGGGTCTTTTTCATTACTAAAGCGCCTCTTGCAAGAATTGTAACTTTTCTTGTTTAGATTTAAGTTCAGTGTATGTATATATATGCTTTTGTGAATATTGTACTTTTCATGTAAATGGCAAGCCGTTGAAATAAATAAATAAATTAATCACTTGGTATTTTATATTTCCTAAATTATGGTTTTGTAAATTTAATTCACTTGGTTTTGTTTCACTTATATGTATTTTGTTTTTCTACTAACTTTTATTGTAATGCAGCCCAAGACACTTAAACTTTGTTTGTTTAACTGAGGTTGTTCGTTAGATTCAAGTTTGTTACCTTAAAAAACAATACTTTCGCTTTGTTTTATATATGGGAAAAAGTCAAAATGATTATTGTTTTAATATGGAAAAAAATGTGTGCTTAGTGTTTCCCTTTTACACAATTTTATTCGCTTTGTTTTACATATAAGAACATTTTATGTTTAATGTTAGAGAGGACTTTCTCTTTGATAATTGTTTTAAAATGGAAACAAAATGTGTGCTTAGTGTTAGAGAATACTCTTCCTTTTACACAATTTTTTTTCGCTTTGTTTTACATATAGAAAGATTTTATGTTTAATGTTAGAGAGGACTTTCTCTTTGATTATTGTTTTAAAATGGAAACAAAATGTGTGCTTAGTGTTAGAGAATACTCTTCCTTTTACACATTTTTTTTTCGCTTTGTTTTACATATAGGGAAATTGTGTGTTTAGTGTTAGAGAGAACTTTCCCTTTAATTATTGTTTTAAAATGGAAAAAATGTGTGCTTAGTGTTAGAGAATACTTTCCCTTTTACACAATTTTTTCCCTATGTTTTACATATGCGGATAAGTGAAAAATGATTCTTGTTTCGATATGAGCAAAAAAATGTGTATTTAGTTCTAGAGTTTCATTAATCAGTGCACGTGCGCTGGTTTCATTCAATTTTAATGGAAGTTAATAATGGCTTTATATTTATTTATATTGATTTTAAAATAAAGGGTGTGCTATTATAGAATATCATGATTTTTATATTCAGCTTTTAATATGATTGCGTTTTAACGTTCCTAATCACAGTCATTGGGTTTAATGTAATGGACTGTTTGTGTAAGTTATTAAAGATTAATCACTCAGCAAAAGAGATAGATAAGGATTGTTATTAATAATATATTATGCAGCAAGAGAAATATATAAAGATCGATGTTAATAATATATGACTTAAACCTCCTTTTTTATGTTACAAGCGAGTTTACTTCAAATATATTAAAAGGCTATTTTTCACATTCTATAACTATCATGTCTTACTAAAACAAAGTTGTGTTTAACATAAAGTTAAATTAAATTTGCCAATTGTTTGCAGAATATTTACAAAATATAAAAAAACACGAATTAAAATTAATATCGACTTATTTCTTGAATAATTTTCTCACTTATCACTTGGTGAAACATTTTTAAATATTGATAATGAAGGTTTAAATTAAATTACACTTGGTTTGTTTCACAATTTTTTACTTTACTATTTACTCGACTAGTTTCGCGTTTTACAGCATTATCAGGAGTGAATTACAAAAGATACCAACAAGCTTATATATAGTCAGGTAATAAGGGATTTTAAGATTGGGGAATTCCAAATCTCCTCATTGTCGTTGACGAGGTGTTTTTCGTCTTTTATTGCCCTATTTATTTCTAGGCCTTCCCTGAGGTTTAAATTACGGCCCTTATTACCTGAATATAGAATTTTGAAATTATTAACATCTATAAAGTAGTTGTTAATTATACAATGTTTTGAAATTCCTGTACATAGGACAAACAGGAAGAACTTTTCAGACAAGACTAACAGAACATAAAAAATCAATTATAAATAACAAACAGTGTACAGGGATTTCAAAACATTGTATAATTAACAACCACTTTATAGATGTTAATAATTTCAAAATTCTATATTCAGGTAATAAGGGCCGTAATTTAAACCTCAGGGAAGGCCTAGAAATAAATAGGGCAATAAAAGACGGAAAACACCTCGTCAACGACAATGAGGATATTTGGAATTCCCCAATCTTAAAATCCCTTATTACCTGACCATATATAAGCTTGTTGGTATCTTTTGTAATTCACTCCTGATAATGCTATAAAACGCGAAACTAGTCGAGTAAATAGTAAAGTAAAAAATTGTGAAACAAACCAAGTGTAATTTAATTTAAACCTTCATTATCAATATTTAATATCGACTTTCTGCAATTTTTTTTGTGCGTGATTGTGCTAGAAGCGAGTTTATTTTAAATATCTTAAAAGCTCTACTTTAGCATGCTATAACTATTATATCTTACTAATAAAATGTGTGTTTAACATAAAGTAAAATTGAATTTGCCAATTGTTTGCAGAATATTTAGAAAATATTATAAAAAAACGGATTAAAATTAATTACGACTTTCTGCAATTTTTTTTGTGCGTGATTGTGCTAAAAGCGAATTTATTTTAAATATCTTAAAAGCTCTACTTTAGCATGCTATAACTATTATATATTACTAAAAATAATGTGTATTTAACATAAAGTGAAAGTGAATTTGCCAACTGTTTGCAAAATATTTACAAAATATAAAAAAACGAATTAAAATTAATATCGACTTTTTGCAATTTTTTGTGTGCATTAGAAGCGAGTTTATTTTAAATATTTTAAAAGCGCTTCATTAGCATTCTATAACTATTATGTCTTAGTAAAATAAAAATGTGTATTTAACATATAGTGAAATTGAATTAGCCTATGTTTGCAGAATATTTTTAAAATATAAAAACGAATTAAAATTAATATCGACTTTTTGCTATTTTTGTGTGTGTTTATGTTAGAAGCAAATTTAATTTAAATTTCTTAAAAGCGCTATTTTAGCATTCTATAATTATTATGTCCTACTAAAAAAAAGTGTGTTTAACATAAAGTGGAATTAAATTTGCCAATCGTTCGCAGAAAATTTTCAAAATATAAAAACTAATTAAAATTAATATCGACTATCGAATATAAGTAACGTTTCCCGCGTCGTTCGGCACGAAAACATTCGCTCGCTTTGGCGATTTCCAACCGCAGTATTCGGCGAATTTTGCACCGGGACCTCAAAATGCATCCCTACGAAATGGTTGTTGCACAGGAATTAATTGAAAGGGATTTTGAAACCCGTATGAACCTGTGTCGCGGTCTCCGAGAACTCCCAATAGACGATGTTGTGCTCTTCACGGACGAAGCCCATTTTCACCTTTGTGGCGCCGTAAACAGACAGAATTTTCGATATTGGAGTGACGAAAATCCTCGGGAAATCCATCAGAAACCCCTCCATAGCCCAAAAGTGACTGTGTGGTGTGCTCTTTCCCGCCTAGGCGTCTGGGGGCCTTACTTTTTTGAAGAAAATGGGCAAACCGTAACGGTCAACAGCGAGCGCTATTGTTTCATGCTGGAAAATTTTCTTCAACCCAAAATGGAAGAAAATGGCGTGGAAAATGTGTGGTTTCAACAGGATGGTGCAACCGCCCACACATCGCCACGATCAATGGACATTCTCAGGGAAATGTTTCCCGGACGCCTCATTTCTCTGAGAGGTGATATTGGCTGGCCGCCGCGCTCACCGGATCTCACTCCATGTGACTTCTTCCTTTGGGGTTACCTCAAATCGAAGGTATTCCAGCATCGACCAAGGACCCTTCTTGCTTTACGAAGGGAAATTGCTCGGGCAATTGAAGAAATTCAGCATACAAAAACGGTTTCAAAAAATCTATAATTGAAAAAAATAGTACAAACAAAACAAAGACATAAAACAATTAATTCTATTTACCCTATTATCAAAGACAAATCTATAAATAACTATTCATCACTAACATACACAGGAGAAATAAGCAATAAAGTCGCGAAAATGTTGGAAAAAATAAATATTAAGGTAGGTAGTACAAATAATACAATAGGGAAAATAATTAAAAATAACAAAGATAAAACCTGTATAACTCAACAAAGTGGAGTCTATTTGCTAAATTGCAAAGACTGTCCTAAGACATATGTAGGACAAACCGGAAGGTCGTTCAAAGAAAGAATCAAAGAGCACAAAACCTCTTATGAACAAAGGAAAACCAACTCCACATACTCCAACCACCTCATCGAAGAAAACCACCACTTCGACGAAAACTTCAAAGTGCTTCACAGAGAAGAAAAAGGCCGGAAACTTAACATCTTGGAGAGCATGGAAATTAATAAAAGAAAATACACAGGACAACTTTTGAACGACCAATTAGAATTAACAAACTCACCACTCCTAAATTTAAATTGTGCTGAAAACCCCCCCCATAAACATTGTATATATACCTGTACTGACAAATGTAATTTATCATTTCTTCGCCTGAAGAAGCCACAGTGTGGCGAAACAATTGTAGCGAGTTTACAATATATATTTGAAAGTCTTAAATTATTTTATTTTATTTATATAAAAGTGAAGAAATTCCTGTGGAAATGACGATGAAAGTCATGGAAAGCTACCGCGAGCGCCTAAATCAGTGTATCCGCTCCCAAGGACGACATTTGAGTGATGTGCTTTCAAAACTTAAATTTAAAAATGGCATAAAATTTGCGATATGTTAATAAAAAACAAATTTTGTCAAGTTGAGTGGTTTTAATTTTATAACGTTTTGAAATCGGATAGGTTTTTCTGCCCCACCCTGTACACAGTCACTACTCTCCATTTCCTTGGTCGCTTACAAAATGTTCTGCTTACTGCCCCTTCGTGTAGCTTCCTCTTCCAACCCTCTTCTAAACCCTGTGATAATTCCCTCTTTTGCCCTACCTTTTGCCTTTTCCCGTCTTGCCCCCCACGCACCTCCATATAAAAGTATTTGGCATTCTCTGTTTTAATTCTCCCAATCTTCTAATTCCACCCACGTTTCTATTATTCCGACAACATCCCGACTTTCTAGTTCTTCATTCCATAGATTGTCCTCTAGCATTTTCTTCACACCCGCAATATACCAAAAAGACACTGTTATCCCATCCGTTTCTCTTTCCCTTTGTCTTCCCCCGCTATATCCCCTTTTCTCTAGTTCTTCCATGTGTTTTTTGGACCTTTTAAGTCCTTTATTAGTGTGCCGCTTTTCTTACCCCAAACCCACCATTCGTTTCCTGTGCGCATTTTTTGATGCAATACAATACAATACATTTGTATAATTCAATAAATAATTCTCTTAATAACTCATAAAGGTACGGATACAAATTATGAACTTAATCGAAAGAAAACTATGTTTTGAATCGAATTGTGTTAGAAAAATATATGCTTAAATAGAACCATATATTTTTTTAACACAATTGAAATTAAAATGTAATTCTCTTTCGATTAGGTTCATAATTTTTATCTGTACCTAAATGAGTTATTAAGAAAATTATTTAACATCTACGTGTAAAAGGTTATCATTTTATCCTTGATTGAAAATTATTAATTTCAACTGTCATTTCTCCACAGCCACCTAACTCGATCGAAACAATTTTATAAACGACTCTCTATCTTATTTTGTTTCGGAGATATTTTAGTTTAACGAAACCACTGAAAACATAATTTTTATTCATATAATAACTCAGAAAAGGTGTGATGTAAACCAAATGTTTTTTTAAAAACGACATTTATGGCGCACCCTGTATATCTTAAAATATTTTCAGGTTATGCAGCTCTTAAAGTCAATTAACTTTGATTAAAAAACTTTTTTTCTATATTTAACGAGAGCTGAGATATCCTCTAAAAACGCACTAACAAGACACCCTGTAAAGAGTAAATTTTAAAATATTTTCAGGCTTTTAAAAAGCGTTTAATTTGAAACTTTAAACGAGTGTTTCCACTCCCAGACTAAGCATGAAGTAAAATTTCGAGTTTAGAAAAGCCCCGCGTAGAAAATTTGTCGAGGGTCGCGCAGCGACCCGAGACAAATTTTCACGGGGCTTTTCTAAACTCGAAATATTACTTCATGCGCCACGCGTATAAAACACTGATTTCAAGTGAAGTTTAAAATATACTGCTTAAGCAGAAAAACGATATTCATTATTGTGAGGGATTCAAAAACCAAATAATATACAGGGTGATACACTTAAAATAAGCAAATTACACCCGCTGCTGTCTTATCTTAAAATATGTTCAGGTTATGCAGCTCTTAAAGTGAATCAACTTTGGTTAAAAAACTTTTTTTCTATATTTAACGAGAGCTGAGATATCTTCCGAAAACGCACTAACAGGACACCTTGTAGATATTTTAGAATCTAAGGTGGGCAAATAGTGCCCCGCGGGCACTAGCGAGCTCGAAGGCTTCCCCCACTCGCGGCGCTAGCCGGCCGAGGAGAGTAAGAGAGAGAGCTCTGACGCACGTGATTGGTTCAATACGTACCAATCACATGCGCCCGAACAGCGGGCGATTCAAACTGGTTTCTTTCGATGAATCTAACCAATTATTAAAATGTGTTAAATTTATGAACTAAATTTCCTGATTTTGGTTAAAATAATTTTAAGTAATCAATTATTTTTACGTTTACGTTTGATTATGTTATTAAATAATATCTAACGGGTTCAAAATTCAAAATGAAATACTTTTTCTTTGCGGTTTCCATGGCAACTGTCAAACGACAGTGGGTGGGACAAAATTCAACCGTCAAGTCAAGAAAATTCCACGTTGCAATGAATTCGGAAAATAAAGTTGCCGCGAAGAAAAAATCACCGGGGAAATCATCAGGAACCCCGAAGGCGAAATCTCCCGGCAAAACACCACGCACCCCGAAGACTCCCACCCCGAAATCTCCCCAATATGCCTCAACCCCGAAATCAAAATCTGTTGGAACACCGGACAGTTCGTCGAGGAAAAGAAAACCTGTTTCTGAATCGGTTGAGGAATGGGAGTATAAATACTTCTTTATTTTAAATGAAAAAAAAATTCTCGTATGCATAATTTGTGGTAGCGAAATTAAAGTATTAAAAAAATATAATGTTGAAAGACATTACCAGTCGATACATGCTGAACAGTACGCATCGACTAGTACTGAGGAACGCCTCAAAATGGTCAGTAATTACAAACAATTTTTGTTAAATGCAGTTCCTCCAAAAATCACAGATATTGACCTTAAATATAAACAAAATGTGGCGTCTTACGTAATATCCAGCGAAATAATTCGCGCGTAATATAATTTGTCATGTGGTACATTTATACAAAAATGTGCCGTGCAAATATTAGAGCTGTTTGATTTTAAAGACGCTGCTAACATTATCAAGTCCATTCCTTTATCACGACGTACCATTTCTCGTCGTATAACAGATATTACTGACTATATTGAGCAGAGATTGATGAAGTTGTTTGATTTCTGTTCATACTATTCGATTTGTCTGGATGAGAGCACAGATATTTCGGATACCAGTCAATTGCTTATTTTTGCCAGGATAGTTCAGAATGATTTCACAGTGCATGAAGAATTGGTGCAAATGTGCCCAATGCAGGACACTACGACAGGCGAAAAAATATTCAATGCCGTAAAAACCTCGATTGAGAAATTTGCAAAGACGTTTGCTAAATGCTCTTGTGTCGTAACAGATGGTGCTCCGGCTATGGTGGGAAAAGTAAATGGTTTTATTGGTCAACTGAAAAAAAATAACATCGATGTATTATCATTTCATTGCATTATCCACCAAGAAGCGCTTTGTGGGAGGTCAGCACGCATGTCTAGTATAATGAGTTTGGTTATAAAAATCACAAACACTCTTCGTGGGGGTCACCATTCTCTGTTACATAGACAACTAAAAAACTTCTTAACCGAAGTAAATGCTGAATACAGAGATATCTTACTTCATTCAAATGTGCGTTGGTTAAGTGCAGGGAAATGTTTGTAACATTTTTTTTCAGTTCGACATGAAATAGTTGAATTTATGGAGAAAAACAACGATAAATTTAAAATACAAAAATTGCTAGACGAAATTAATTCTCGCGATTTTTTTGTCGAACTAGCTTTTTTGATCGACTTAACAAAACATCTAAATAATTTGAATTTGTTACTCCAAGGAAATTTAAAATCCATAACTGAGTTGTATACGCACATTACATCGTTTCGCAAACAACTGCAATTATTTGCAAACCAACTCCAGAAAAATATTGTGTGTCATTTTCCATCTTGCGAAACGGTGTTAAAGGAAAATTCAAAATCAAATTTTCGACCATTTGTTGTAATTTTGTTACAGATACAAGAGCAATTTAACGAACGATTTGCAGATTTTGATGCAATTCGAGATAAAATATTATTATTCTCCAACCCAATGAATATTGACATTCAAAGTTGCGAGCCAAAATATCAACTAGAATTGGCTTCTGTACAGTCAAGTTTAGAGTTGTCTCACTTAAATGGACTTGATTTGTATAAAAAGTTATCTAAAGACCAGTATTCAAATCTAGTTGATTTTGCTTTGTACGTACACTCATTTTTTTGTTCATCCTATATTTGTGAAAGTACGTTTTCCAACATGAAAAATATAAAATGCAAAAAACGATCCGTTTTAACGGACGACAATTTACAAAACGCCTTAAGATTGTGCACAACAAACATCGAAATTGACTACGACGACATTGTGCGACAGAGAATCACAACTTCATCAACATCTGAGGTTCCGTAAAATAAAAGGTTTCTTCAGTAATTCAAAATACGATTCATAAATAAAAATATCAATAAATCGTATTTCGAATTATTGTCTTTTCCTAAAAAAAAGTAACCCCTACATTATTCGCAGCCTTGACGTTGGCGTGGGGGCTTCCATTTATAAATAAATGGAAGTTCACGAAATTTAAAATTTAACAATTTAAAGTTTAAATTATTAAATTTTAAACTTAGAACATAAAATCCAAGTAAACTTCCATTTATAAATAAATAAATGGACTAATGCGAATAAATCTAACAATGAAGAAGTAAACTTTATATAAACGTTAATATTT
Organism: Philonthus cognatus; assembly: GCA_932526585.2. Taxonomy (NCBI): domain Eukaryota; kingdom Metazoa; phylum Arthropoda; class Insecta; order Coleoptera; family Staphylinidae; genus Philonthus; species Philonthus cognatus. Next base: position 76,634,784 of record OW052245.1, read on the forward strand.
CTTCATTGTAAGAATATAAAATTATAAACGAAATTATTAAAATTAAAAAAAACATTTTAATAAAACTTTCCAGTCTTTGAAGCATTTCAAATTTCCCGCGGCGCGGTCGTGTCCGATTGGCTTATCTAGAAGAGTCGACGTTTCCCTCCTCGGCCGGCTGACGCCGTGAGTGGGGGAAGCCGGCGAGCGCAGGGCCCCTACCGTGCCCACCTCTGTTTTAGATATTTTCAGGCTTTTGAAAAGTATTTAATTTGAAACTTTAATCGAGTGTTTCCACTCCCAGACTAAGCATGAAGTAAAATTTCGAGTTTAGAAAAGCCCCGCGTAGAAAATTTGTCAAGGGTCGCGCAGCGACCCGAGACAAATTTTCACGGGGCTTTTCTAAACTCGAAATTTTACTTCATGCGCCACGCGTATAAAACACTGATTTCAAGTGAAGTTTAAAATATACTGCTTAAGCAGAAAAACGATATTCATTATTGTGAGGGATTCGAAAACCAAATAATATGCAGGGTGATATATTTAAAATAAGCAAATTACATCCGCTACTGTCTTTATGGCGCACTCTGTATATCTTAAAATGTGTGTGTAAAACGCACTAACAGGACACCCTGTATACAGTGTAAACTTTTAGATATTTTCAGGCTTTTGAAAAGCATTCAATTTGAAGCTTTAAACGAGTGTTTTTACTCCCAGACTAAGCATGAAGTAAAATTTCGAGTTTAGAAAAGCCCCGCGTAGAAAATTTGTCGAGGGTCGCGCAGCGACCCGAGACAAATTTTCACGGGGCTTTTCTAAACTCGAAATTTTACTTCATGCGCCACGCGTATAAAACACTGATTTCAAGAGAAGTTTAAAATATACTGCTTAAGCAGAAACACGATATTCATTATTGCGAGGGATTCAAAATCCAAATAATATGCAGGGTGATATATTTAAAATCCGCTACTGTCTTTATGGCGCACTCTGTATATCTTAAAATGTGTTCAGGTTATGCAGCTCTTAAAGTCAATCAACTTTGGTTGAAAAACTTTTTTTCTATATTTAACGAGAGCGGAGATATCTTCCGAAAACGCACTAACAGGACACCCTGTATACAGTGTAAACTTTTAGATATTTTCAGGCTTTTGAAAAGCATTCAATTTGAAGCTTTAAACGAGTGTTTCCACTCCCAGACTAAGCATGAAGTAAAATTTCGAGTTTAGAAAAGCCCCGCGTAGAAAATTTGTCGAGGGTCGCGCAGCGACCCGAGACAAATTTTTACGGGGCTTTTCTAAACTCGAAATTTTACTTCATGCGCCACACGTATAAAACACTGATTTCAAGTGAAGTTCAAAATATACTACTTAAGCAGTATTCTAAAGCAGTACATTTTGAACTTCAATTAAAAAAATAAAGCATTACATTTTGAACTTTAATTTAAATAATTCAATTTTTATTTGTATCCAATAAACTTTTCTTATCGTAATTTTTAGGGGCAGTTAGTAGCAATAACGTCAACTTGTCAAATGGTTATCAACGAAAATGCAAGGGGTCAAAACTTGTGCCATAAATTGGCAATTAATTGTATGAATAAGCCGGATTTGTCAGAAGATGCTTCGACACTTTTTTTTTCCTGTAGGGGCCGTCTTCCTTTCGGATCCGGATGCACTGCAGCCTAGGTGACTTATTGTACTGCCCCAATATTATTACACTCACGCAACTATTCCGAACTCGATGCCCTGCACTAGCTTGTGCAGGTCCTTCAGAGGTTGCGCGTGGAAATCATTTGGTTCCATTTGTCTGTTCCCAAATATGAGCCGTCTTTTGCTCTCCAGCGCATTGCACCTGCACAGAACGTGCATTGCTGTTTCCGGTGCCGTATTACAGAGGCGACAGTTGGTGTCGCCGTTGTATAGCCCGATTTTCCTTAGGTGCTCTTTAACAGTCATGTGGCCTGTGAGCAGTCCTATGGTTGTTTTCAGCTGTGTCCTACTCAATGTTAGTAGTCCTGCAGCTTGGCTTGAGTTAGGCCCTTTTATAAGGGCCTTACTATGGTTAAGGCCTGGTCTGTTTTCCCAGTATTCCTTGTGTTTGTTGCGAGTCCACTTCCTGACTTCCTTCGACACTTTATAATTACGTTATGTAAAGTTAATTAAAGGAAAGGCACTTGGTATTGTTTCACAATTACATAGTGTAATATGTTTCACTAAGTGCCAGATGAGAAATTAATTGAAGAAATTATAATTACGTGGTCGAATCGACTCCCAAATTTTCAGCTGCCGGCCTTTTGAACATCGATCAATTTTTATTGTTTCTTTTGTTAAATTTGTTAATAACTTACATCATTTTTATTATTCAAATAAAAAAAACATAAATATAAACTGTTTTGTGTTGTATGCGTTCACTTTGTGGTACAACTTAAATAAACTTCTAAATAAAACACGTTTTACTTTATTTAATCACTGTATTTTGCACTTAATTTGTCATTACAATTTTGACTATTTAGTAGTCATTATAAAACTTAAACTTTTTAGGTTTGATAATGACTACTAGATAATCGAAACTATAGCCTTTAATATATTTGATACTTGTTCTGCTGCTACTCTCTTGATGGAACCAAATTTTCAAATTGGGTGAAGGTAAATACTTGTATTGTTCCATGTTTTTATTTTCAGTTGCCTGACACGTGTTTCGATCCGTTACGATCATTTTCAAAGTTAAAACTAAAACTTAAAGCTTTAGAATACTTAAGCAGTATATTTTAACTTTGAAAATAATCGTAACGGATCGAAACACGTGTCAGACAAGTGAAAATAAATACATGGAATAATACAAGTGTTTACCTTCACCCCATTTGAAACTATAGTCACAAATTAAGTGCAAACCACTGTATTTTGCACTTAATTTGTGACTATATTAAACAAAGTAAAAAGTGTTTTAGTTACAAGTTCATAAATATATAATTTGCGTGTCTTAAGAGTTTTTAAATGCTGTTCGCGTCAAAATGCTGCAAATAATAACAATGAATTCCTGCAAATTTAGCAAATGCTGTTATGTATGTATATTTAAAAATACAATTATTTAAAAATTAAATTCTCTGTATGTATAATTCAAAGAAAAATACCCCTGTTGACCTAATAAATAAATAAATAATACTGTGCTGAATATAAAACCATTTTAATAACACCCATTTAAAAATAATAGCTCTTTTCCTGGTACTTAACGCAAATTGATAATTATCTCACCACTTTGTGTAATGACATCAATCAACACACCCACAAGGTATATCTATCATTACTCCTCAGCCGTATAAAAAGCCGAAGATAAAGAAAAATTGTTGAGCAAATACAATAATAACTCACCAATCAATCAATTACGCAAATAAATAGAACTGTCATTCATAAATTACTTTCACAATCTAATAATATCGAAAAGCGACAACATAACAACACACACCCATAACAATATGAGACAACGCGAGCTCAATTTCTTATTCAAGCTCAACAGCGCAATATGCCTTCTACCCGACAGCGATTTGAAAATCGATGGGAGAATTTTCATTTACAAATCGCGCTGTATTGGAAGTGTGATTTTCCTGACGTTTTTGCATATTTTCGCCACGTACGCGAAAATATCGCTATCGCTTATCAGTGATTATATTTTCAGCGCTTCCATGCGGACGATGCAGTGGTATGTTAATATTATTTCCATTTATCTTTCGGCTTTTAGAAATTACAACAATGTTAAGCTCCTATTGGAAAACTTTGATTTAATTGATAATATAATAATTAGGGGCTACAATATCCATCCGCAGAGATTTAAATATGTGAATTTAAAACTCTGTTTCGTGCTTTTTCTACACACACTTTTAGGGGTTTACAATTTATTCATCTGGTCTTCGATTACCGAAGCAGCGACTATTTTCACAGTCATCTCAAATGTGATCCAGCAAGTCCTCATTGCTGTGAGCACCTTCACTCAATTTTACTTCATGAAGTTTATTAAGACGCAGTATGAAATTTTGGTCCATGTTCTCGATATGGTTTTGAGGGGGACTTTGGTGAAAAGTGAGAGTGATGTGAAGTCTGTTGTGAACAACGTGATTTTTCTGCGGAGAAAAATTTGCGACGGAATCGGTTTGTTTAACGCGATTTTCGGTTGGGCGATTTTCGTCAAGATTCTGCTGTTTCTGATGGTGATGATGAATTCCCTTAACGGGTATTTGCATCGCGATCCGAATTGGGAGAATTTGGTTTATCTTTTAATTATGGCTGCTAATGCTTTCGTAAGTTGAATTGTTAATCAGCGACGGCTCGCAGCCTGACTTCAGGGTAGGCCACAGCGCCAGGGAACACAAAATGTGAGGTTGGGATTGCGCTTTATAAATACAAGGAATTGCACAAAAAACTCACCTTTCAATAACGGATACATATTACCTTGAGTCTCTGGCCTACCCTGAAGTTAGGCTGCGAGCCGCCGCTTTTGTTAATCTATCTAATCTAATAGTAAATCGAATTGTTGTTATTCTATATTTTCAATTTAATAGACACTTGTGGTAAAACATAGTGTCTATTAAATTAAATTAAATTAAGTGTTTTTAATGGCCCGCCGTGGCCGAGCGGTAGAGCCGCCGGTTTCGCCAATCGGACACGGAGGTGATCTGGGTTCGATTCCCAGCGGAGGCGAGTAATTTTTTTAACGAAAAATACTCGTCTCCGGTTCCATGGATGCGTGTGAATGTGTTGTGACGTCCAAATTAGTCGAAATATATGTTAAAATAGATATTATTAATCAACGTTAGTGGCTGAATGGTAATACCTATGCCAAACAAACCAAAAAAAAAAAAGTGTTTTAATATTATATATTTTTATAAAGATGTACCACAAAGTAAATGCGAACCAAATCAAAAATGTATAGACATGTTTTATTCCAACACCCGAAAGGGTAAAAATGGGATTTCAAATGATTATTTACGATGGTAGATAAAAAAAAAAACACGTTTCATTGCAGGCTTTGTAACCTGTCTGCAATGAAACGAGTACATTTTAGACCCTTAATTTTTAAACACTCCTCGTATTTTATTAGACATTTCAAAAGTATAGTAGAGTACAATAAACCAGGGTTGTTAAAAAACATTTTTTTTTTCATTTTAATTAAAACAAACAGTTTTTTTTCACAAAACGTGTTTTTTTCATTGAAACAGCGTTTAAAACATTAACAATTATAAACATGTTTAAAACGTGTTTAAAACATGTCTAAGACACCTTTAAAACAAAACATACAAGGTATTTTTCTTTTGAGTATACATATCCCGATAATTACAGCATTTTTTAAATTTGCGGGAATTCGTTGTTTCAAAGCGGTTAATTTAAGGCTTTTAACGAGTGTTTTCCACTCCCAGACTAAGCATGAAGTAAAATTTCGAGTTTAGAAAAGCCTAAGAATTTGGATTGGCCGCGTAGCGAAGCGGAGCGGCCAATCCAAATTAGGCTTTTCTAAACTCGAAATTTTACTTCATGCGCCACGCTTAAAAACACTGATTTATAATGAAGTTCAAAAAGCACACACATACAACATCAATTATAAGCAACCTAATATACGTTAGAGTTATTGGGTTGCCTATAATCACTGTCTTAAACAATTTGTTCATCGCAGAATTTGACTCACGTTTTATTCACATCGACATATTAAATTGCTAAAGCCGTATACTTTAAACTTTACGATATTTCAGTGTTTTATGCGTGTGGCGCATGAAGTAAAATTTCGAGTTTAGAAAAGCCTAATTTGGATTGGCCGCTCCGCTTCGCTACGCGGCCAATCCAAATTTTCAGGCTTTTCTAAACTCGAAATTTTACTTCATGCTTAGTCTGGGAGTGGAAATATTCGTTAGTGGTGCAAATTTCACGAACTAAAGAGACAACGAAAGCCTCAAATTAAATTAAAGTAGGATTAGTACTGTTAGCAAACATATTTTATAGATTTAGTAGTCTTAGAATTGGTAGCAATACAGCAGACTACAATCTGCTGTATTGCTACCAGGACCTAACTTCTTTTACTTTTTGACAACTCTACTGAATTCTACTAGTAAATCCTACTAATTCTACTGAAATTAACTCTAATACATTTTTACTACTTTACAATTACTATCTTAATTCAACTACTAATTGCTACTATATTTTTCTACAACTTTCTGCTGGCTTTATTAAATTTGCAAAATCAGTATTAAAATAAACTGCTAAGTAACGCAGGATTAAAAATATACTGCTGAACAAGAATACTTTAAATTTCTCAATATTTCAGCGTTTTATACGCGTGACGCATGAAGTAAAATTTCGAGTTTAGAAAAGCCCCGTGAAAATTTGTCGAGGGTCGCGCAGCGACCCTCGACAAATTTTCTACGCGGGGCTTTTCTAAACTCGAAATTTTACTTCATGCTTAGTCTGGGAGTGAAATCATTCGTTAGTAGAAATAAATTTCACTGACTACAAAGAAAACATAATGAAATTAATTAATTTAATAGTATTAGAATTGGTAGCAATACAGAAGATTGAGTTAATAGGACCGCACTTCTTTTACTTTTTGACAACTGTACTGAATTCTACTAGTAAATCCAACATATTCTACTAATTAAGTAGAGTTTATAAACTTATTAACCCTAATCAATTATTACCAATTCAGTAAAGTTATCAAATAGTTGAAGAAAATGTAGTTAAGTTACTTTACTTTTTGATAACTCTACCAAATTCAAATTAGTAAATCATACTAATTCTACTTAAATTAACCCTAATATATTTTTACTACTTCAATAATACTACTTTAATTTAACTACTAATTGCTACTAAATTTTTCTACAACCTTCTGCTAGCTTTATTACATTTGCAAAATCAGTATTGAAAAGTAAACTGCCAAAGCGGGATGAAAAATATACTACTAAACAAGAATATTTTCAGTACCACTTTAAATCAGTGTTATATACGCGTGGCGCATGAAGTAAAATTTCGAGTTTAGAAAAGTCCCGAAAATTTGTCTCGGGTCGCTGCGCGACCCTCGACAAATTTTCACGGGGCTTTTCTAAACTCGAAATTTTACTTCATGCTTAGTCTGGGAGTGGAAACACTCGTAAGTAGATACAAATTTCACTAACCAAAAAGACAATATAAGCCTTAAATTAAATTTAAGTAGGATTAATACTATTAGCTAACATATTTAGTAGATTTAGTAGTATTAGAATTGGTAGCAATACAGTAGGTTGAGTGAGTAGGACCGCACTTCTTTTACTTTTTGACAACTCTTCTGAATTCTACTAGTAAATCGTAATAATAATTCTACTAATTAAGTAGAGTTTATAAACTTATTAACACTAATAAATTATTACCAATTCAGTAAAGTTATCAAAAAGTTGAAGAAAATGTAGTTGAGTTACTTTACTTTTTGATAACTCTACCAAATTCTATTAGTAAATCCTACTAATTCTACTAAAATAAACTCTAATATAAGTTTACTGCTTCACTAGTACTACCTTAATTAAACTACTTATAACTACTACATTTTTCTACAACTTTCTGCTAGCTTTATTAAATTTGCAAACTTAGTATTAAAATATAAACTGCTACAGTAGGATAAAAAATATACTGCTAAACAAGAATATTTTAAACACCACTTTAAATCGGCGTTTTATACGCGTGCCTCATGAAGTAAAATTTCGAGTTTAGAAAAGCCCTGAAAATTTGTCTCGGGTCGCTGTGCGACCCGAGACAAATTTTCACGGGGCTTTTCTAAACTTGAAATTTTACTTCATGCCTAGTCTAGGAGTGGAAACAGTTGTTAGTAGATACAAATTGCACTTATTAAGAGGACAACGAATGCCTTACATTAAATTAAAGTAGGGTTAGTATAATTAGCAAACATATTTAGGAGATTTAGCATTATTAAAATTAGTAGGAATACTATTTTTTGTAGTTAGTAGGACAGCACTTCTCTTACTCTTTGATAACTCTACTAAATTCTACTAACAATTCTACTACAATTAACCCTACTACATTTTTATTACTTTAATATTGTAACATTAATTCAACTACTAATTGCTTCTACATTTTTATACAACTTTCTGCTGGCTCTATTAAATTTGACTACAAATTACTACCATTTCTACTACTTTCTGCTAGCATTAGCAAAAAAATTGATTTGGTCACGTAGCGCGTACGCTAGGCGACCAATCTAAATTTTCAGGCTTTTCTAAACTCGAAATTTTACTTCATGCTTAGTCTGGGAGTGGAAGCACTCGTTAGTAGATACAAATTGTACTCATTAGAAAGACAACGAATGCTTTAAATTAAACTTAAGTAGGGTTAGTACAATTTGCGAACATATTTAGTAGATTTAGCAGTATAAGAATTAGTAGCAATACTTTTGTTTGTAGCTAGTAAGACAGCACTTTTCTAACTCTACTGATTTCGACTACTAATTTTACCACAATTAAGTCTACTATCTTTTTACTACTTCAATATTACAACCTCAATTTAACTACTAATTGCTTCTACATTTTTATGCAACTTTTTGCTGGCTCTATTAAATTTGACTACAAATTACTATCAACTCTACTACTTTTTGCTGGCAATACTAAATTTGTACTGCTAATTATTACTGGTTCTATTTAATTACGACATTTTACTAAATATATAAAAATATAAGTATATTTAGTAAAAAGTCGTAATAAAATAGAACCAGTAGTAATTAGCATACAAATTTGGTAATGCTAGCAAAAAGTAGTAGAGTTGGTGGTAATTTGTAGTCAAATTTAATAGAGCCAGCAAATGTACTTTTTGCTACTTCTATTACATTTCAAGATTAATTACTCATTCTCTACTATATTTTAATAATAGTTTATATCATCTTTTACTGTATGAATTACTATTAATTCTACTATATTTTACAACTTCTCTTTGGTAACGCTACTAAATATTTATTATTAATTACTTGTAAATCTGAAATAAAACCATTTCCCAATTAGTTTCAGAAAATGAGAATTTAGTAATGCTTAATTAAGAAGTAGAAACAATCGTTAAAAACTTGAAATTCTGCTGCATGATTAGTAAACATTGTTTACTACTAATTACTGTCTTAATTTAACTTTTTGCTAGCTCTGTTGAATTTTACTATGAATTACAACCAGCTCCCCTACATTAATAACTCCTTGTACAACTAATAGCTACTAGTTCTACTACATTTTGCTAATACTACTTAATTGTTTCTACTAATTACTGCCTGAATTCTATTACAGACTGATACTGAGTCTGTTTTACTACGCTGTTTTGCTGGCACTACAAAATGTTCAACGGCAATTATTAGCTGAGTACTAGAATACTAATTGCTGCCAGTTAGAACCTTGAAATTCTACTATATTATTAATTCTACTATTATTTTTATAAAATGAAATTTTAGTAATGCATAATTGAGAATTAGAAACACTCGTTAAACACTTGAAATTCTGCTTCATGTTTACTACTAATTACTGTCTTAATTTAACTTGTTGCTAGCTCTATTGAATTTTACTATGAATTACTACTAACTCTACTACATTAATTACTTTTTATACAACTCATACCTACTAGTTCTATTATATTTTGCTAACACTACTAAATTGTAACTAGTAATTACTGCCTGAATTCTACTACAGACTGGTACTGATTCTGTTTTATTACGCCGTTTTGCAGGCACTACAAAATGTTCAGCAGCAAATATTACCCGAGTAGTAGAATACTCATTGCTACCCGTTAGAAACTTGAAATTCTACTATATTATTAATTCTACTATTATTTTTATAAAATGAAATTTTAGTAATGCATAATTGAGAAGTAGAAACACTCGTTAAACACTTGAAATTCTGCTTCATGTTTACTACTAATTACTGTCTTAATTTAACTTGTTGCTAGCTCAATTGAATTTTACTATGAATTACTACTAACTCTACTACATTAATTACTTTTTGTACAATTCATAGCTACTAGTTCTATTATATTTTGCTAACACTACTAAATTGTTACTAGTAATTACTGCCTGAATTCTACTACAGACTGGTACTGATTCTGTTTTATTACGCCGTTTTGCTGGCACTACAAAATGTTCAGCAGCAAATATTACCCGAGTAGTAGAATACTCATTGCTACCCGTTATAAACTTGAAATTCTACTATATTATTAATTCTACTATTATTTTTATAAAATGAAATTTTAGTAATGCATAATTGAGAAGTAGAAACACTCGTTAAACACTTAAAATTCTGCTTCATGTTCACTACTAATTACTGTCTTAATTTAACTTGTTGCTAGCTCAATTGAATTTTACTATGAATTACTACTAACTCTACTACATTAATTACTTTTTGTACAACTCATAGCTACTAGTTCTATTATATTTTGCTAACACTACTAAATTGTTACTAGTAATTACTGCCTGAATTCTACTACAGACTGGTACTGATTCTGTTTTATTACGCCGTTTTGCTGGCACTACAAAATGTTCAGCAGCAAATATTACCCGAGTAGTAGAATACTCATTGCTACCCGTTAGAAACTTGAAATTCTATTATATTTCTACTTCTAATTAATGTAATTATTTTACTTTTTGCTAGCTTTATTAAATACTACTACCAATAACTACTAACTTCACTACATTTAATATATATATATTCTATAACTAACAGCTACTATTTCTACTACATTTTACTAACACTACTAAATTGCTACTACTAATTACTGTTTGAATTTTACTACAGAGTTTACTGTTTAATGTATACCCCTTTTTTATTATATTTTACAACTAACAGCTACAAATTCTACTACATTTTGCTAACACTCCTAAATGTTTAGTACTAATTACTACCTGAATTCTACTACAGATTGGTTCTGATTCTGTTTTACTACTCCTTTTAGCTAACACTTCAAAATATTTTCAGCAGTTATTATCCGAATAGTACAAAAAACTAATTACTACTATGTTTTAACCCTTTAAGCACCCTTGATGCAATAACGCAACATTAATAATTTTTTGTTATTAAATTACACACACCCCAAAGTTTTAATTGCAAGTTTATTTTTTGTATTTATTATTTATTGTGTTATCAGCAGGAAGCTTTACACTTGTCGATACAAAAAGTTAATACTAAAAGTGACTTAATAGTTGACTAATACTAATATATGATTTGTATGGTAAATCATATATTAGTATTAGTTAACTATTAAGTCACTTTTAGTATTAACTTTTTGACCCAAATGGGACACATGAGCACATACCTATTCACTAACGAAATTATTGGAATAACCCTTTACTTAATTACGAGTGTGTTGAATAATAATTTAAAAACAAAGAAAAATCGTCTGTCTAAGTCAGTGGTGGGGAAACTTTTTTTAAGACGGGCCATTTGTAATAACCAGACAATCGTAGCGGGCCAAAGAATAATGCTTAATCGTAGGTAGGTAGTTTTTATGCGGGTCGTCACATTACGAAGTAAGAACGCGTTCAAACATTCTCACGACGGCACTCTTAAACGGGCCGGATTAAACCTTTCCGCGGGCCGGACTTGGCCCGCGGGCCGTAGTTTTCCCATCACTGGTCTAAGTAGACATAAGTAAAAACCAAATAGTAAAAAGGAGTAGTCTAAAAATATATAATTAAATAAATGAATAAATAAAGAAACAAACCAATCATTTATTAAATAGATTAATAAATAAATATATAAATATTTGAATAATAATTAAATAAGTAAATAAATAAATTATTACTAATATACAGGGTGACCTATTTCAACCCATCCACTCAAACATCTCGACAAATATGCATCGTACTAAAAGTTGTTCCGAACAAAAGTTCAATGGTCTCTTTATGTATTGTCACGCTGAAAACTCTAAACTATGTAGATATTTTATAGATTTTTTTTGGTTTATACAAAAATATAAATTATTAAAAATAAATAAACTTGAACACGTCTAAAATATTTATTTTTACTCGCTATGCAACAACAAAACATTTTATTAATATTATTATTCAAAACATATCTTAGATAAAAGCATCAACTATTAACTTCTAAAACTAAATTGAATTATTCTCTGGAATAATTCTCTTGTTTTATATTTAAATAAAAACGTTTTTGTTATTCGATTCAGTGTTATTTTATTTCAGGTTCAACTAACGATTTTAAATTACAGTGGGGAATCGATTAACAGGGAAGCCGACCATTTCTGCTGTAAAGTTCAGAGCCTTTTGGAAAAGTACTCGGAAAATTACAAACTGGTGATGTCCATACAAATTCTCTCTCAACAAATCCAAGCGAAAAATCCTAAAATTTCCGCGGCCGGATTTTTTGTCATAAACAACAGTTCTCTGTTCACGTTGGTTAATTTAATGGCGACGTATTTTATAGCTATATACCAACTGAAATAATGAAATAAACAATACAAATTTGATGAAACAAGAGAGTTGTTACTCGGTTTTTTTGGCACGTGTTTCGGTCTTCTAAGTGTCAACACGTGTCAGGAATCTGAATATAAAACGTTCTATTGTTTTGTTTTCAAATTCCTGACACGTGTTGATCTGTTAAGACCGAAACATGTGCCAGGAAACTGAAAATAAATTAACAAGTGTTTTACTTCATTAAATTTGTATATCCGGTTCCATTCAGTGTGTGGTGTAACAAGCATTAACTATATGATATTAACATTAGTTTCTAATTATTTTATACTCAATTTCGTACTTGAAATAAAGACATAAACATATACAAGCTGTAGTAATTAATTATTTTATACTAAATTTCGTACAACTTTTAAAAGAGAACACAACAAAATTTGCTAATGATGATTAATATCTTTTCACTTTTGAAGACCCAAAATTAGGTTATACAAAATAAACTTTTATAAAATATTTGTAAAATTTATCAACACAAGAACAAACGATTAAAAACAAGCTGAGTATTTATTAAACTAAAAAATCAATCAGTGTTTTATACGCGTGGCGCATGAAGTAAAATTTCGAGTTTAGAAAAGCCCAGAAAATTTGTCTCGGGTCGCTGCGCGACCCTCGTCAAATTTTCACGGGGCTTTTCTAAACTCGAAATTTTACTTCATGCTTAACCTAGGAGTGGAAAACACTCATTAGTGGTTTCAAATTGAGCTTATTTAAAAACAACGAAGGCCTCAAAATCCATACGCTGAATTGATATATGTTTACTTCTTCTTTCTAAATTTAGGCCAGAAGAATGTGTAGGTAATAAATAAAATTGAGGACGGAAGTTTAATGCAAAGTTTATTGACTTTTGTATGATATTTCAAATGAATTAGTATTCCTTAAATTATTAATGTTTACAGAACATTTTATCAAACGTGTATACTTAGTCTTACTCAGCACTGAGTCGGGACCACACTGAAGAGGACCTTGAAGTCCGAAACGCGTCTGTGGGTACCTGGTGCCGGAATACTGAACACAAATTCAATTTTGTGTATGCTTAGATGCCATGCGCATTTTAGTTTAACTCAAACAATTTATGACTCTACTCGTGGGAGCAAAATTAATTAGTCCCTATATTTGCATTACGAGATGGGAAAACTACAATAACTACTCCTGATCATTCATAAGTTATCACCACTGGGCGGAATTTGGCAGGGATCACTAGTGAAATGCAGCCGCCAAGTCAAGTTTTTTAAAAGAGTTTAATTTGAAGCTTTAAACGAGTGTTTTCCACTCCCAGACTGAGCATGAAGTAAAATTTCGAGTTTAGAAAAGCCCCGTGAAAATTTGTCGAGGGTCGCGCAGCGACCCGAGACAAATTTTCTGGGCTTTTCTAAACTCGAAATTTTACTTCATGCGCTACGCGTATAAAACACAGATTTCAAGTGAAGTTCGAATATACATAAATTTCTCAATATTACTCACTTGATTCACTAGCGGGACAATCCCTAACTGTATTAACTTAGGTTGGGATGCGATTCAGGTTGGCTCTGCACGTTAACCTTCCTGCATAAGGCTGTAGCCAGGGGGGGATATGGGGGTTTAAAATGTTGTATTTGACTATGTAAAAGCGGCCCTGTATGAGAAAAAACAATATTTTCACCATTAAAACTTCCCCTGAAATTTTTATAACCCTTTCCAAAATTTTTTCAGGCCCTGCACGATTAACTATTTCTATGGAATATTAAATAAACACGATTTTTTGTCTATTTGAAATTCTCTTCATTTATTTATAAATTAAATCAATTATTCAACTAGATTCTGAAGGTGTTCTATCAAAGGATTTTGCTTCAAGTACGCTATTCAGATAACGATTAGTTATCGCTGTGAGTCGAGTTCAACCAAACGGAGGTTAATTAAAAGTTATTGCAGGCTGCAGTTGTTTTCGATTCTGCTGACCAAGCAGCAGCAGCAGCAGCAGTGGCGACCGGCTTGGGTTTTCCACGAACAGGATGTATTGTCCTACGAGACTTTGTTCGTGGGGTTAACACGGACCGAGCTCGCCCCATCCATTCACCGCTAAATTGGATTAAATCTCTGCCGGAATGGATTAAAACGATGCACTCTTTGACCTCGTTTAATAAATTAATATTGGAAATGATTTATAAGTCTTCTCTGAAATAGGCTTTTAATACCTTTTTAAATATTTAGTGAATTTGAACGATTTATTTAGAATTTAATTCAACTCCAGGCATTTATAAAAGTCAAACAAGATAAATTCAAATTCAAAACTATTTGAATTCGAGAAAATAAGCTTACGCTTCTTATAGTTTGCACATTTTAAACATAATATATAAAATTACGAAAAAACCATTCGTGAAAATGCAAACAGTGTCTTAATTAATAAGACAATTTAAGACGATAAATATCCATTGAAACAACTACTTCCCGTGCAAATACACCTCCGTTGTATAATTCAATATCCGGAGGTGTATTTGCACGGGAAGTAGTTGTTTCAATGGATATTTATCGTCTTAAATTGTTTTATTAATTAAGACACTGTTTGCACTTTCACGAATAGTTTTTTCGTAATTTTATATATTATTTATAAAAGTGTTCAATTTTCAAACTTAAGCAGTCAATTGTAAAATTCACTTTAAATCAGTGTTTAGTACGCGTGGCGCATGAAGTAAAATTTCAAGTGTAGAAAAGTCAAAAAATTTGGATTTGCTGGCGCGACTCGCTTTGCTTGCGCGCCCACAAATTCAAATTTTTATTACAGTCCGCCGATTGGCCGTTTCGAACGCGTCTGTGGTTGGATCAGGATTACAAACTTTACAGAAACGATAAAAGGATGGGGTTTTCAGCATTCAATTTCTAAAGAAAGCAGCTACATTTTCACCAGAGGTTATCTTTTTATGTTGTCTGTGACCGCCAGAAAAAAATCGCAAAGTCGACCAATATTTTTGCCCACTTGCAAAGGTTCACTTTGCGAGCGGGCTGATCAAAAACTTATTTCTTGATGTGGATTAAATTTTCACAGATTATGCTTCTATTCTTAAGCTACATTTTAATATAATATAAAGATATTTGGGGATTTTCGCATTTTCGCCGAAATTTTATTATTTCTGACATTTTCAAATTTTAGTGAAAAATGTTTTCTCTCCAAATAATCTGAAAAATACGAAGGCCCTTGATGATAGTAGAAAGAACGTGGATTATTTAGTTTCCCGAAAAATAATCATTTTCAACCATTTTGGGCCAGTTGGGTCGCCCCGTGAAGTTAACATGTGGCCTTATGAGAACGGTTTAAGGGAGGCCCGCCGATTGGCCGCCTCGGACGCGTCTGTGGTTGGACCAAGATTACAAGCTTCACAAAAAATATAAAACAACAGGATTTTCAATATTTGTTTTTCAAAGAATAAAGCTATATTTTCACTAAAGGCCATCTTTATATGTTGTCTGTGACCGCTAGAAGAAAATTACAAAGTCGACCAAGATTTTTGCTGAATTTGCAAAGGTCTACTTTGCGAGTCGGCTGACCGAAAACTAATTTCTCGATGGGGCTCAAATTCTCACAGATTATGCTACTATTCTATGCATATATTTTGGTATAATATGAAGATATTTGGCGATTGTCGCATTTTCGCTGAAATTTGATTATTTTATTTTTTATTTTTTTGAAATAGTTTTCTCTCTAAATAATCTAAAAAAATCACGAAGACAATTGATGATAGTAGAAAGAACTTAGACTATTTAATTTTCCGAAAAATAATCATTTTCAATCATTTCGGGCCACTTGGGTCGTCCTATGAAATTAACATTGGACCTTATGAGAACAGTTTAATCGGCGGGGCCCCCGCCGATTGGTCGTTTCGAACGCGTCTGTGGTTGGACCTTGATTACAAGTTTTACAGAAAAGATAAAAAAACGGGGCTCTTAGAATTCGATTTTTAAAGATTGCAGCTATATTTTCATTAAAAGTCATCTTCCTAGGTTATCTGTGACCGCCAGAAAAAAATCGGAAAGTCGACCTAAATTTTCACCCACTTTGCAAAAGTCTACTTTGCGAGCGGACTGACCAAAAACTTATTTCTTGATGTGACTGAAATTCTTACATATTATACTCCTATTTTCGAGCTACATTTTGATATAATATGAAAACATTTGGCAATTTTCGCGTTTTCGCTGAAATTTGATTATTTTCCCTAAGACATTTTCAAATTTTAGTGAAGAATGTTCTATCTCCAAATAATCTGACAAAAATCACGAAGGCCCTTGATGATGGTAAAAAGAACGTAGACTATTCAGTTTCCCGAAAAATAATCATTTTCAACCATTTCGGGTCACTTGGTCGCCCAGTGAAATTAACATGGGGCCTTATAGGAACGGTTTAAGGGAGGCCCGCTGATTGGCTGTTTCGAACGCGTCTGTGGTTGGACCAAGATTACAAGCTTCACAGAAAAGATAAAAAGACAGGGCTTTTAGAATTCGATTTTTAAAGATTGCAGCTATATTTTCATTAAAAGTCATCTTCCTAGGTTATCTGTGACCGCCAGAAAAAAATCGGAAAGTCGACCTAAATTTTCACCCACTTTTCAAAAGTCAAATTTGCAAGCGGACTGACCAAAAACTAATTTCTTGATGTGACTGAAATTCTTACATATTATGCTCCTATTTTTGAGCTATATTTTGGTATAATATGAAGACATTTGTCGATTTTTGTGTTTTCCCTGAATTTTGATTATTTTCCATGCATACCCCTAAGACATTTTCAAATTTTAGTGAAGAATGTTCTATCTCCAAATAACATGAAGAAAATCACGAATTATTATTTTCCGAAAAATAATAATTTTCAACCATTTCGGGTCACTTGGGTCGCCCCGTGAAATTAACATGGGGCCTTATAGGAACGGTTTAAGGGAGGGCTGCTGATTGGCTGTTTCGAACGAGTCTGTGGTTGGACCAAGATTACAAGCTTTACAGAAAAGATACAAGGACGGGATTTTAACATTCATTTTTTAAAGAATTCAGCTATATTTTCATTGCAGTACATCTTCTTAGGTTGTTTGTGACCTCCAGAAAAAAAATTGCAAAGTTTACCAAAATTTTCGCCCACTTTGCAAAGGTTCAGTTTGCGAGCGGACAGATCAAAAACTGATATAAAACTTACTTGATAAAAATACACAAAGCAGAATAAGTTAAAACATGACAAAAAAACATATATATAATCAGATGCCCTGTCTGTCCAATGATGTTTCGTTGGCTTCCTTCCATGACATCCCCCTTTTCTGTAGTATTTTTTGTATTGTGTTGTCCCATGTGGCCTTTGGTCTCCCTCTTTTCCTTTTCCCTTGTGCCTTAGCTTCCCATATTCTTTTAGTTGGTGCTGTTTCGCTCATTCTGTTCATGTATCCCCACCATCCAAGCTGTCTTCTTTCTATATGTTCTTCTATTGGTTCGATGCCCAGCTCCTGTCTTGTCAGGTCACTCCTTATCTTGTCCGTCAGCGTTATTCCCTTCACTCTTCTTAGGACTTTCATTGCTGCTGCCGTGATCTTGCTTTTTTTTTCATGTTAGTACCCACGTTTCACATCCGTAGGTAAGAATAGGTCTAAACACTGCCCTGTACACTTTCATCATTGTTTGTTTTCTTATTTCTTTCTTACTTATTAATATCTTGTTGAGTGCATGATATGTTCTGTTAGCTTTCAGTAGCTTTCTGTTGAGTTCAGCTTCTTGCTTTCCTGTTTCGTCATTTGTTATTCCCAGGTAGTGGTAGCTATCCACTTGCTCTATGGCCTCACCCCCTAACATTATATTTATCTTTTCCTTCTTTGCTGAAACTACCATAATCTTGGTTTTCTTTTTATTCGTTTTCATACAGTTCCCTTCCAATACTTGGTTCCACACGTTCAGATTATGTTCCAGGTCTTTAGCATTCTTCGCTATTATGACAATGTCGTCTGCGAACGCACATTCTGCTATACCTTTCCAGTTTTCGGTATCCTATACTTTGTGGCCTTGTTCTTAGTTTTGAGAGTTGACAAACAAACATATTAAAATATAAAAGTTAAAATAGTTCCTAATCTAAATCATAAAAGTTACTTGATAAAATTTCATGTATGTTGTAGTATGCATTGGCGATAAAATGTCGCTTAGTAATAGCCTTGTATTTTTTGAGCGTTAAATTTTTTACCAGATCTGGAAGTTTGTTATATAATTTAGCTCCGTAATAGTTAATCCCATTTTGATTTTTTCTTAATCTTATATAGCGTAGATAGATTTTAATTCTATTTCTGGTATTGTGTTTATGCATCATGTCATGAGTTACATATTTTTTAATATTAGTTTTGACATAAAGCAAACATTCCAAAGCAAACATACATGGAAGTGTTAAAATTTTATTTGTAATGAAATTAGATCTACAATCATCTCTGTATGGGAAGTTACAAATAGCTCTGATAGCTCTTCATTGGAGCTTAAATTTTCATTTACCGATTCCTGAATGACCCTATGCAAGAATACAGTATGATTTATGCGAATGGCATAATCCAAAGTAAGCTGTGCGAAGCGCACTCTGTGGTAGTGCATTGTTTAGTCTTCCCAACAAGTATATGTTTTTACAAAGTTTAGTGGCAAGAGCATCCCCATGTTTTTGCCAAGTTAATTTTGAGTCAGCATATACGCCTAGAAATCTAGCATGTGGTGCTAGAAATGGAGCTGATGTCTTGAGGCTAAATGTAACATTTACTGTTTTGTTCTCGTTTAACGTGAGCTTATAATAATAATATTTATTTCCCTTACAGGCCGATGATTAATTACAAAGGAACATACAAAAATAACAATATTAATTATAACATAAAACAACTAAGTAAACTTAAAACTAAATTAAATGAGTAGAGTGGAAAAAACGATAAACAAAATGTAATATGAGCTAGTATTGTAATTACAGTAAATATGATTTTAATGATGCAATGAAGTCTGATTTCGATGGATTAAATATATCGACATCATACTGTACCTTATGGTATCTACGTAACATATAAACTAGAGGCGAAAATGAATAATGCGTGGTACGAGGGGTTGAAAAATGAAACGATTGATTATTACGACTGGATAGTCGTGGAACCGCAAAATTAAGTTGATGAAGAAACTCACTATTATCGATGTTATAATGAATTAATTTATACAGTTCATATATTTGCACATATCTATGTCTGTTGTATATTGATAGCATATTGAACTCGAGAAGTAGCATTTCATAAGAGATATTATAGTCCGGATACGTATGGTACTTACAAAAATACAAGTACCTGACAAATCGTCTTTGAACTTTTTCTAACATATATATGTAATATTTATAACCGGGTATCCAAACACAATCGCAATAATTAATTTTGCTTACAATAAACGATTCATAAAGTTTTAAGGCAGCATCAGTACGCTTAAATTCACGACAGTTGCGCATTATAAACCCAACCAGTTTATATGATTCATTGACTGTACGTGAATGTTGAAAGTTAATTTGGTATCGAAAGTCACACTAAGATCCCTAAATTTACTATCCTTCTGTATAGAGGTGCCATTAAGTTGGTATTGGTAATCAACCACGCTTCGCGACCGCCCATAAGACAAGATCCGACATTTGGACGGATTTATATTTAAACCGTTTCGTGAACACCATGATGACAATGAGTCCAAATTATTTTGTAACACTAACCAATCATTCAATGAATCAATAACTCTATACAACTTATTGGATGTAAACCATTCTATAGTTATTTTTCTAGCTTCTATGTCCTGGTCCACTGCTGTTTGTAAGCTGCTCGAGTATAAACTTATGGTGGTGTCATCTGCAAAGAGTGTGACAGGTGAGTTATTATAAATATTGGGCAGATCATTAATATATATATATATATATATATATATATATATATATATATATATCAGGAACAGCAGTGGGCCAAGAATAGAACCCTGTGGTACCCCATTATTAATAGGCAGACATGTTGAGCTCCTGCCCTCCACTAAAACCTTTTAGTGACGATCAGAGAGATATGACACAACAAGCTTACAACTAGATGGTGAAAAGTTATAGCAGTATAATTTTCGCAGAAGAACATCGTAGGATATGCATTCAAAGGCTTTACTTAGATCTATGAAAGATGTACTTGAATATATACCATCCTCAAAAGCCTTCAGTATGTCTTCGGTAAAACCAATACCAGCATCCTGAGTTGATCTTTCCCTGCGAGAACCAAATTTTTTATTAGCAAAGAGCTTATTTATTTCAAAATATTTACTGGCCTGGTTGGATAAAATTTTTTCAAAAATGTTTGAGATAATTGGTAATAGCGCTACAGGGCGGTAATTGTTTTTGTCGTTGGCGGAACCTTTTTTAAACAAGGGAATGACACAGGCTATTTTCAGATTTCTAGGAAAAATGCACGTTTTAATGTGTTAATTAATTTTGTAAGAGGATTGACTATTATACTTGCAATTCTCTTTATTATATCTACATTAATAACATATGTATCCCTAGCGTTAGAATTGTTTAGATTTTTTATCGCATTCATAACTTAAATACTACTAAGAGAAGAAGAGAAGCAAAGGAGGGATTGTAACAGGAGTCAGGACAGCGGTAGAAGAAATGGAAAATGATGAAATAAATGAGGAATATGCGATGGAAAGAATATGTATAAGGGGAGAAGAGACATATAGAGTAGTGACAATATACAGTCAAAATAAAGTTAAGGATATTTTAAAGGTGGTGAAAGGAAGACAAAGAGAAAAGGGGGTGGGGGCACATTGGATATTAGGAGGCGACTGGAATGTAAGAATAGGCAACATGGGGATAAGGAGTGTAGATAAAGATGGCGAGGAAAATCGTGGGAGAAAGTCTAAAGATAGTAGCGTAAATAAGGAAGGGGTAGAGTGGTTCAATGATATAAAGGAGATGGGTTTTGAAATTTTAAATGGAAGTACAGAAGGTGATTGGAATGGCGAATTTACATATGTCGGGCCGAGAGGGAAATCAGTGATTGACTATATACTGGTTGGTGAGGAAATAAGGGAAGAGGTGATGAGTTTAAGAGTAGAAGACACGTGGGGCTCAGACCATTTTCCGGTAATGGTGCAAATAGGAGAGGAAAACAGTGGGAAACGGGATATGGAGTCAGGGTTAGAATTTTGGGACTGGTCACAAGCTGCGAAATCTAGTTATGCACGGAGAATAAAAAAGTGCAGCTTTGGAAACATCACATCACTCCAGCAACTAAGGGAAGAAGTAAAGATGGCTATGACAAAATCTAGGAAAAAGAAAGACTGTAATGAAAAAACGTGGTTTGACGAGGAGTGCAGACAAGTTAAGAATAATTTAAGAAAGACGATTGGAAAGTGGCGAAGCGGATATGTAAGCGATGAAGACCTTAGACTAACGAAGAAACAATTTAACGACACATGCAAGAGGAAGGAAGAGGAATGGACAAAAGAAGAAATAATAAGAGTGAGAAAAATAAAAAATGAAGCACAAATGTGGAAATATATTAAAGAAACAAATATGAAAACTAAGGGAGCCTGCGGGGAATTTAAATTAGAGGAGTGGTTAATCCACTTTAACCAATTATTAGGAGGGGCAGAGGAGATGGAACACATAATGGAGCACAGGGGAAAATTTGATGGCCTGAACGATTTTAGTATGGGGGAGTTGGAGACGGTTCTGGTACAAATTAAGAATAAAAAGGCCGCAGGTGCTGATGGCATAAAAGCTGAGGCATGGAAGTTGTGTTCAGAGGAGGGGAAGATGAAACTGCTAAGGTTGTTAAATGGGATGTGGAGAGGCGAGGACAAATTTCCTGAAGAATGGAGGGAGGGCATAATCGTTCCGGTGTATAAAGGTGGTGGCAGAAACGACTTAAAAAGTTATCGAGGAATAACCATAATGGATGCACTATACAAGATCATGAGCATGTTGGTCAAGGAAAGACTCGAAAAGGAAGTTTCCGACAAGTGTCTGCTACCAGAGATACAGGCGGGTTTCAGGCAAGGAAGATCAACGATGGACCAGATCGTAACACTGAACTGGATAGTAGAGAGAGCTTTAGCGAACAAGAAAAGTGTGTACTTATTGTTCATAGATTTAAAGGCCGCATATGATTCCATAAACAGGAGGCGTTTGGTAGAGTGTCTGAGGCAGAAGGGCGTGTCAGAGCAAATTGTTAATTGGGTGAATGAGGTATACAGAGAGACTAGGTGTATGGTGAGAGTAAATGAGGAATGTTCTGAGGCTTTTGATGTGAAGTGCGGAGTGCGACAGGGATGCCCGCTTAGCCCACTCCTATTTAATCTGTACACAGCAGATATGGAAAGGGTTCTGGAGCTAGGTCAGGCAGGCGGAATGGTTGTTGGAAGGATGAAAGTATGGAGTCTAGCGTACGCAGATGATGTTGTCGTACTGGCAAGTACAATGAAAGATTTGACAGAGATGAAGCGGACGCTAGAAAGATATATGGTGAAGCGAAAGTTAACGGTAAATGTGAAGAAAACAAAGTGGATGGTGTGTAAGAATAGAGGTGGAAGGAAAAAAAAAGAGGAAAAGCTTGAATGGGGGGGTGAAGTGCTAGAATGTGTGAGTGACTTTAAATATCTGGGTTATCTGTTCTCAAATAATGGGAGCAGAAACCAACACATCGAGTATGTTTGTAAGAAGGCAAAAATGGCGATGGGACGATTGAGAGAAGTGTGGAACGGTAACAATATACCAATGCAAATGGCATGGTGGGATGCCTGTGTGAGAAGCATAATTATGTATGGAGTAGAAGTGTGGGGAATGAAAGGCCAGAGTAGGGTGGAGAAAATACACCTGCAATACTTAAAACGCATGCTGAATTTGGATGTCACAACACCAGGATACATAGTATTGCAGGAGTTAAACAGAATGCCAGTAGAATGGATGACAGTGAGAAAGGTAGTGAGGTTTGAAAGAAGAGTAGAAGGTTTAGAGGAGGACAGATTGTTGAAAGAAATGTGGAAGGTAAATAAGAAAGACTGGGAGAGAGGTATTAGAGGTATGTGGATGATTGAGAGAGAGGGTATGTACAACAGAGTTGGGCTAGCGGGAAGTACAGTAGAGGAAAAAATAAGGCGAGGAGAAAAGGTAGAGCTGGAAGTGACGAATAGACTGGAAAATGTCGAGCTCCAAACAAGACTGACGCGTATTGAGAACAGTTCATATTGCGGGAGATATTAGTCACTTTCAGTACACGGTAGGCTTCCCGGCTACATTACACGAGGGCTGACAAAGGAGGAGGTATGCATGTTAGCAAGAATGAGATGTGGAAATGAGGAGAGAGGCAAGAAGATATGGATGGGAGAGGAGTATACGCGGTGTGTGTTTTGTGGAGAAAGTAAGGATGAATGGGAGCATTGGTTAGGTGATTGTGCAGTGAGTAAAAGTATAAAGACGGAGGGTAGGATAAAATGGGAAATGTGCCTGTGTGAAAGCGGACATGGAATCAATGTTTGCAAGAAAATAAAGGAGAAGAGGACACAACAGTGCGGCGGTCTGGTCCATTGAGGGTGGAGAGAGGATTTTTTAGTGCTTGATATAATTTGGTTGGGGGATAAATGGTTGGTATTTAAGTTTTTTTTTTTTTTTTGGTGTTTGTTTTTTTTTAAATAAGAGTGTATTGTTTTAATTAGAATGAATATTTTGTATGATTTGATGCCAAATAAAGGTTTACTTATATATATATATACTACTAACTGCATCAAAAAAGAAGTATGTAGTATTAGGTCGCACATTAGATTGCAACATAATATTTATTGGATCAACATGTGATAGTGGAAGGTTATTTATGAGTGTGTCAGCAATTTGACTAAACAATAAGTTAAACTCATTTGGCTTTATATCACAGATAGCGTTAGGTTTTTTTAAATTTTGACTAGAGTGTATGATTTTCTATATAGATTAACATATGAATATCGTTATCCGTTGTTTTAGCAAATATATTCAAAACCTAGTTATTTATTATTAACACTGATCATCGTTGATAACCGACTAAATATCTGTGTTACTCTGATTAAAGATGTCTTTGTGTATTTTTGAACTTCACTTCAAATCAGTGTCTTGTTCGCGTGGCGCATGAAGTAAAATTTCGAGTTTAGAAAAGCCCCGTGAAAATTTGTCCCGAGTCGCTGCGCGACCCTCGACAAATTTTCTACGCAGGGCTTTTCTTTCAAATTTTCACGGGGCCTTTCTAAACTCGAAATTTTACTTCATGCGCCACGCGTATACAACGCTGATTTAACGCGAAGTTTAAAATATATTGTTTTAGCACATTGCTTTACTAGTATATTTTAAACTTCACTATAAATCAGTGTTTTATTCGCGTGGCGCATGAAGTAAAATTTCAAGTTTAGAAAAGCCCAGAAAATTTGTCTCGGGTCGCTGCGCGACCCTCGAAAAATTTTCACGGGGCTTTTCTAAACTTGAAATTTTAGTTCATGCTTAGTCTGGGAGTGGAAAACACTCATCTAAAGCTTCAAATCGCACGAATATCCCAATATTTAAGTATTTACACTGTAATTGGGAGTAATTAGTATTGAAGAAAAACTCCTTTTATATTGTTATAATAGAAACGAATTATTTTCCTATCTGTGCGATTTGAAGCTTCAGATGAGTGTTTTCCACTCCCAGACAAAGCATGAAGTAAAATTTCGAGTTTAGAAAAGCCCCGCGTAGAAAATTTGTCGAGGGTCGCGTAGCGACCCGAGACAAATTTTCACGGGGCTTTTCTAAACTCGAAATTTTACTTCATGCGCCACGCGTATACAACGCTGATTTAACTCGAAGTTTAAAATATAATGTTTTAGCACATTGCTTCACTAGTATATTTTAAACTTCACTATTAATTAGTGTTTTATACGCGTGGCGCATGAAGTAAAATTTCAAGTTTAGAAAAGCCCAGAAAATTTGTCGAGGGTCGCGCAGCGACCCGAGACAAATTTTCTGGGCTTTTCTAAACTTGAAATTTTACTTCATGCGCCACGCGTATAAAACACTTCACGGGGCTTTTCTAAACTTGAAATTTTACTTCATGCTTAGTCTGGGAGTGGAAAACACTCATCTAAAGCTTCAAATCGCACGAATATCCGAATATTTAAGTATATACACTGCAATTGGGATATGTATATTTAAAAGAAAAACTCCTTTTATATTGTTATAATAGAAACGAATTATTTTTATGAAAATCCTAGAAATCAGTCATTTTGATCATTATGAAAAACATAAAATGTTCTTGTAAATCAAACAAATGTTCACGGGGCTTTTCTAAACTCGAAATTTTTCTTCATTTCGATCGGTTTGGCTGTACGCTGAGAACAATTTAAAAAATAATTTACTAAAATCTACATTTCAAATATTTTCATAAAAACAATACTTTGGATTCATATTACATACAAATCTACAAAGAAAGAAATACTTATCTAACTTGTACATTCTCGAAAAATTAATAAATTTGACTAATTTATTTAAGTAAATAAATAAATTAGATTAACAAAACGTTACATTTTTGTACATTCTCGAGAAATTAATAAATTTGACTAATTCATTTAAGTAAATAAATAAATTAGATTAACAAAACGTTACATTTATAAATTATACAAATAAACCCAATGATTATGCAGAGAAATAGAATTAACCGTAATTAAAAGCCGTAGCTTGAATCCGGGGTCGAATCAAACACAATGCGCCCAGGGCGAAAACTCCATTATCCAACTTTTATTGCGACAAAGAACGCGAGCTACTTTGGGAACAATTCTCATTGTCATTGGATGTGATCGGCGGAAATGAATTTATGATCAATAGGGCCGGAGTGACGGGAATATCGCGTTGACCACATCAAATATTTAGGGCTGACTGGACTTGTCACGATAAACTCAATCATAAATGGCTCGAATATTTTATCGTCGTGTGTGTGAGTGTGAACTGGATACCTATTAACAATTTCCGAACCGTAAATGCGTTTTCAGCGATATTTCACACACTCCCCTCAACTCGGTTTAATTGCGAAGTGTTAATTTTGCACTTAGAGTCAATTGAAAAAAACTCGGAGCATAGAATGTAATATAAATTACAATTATTTTAGAGGAAGTAATTTGTTTGTTTCCGAACATTGAATGCATTTAAAACAATTTATTAGTGAATTAATAATTGTTTAGGCATTCGATGTTTTTATAATATCAATGTCTTGTACGCGTGGCGCATGAAGTAAAATTTCGAGTTTAGAAAAGCCCCGTGAAAATTTGTCTCGGGTCGCTGCGCGACCCTCGACAAATTTTCTACGCGGGGCTTTTCTAAACTCGAAATTTTACTTCATGCTTAGTCTGGGAGTGGAAACACTCGCTCAAAACTTCAAATTGAACTCTATCATATGTAATATGAATTACAATCATTTTAAAGGAAGTAATTTGTTGGTTTCTATACATTCAATGCATTTTAAACAATTGATTTGTGAATTAATAATTGTTTAGGCATTCGATGTTTTTATAAAAGCGTTCAATTAATACTTAGTATGCTAAACCAGTATATTTTAAACTTGATGGTAAATCAGTGTTTTATTTGCTAGGCGCATGAATAATTTTCAGGCTTTTCTATAAGTTTCAAATTTATGTTTAATTAATTTCTCACTTAACCCGGGGTAAAACATTTTTGAATCTAATCCTGGATATTTAATTACACAAATTTAATTAAATATCCAAAGTTAGTTTTAAATTTAACACTTAAAAAAAACAACATATTAATATGTATACTTAATTTTTCTTGAATAATTTTCTCACTTATCACTTGGTGAAACATTTTTAAATATTGATAATGAAGGTTTAAATTAAATTACACTTGGTTTGTTTCACAATATTTTACTTTACTATTTACTCGACTAGTTTCGCGTTTTACGGCATTATCATAATGCCGTAAAACGCGAAACTAGTCGAGTAAATAGTAAAGTAAAAAATTGTGAAACAAACCAAGTGTAATTTAATTTAAACCTTCATTATCAATATGTATACTTAAAATAATAAATCCCCAAATGTAACTTTATGATGTATTGTCCACTAGCTTGATTTTACATTTGAAGGGCTTATTGTAATAACATAATAAGCTACACAACCAAAAATGCTGTATTATTCTTTGATTTAATTAAGCACTAATATAAACAGTTACAGTATGCTCATATTCGCATGCAAACCGAAGCTTTCGAAACTTGTGAAACAATCTACTATCAATTCTTAATATCATTTTACATTTTATTTAAATTTAAAAGTCCAATATCTCAGTTCTGTTTGCTTGTGGCATATCATGTTATTACAATGAGCCCCTAATTTGATACATTATTAAAATGTTTATTGCATTTATATTGGATACTTTTTTCTCATTAATCACTTTGTAAAACATTTGCAGAAATAAATTGGTTTGTAAATTAAATTGACTTGGTTTTGTTTCACTTATATGTATTTTATTTTCCACTAGTTTCGGCTTAATGCCATTATCAAGAAGGAATTGATAATGATATTAAGCCGAAACTAGTAAAAAATAAAATACATATAAGTGAAACAAAACCAAGTTATTTCATTTAACCTATATGTAGGGTTTTTTCTTTAAAATTCCTAAAGCATTTAAAATTTGCTCCAGCTGCTCCAATGTAGTTATTAATGAATATATTGGAGTATCCTGTATATACGAATACGGTGAGTGCAAATGCAGGTGCTCGATTTTGTACCTGCCAATCATTAGATATCTGCGTTGGACAGGAACTTGTTTCAAATATCGATCAATACTCGATTTCTAGTAATAAAGCACACACACTGCGGACGGGCCCGGTGGGTGCAAGAGAGAGGGACGCAACTGAGGTACAAAACCGCTATTCGGACCACCGGAGGCGATAGCAATACACAAACCTATTTAGGGTCGACGGTTATATTCAAAGATTATATCAGAGCATATTCAATTAATTTCAGCTGTTTCATAAAGAAACAGATTAACTCGTGAATTTGCTAAACAATGTGTTTAACTGTTATAAAAGATATTGCACTCTTTTTATTTTATTAATAACACAGGCCAACAACATTTGACTTTTTGAAAGTTGATTTCGATCTGAAATCTGATTTTGTATAATTTTGATCTGCTGAATTCAAATCCGAGTGTCATTTTGCCCTATCATGTAAGTTTGTTTTTATCAATGTTAAAAATAAATTAATAAAATATGTGGTCAAAATAACGCTACTTTTATTGATACAGAGACAAAAACAAATTACAAATAGTAAACTAAAATGAAAAAAATCTTAATCAATCATTAATTTCTTTTCTTTCCAGAAGATCTTTCCCTTTTGGATGAAAAACTTCGTTTAGTGGATTTTCTTCTGTATTCCAGGGCCGGATTTTCTCTTTTTATTGACCAACAGTAATCACCCATCATTGAAACATTCCACCGACCTTGATACCTGCGTTCCATTTCTTTCATGTCTTGGTGGAACCTCTCACCTTGCTCCTCACTCACATCACCAAGATTTTCGGGGAAGTAATCAAGATGCGAGTGTACAAAGTGAACTTTTATGCTCGTATTACATTCCAATTCTGTAGCATGTTTTTCACAATTTCCTTGTAGTTACAATCCTTGTTGTTTCCGAAAAAAACATTCAATAATATTAGCAAATGAAATCCATGCATCTTTCTCAGTTTCGGTCATGATATTTACAAATTCTCGATCTTTCGGTCATCTCCTTATTTAAGGACTGACAAAAATTCCTTTCTTTAATTTGGAATCTGAGATATCAGGCAATTTTCTACAAAGGTATTTAAAACAGTCTCCATCTATATTTAAAGCTTTAACGTATTGTTTCATTAATCCTAGTTTAATATGCAGTGGAGGTAACAAGATTTTTTGTGGATCAACAAGACTTTCGTTCAGAACATTTTTTGATCCGGGAGTTAAATAATCTCTTCTTATTCAGTCCTTTTTCTTCCAATGTTGATGTCTACTTCGACTGTCCCACTCACACAAAAAACATGGGTACTTTGTATACCCTGACTGCTGTCGTTGTAGAAGTCCCACAATTTTTAAATCCCTACACATTTTTCAACTATGATCATTATATTTAATTTTCTCGTGCATTACTTTAAGCTTTCGTAGCTTTGCGTCATTTGCACAGAATGGACAACCGGTATCGATGAAAAAAATCATTCCAATTGTGCAAGAGAACAGCTATAATTTCATTTTTTATTTAATTTTTATTCGCAAACATTAAAAAAAAAAACATAAATATGACACCTAGTAAATTTATTAAGAAATTGTGCGTGATGGAAACAAAAAAACTGTTTGTTCTTCTCTAAGATTAGCTATCAAAACTTCAAAAGAATTAACAAATCCAAATCACAAATTTTTTGTTGGCCTGTATAATTGAATTAGTTAAAACAAGATAAATTCAAATTCAAAACTATTTGAATTCGAGAAAATAAGCTTACGCTTCTTATAGTTTGCACACTTTAAACATAATATATAAAATTACGAAAAAACTATTCGTGAAAATGCAAACAATGTCTTAATTAATAAGACAACTTTAGACGATAAATATCCATTGAAACAACTACTTCCCGTGCAAATACACCGCCGGATATTGAATTATACAATGAAATATTTAAAATCTTATTTAATTTGATTTGTTACAACGCTCTATTAAAGTATATGTAACGTTTAGGTCAAATTCTCTTCAAACCAACTAACAATACACATTTAAAATGAAAGGAGAGATAGCACCAAATTAGTCTTGAGTTGTCTTATTAATTAAGACATTGTTTGAATCTTCACGAATAGTTTTTTCGTAATTTTATATATTATGAATTATTTCTTGAATTAATTTCTCATCTGGCACTTGGTGAAACATATTACACTATGTAAAGTTAATTAAAGGACAGGCACTTGGTATTGTTTCACAATTAAATCTTTATTCCGACTAGTTTCGGTTTGTTAGACCATTTTCACATTCCTTTGAAAATGGTCTAACAAACCGAAACTAGTCGGAATAAAGATTTATTATGAATTAGTTAAGTTTGGTGAATTCGCCGGGATTTGACTGAAATATATCAATGAGAAGCTAAGTCAGACATCAAATTTGTGTTTGCTATGTAAATATCAGGTATTCTAAAACAGTAGTGCACAAACGAAGGGGCCCGAGAATATTTTTCGGGGTCGCCACTTTGAAAGAAATGTATTTGACAAAAAATATGAGGCCTATCTTTAAAACGTTTGTTAATCGTAATTAACTTGACGATTATTAAAACGTCTACTGCAGTGTTTTTTTTATCATCTCCCACTTTATAAAGTAGAATGGCTCCTATGTAAATAATATTTTGTTTTTACATGTAAAGACAATTACCTAAAGTCACATGAATTATATAGTGTGTGTTAAAAACAACACACAAGCTTAATGGAATAGAATTTGTACTACTAACGAGATATAAGACAGAAAATATTTGTCTATTTTGGCCCTTTGTTAACCCATAGGAAGTTAATTAATTTACAAGATGAGACCCCATAATTTACCTTCAAAAAAAAAACAAATATTCAAAATTGTATTTAGTGTATTTAAAAATTCAGTTTTTATGGTGATGTTGATATTGTTGTCATCAAAAAAGCTTTCTATTGTTTAAATGCATTCTTGTGGAGGTATATTTGCAAACATATTTGTTACGTCGAATGAATCCAGTTTGTAATTTGATTGAAGTTTGAAGCTTGTTAAATTATTCGTTAAGTCTATGGAATTTTTGATTGAAAGGGGTCACTGAAGTTTGTTAGTTCTTTATATAATGAATTTAATTGAATAGAAATGGTTCGGGCGGCAGAATTAATGTATGAAACTACTGGGCGGATTGGTGAATTCTCTTTATGATTTTTTTTAAATCATACAGTCTGGGGGCAATTGGATTCATGGGAAGTAGTGTGAATGGATTCAACTGGGAAAAGATTTAATTAGGGTTATTAGTAAAGGATTTAAAGGCTTTTTGAAAATTGTTTGTGGGATCCGATTTCAACTCAATGAAAGACTCAGAGTTTTTAAGAAGTTATTGACTTTCTTTATGTTGTTTACATATAGAAAGTCAAACCCTGAGTCTTTCATTGAGTTGAAATCGGATCCCACAAAAAATTTTCAAAAAGCCCTTTACTAGTAACCCTCACTCTAGGATCACTACTGAGTTGCCTTTATCAGCTTTGGTTATAATTAAGTTGTTCATTTTAATTTTATTTTTAATTGATCTAACAATGGACTGATCTGTAATTTTTTAGAAAGCACCTTTCTTAATTATTTTTGCTATTTTATGTTTAGTTAGGTCACAATCTGTAATATCCTTAAGGGCTAATTCTGATTCAACAATTATTTGGGACCACCTACTTCTAACAATTTTAATTCTGGATTTAAAAATACTACATTGCTTTTATTAATGACTCAGGTTTAAAAATCAATTGTGGTTGTAGAGCGGGGCAGGGGTTAATGTGTTGTAATTTGACCTCTCTTAGTTGGTGTAACTTCTTTCTTTGGGTGAAGTATTTCTTGTGGGCGATGTAATTAAAATTAAAACACTTGGTTTGTTTCACTTATTTATATTTTCTCCGACTAATTTCAACCATTGGTCATCTTCGTGTAACGTGTAGTTTATCAGCTATTGACTGAACACAAATTCATATTCTTTAAATTTAATATATTGGCAAATTCTTCAAAAATGATTTAATTTATTACAATCAATTGATTTTATCAATCGCTTCATTCGTGTTTGATTTAATCTCGCGTGTTACAATCGAGGAAGTTGCAAAAAAATTGGCAATGTTGTACAAATTCGCGTAGGACATTTCGCAAGCACAAGTGGTTAAAATTTTGGCGATCCTCGTGTTGGTTTGCTGCGATAAAATTATCGCTAGTTTGCTTAAAATCGAATTGTCCATTAAGGTGATCATCAAGTCCTGAGATTTTGTTGCAATCTCTTCTTGGCGGTTTACCAATTGGTGAGATTTGTGTATGAGGACTATTAACTGTATCTGAAATAAATAATAATTAGACGTTTTCTATATAAAAAAACATAAATTAAAAAGAAAATACATAGATGTTTTTCTTGAAATATGCATATCCCGGTGTGAACTTTATAAATCTTTAGATATTTGTTATTTTTTTTAAGAGGTTAATTTGAAGCTTTAAACGAGTGTTGTCCACTCCCAGACTAAGCATGAAGTAATATTTCGAGTTTAGAAAAGCCCCGTGAAAATTTGTCGAGGGTCGCGCAGCGACCCGAGACAAATTTTCTGGGCTTTTCTAAACTCGAAATTTTACTTCATGCGCCACGCGCTTAAAACGTTTAAATATTGTAATGTTCAAAATAAACTGTTAGTACTTAGTCTATTTTTATGAAGATTATACAAGGAGTTTTTTTTTTTAATTTAAACAAAATAAGCTGAATTTGGAATACGTATATTCCAAAATCAGCTTATTTTCTTTAAATCTTTAGACATTTGTTGTTTTTTTTAAGAGTTCAATTTAAAGTTTTAAACGAGTGTTTTTCACTCCCAGACTAATCATGAAGTAAAATTTCGAGTTTAGAAAAGCCCCGTGAACATTTTCTGGGCTTTTCTAAACTCGAAATTTTACTTCATGCGCCACGCGTATAAAGCATTAATTTCAAGTGAGGTTTAAATATACATACATTTCACAATATTTTAATGTTTTATATGCGTGGCGCATGAAGTAAAATTTCGAGTTTAGAAAAGCCCAGAAAATGTGTCTCGGGTCGCTGCGCGACCCACGACAAATTTTCACGGGGCTTTTCTAAACTCGAAATTTTACTTCATGCTTAGTCTGGGAGTGGAAAACACTCGTTTAAAGCGTAAAATTAAACTTTTTTAAAAACAGAACGACTATCTAAAAATTCAAAGAAAATAAGCTGAATTTGGAATATGTATACTTTAAAGAAAAACTCCCTATTTATGAATGCATGAGCTGTGACTTTTTCGATAATCTTTTGCTTAAAAAAAAATAATTTTAAGTCTTAAACGAGTGTTTTCCATTCCCAGATTAAGCATGAAGTAAAATTTCGAGTTTAGAAAAGCCTGAAAATTTGATTTAGTCGCGTAGCGCTACGCGACCAAACCAAATTTTCAGGCTTTTCTAAACTCAAAATTTTACTTCGTGCTTAATCTGGGAGTGGAAAGCACTCGTTTGAGAGTGCAATTTCAAATATTGTAAAAACAACGAATATCTGAAGATTTACAAACTGAATAAAGTTAAAAGTTTGCATCATTGTACCAAAGGTACCAAATTGAATTATTTAGAAGCTGTTGCAATTGTCCAACAATCCCGTAATCCTTGTGTAAAACGAACAAACGGATGTCTTGTATTCACTATTTAATACTTCATAGAAACATTGTAAATTTTTCATACTTGAAAATAACAATAAATATGTCGTAACTCGAGTCCGAAAAATATTAAAATATAGTAGGATACAACATTGAAAGACTTCTTAATATTGATTCATTAAAATTAAAATATTTATGTGTTCTTTAAAACAATTATTCTTACAAAATCAACTTAACTTCTGATTTCGAAAAATGTTGTAATTAAATATTTTATGTCATTATTTTACAATAAATAATCCGAATTGAATTAAAATCTACAGGTTCGCAGATTAAACAAAATGCAAGTCGATTTAAATAAAAATACAATCTCATTTTTCTACAATTGGATTTTATTTATTACAAAAGTTGTCGTACTCAAAATTACTGATATTAAAAAAAGTATGACTGAAATTCTAATTATTGAAAAAATTAGACTGAAAAAGAACGCTAAGCTGAAGATAACTGTAAAATTTAAAATAAAATATGACCTTGTTTTTTGCAATTTGTCTCAAATTCTAGGGTTATAGAATTTAGAACTGAAAAAAATACGCTAACCTGAAGATAACTGTAAAATTTAAAATAAAATATGACCTTGATTTTTGCAATTTGTCTCAAATTCGAGGGTTTTAGAATTTGAGACAAATCGCAAAAAACAAAGACATATTTTATTTCAAATTTTACAGTTATCTTCAGCTTCGCGTCTATCTTTTAATCTAGTGTTTTCAATAAATAGAATTTCTGTCTTACTTTTTTTAATATCAGTAATTTTGAGTGCGACAACTTTTGTAATAAATAATATAATCATTTGGACGCTGCGCGTCCAAATCCAAATTCTTAGGGCTTTTCTCAACTCGAAATTTTACTACATTCTTAGTCTGGGAGTGAAACACACTCGTTCGACATTTGTCAGTTGCTTATTTTGTTTTATTCTAGTTTATACAAAAAAATATATAAGATATTAAAAAAAAAACCGTAAAATGATAACTATTAAGAAAAGATGAAATTTGTTAAAAATAAATTTGTTAAAAACGAAATATATAATTTTATTTTGATTGAATAAAATATTGAAAACAACATTTTTTTCAGTAATATTCGATAATAATCTTCGATATTTACGAAGAGTGTCAATATTTCGAAAAGCGATATAAAAATTATCATCTGGAAAATTTAACAAAAACCGTCAAGATTTTAAAAATTTACGAAAAACCGCTAATATTTAATTTTTTTGTTATTGATCCTATTACATCTATACAGTATATTTTAAATTTAAACTTTACTGTAAATCAGTGTTTTTATACGCGTGGCGCATGAAGTAAAATTTCGAGTTGAGAAAAGCCCGAATTTGGATTTGGACGCTGCGCGTCCAAATCCAAATTCTTAGGGCTTTTCTCAACTCGAAATTTTACTTCATGCTTAGTCTGGGAGTGGAAGATACTCGTTCGACATTTGTCAATATCTTATTTTTATTCTGGTTTACACAAAATAATATATAGAATAATAAGAAAAGTCGTGAGATAATGAATATTAATACAAAATATGAAATTTGTTAAAAATGGGAAAAAAATATTATTTTATTTTGATTAAATAAAATATTGCAATCAACAATTTTTATAAAATTCGATAATAATCTTGGATATTTACGAAGAGTATCAGCATTTTAAAAATCTATATAATAATTATTATTTTGAAAAATTAAGAAAACCGTCAAGATTTTAATAATTGACCAAGAATATGGAAATGCACGAAAAACCGCCAACATTTAAAAACTTGATTTTTTGAAATTCATGAAAACTGAGGAAATGCATATAATGTGTTAATATTTTTATAATTAGGAGTAATCTGGGAAATTTAGGAAAACCATTAATTTTTTAAATTAAAGAAAGATTTTAAAAACTAACTGAAATCTTAAAAATATAAAGAAAATGTAGGTGATTGACGAACACTGTCAAGATTTTAAAAATATATAAAAACTCGCGAGAAGTGTGAACATTTTTAAAATCAACGAAAATCTAGGAGATTTTATAATTTTACAAATAAATACCTTAAATTTCTAAAAATGAACAAACATTTTAGAAAATTCATGTAACTTGTTGCTTTACATGAATTTCCTAAAATTTTTGTTAATTTTTAAAAACTTAAGGTTTTTTTTGTAAAATTATAAAATCTCCTAGATTTTCGTTGATTTTAAACATGTTCACACATCTCGTAAGTTTTAATAAATTTTTTAAATCTTGACAGTATTTTTTTAAGATTTCAGTTTATAATTAATTGAAATAATCATGATAGGAGTATAATTTTTTAAATTTCCCGAAAATCGTCAATATTTTGAGAACTATTAATGATTTCGATAGCTAACGCCATCTAATGCTTCATAGTGGCATCGTCAGTGACACGAATGCACAAAGTGCATATACTGAACACAAATTCAATCTTGATATTTGTTTTCTGGTTTCACAAACAGAGTTCTGCTCGTTCGTGGACGAAACAGTGACCTGTATATGCACTTTGTGCATTCGTGTCACTGACGATGCCACTATGAAGCATTAGATGGCGTTAGCTATCGAAATTATTAATAGTTTTCACATATTGGCTTTAAATAGTCAGAAATGTTCAGTATTCCTCAGCACTGGGTCGGGACCAGACTGAAGAGGACCTTGAAGTCCGAAACGCGTCTGTGGGTACCTGGTGCCGGAATACTGAACACAAATTCAATCTTGATATTTTGAGAACTAACGAAAATCTAGAAAAATCCGGAAAACCATTAGAATTTTTAAAAATTAAAGGAAATCTTAGAAATCTACGACAAGCAAATAAGCAAGTGCGATTCTTCATGCAATCTACAAAAAATTAGTCTTACAAAGATTTGTCACTTTTTATAATCGTGAAAACTATTAATGATTTCGATAGCTAACGCCACCTAATGCTTCATAGTGGCATCGTCAGTGACACGAATGCACAAAGTGCATATACAGGTCACTGTTTCGTCCACGAACGAGCAGAACTCTGTTTGTGAAACCAGAAAACAAATATCAAAATTGAATTTGTGTTCAGTATTCCGGCACCCACAGACGCGTTTCGGACTTTAAGGTCCTCTTTTTTTTTATAATCGTGATCAACGAATATTTTCGCGGAGCGACCAAACCAAATTTTCAACCTTTTCTAAACTCAAAAATTTACTTAATCAAGGAGTGGAGACTTTAACGTTATTTTTATTGATGTATGCTACTTATACAGGGTGTCCGTATTTCGTGGAAATGCATGGGGATCTCGGTTATTTGAAGAGATAGAGAGTCGGTTAAAAGTTGGGGCAAAGTTAAGAATTTTAGGGCCAAATAATAATCTTAAAACAAATTTGAAATATATTATGTTGTTTTGAAGATATTGTCAAAAAGTGTTTTTTTTGAAATTTTGTTTTTGTTTTTTTACTTAATTACTATTGAATCAAGTTATATGCAACGTTAACATTATAAAGGCACATTTTAATGAGGAATCCAATAGCGTACTTCATTTTAAGGTAACTCTAAAATGTAGCCAGGAACCATAGCCAATTTTTGTTTTTCTTATGGGCGCTATTTTGGATTTTTATATGCATATAATGTGTTAATATTTTTATAATTAGGAGTAATCTGGGAAATTTAGGAAAACCATTAATTTTTTAAATTAAAGAAAGATTTTAAAAACTAACTAAAATCTTAAAAATAGAAAGAAAATGTTATTATTTATTCAAGATATAATATAAAAAAATTGTAACCCTTTCTATTTCGTAAAGAGTGCCTTGGAAACAATTGAGTAACTGTCCAAGTTTGATGACTCCTAGGGCCAACAATTTCTTACACATCTCCCTTAAATACTGACCTCAATCAGATCCGTTACTGTACTCCTTAAAGATGTATAATTGACATATTGATAATAATTATGCTTTAGTGTTGTTCGTAAATATGAAAATACCCTTTTTTTAATGAACTAACATGATATGAAATAAATTTGATACAAAAATGTATGTATTAAATTAAAAACGTATTTACAGTAATATCCAGATATGTGTCAACAACGTGAAAAATGTTCACAGAAAATTTTCAAAATCATGTCGCTTAAAATATGTAACTAAACTAAAAAAGTAACAATATACCCTAAAAATATCACTGGAAATTATAGTAAATGTTCGAACAAATCGCCATCCACCTCCAAACATCATTTTTTTCACGGTTCGAAATACGAGGGTAGATTGAAAAGTTTCCGGAATGGGCAAGAGATGGCGCGCGTATCGTGAAATTGTTATGATGGTTGTCAAGGCTAACCTATTTTAGGTAAGCTGTCAAATTTTCAGACACGTGCGTCGTTCCGTTTTTGTTTACTAGGATATCTTGTGAAGCAAGTCAGGCACCTTTGGAAAAATGGATAAAAACGAATTTCGTGCAGTCATCAAACATTTCTAGATGGATGGGAAAGAGGCGACGGAGATACGAGATATTTTGCAGGAAGTTCATGGCACATCCACACCTTCATTTTCGACTATTAGTTTCTGGGTGAGCGAGTTCAAACGTGGCCGTACGAGCACCAAGGATGAACCACGCAGTGGACGTCCAAAAACGGCCACAAATGAAGAAATGGTCGACAAAGTCCATGATCTCGTGTTAGCCGATCGACGAGTGAAGTTGCGCGAAATAGTAGAGACCACGAGCAACTCATATAAACGTGTGCAAAATATCGTGCACGAACATTTGGGCATGAGGAAGCTGTCGGCGCGATGGGTGCCGCGTTTTCTGACTATGGACAACAAGCCAAATCGTGTGACCACTTCGAAAGAGTGTTTGGCCTTGTTAAAGCGTAATCCAACGGATTTTTTTCGCCGATTCGTGACCGTGGACAAAACATGGATCCACCACTACACACCAGAAACCAAGCAGCAGTCGAAACTGTGGATTTCTCCAGGCGAATCTGCTCCGAAGAAGGCAAAGACTGTCCCATCGGCTGGAGAGGTCATGGCCACCGTTTTTTGGGATTCGCAAGGTGTGATACACATTGACTTTTTGCAGAAGGGAAGAACTATCACGGGACAATACTACAGCGATTTATTGGATCAATTCAACGGCATATTGAAGGAGAAACGGCCTCATTTGCAGCGGAAAAGGTGCTCTTTCACCACGACCACGCGCCGGCCCATTCATCCCGAATCGCCAATGCTAAAATTGGTTGAATTGGGCTACGAGGTGGTGCCGCATCCCCCGTACTCTCCAGACCTGGCCCCGTGCGACTTCTTTTTGTTCAGAAACATGAAGACTTGGCTCGGAGGCAAGCGCTTTACGTCAAATGAGGAGGTCATCGCCGCCACTAAAGCTTATTTTGCAGAGTTCCCGAAATCATATTTTTCTGAAGGCTTAAAAAAGTTGCAGCACCGCTGGGAAAAGTGTATCACCCTGCAAGAGTACTATGTTGAAAAATAAAAAATAAAACCTATTCAATTACTGCGTTTTCTTGCCCATTCCGGAAACTTTTCAATCTACCCTCGTATCCCTCTTTTTAATTATTTTATGGAAACTATAATGTTTGATCGCATGTGATTTATGTCTTCTGGAATATTTTGTATACTGTGTTTTTTTAGAGCTAAAAATTGAAAATTAAATGATAGCTGTCAATATTTCATTTATAAATGGATATGTCGCCATTATTTCCTTGGCACTTTTTACAAATAACTAAAATATATCATTTTCCATGTCAAATGTAAATTAAATTATAAAGATGATACATCAATGAACTTAGAAAAAAAGAATCTTTCAAAAAATATAAAAATCTAAAATGGTGCCCATAAGAATAACAAAAGTTGGCTATGGTTTTCGGGTAAATGTTAGAGATATCTAAAAATAAAATATCCTACTAGATTCCTGATTTAAAAAAGCCTTTATATTGTCAAAGTTTCAAATCTCTAGATTTGATAGTTTTTAAATAAAAAAATTAAAACGAGATTAAAAAAATAAATGTTTTGCTAATATTTTGAAAACAAAACATGATATTTGAAATTTGATTTCAGATTATTTGTGGGCCCTAAAATTAGCAGCCTTACCCCAATTTAAGCGAATCTCTATCTTTTGAAATAAACGAGATTTTTTTTAAATTTTTAAATATTTGTTGTGTTTTTAAAAAAGTTCAATTTGAAGCTTTAAACGAGTGTTTTCCACTCCCAGACTAAGCATGAAGTAAAATTTCGAGTTTAGAAAAGCCCCGTGAAAATTTGTCTCGGGTCGCGCAGCGACCCGAGACAAATTTTCTGGGCTTTTCTAAACTCGAAATTTTACTTCATGCGCTACGCGTGTAAATAACTAAAATATTGTGAAATGTATGTATATTTTTAATCGACTCTATCTTTTCAAATAACCTAAATCCCTATGCATTTCTAAGAAATACGGATATCCTGTACATATAAAATAGATATGTATACTTTAAACAAAAATTCATCGTATAATTAAAATAACAAAAATAATACTTACAAAATGAGATATAGTATTAATCGCACTCATAACAATAAACGAGATGGAATTATTATTTATATCATAATAAAATGAATTAGCAGCGTTAATCCAACAATACAAAAAAAACGCACCGAATCTTAGCAATAAATCCAATCCGAAAATCGAACTAAAATAAATAATCAGCTCCACACACTTCTTGTGACAAAGAATAACCTTTTTCAACAACTCACTACTATTTCTATCAACAGAAACATCGACGGTTTTTAAAATACAATCACTTGTAACTTCAACTGAAATTATAGCTAAATAAATCGCATCAAAATTCTTACGAATCAAACCGAAAAACTCACACTGCAACAAAAACCCGATCAAAGAATAATAATCAGAAACAGCCGAAGATAAATGCAACAACCAAGAATGTAAACTAAAAGGGTTTATTATCACAATATTCGTAAAAATTAGTATAAGGAAAATTAAATGCGCTAATAAACAAAGCGTGTTTTTCAAACGCAACTTTCCCTGATTTATTTTCAACGTCCAGGATATAAAATCATTGTTTTTTGAAAACTCATTAAACAGATTAACTTTGCGCGAAGCGTTTGATATCAGGATTAAATTTGTTAACGTTAAAAACCCACGCATCAAAAGATCCACTTTAAAACTTTCCTCCGTAAAGATTTTAGCTTTGCAACTTATTGAAACGTAGGTGGATGCTATCAAAAATAAAACAGCACCGAGTGTATGAAGTCTACATTTTAAATACGCTTTTGTTGGTTCGGATCTGTGCGGCAGAATTGAGATTAACGTGCTCAGTTTTACGATCAAGTTAATGTTTTTCATTTTGTTGATCACTTTTTTAAGCGCGTACTTTGTAAAATGGTTGCTTCATTTCATTATTGCATTTGTTGTGTGTTTATTGAAATAACTTAATTGATTATTAGAAAATAATGAATGCAAACACTCAAGTACAATTCTTTTTTTGTTCGGTTTAATTATTCCGTGTTTGACAAGCGAGTTAAATTATGTTGTTGATTTAACATTAGGTCAATGTTTTGAATAAAATATGATGCTAAAAGTTATTTGTAATTGTTGAATAGATGGACTATTGAAGTTGGGTTTCAATTAACCCTTTCAGCCCTGGTGCCCTAAAAAAGGTTTTTTACATTGCATATTATTTGTTACTATCTCAAATATTCAGAGAGTTTTTGTTTAAGTATACATATGAGAATCAATAAAACACATATTTCAATTAGAGTTCGAATATACATAAATTTCACAATATTTTAGTGTTTTATACGCGTGGCGCATGAAGTAAAATTTCGAGTTTAGAAAAGCCCAGAAAATTTGTCTCGGGTCGCTGCGCGACCCTCGACAAATTTTCACGGGGCTTTTCTAAACGCGAAATTTTACTTCATGCTTAATCCGGGAGTGGAAAACACTCGTTTGAAAGTGCAATTTGAAATATTTGTAAAAACAACGAATATCTAAAGATTTACAGCGTATACAGTATATACGCTTTAAATCTTTAGATATTCGTTGTTTTTACAAATATTTCAAATTTTATTTTCGAACGAGTGTTTTCCACTCCCGGATTAAGCATGAAGTAAAATTTCGAGTTTAGAAAAGCCTGAAAATTTGGTTTGGGAGCGTAGCGCGAAGCCCAGAAAATTTGTCTCGGGTCGCTGCGCGACCCGAGACAAATTTTCACGGGGCTTTTCTAAACTCGAAATTTTACTTCATGCTTAATCCGGGAGTGGAAAACACTCGTTTGAAAGTGCAATTTGAAATATTTGTAAAAACAACGAATATCTAAAGATTTACAGCGTATATACTGTATACGCTGTAAATCTTTAGAAATTCGTTGTTTTTACAAATATTTCAAATTTCATTTTCAAACGAGTGTTTTCCACTCCCGGATTAAGCATGAAGTAAAATTTCGAGTTTAGAAAAGCCTGAAAATTTGGTTTGGGAGCGTAGCGCGAAGCGCGGAGCGACCAAACCAAATTTTCAGGCTTTTCTAAACACGAAATTTTACTTCATGCGCCACGCGTACTAAACACTGATGTGATGTGATGTTCAGAATATACGTTTTAAGGATACTGCTTTAGTCGAATATATTGAGCTTCACATAAAATCAGTGTATTATGCGCGTGGCGCATGAAGTAAAATTTCGAGTTTAGAAAAGCCTAAAAATTTGGTTTGGTCGCTCCGCGCTACGTGACCAAACCAAATTTTCAGGATTTTCTAAACTCGAAATTTTACTTCATGCTGAATCTGGGAGTGGAAAACACACGTTTAAGACTTCAAAATCAATTATTTTATAAACAAACGATTATCAGAAAGTCACAGCTCATGCATACATTTACAGGGAGTTTTTCTTTAAAGTATACGTATTCCAAATTTAGCTAATTTTCTTTAAATTTTTAGATATTTGTTGTGTTTTTAAAAAAAGTTTAATTTTACGCTTGAAACGAGTGTTTTCCACTCCCAGACTAAGCATGAAGTAAAATTTCGAGTTTAGAAAAGCCCCGTGAAAATTTGTCGAGGGTCGCGCAGCGACCCGAGACAAATTTTCTGGGCTTTTCTAAACTCGAAATTTTACTTCATGCGCCACGCGTATAAAACATTAAAATATTGTGAAATGTATGTATATTTAAACCTCACCTGAAATTAGTGCTTTATACGCGTGGTGCATGAAGTAAAATTTCAAGTTTTGAAAAGCTCTGAAAAAAAACAACAAATTTCTAAAGATTTAAAGGAAATAAGCTTAATTTGGAATACGTGTACCATAAAGAAAAACTCCCTCTATATTCTTTATAAAAATATACTAAGTACTACCAGTTTATTTTGAACTTCACAATATTTAAACGTTTTAAACGCGTGGCGCATGAAGTAAAATTTCGAGTTTAGAAAATCCCCGTGAAAATTTGTCTCGGGTCGCTGCGCGACCCTCGACAAATTTTCACGGGGCTTTTCTAAACTCGAAATTTTACTTCATGCTTAGTCTGGGAGTGGAAAACACTCGTTTAAAGCTTCAAATTACAACAGGGCCAAGAACAACAAGAGAAAACCAGACTGGGATGCTTACAAGGATCACCTTCGCATCTACAAAAGAGAAGTCCGTGCAGGACAAAGACAAGCCTGGAGGAAATACTGTGAGGACATAGGGTCCACCAACACTGCCGCCAGACTCAAAAAAGTACTCTCCAAGGACCCCCACTACCTTGGGAGCATAAGTAAAGAAGATGGAGAACTAACATCAAACGAAAAGGAGACCCTCTAACAAATGCTACAAACGCACTTCCCCGGGTGCGAAACATTAGACGTCGATACACACGATGTCGAGCAAAACTCAACCGAGCCGAACGACGAGGATAAGAAATTAGCTATGAATATAGTCACAAACCAAACCATAACATGGGCAATTAAATCATTTAAGCCTTACAAGTCCCCAGGACCGGATGGGATATATCCGGCCCTGCTCCAATGGGGACCACCTGGGCTCACGACACTGCTCGGGGCCATCTACCGTGGCTGCCTGGAGCTCCGTTACGTACCCAAGTCCTGAAGAATGGTAAAAGTAGTGTTCATTCCCAAACCCTGCAGGAATGACAAAATCATTTAGACCGATCAGCTTATTCTAGTTTATGATATAAACGCTAGAGAAGCTATGCGATCGCCACATTAGAGATAACATTCTCAAGACCAAACCTATACACCCAAACCAACACGCCTACACACCAGGCAAAAGCACTGAATCTG
The DNA here is from genome assembly GCA_932526585.2 of Philonthus cognatus. Classification (NCBI taxonomy): domain Eukaryota; kingdom Metazoa; phylum Arthropoda; class Insecta; order Coleoptera; family Staphylinidae; genus Philonthus; species Philonthus cognatus. Next base: position 76,678,867 of record OW052245.1, read on the forward strand.
CACTACACCTGGCGGTTTTAAGGATTGAACAGGCACTGGCAAACAAAATGACCACACTCGGGACCTTTATTAATATCGAAGGAGCCTTTGACAAAGCATCCTTCTAAAACATACACAAGGCACTCAATAAATCAGGTGTCGACAAAATGCTCTGCAGCTGGATAGGAAATATGCTACACAGCAGACAAATCACAGCATCTCTTGCTAAATTCAACACTCACCAGAGGCTGCCTGCAGGGCGGAGTCCTATCACCGCTTCTGTGGACACTACTGGTGAATGAACTGATTACGAAACTAAACATCCAAGGACTCTATACGGTGGGATACGCGGATGACATAGCAATACTCCTAAATGGCAAATACGAAAACATCTTATGCAACAGAATGCAGGATGCACTCACAACTGTGGAAATCTGGTGCAACTCCAACTCACTATCAGTGAACCCCACGAAAACAGAAGTAGTGATGTTCACGAACAAACACGAAATAGGCACATACACTCTACCTACCTTGTTTAGCAAACAACTAACGCTATCAAAAGAAGTCAAATACCTAGGAGTATACCCTGACTCCAAATTAAACTGGTCCAAACACCTTGAATACAAAACTGATAAGGCAAGCAAAGCCTTCTGGCAATGTAGGAGAGCTATCGGCAATACCTGGAGACTATCACCGAAGATAGCACTCTGGATCTACACAGGTATTATCAGACCGGCGCTCGAATATGTAGTTCTAGTTTGGTGGCCTAGGACAAACCAAACAGGAGCAAAGGCAAAACTAAACCACATCCAAAGGCTAGCATGTACGTGCACAACTGGTGCATTTAAGACAACACCTACCACAGCATTGGAAACGATACTCTGCCTCCCACCGCTTGATACACATATCAAAGTTTGTTATTGATAATGAGCACCTTGTGTCTGGAAATGTACATCTAACATAAAAATAAAAAGTGAAGTAAGGAATAACAGTCTTTCTATTTGTCATATCAAAGAAGTGGCAAGAAACAGCGCAGAAAGACTGAGAGTCATAAACACCTGGTCACACCAAACGCCAACAGGACACGGAAGCATTCTCAAATGGGGCCCGCCTCATCTGAGCGGCAAATTAGACCAGAAGATCCCCCAATACATCTTCAACAAAAAATACACTGTGAACCCAAATTAGCAAACACAAACAAAAGACCACCTGATGTTCACAGATGGAAGCAAAACAAAAACAGGCTGTGGAGCGGGCGTGTACTCAGAAGCCCTAAACATCCGCAAATGTCTTCCTATAGAGAACCATGCCACCGCAACACAGACCGAAATCTACGCAATCATGGAGAGCGCCAAATAAATCTCAGAAAAGCAACTGAGAAAACAAAACATAACTATCGTCACCGATAGCAAAGCTGCATTAGCAGCACTAGATAAGTTCAAAATAACATCAGAACTAATATATGAATGCATAGAGGCACTGATCATAGCAGCGACATTCAACCGCATGACATTAACATGGACAAAAGGCCACAACAACAACGAGGGGAACAACAACGCGGACGAACTTGCACGTGATGCAGCATCATCAACAGCAACAAACTATGCAAAAGTAGGACTATCCCCGCGGTCCTTGAGTAGACACATGCGCGAATTCACCGCTAAAAAACACAAATCCAGATGGGAAAACTCAACAACGTGCGGCCAACCGAAGACATATTTACCAACACCTGACCGCAAAAAAACAAAGAAGTTCCTAGAACTCTCCAAGCAAAACTTACGTACACTAACCGGCTACATCACCGGACACTACAGCTTCCAAAAGCACCTCGCAAAAATGGGGATCACCAACGATACCACATGCCGAGGATGCAACGAAGAGGATGAGACAGCAAGATACATACTTCACGAGTGTCCGGCCCTGTCAAAGCTAAGGGATAGTATGTTAAGGGTAACCCAGCCCAAACGTGAAGGACCTGGATGGAACTGGTCCGCCGCACAAATATTGGCAATTGCCAGTAGTGCGGAATGGGTCTGACCATCAGGAGGGAGGCACTACAATGGGCCTAAAACTTGGCCTAATAGGGCGCGGCTATGGCTGCCCTCCCGACAACCAATCCTTAATCCTTAAAGCCTCAAATTGAACTATTTAAAAAACAACGAATATCTAAAGATTTGAAGAAAATAAGCTGGATTTGGAAAACGTATACTTTAAAGAAAAACTCTCTGTATGTATATTCAAAAGAAAAATTCTCAGTATATTTACCAAATTTTAGTGGTGGCAAATGCCACCGACAGGGCTGAAAGGGTCAATGATTAGTAAATCCCGATATCCCTCCCCCTGGCTACGGCCTTGCATATCACCTTTATAGAGATATTGCGTAATATTTTAATAAAATAATGCATTGGGTATTCGATTTATTTTACAATACAGATATTTATAGAATTAATAACGAAAAAGCAGTTTGATGTACAGAAGCTTTGAAGTATTTTCAATAGTGGATTTAATAGAAAACCCAATAATAATTAATCTAAATAATTGCGCTTTTATAAAACGAACTCGCTGCGCTAATAATCAGCTTACCGGGGGTCCAGACTGCGCGCTCAATGAAAACGTTTCATATTGATAAACACTACTCGAATTCGGAATTGAAATTTCGTATCGAAATATCACAGGCGGCTGTCAATAAAACGTGCCGGATGAAATAGTGTTGCCTACAGAGGGAGAGAGAGCGCACGTGAAACGTGTCAAGATCTCGCAATTACATGACATATTTTCGGTATCATCGAGACAGTAATGTATGTAGATGTGCGGTTATCCGCATAATAAACGTCTGCATGTTTCATGTGTGCGGCCTGCGAATGTGACTCCCGAGCGCCCCCTACCCGAACACCGCTCTCTAGCGATTTCATCTCTACCTGTACGTTGCATTATTTATACTCTTATAATGCGAAATTCTAATTAACCATCTCCAGCTTCCAGACGTGCGATATTTCACATTGTATAAAATGTGCATGTGTGGTAACGACCCGTGGGTTTTAATTAACTATTCAATCTACTTTCGGTACTTGTGATATAAGCTATTTTTTGCATTCATTAGTATTAACTATTAATTAACCCAAATCAGGACCTAAAAATAGTCAGAGGACAAAAAATGCTTATGTATTTATCATACTATTTCCTCAGTGTTAATGCATTGATAATGGTCACTTCGTTTACGAAATGTATGTACGTGTGTAGAAAGGTTATTAGTGTTTTTATTTGTCAAAGTAATTTTTATTCGTGTGTAATTTATTTCTTTCTTCTCTCGTTATGTAATATACTATTCTGTATTGTAGAGACTTCTACTTCGTTATACATGTTAATTTAGCACTAAAACACTTTTTACTTTTATATATAATTACGAAAATGTTATTCGTGAAAATGCAAACAATGTCTTAATTAATAAGAAAACTTAAGACGATAAATATCCATTGAAACCACTACTTACCGTGCAAATACACCTCCGGATATTGAATTATACAATGAAATATTTAAAATCTTATTTAATTTGATTTGTTACAACGCTCTATTAAAGTATATGTAACGTTTAGATCAAATTCTCTTCAAACCAACTAACTAATACAAATTTTAAATGAAAGGAGAAATAACAAAAAATTAGAAGTTTTTACTTTGTTTGTATAATATTTTTTATTAAATGTGACTACAGTTTCGATAAATTTAGCTTGTAATTAGTAAACATAAAGTTATATTTAATAATGACAAGCTAAATTTGTCGAAACTGCAGTCACATTCAATAAAACGTGTTATACAAACAAAGAAAAACGTGTTTTATTGTAATATACTATTACTTGTTAATAATAATTATAGGTTAATTACATTAATTTACAAATTATATGAATATATTAAAATACTATTGTTTATAATAATGCGTGTATACAGTTTTGATATAATTATAATACATAAATCAGTACAAAATGATAAAATTTAATTATATTGTACGTAAATGTTGCACGTACATAATTCTAAAATTTTGTAAAACAAACATGATTAAAATCTGTTGTATTGTTAATATTTTAATAATGAGCGTGTACTATCAAATTACAAATATGGTGACTGCGCCGGGGTATGCTATGAAATTATCGGCTCAGTCAACTTAGCCCCCCGAAGTTCGACTTTTTTGGAAAAAACTATTGTGCTAGACGAGCCTTAGCTACCGCCATAGAAATTAAAGCTAGCGCTATTTAGACAAAAAAGTTACGAGGGTTTGAACTTTCGGGGGGCTAGGTTGACGCTAGCCCCCGAGTTTGGATTTTTCAAGTGTTTTTACTCTATTCGGATTCCTAAGAGCTAGCGCTAGCTAGCGCTACCCTAACAATCCCAAAAAATGATAAAACATTTTTAACCCTAGCCTTCCTGAAATAAGATTTTTTTAATCAAATTTGGTGGCATTTTAGAGCTAGTAGCAGCAGAATATGAAAAAAATATTTTCTTAAAAAATCAATTAAAAAAATATTCACATTTTAATTTGGATGTAAGAGTTTTCAGATCCTGTGTGCGTATTACTATTTACTTGCTTAATTTCAATTCAAAATTATGTTTGGCATATAAAATACCGCTTCATAAAAATATTTAGGCGTTGTAATTACTTTATGCTCGCACGGTTAGTTCCCTAGTTATACCGATTTAAATTATCAAGGAGTAAAAGAACAATCGTTAGGTACCCCACTGCCGTGCTAGTGCACGCTATCTCGTTAGCAGTGTTTATGAACAAAACTTTATTTTATCCAATGCCGAAAATAATTTTAAAATCGTATGGTTATTTTCTGAGTTATACCGATTTAAATTACAAAGGGGTTAAAAAGCAATCGTTAGTTACGCCACTGTCTTACTAACGCAAACTATCTCGTTGTCAGTGCTTACAGACATTATTTGGAAACTAACTGTACGATTTCAAAAATTCTTGAAATCGTACAGTTAGTTTCCGAGTTTCAACGATTTAAATTATCAAGGGGTGAAAAAACAATCGTCAGTTACGCCACTGTCTTGTTAGCGCAATGTATTTTGGTACTTGTCTATATAGACATGAGCTTAGTAATTACAATAACGAAAGACATTTTGAAATCGTACGGTTAGTTTTCGAGTTATAACGATTTAAACTTTAAAGGGATGAAAAATCAATCCCTAGTTACGCCACTGTCTTACTAGCGCAAGCTATCTCGTTGCCAGTATTTATAAACATCAGTATAGTAATTACAATGCCAAAAGAATTTTTGAAATCGTACGGTTAGTTCCCGAGTTATAACGATTTAAATTAGTAAGGAGTGAAAACACAATTGTCTTATAGGCATCATCTTCTTAAATTTATATAAAGTTGTATTTTATATGGCAAACATAATTTTGCATTGAAATTTAGCAAGTAAATGGTATTACGCACACAGGATCTGAAAGCTCTTGTATCAAAATTTGGATGTGAATATTTTTTTATTTGATTTAATTGAGAGAATATTTTTTTCATATTCTGCTGGCGCATGCTCTAAGCTATCTTTTTCACCCAATTTGATTAAAAAATATCATTTCGGGAGGCTGGGGTTAGGTTACGTTAAGTTCCAATGGCAGCAGTTAGACGGTTCACTTAGACCCAAAGGGCCCCTTGTGTGGCCCCTTGTAATCCCTCCCCACCTATACAAAGCAATCCGAGCACCTAATGAATCCGATCAAACTTCTCACATCTAGAGGTGTGAGGTCCGTTAGTCCATTCGCGTAGTGCATACCAAGGTACTTGATCCTTTTCCCTTCGAGAGCAGGGCATTGTCCCAGATAGTGGAGTACCGTCTCTTCCTCCTCCACATCCAGGCATCCTCTGCAAAAGTCGCTGTGCTTAAGACCCATATTTTTTTCATGTCTGCCTAGGAGGCAGTGGCCCGTGAGGATGGCTGCCGTCTTCTTTATGTCGATTCTGTTGCTTTTCATATTATCCCACATAGGCCATAGCTGCCTTGTTATAAGACACGTATCTTCTTCTCCCCACCTATGGTTGACCGATGCTATCATCTTGTCCCTAAGTAGTCTCTTGCATTCCACAAGAAGAATGTGGGTGGAGAGTTCAGTAGACAGGTCTTTCATTCTTGCCCCTATCCTTGCAAGGTCGTCGACAATTGAATTTCCCCTGATATCACTGTGACTAGGTAACCACATGAGTCCCACGTCACAGTTATTTGCAAGCCTATTTAGCGATTTTTTTACAGTCTCTGACCACTTTCGAGGTGCAGTACGGACTATTCAGTATTTTAATGGCGGCGTGGCTATCAGTTATGAACCTGATGTGGTTTTTCTGAAGGTCAATTTTGTGGATCCAGTCCACTGTTACTCGGATGGCCATGAACTCTGCCTGAAGAATGTTACAGTGGTTTGGGAGTTTAAAAGACTTTTTGAGGTTGAAATCTTGTGAGAAGATTCCTCCCTCTACTCTGTTTTTAGACTTGGAACCATCCGTAAAGAGCCAGACGTCCTTAAGTTCTAGAGTGCAGCTGCCATTCTTCAGGGGAATAACGACAAGCTCATTCAGGATCCTTCCATGGCCCTTTTTGCTAGTGCTCCATATCCCAACTGAGTTAATTCTGATCGTTGTGGTAGCTGCAGCATATCTGCAGTAGAGGTCGACTGGAGCTAGATTTCGTATTATATCTAGCGCTTTGGAGGAGGTGGACCTGATCGCCCCCATTATGAGCGATTCGGCGGCTCTCTGAGCCTTGCCGAGTGCAGTTTGATTAATCCTTTTGTTGAGGGCAGTTCACTAGACTGCGGCCCCGTAGAACATAATGTGCCTTACCACGGCCGTGTACATCCAGTGAACAACGGTTAGTTTCAGTCCCCAGTCCTTGCCCACTGCTCTTTTGCAGGATTCCTGGATATTGGGCTTCCAACTAAGCTTCTTGTCGATTAGAATGCCGAAATATTTAGCTTGCTCTTTTACCACCAGTTCCGTGCCGTTTAGACTAGAAACTTTAAAGTTTGGTACTTTATGCATTCTGGTGAAGAGTACAAGGGCATGCAGCTCCGTGTCCACTGATCTGCCCTTAGTATAAGCGTGTTGGCTAGTTGACCAACGGTTTGGATTGATGCGTTCTTTTATGTACACTTCAACTAGTCTCTTCAACGTCTTAAGTAAGAAGGACGATAAGCTGATTGGTCTATAGTCCTTCGGCGTTGAGTGGGTTATTTTCCCTGCTTTGGGTATGAACACCACATTTGCCTTTTTCCATCTCTGAGGGATGTACGATAGTTAGGCAGGCTTCAAATATTACTTCCATCCAGGGATTTATAATATCTGAGGCTATCTGTAGTTCAGCAGGAATGATCCCATCAGGGCCTGCAGCTTTAAAAGGCTTGAAGCTTTTCACACTCCAAGCCAGTTTGTGCTCACTCAAGATATCATGTATGGGGCAGCTCCTCCTGGGTGCCGGGCGACCCCCTTTCTCGCCAGAGTCGGAGGGAAAGTGGGTATCCATAAGAGCCGTTAGGGTTTCCTCGCATGAAGTGGTCTAAACACCACCCTGCCTCATGAGAAAACCCGTGATAGCTGGGTTTCCCGATAGTATCTTTCTGAGCCGACTGGCCTCGGAGGTTTACTAAATTTTGTTGCAAAAGGTTCTCCAAGAGGCCCTCTTTTCCTGTCTAACAGTCTTCTTAAAGGCTCTTAGGCTGTCCTTATACAGAGACCATTCGCTAGTTTGTTTTGCCCTGTTGAACATCCTATTGCATTCCTTCCTTAAGGAGGAAATCTCATGGAGGCTTCTTTTTGCCTCGGTACACTTTACCAGGACAAGCAGCCCCATTGTCTTGTTGCAGGCTTCTATGAGGGTAGTTACCAGGCGATCCAGCTCCCCCTCAGTGTTGGGTCTACGTGGTGTATCGCTAGGTAGAGCCCCAATAAGGACGGTCCTATAAGAGTCCCAGTCCGTAAGTCTATTGTTAGTATATATAGGGTTCACTGGAATGTGCTTATCCACCTGAAACTCTATATACCTATGGTCGGAGAAGGAGTGTTCGCCACTGACCTTCCAATTTTTAACTTTGCTGTGCGCCAGGTCCGAGACCGATGTTATGTATTGAACCTCGCGGCTGTTGGATGTAATGAATGTGGGTTCGGAACAAATATTACATATGGAAAGGTTAGTTGCCAGAGTAAAATCAAGTAGTGCATTCGCATCAGCACCGATGACGATGTCAACCCCCTTCCGGTTTGCCTCTCCCACCGCATTTACCAGGTCTTCTGGGGGTGTTTCCCGGTCATGGGCCATGCAGAAGAAGGCCACCCTAAATTAATGGAAGCCACTCTCCATGGAGACGACAGTTGTGTCATTTTTGCTGAAACAGGGAAGCAGGAAAGCAGGGTGCTTTTTGTTAATTAAGATACATTATCTTGGTTCACCTCCTTTAATAGACATTAAAGTCAGTGGAGCCTAGTCAGCAAACCCGATCTCCAACGATCCATGGTTCTGGACCAGGGCGACATCATACCTCTCCCTTATTAGGGTGAGGATTAGCGCAGCCGAGGCTGCTTTGCAGTAATGCAAGTGGGGGCTGGGGTTCAAATAGTTTTATCATTTTTTGGTGTTGCTGGGGGTGGCGCTAGCTTTTAAATTGGTGGCGCTAGCTGACGCTAGCTCTTAAGAATCCGAATAGTGTAAAAACACTTAAAAAATTCAAACTCGGGGGGCTAGCATCAACTTAACCCCCTGAAAGTTCAAGCCAACGTAACTTTTTTATCTAAATGGCGCTAGCTATAATGCTAGTTGGCGCTAGCTAAAGCCCGTCTAGCGCAATAGTTTTTTTTTCAAAAAAGTCGAACTTTAGGGGGCTAAGTTGACTAAGTTGAAATAATCTTGCTTTAAAACAGTGGCTCTCAACCCTCCGGTTGAGAGCCACTGTTTTAAAGCAAACTTAGAGAAAGTGTTTCGCCAATATTTAAACTTCGGTGAAAAATTACAAAAAATAATATTTGATATAAACTCATCACAGTAGTTTTGTTGTAGTATTTATTTATGCATTTTATTTGTTAATACCATGTATATCCGAAAAATCACATTACGTCCTTGATTAAAACGACTACAAAAATGTATATTAAGAGTATTTTTTCATAGCACGTATAGTTTAGACAGGAATCCAGTGTTCCCATACTTTTGCCCTACCCTGTGTATATAATTATTACATCTGACGTTTTATAATTACTAAAGCATGTAGCCATTTTAAATTAAAACATAAGATTAAATCATGGCACTTTAGAGGTTTTTTTAATAAACATACGATATACGTGTTATAATTTTTAAAACTCTTTAAAGAACTGTATTTAACGTGTATTATCTTCTGTTAATAGAAACTAGCTGTTTTACTAATAAAAGATAGTATTTTGAAAGTTTATTCTTAAAATATTTTTTTTATTAGTAAAACAGCTAGTTTCTACCAACAGAAGATAATAATAATAATAATAATAATAATAATAATACAATTTATTTCCAGTGAGAATAAAGTACAAGTCAAAATATACACAGTATAAAATAATTTACACAGTACAAACATGGAAAGACGTCAGAACAAACTTTATATATTGTTTAATGCCGACGCAAGAAAGTCATCGACATTGTATGGCTCTAGTTGACATAAAAAGTGGAATAGTTTACGTTTCATTTCACAGTATGTTTTTGCACTTTTTATGTGTACAGGTAGGTGGTTGTAGAGCTTGATACAACTATACAGCGGACCGCGTTCAAACATTGTCAGTCTATGAGCGGGGTATCGGTATTTGGTGCCATGGCGTAAGTAATAAGTACTTATGCTTATACGTGAATTTTATACATTCGTAGATATATATAGCGGGGACTATTAATATACCTGCGATTTTGAATATGGTTCTGCAGTTTTCACTATATTTTAGTTTATGCATTACCCTAACTGCGCGCTTTTGTGTTATAAAAACAGCATTTAATTGGGTACTCCCTCCCCAAAATATAATACCATACTTTAAGTGAGAATAGTAATTGGCATAGTAGAATGTTTTTACTATTTCATTGTTGCTGCTTTTCATTAATATTTTTAAGCCATAGCAGATACTGCTTAACTTAGAAACAAGTTTATTAACATCGTCTTTAAAGCTGAGTGTTTCGTCAAGTATGACTCCTAAGAAACGAACATTTGAACTATAATTATATGTTACATGATTTAATGATATACAGTCTGGAGTTGGTGTACATTGGTTGGTCTTAAAAATGATAGTGTGAGTTTTGGTAGTATTTAATATTAAATTATTTCTTAGGAACCAGTCAGTTAATCTGCGCATAATACTGTCTCCGTTGTTAACTATATCGACATAAGTGTGACCAAAAATTAGAAGGTTAGTGTCGTCTGCATAACATACAATTTTCGTGTCATTGGTAGTTATGTTCATCATATCATTAAGAAACACATTAAACAATAGCGGACCTAATATACTACCCTGTGGGACCCCCATATCTATAGATAGGGCGTCTGAAGTAATAGCAGATGTACTGTGATTGAGTTTAACGGATTGTATTCGACCGTGCAAGTATGTCTTAAACCAATTAAATGCGGTATCTTTGATACCATAGTTACGGAGCTTATTTAATAGAAGATTGTGGTTAATAGTGTCAAAAGCTTTTGACAGGTCTAAAAGTACTCCACATACTATAGCCCTTTGCTCAAGCGTAGTCAGAATTGATTGTATGTACTCAAATAAGGCGGTATCTATATTTTTGCCCTTAGTAAAGCCATGTTGAGTTATGTTTAAAATGTTGTTGGATGTTAAGAAATTGTTTAATCTTTTTGCCATTAACGTTTCTAATATTTTGGAAAAGGTACTCAATGCTAAATACAATACTTAAAAGAGTTTTAAAAATTGTAACTTCTATTAATAAACCACCTGGTTCCCACTAACAGAAGACATAAATTTGATGGAGCGGTACAAAAGATAGAAACTCATACCAAATAAATAATATATACGGTCGCAATCGAGGCGGAGTTTTCCAGTTGCAGGCAAGAAATAAAATGATTTATCCCGGCACAAACTGCAAAGTAATATGTTGCACAATATCTTTCACTTTGAAAAGAATTTACAGAGAGAGAGTCGCGTGCGATGCTTCGTGATAGGTACACACGTATAAGTGTACGCCCAATAGCGGCCGAGCTTCACATAAATAACAATTCCGGCGACGAGGAAATATTGTAAATTTCAAAATCGATCGCCGTTATATCATAGAATAATGATCCCGACACGGTTTTGCTTTCAGAACGCTCGGACAACTTTTAAAATGTATCGAATACTTTCGCAAAACAGCTGAATTATATAAAGGTGTAATTACACATCGTATGTTTTAATATAAAAGTGCTGATAATTTTAATGTGTTACTGTTTTTATTAAGTTTCATTTTTACTTCGTGGTTGTCATCCACGAATTAAAAATGAAACTTAATAAAAACATTAACACATTACCACTTTTATATTTATATAATTCAGCTGTTTTGCGAAAGTATTTAAATGGTTGGATTGGTTGCTTTCAAAGGAGACTTGCTGTAAGCTTTAAACGAGTGTTTTCCACTCCCAGACTAAGCATGAAGTAAAATTTCGAGTTTAGAAAAGCCCCGTCAAAATTTGTCGAGGGTCGCGCACTGACCCGAGACAAATTTTCTGGGCTTTTCTAAACTCGAAATTTTACTTCATGCGCCACGCGTACAAAACTAAAATATTGCGAAATTGATGTATATTTGAACTGCACTTGAAATCTGTGTTTTATACGCGTGGCGCATGAAGTAAAATTTCGAGTTTAGAAAAGCCCAGAAAATTTGTCTCGGGTCGCTGCGCGACCCTCGACAAATTTTCACGGGGCTTTTCTAAACTCGAAATTTTACTTCATGCTTAGTCTGGGAGTGGAAAACAGTCGTTTAAAGCTTTAAATTGAAATTGAAATAATTGTTATCTTCATTTTGGTTTATAATTATTCATACTCCTCTGGAGCAAACAGATAGAAAGTTTTTCTTTTGAGTAGATGATGTTATTTGGAAATCTTAGATATTCTTTGTTTTACTTTTTAAGTTTAATTTTAAGGTTTAAACGAGTCTTTTCCACTCCCAGAGTAAGCATGAAGTAAAATTTCGAGTTTAGAAAAGCCCCGTGAAAATTTGTCTCGGGTCGCGCAGCGACCCGAGACAAATTTTCTGGGCTTTTCTAAACTCGAAATTTTACTCCATGCGCCATGCGTATAAAACACCAAAATATTGTGAAATTTATGTATATTCAAACTGCACTTGAAATCTGTGTTTTATACGCGTGGCACATGAAGTAAAATTTCGAGTTTAGAAAAGCCCTGAAAATTTGTCTCGGGTCGCTGCGCGACCCTCGACAAATTTTCACGGGGCTTTTCTAAACTCGAAATTTTACTTCATGCTTAGTCTGGGAGTAGAAAACAGTCGTTTAAAGCTTTAAATTGAAATTATAATAATTGTTATCTTCATTTTGGTTTATAATTATTTATACTCCTCTGGAGCAAACAGATAGAAAGTATTTCTTTTGAGTAGATGATGTTATTTGTAAATCTTAGATATTCCTTGTTTTTTTTTTGAGTTTAATTTGAAGCTTTAAACGAGTGTGTTCCACTCCCAGAGTAAGCATGAAGTAAAATTTCGAGTTTAGAAAAGCCCCGTGAAAATTTGTCGAGGGTCGCGCAGCGACCCGAGACAAATTTTCTGGGCTTTTCTAAACTCGAAATTTTACTCCATGCGCCACGCGTATAAAACACCGAAATATTGTGAAATTTATGTATATTCGAACTGCACTTGAAATCTGTGTTTTATACGCGTGGCGCATGAAGTAAAATTTCGAGTTTAGAAAAGCCCTGAAAATTTGTCTCGGGTCGCTGCGCGACCCTCGACAAATTTTCACGGGGCTTTTCTAAACTCGAAATTTTACTTCATGCTTAGTCTGGGAGTGGAAGACAGTCGTTTAAAGCTTTAAATTTATTTATTTATTTATTTATTTATTTATTTATTTATTTATTTATTTATTTATTTATTTATTTATTTATTTATTTATTTATTTATTTATTTATTTATTTATTTATTTATTTATTTATTTATTTATTTATTTATTTATTTATTTATTTATTTATTTATTTATTTATTTATTTATTTATTTATTTATTTATTTATTTATTTATACGGAAGTCCATTTAATATACAGTCTTAAGTTAAAATATACAATTAAGAATAGTAAAAAACAAACAATAGATTAAAACACAAACATAGATTAAAATACAAACAATAAATTAAAATACAAACATTGATTAAAATACGAACAATAAATTAAAATACAAGCGATCAACAGAATAAAGTACAAACAACAGATTAAAAAGAACAACTACCTGCTCTGTCGGAGAATATGCTGTAATGCATTCCGGCTAATTACACCAAAATCGACATTGATGGCATTGCAGTTTCTGGCGATTCTGGCCATGCCAACATTTCTGGAATAATCAGTTCTACAATACCTCACGTGGAACAGATCGAAAGAACGCAGACTTCTGGCAGGCACGTTGATACTCAGATGGCTAAGTAAATAGGGGCAATCAATCGCCCCGTTCATTAAATTGTATCCTACCATTACATCTGCATTCCTTCTTCTCTGCTCCAACGTACCTATATTCAAAACATGCAACACCTCAATGTAATCGCCGATAATCCCAAACTTGTAGGCGATAAATTTTGTGAATTTAACTTGGACCCTCTCGATGATATTCACGTCAGATCTGCTATAGGGATTCCAAATAGTGCAACAGTATTCAAGGTGGGGCCGGACAAGGGATACGTACAACCTCGTAATTGTACTGATGTTTAGGAAGTCTCGGCTATTACGTTTTATGAAACCAAGAACACGAAATGCCTTAGCAGTTATATTGCATAAGTGGCTTTGAAAATTCCAGTTATGAGACAATGATACACCCAAGTCTTTAATATTAAGAACGCGGGATAAAAGGGCGTTGGATATGTAGTAATTCCTCACTGTGCTGGCCCTTTTTTTAGTGAAGGTTATGCTGTTGCATTTATTGAGGTTAAGACTCATATTATTATCAGTACACCAAACCGAGAATCTGTTTAAATCTTCCTGCAACAACAAAGGAGATATATCGTCCGATATTTTTAAAAATATTTTTATATCGTCTGCAAATAACAAACATTGAGAATGATGGAAACAGTCTACCACATCATTAATAAAGATATTAAATAAAAGAGGGCCAAGGTGTGATCCCTGGGGGACCCCTGAAGTTACAAGTATTTCAGACGATATTACACTGCCAATACGCACGGCCTGTGTCCTTCCGGACAAATAAGAGTGAATCCAATCTAACATGATCCCTCCGAATCCGATAAGCTTAAGTTTCAAAAGAAGGATGCTATGATCGACTGAGTCAAAAGCCTTAGAGTAATCGGTGTATATTGAGTCGACTTCATACCCCGCTTCTAAGGCTGTAACGATATAATCACTATACGACAGTAAGTTGGAGGAAGTAGAACACCCACTTCTCAAACCATGTTGCTTATCGGACAGGATACTAGATACACATTCTGATAGGGGTGCCGTGATTAACTTCTCAAACATTTTTGGAATAAGGGATAGGATAGATATCGGGCGATAGTTTGAAACAACGTTCGTTTTGCCACTTTTAAAAATGGGTGTAACTAAGGCACTTTTCCAGAGTAAAGGAAACTTGCCAGTACTTAGGGATTGATTGAATAGTAGCCATAAAGGACGACTCAGGCCAAAAGAACATTGCTTCAGCAGAATCGGTGGTAAACCATCAGGGCCAGTACAGTGTGAATCCTTCAAGTTTTCCAATTCGTTAAGGACATCAGTAATTTTTATTTTGTTTGCATTGCAATAATTTATATGATTGTAAGAATATATTAAAGGCGAAGGTGAAGTATCATTGTGTATAGGTCTATTATATACTGAACCAAAGTGATTAGCAAACAACCTACAATATGAAGCGTATTATCCACTAAGACACCATCGTGCTCAAACGTTCCTGGAATAGAGGAGCTTGTTCTATTTAAGTTTACATGATTCCAAAATAGTTTAGGGTTGCTTAGCAGAGATTCTTCAACACATTGTACATGGTTCCTATAGCAGATCTGAGACAATTCTTTACACCGTGCGCGCGTAACTTTAAAAATGTCATAGTCCGATTCCAAGCCTGAAACCTTGAAGTTACGGTGGTGAGTTTTCTTAAGAGAAATAAGATCGATTAGTTCCGAGCTAAACCACTTGGGATACGAATGCTTCCGACAGGCAGATTGTTTTTCTAATACTCTAGGAGTATATAAATCAATAATCGAGTATAACTCACTATAAAATATATTTACATTTGTGTTTATATCGTTGTTTAAAAACATACTGTCCCAAGGCGTATTTAGATTTACACTGGCAATAGAACAGTAGTCAGCACGAGAAAAGTTGTATACAAACTTAGAGTTCCAATTTACGTTTTGCTGAGATGAATTTAAATAATCAATATCAAGAACAATTGGGGGATGATGATGATCACATGGAATTATATCAAAAGTAGCTCTTGAAACAGTATGGTCGCTAGCAAAAAAAGCGTCAAGAAATATGAGATCTAAAATCACGGAATTAACATTTGTAATATTATTTACTTGCTGGGAGTTTAATGTACTAAATGTGCTGGCAATTATTTGAGCTGCGGTAAGAGTTGAATTCGTTGTTATAATCATGTCAATATAATTCCATGTTACATTTGGGAGATTATAGTCACCCAAAATGCAAGTATAGTGATCAGTTAATATGTCACTAAGATCTTCGACTAGATGCGCATGATCATCATAGCAGGAATCAGGGGCATTCGGTGGGATGTAGATTCCTCCAATCAGTATTTTCAAACTTTGCGCGGTGATGGAAACGTATAATTCCTCTTGTAAGTTCGCAACACTCCGTACAAAATGAGAAATGAATTTCGCAGATACAGCAATCAATACACCGCCTCCGCGTGATTTACCAGACACTAAAGGATCCCTGTCACACCGATAGATGTTGTAGCCGCAGAATCCCAGTTCAGCATCAGAAATATCGGCACTCAACCACGATTCGGTGAAAATATAAATATCAAATTCTGCCACAGATACTGACGCACGTAGTTCATCCAGTTTCGTTCGAAGGCCCCTCACATTCTGGTAATAAACTTTCAGTGAATTGTTTACATCAGACGTAGAATAAGGATTAACCTTATCTATATCTTCTTTTTGGATAAAAAATTATCTATTTTAGAATTGTTATTACCAGCAGATTTGCGACGTCTACGGTTGGTAAATAAACTAATCGAAAGACTTATAGGCCATTTATCAGCTTGCAAGAAGGATGAAACATCACATTCGTTAATCCCGACCTTGAAAGAAGTGTATAGGCTATTATCTGCTAAAGGCCAGCAGTTAACGTTTGATATGCCGATACAATTAGTAATAAAGTTGTTAAGTTCAGTAACTGTTGTTCCAGGAGCGCAATTGTGAATGTGATAATACACACGTTTGCTAGCAACTTTAAAGGTCGTATGTTCAGCAGTTCCGCGAATTAGAATATTCGACGTTTTTTTACGATTTATGATAGAATTTGACTTTGCAGTATCCAATGAGGACACCGTAGCTATAGTATGGTCCGGAACTGTGTTGTTATTACTGCCAGTGAGGTACGTCGAGGATTGTTTGGTTGAAACTGTTTTGGACTTGCTAAGTGTGTTTTCAGTACCAGTAGATTTTGGCCGATCGGAATCAGTTGACTTAATTTCAGCAGTAGATTTATTCTGATTAGAAACTAATGGAGAGGCAGCACATGAATTACTCTCAATGTTATTTTTATTATTTTTATTACTAATATCACTAATGATGTTTTTATTTTTAGTGATATTGTTAGTTGCAACTTCAATCACAAGACTAGATTCATCACATTTAGTGCTAGTCGATTTGCTAGAATTGTTATCACTACCAGCAGCTTTCAAAGATATGATGTTGTTTTTTAATTCAGTGTGATTCAGCGTAATTAGTTCCTTGAGAGAGGATAGATCAATAAGTTGCCTAATTTCAAACAGCTCTACTTTTAAGCTATCTATTGTTTTATGCAGTTCCGCCATCTGTGAATCGAAGGCGCATTGACAGTTACATTTGCTAGTCTTGTCATTTCGAATATCGCTACTAGATGACTTACAGCCAGGGCAGCTCGGTACAGAATCCTGTGCAGGATCGAGAGTTTCATGCCCTTTATAGTACTTAAAACAGCTCTTGTGAAATGTAGAACCGCAGTACGTACAAGTAATACCGGATGTTACTGAGGATTTGCATTTATAACAACCCATGGTAAAACTAGCAACAAAAAATCAACCTTAAATAACCCGAGGGTGTAAAGGGATCAAACATAGGATATAGTACAATTAAGTGAACAGACGTGGACACAATCTTCACAACACGGGGTCGGTCGTGTTGACTTAATATTAACGAGCACAGGATAGACAGACCACGGAGTGAAGGATTTTAATAATTTTTAGGTTATTATTGTAAACTACAGTAAAATTAGACTTAAGCAATAGTACTTACGTAAAAAATACTTTCAATTGATTGTAATCAAAGGGACAACCGAAGCTATAGTACACAAATTGATTAAGTATAATTATTGAACTAATAACAATTAGAGTAATTTAATGTATACATTTCACACGTTCAACGATATATATCGATATCTTGAAATAATTGTTATCTTCATTTTGGTTTATAATTATTCATACTCCTCTGGAGCAAACAGATAGAAAGTTTTTCTTTTGAGTAGATGATGTTATTTGTAAATCTTAGATATTCCTTGTTTTTTTTTTAAGTTTAATTTGAAGCTTGAAACGAGTGTGTTCCACTCCCAGAGTAAGCATGAAGTAAAATTTCGAGTTTAGAAAAGCCCCGTGAAAATTTGTCGAGGGTCGCGCAGCGACCCGAGACAAATTTTCTGGGCTTTTCTAAACTCGAAATTTTACTTCATGCGCCACGCGTATAAAACACAGATTTCAAGTGCAGTTTGCACACTTTCAATTAAAAATGAAACTTAATAAAAACATTAACACATTAACACTTTTATATTTATATAATTCAGCTGTTTTGCGAAAGTATTCAAATGGTTGGATTGGTTGCTTTCAAAGGAGACTTGCCGTAAGCTTTAAACTAGTGTTTTCCACTCCTAGACTAAGCATGAAGTAAAATTTCGAGTTTATAAAAGCCCCGTGAAAATTTGTCGAGGGTCGCGCAGCGACCCGAGACAAATTTTCTGGGCTTTTCTAAACTCGAAATTTTACTTCATGCGCCACGCGTATAAAACACTAAAATATTGTCAAATTTATGCATATTTGAACTGCACTTAAAATTTGTGTTTTATACGCATGGCGCATGAAGTAAAATTTCGAGTTTAGAAAAGCCCAGAAAATTTGTCTCGGGTCGCTGCGCGACCCTCGACAAATTTTCACGGGGCTTTTCTAAACTCGAAATGTTACTTCATGCTTAGTCTGGGAGTGGAAAACCCTCGTTTAAAGCTTAAAATTAAACTTAAAAACAAAAAACAAGGAATATCTAAAGATTTACAGAAAATAGACTGAATTTTGAATACGTATACTTAAAAGAAAAACTCTCTGTATCTGTTTGCTCCGGAGAAATATGAATAATTTTAAACAATAATGAAGATAACAAATAATTCTTAAAAAACACTCGTTGATTAATAATATACACAATTGACGTTTGTTAAACTATGACTTCACTCTTCACATCTCTTCTAACTACTTCTAAAAGTTTTATACAGGAGTAATATTTACAAATGATAATTTTTTGTATGTCACACCCAATAAGACAACATTTTTGTAAAAGCTCTATTTTAATTATTCACCGCGTGTATTCTCTTACATTTATCAAATGCATGTTTAATATCACGCGAGGGGCATTCAGGTGATACGTGAAAATATATCATTAGGGCTGCCCGACCTTTTGAATAATATATCGCGCGCGCGCTTTTCAAAGGGGATGCACAAAGAGGAATTAAGTACAGGGAAAATAACGTTTCCATTGTGCTCCCGAAAAAAAGAAGAAGATTTATGAAAAACGTCGGCAATTAGCAGAACATGAATCATTTAATAATAATGTGTGAAAATGTTACGTAAGAGCTACTTAGTTATATTTATAACATAATCCGGCTTTGTTTGAGTGAAAATAAAAGGAAATAAGTATAATTTCCTTTAACATTTTTTTTTCCTTTACATTTCTGTGCAATACAATTAAGCACAAGTCTCATAAATATTTTTCACAATATTCTAGTTGTATAATTTGGGTCTGTGTTAATTACCTAGCAGCAGTTACAATAAATGATAAAACACCATAACTTGAAAATAACGCCTTTATTAAAAAAAAAAAAAAAAACTAAGACCTTTTAAGAAAAATGCTCGTAATAAATACAACAAAGCCGAAATAGAAAAACCGTCTTCTATTTCAGTTAGAATTGGAATTTTTAAATTGTTATCTAAGGACGCAGCATTTTGACATTAAGGAAATTGACATATTTACATATTCTTGTAACTAGGAAACTGATCACGTCCGTTTTAAACTATAACATATTTTGAGTGCTTAATTTTATTGCATAGAAGTGTACTTAAATAATTATTTTAGGCATTCGACAAAAAAAGTGAAAATTGTGCTCTCGAAAAATTTTAAGTTATGATGTTTTTACAATTATTTCATATAATTTGTTTTAAAAAACCCTCTTTTTGACCCTCAAATGAGTATAACGCAAAAACTATTAATATTTTATATATTTCAAAAGAGTGATATTTTTTCAATATTCTCACAAAATATTATAAAGATCGCAGTCATGATAGTAATATTATGACAATTTTTTTTAACACTTAATCAAATATGTTTAATATGTGTATATGCAATATGTAAAAATATAAATACACCCTATTAATAGTTTTTGCGTTATTTTCATTTGAATGTCAAAAAGTGCGTTATTAAAGCAACATTCAAAAATTAAAAATTGTCATAATAGTCCATAAAATTTGATTAAAAAGTGAATGATCGTGAGTGTAATTTTTTTACAGACTATTAAAGAGCGTTCAATTTTAAAGAAAAATCATGAGTTTCTTGGGGATTCTAAAGCGCATTGCATTTTTTTTTTTAAGAAACTACTATCTTTTTATTATAATTATTTCGAAATTTTCCAAACTTATAATTTTTTGATTGAAAATTGTGTGTTATTATATTAATATTACAGAAAACCCAAGCGTGTTATTCAAATTTTCCCCATTATCATTCTAATTAGTTTTCACTCCTTGATTAAGCATGAAGTAAATATTTCGAGTTTAGAAAAGCCTGTGAAAATTTGGATTGGTCGCGTAGCGACCAATCCAAATTTTCACAGGCTTTTCTAAACTCGAAATATTTACTTCATGCGCCAGGCGCCTTAAAAAATGATTTAAAGTGAAATTTAAAATTACATAGATAAATATCACTTAATAAAGATGGTAAATAACAAAAGACATCAAACAACTTAGACAAACAACATTAAAGCAATAAATAACATGTAGGAATAAAATATTGAATTAAAAGATAAATATAAATAATTATGATCACTGGTCATTGTATGAAATTTGTCAACTTAATGCGCTTTAATCGGTTTTTAAACTGCGACAGTAAAGATGTGAATAATAAAAAGTCGTTACTACGCGACAGTAGGTTTGCGTAACGCATCATACGATCCTTGGGATTAAACATCCCATAGTTCGTTATATATATATTTTTTTTTGATATTATTTTGTTTATACATTAATTTTGGTTATACTTAGTAACGTAATGAGTATGATGTGTTACTATATACAACTAATTGTGTTAATTTCAATTGTAAAAAAGGTGAATTCCGTAAATAAAGAATAATAATAATAAATAATAATAAATCATTCAGATTTTCACAAACTTTTCTAAACTCAAAATATTTACTTCATGCGCCAGACGCCTTAAACAATGATTTTAAGTGAAATTTAAAATTACATAAATCATCTTTAAATATCCAAAGTTACCAAAACGTATATCAAAAAAATGTGAAATATAAGTTTATTTATTTATTTATGGTAAAAACCATTTTAACATTAACATAAAAAAAAATAAAAAAATATACACTCTAAGTATACAAAACTAATTACATCACTACTAAACTAAACTTTACACGAGCTTATAGTATAAAACTAATAAAACAATAGCATCTTCTATTAAGGGAAAGAATAATTAATATATGCAACCGAATTAATATGGATTAAGTAAAAAGCTCGAAATTGATAAACTTAATTTTGGTTTTGAATAGATTTTCCGATTTTTGAAAGAGGTACAAGGAATTAATATCTAGTAAAATATTACCAAATCGGAATAATCTTGTTAACGGGTTATTTAAGCTATAATTGCATGTTGCACTTTGGACCTTAAATGTACAGTGTTGCCTCGTTCTTCTGTCAGTTATTGGGACTACTAAGTATATTTTGGAGACAAGAAAAGAAGAATTAATATAGCCCGAAAAAAGTTTGTGCAAGTAACATAAATCATAATAAATGCGCCTGTGAATCAAGGGTTTTAGATTTATCGTCGATTTGAATGAATATATTTCTAAGTTATCTCCAGAAATTCCCATTCTAAAGGCACATACTCGTGCAAATTTAGATTGGACTATCTCGAGCTTGTTTATCCAGATAGCATAATGTGGACTCCATATAATCGAACAATATTCTAATATCGACCTTACCAATGAAAAATAAAGTAACTGTAAGGTTCGCACTGAAAATGTTTTGCCAATTCTAAAAATTAAACCTAAAACCCTACTTGCCTTATTGGTAATATTTGTAATATGTGGTCCAAAATTAAGTTTATAATCGAGTGTTACACCCAAATCTTTAATCTCGCTAACCCGACTTAATCCGACACCTTTCAACATATAGTTATATTTATGGACTACTTGACGCTTTCTAAATGATATTACATGGCATTTTTTTAAGTTTAATGGCAATCTATTCTTGTCACACCAATTTAATATATTATTCAAATCGTCCTGTATCAATGTGCAGTCAGAAGGCTGCGACATTGCTAGGTATAGCTTTAAATCATCTGCAAACATAGCTTTGCATGACTTTATGGAGTGTATTATATCATGTATAAAAACCAAGAAAAATATCGGTCCACAGTGTGTACCTTGTGGTACACCAGAATAAACGGAGAATTCCTTTGAAATAAAGTTTTTTATTTTAACTTGTTGAACCCTATTACTTAAAAAGGAGCCAATCCACTCCACAACTCTTCCATTAAATCCGTATGCTTTGATTTTTGCCAATAATATCGCGTGATTTACCTTGTCAAATGCTTTCGAAAAATCTGTGTATATAGAATCAACTTGCATTTTGTTTTCAAAAGCACTAACAAGGTAATCTGTAAACACTAAAAGATTTGAAGTAGTGGACCTACCCTCCACAAAGCCATGTTGTTCCTCAACAAGTACATGTTTAAATTGATTTAATATAAATGTGGACATTAATTTATCTAATAACTTAAGTATCGAAGATTGGAGACATACGCCCCTGTAATTTTCTATAATGTCACTACGTCCTGATTTATGAATGGGTGTAACAAAACTTTTCTTCCATATACTCGGCACATAGCCATTTTTTAATGAACAAACAAATAATAAGTATATGGGCTGGGAAATAGTAAAAATGCAGTTTTTAATAAAACTATTTGGAATATTATCGGGGCCACAACTATGATTATATTTTAGATTTTCAATACCCTCGTATATATCCCGCAAAGAAAGATGAATAAAATCACCAAAAACTGACTTATCGAACACAAAGCTGGAAGAACATGGAGAATCATCTTCAGAATAAACAGAAGCAAAAAAATTTGAAAAATTTGTTACAATTTCCAAACCGCCCATACATTTTATATTACCAAGTTTCATACAATTTGGTATATTTGTGTTATTTCTATAGGAATTAGCAAACTTCCAAAATAGGCTGGGATCATTGTTGATTTTATTTTCACAGTTTATAATGTGTACCTTGTGTAATTCATTATTCAGATATTTGCATTGTTGCCGTAAGTCTTGGAATTCTTCATAATATTTTAACTCTCCTGTATTTTTATATCTGGCATGGGCTCCTTTCTTCCGACTTATCAATCTTTTTAAGTTATTATCAAACCAAATTGGAAACTTGTTAATTTCTATTTTAATAGTTGTTTTAGGTATAAAACTACTGCTACAATCATCAAGAATTTTGTAAAAAATGTCAACTTGATCATCTAAACCTAAATTAAAAATCAACAATTCCCAATCTATCTCTCTAAGTTGATAAGGAAAATAAGACGTAATTCTTTTTCTAAACTGAATTTAAAATCGTAAGCCAAGTTTATATACATTTTTTCATGACCAGGGGGGACCTCGAGGCGTGGACTAATAGTCGACGTGACAGCTTGTTAATAACGTCGACAATTTCGAGATCGTCAACAATGTCGATAAAGATAAATTAAAATTCAAAACTATTTGAATTCGAGAAAATAAGCTTACGCTTCTTATAGTTTGCACACTTTAAACATAATATATAAAATTACGAAAAAACTATTCGTGAAAATGCAAACAATGTCTTAATTAATAAGACAACTCAAGACGATAAATATCCATTGAAACAACTACTTCCCGTGCAAATACACCGCCGGATATTAAATTATACAATGAAATATTTAAAATCTTATTTAATTTGATTTGTTACAACGCTCTATTAAATGTCGATAATGTCAACACTATTATTTAAAGGTTATGTTATAATGTTGTATATGTTGCGGTTTTAGGTGATTTTGGAAGTTTTGGATACTCTGTTAACTTCTAAGCTATCTCACAAAATTGCATCCATTCAGCTAAATAATTCAAAACGATTGTCGACATTGTCGACGTCAGGCACGTCGTACAAACAGACGACGTCGACGTAAAATTCGACGCGTCGACAATATCATTGTGGACGCCGCCTATCCCGGGCCATCCCGGGTCATGAAAGTATTTTTATTCGCACTCTGCTGTTACCATAAAAATGTTAAGTTATTTAAATTAAACAACACTTAGCATTGTATAAATGAAATTGCCAATTCTTGGTTGCCGAATACTTCAAACATTAAAAGTGCGATTCTTTTCGCAATCTACAACAAGTTAGTCTTACAAAGACTATATCAAACACTCATTGAAACAACTACTTCCCGGGCTAATACCCCGACGGACATTGAATTATACAACAAGTGTTTGCTGTTACATACAGTAACCTACTGCAAATGTAACAATTTAGGTCAAATTATTTAGGCCATCTATAGACGCGTTTCGAGATTTATCTCTCATCAGTATAGCTTTGCCATTCCCTCTAAACAATTTGACACCTTAGACTGCCGGTCACGTTACCGTTCAAACATAAGTATAAATGAAATTGCCAATTCTTGGTTGCAGAATACTTCAAACATTAAAAGTGCGATTCTTTTCTTTTTGCCCCACTCTGCTGTTACCATAAAAATGTTAAGTTATTTAAATTAAACAACACTTAGCATTGTATAAATGAAATTGCCAATTCTTGGTTGCCGAATACTTCAAACATTAAAAGTGCGATTCTTTTCGCAATCTACAACAAGTTAGTCTTACAAAGACTATATCAAACACTCATTGAAACAACTACTTCCCGGGCTAATACCCCGACGGACATTGAATTATACAACAAGTGTTTGCTGTTACATACAGTAACCTACTGCAAATGTAACAATTTAGGTCAAATTATTTAGGCCATCTATAGACGCGTTTCGAGATTTATCTCTCATCAGTATAGCTTTGCCATTCCCTCTAAACAATTTGACACCTTAGACTGCCGGTCACGTTACCGTTCAAACATAAGTATAAATGAAATTGCCAATTCTTGGTTGCAGAATACTTCAAACATTAAAAGTGCGATTCTTTTCTTTTTGCCCAAGAATTGGCAATTTCATTTATACTAATGTTTGAACGGTAACGTGACCGGCAGTCTAAGGTGTCAAATTGTTTAAAGGGAATGGCAAAGCTATACTGATGAGAGATAAATCTCGAAACGCGTCTATAGATGGCCTAAATAATTTGACCCAAATTGTTACATTTGCAGTAGGTTACTGTATGTAACAGCAAACACTTGTTGTATAATTCAATGTCCGTCGGGGTATTAGCCCGGGAAGTAGTTGTTTCAATGAGTGTTTGATATAGTCTTTGTAAGACTAACTTGTTGTAGATTGCGAAAAGAATCGCACTTTTAATGTTTACTTAGCATTGTTCCACAAATTAAAACCCTATTCCGACTAGTTTAGATTTGTTAGACCATTTTCAAATTTTACATTCCTTTAAAAATAGTCTAACAAACCGAAACTAGTCGGAGTAAAGTTTTAATTTGTGAAACAATAGCAAGCGTTTTTTAATTTAAATAACTTTACATATTCTAATATTTTTCACCAAGTGCCAGATGAAAAATTAACACAAGAAAAGTTACCATGAATGTCTGGATCATGTGCATAACTTCAGAAATTGACGGGTAAATGTCAGTTAATTACACTTGTAAATAAAACACTTTTTACTTTGTTTAACCACTGAATCTTACATTTAATTGTGTGACTAGTTTCGACTATCTAGTAGTCATTCTCAAACTAAAGTCTTTAGTTTAAGAATGACTACTAGATGGTCGAAACTAGTCATACAATTAAATGTAAGATTCAGTGGTTAAACAAAGTAAAAAGTGTTTTATTTACAAGTGTATTTAAGATGTACCACAAAGTGAACGCCTACAACACCAAACAGTCAGTTAATTAATAATAACATTTTGTCATGACGGTATTTTTGTTTTACTAGTATTCTATTTTAACCATGAACATCTGGATCATGTGCATAGTTTTAGAAATTGACGGATAAATGTCAGTTAAAGGGAAATGTATACTTTATCCGGTCAGCGATCATTTACCCTCTGTGGAGTAATAACGCTACAATTTTAAGCAGATACAAATCTGACCGTCAAGTGTAGTTTTTCTAGTCCTTAAACACTTTTTATTTGATTAAGTGTTATCCATCTTAGAGAAGTGAATAAAGCATAAGTAAAATCACAAACCGATCACTTCCAATCATCTCGAGTAGGTTTGATTTATCCGCTCGGAATCCGGAGAACGTATAATAAATTATAAATCACAAACTCTCTGGGCGAGTAGCGAGTAGCGAGTAACGCTTTCGGACAAAATCCTAGATCATTGTGTTGTATGCGAGTGTGCAACATCCCCAAGTATAAATCATCCCACTCGAGAGACGTCCATAATCCTAACGAATATTGACATATTTTGCGCTCTCTCCATTTCATTTCGGGCCGGGATTAAAATTAGGTTTGAGCGTCTAAAAGTGAAACAAATTGAATGAGCGTAGGCGTCAGCGTGTGCAAGGGCCTTCCATTATGCCTGGAGGGAATTGATTTTTAAGCTGCACTCCCGACAAGCTCGAATGTGCATTTTGCGGTTATAGTTTACATAATTCGATTAAAATCTATGCTCCGGTAAAATACCGAGCGAAGGTATATTAGCACGGTAAGTTCATTACTCTATTACTCTATCATGGTCGTCTTTTAACAATTAATTTAGCCCGGTAATGCAATTTCACCGCGCCGCGTACACAGGAACTTTGACATGCCTGCGGATTGGCGTGTTTTAATTTTATTTATCGCAGTATGTTCCTTAATGTTAAAACTTCCATGAAAAGATCGACTACCTTTTTATTCAATCAGGTTAATTTACAATAGATTTAATGGGGCTTTTAAGATTCTCATTTAATCATCAGTCTCGTATAATTAAATTATTTAAAAAATCTATTTATAAATATCCATTCTGTTTAACAATCCATTTAAGTTATAAAATAATTGGAAAATTTTGTTGTAAAAATAGTTTACAAATAGAAAGACTGTTATTCCTTACTTCACTGTTTATTTTTATGTTAGATGTACATTTCGAGACACAAGGTGCTCATTATCAATAACAAACTGTTTCAGTTTGTGCAGTTTGTTATTTATAATGGGCAGCTTATGTCTCGAAATGTACATTTAACATAAAAATAAAAAGTGAAGTAAGGAATAACAGTCTTTCTATTTGTGATTAATCACTTCACGTAAATTCGAAACAATACAGTTGTAAAAATAGTTATTTAACGAGCTAGACAAAAGTTTTTAGTCGATCGTGTTTTTAAGAAAATGGAGAAAATCATATTATACCGGGTGTTCTATAAAAAAACTCTCAACGCGATAACTCTGTTAATTATTGACCGATTTTATTAAACAGATGATGGTGACAGATAAGATTCTTTGTTTTCATGAGTTTGACGTTTGCCCGTATATCTTCAACCGTTAATGATAGTAGTAGGTTAATAGGGCTCATTAATAAACGGTTGTGAATACATTAATAAAATTCATAAATACGCGGTTAACGGAAAACATATTTCATGGAAAATAAAGTTTATTATTATTTACCTCTGGGTTATGCTGTTAAATCTAAATAAAAATCGATCGAGCGTTTGCGATGCGAAACGAATTATATCGCATCTGTTGCGGCACTTAATCTCGCCGCACGAGTACCATGAATGCTTAACAGGTTTACAAATTCGGCTGATTTTTTTGTGATTTATGCGTTCAACTGACACAAAATTTGATTTATGTCATTTTCCGCCGGCTGCCCACTTTTCCACTTTTTTTCGTTAAATCGCGACTGAAAATTTCACTTTAATCGAGGCCGCGCTTTTTTTTTCGTTCTCGTCATTTATGCCGCAATTAATCACAACCCTTCTCTCGTTGCTTTATTTTTCCAAATACCGTTGCCAGCTCCGTTTATTAATCTCCTCCCCTGGCCGTAACAGAGTTTTAGTTGGGATGATTAATAATTATTTGTTTTGTTTACCTCTTGTTAATAAATTTATTAATTTATCAATTTAGATTATATCACCTGAATGCAAAACTAGGTTATGCCTGGGATAAATTCCATAAGCTGTCATCTAAATTAACTTAAGGTATGACTTCATAGTTTAGTAATATGTTTCTGTCTTCTAGTCTTAAATAATTCCAAAAACTATCATCAAAATTTACTTCAGAATCTGTTATGTAAACTACCGACGACTTCAGAGTTAATATAGATTTTGATTCTTATCTAATCTATCGAAATTCTATAAAGGGAATTTTTCTTTTAAGTATACATATGCATACACTGTTTTTAAAAGAGTTGACTTTAAAGTTTTAAACGAGTGTTGGTTAAGCAAATTTTCAGGCTTTTCTAAACTCGAAATTTTACTTCATGCGCCACGCGTATAAGCACTGAAAACACTGAACTATTGTGAACAAGAGAACTTCAATTGAAATCAGTGTCTTATACGCGGGGCGCATGAAGTAAAATTTCGAGTTTAGAAAAGCCCCGTGAAAATTTGTCTCGGGTCGCTGCGCGACCCTCGACAAATTTTCTACGCGGGGCTTTTCTAAACTCGAAATTTTACTTCATGCTTAGTCTGGGAGTGGAAGACACTCGTTAGAAGCTTCAAATTGAAATTTTTTAAAAACGACGAATGCCTGCACATTTACAATGTACATATTTTCTCGATCTTGAATAATAAAACAGGTAGATTGTCGATGAATTTGGGAATATCATTAATAAATATTAGAAAAAGAAAAGGGCCCAGTATGGAGCCCGGTGGGACATTGTGTGGTAAGGATAGAAGTGAAGACCGATTACTATTCGTTTTCACTAATTGTGCTCTATTAGACAGATAAGAAGTCATCATGTTTAGGCTATTTGGAAGAAAATTATATCTTGCCTGTTTTTTTATTAGTAGATCGTGTGAGACAGTCAGTAGCCTGGCTCAAATCTAAAAAAGATGCCACACAATGGGTTTTCTTTTCAAAGCAGCTTATGATTGTATCACACAGATCCAAAAGAGCACTTGTAGTACTTTGTTAACTTCTAAACCCGAATTGTTTAGTGTAGAATAAGTTATTTAATTCAAAGTACTCAACAATCTGCATTTTTAGTATATATTCAAAGATCTTGGAAATTATTGGTAGCAACGATATTGGCCTATAAATATTAATATTACTATGCTTTCCTTATTTTAAAAACAGGAATGACTTTTGCATGCTTTAACACATCTGGGAAGATAGAAGAAGTAATTGAGCTATTAATTAGTTTGCTCAGTGGCTTAGCGAGAATGTCCTTTAATCCCTTGGTCATAGGTGTATTAAAACCATACAAGTCAATCGATGAGCTATTTTTAAGGTTATCGATTTCCTCTCTAACTTGAATCTGGGATACTGTTTTGAAGTTAAATGTAATTGTTTCATCAGTTTGTATGTGAGAATCGGAATAATTTGTACCTATCGGTAGGTTAGTAAATATGCTATCAGTAACCTCTGTGAAAAATAAGTTGAAATCTTCGCAGGTTATTTCGCATGTACCTCTGGATATATTTAAATTACGTTTCTTGTTTATTAGCGACCATGCAGCTTTTAGTTTGTTATGCGATTGGAGTATATAATCATCAGTTACCTGACGCTTTTTTGTTCTGATACCTAGCTTCTCTGTACTTTACTCGATATTCATCACGTGCTCGTTTCGAGTTTTTGGAGGATATCATATCGTGGTGTTCTTGCAGAAGTCGCATGACCTCTCTCATGTTACGAATTTAATCATCAAACCACGCAGATTGGATTTGTTGTTATTTACGATTTACTCCTTCCTTGTAAATCGTAAAAAACAACATATACAATCTGCGTGGTTTAATGATGAAATTCGCAGGGGAAAAGATGAGTCCCTGCTGGAGCATAAGTTTTTTAAAAATTGTGACCATTTATTATTGACATTGATTGAATCTAAATTAATATACCTAAAATTTATATCAGTTACATTTTGAAAAAAGAAGAATTGTGCCAAAGGCGTATACGGTCTACATTGATAGATTGAGTTAGGCTTAGATTTTTCAGAAGGATAGGTAATACATACGAAGAGGCCTTTATGATCAGAAAGCGCTACATCAAAACAAGCAACCGCTATGCAGTTATCCTGGATATGCAGTTTTGATGACGCGTATTATAATAAATTAAATTTTCTTAAATTAAAAGTGTACATACAGCATTTGGATAGGAATTGTTGAAATTGACATTATTGTCTCCTTCTATTACTACGTTATTTTGAAGATGTTTAATTTTATCTAAAAAACAAGATAATCCATTTAAAAACAGAATAAACTTGCCAGATGGTAATTATTAGAAATGGTCGACAGTCCGTACGTTCAAAGCCATCGGTGTTTGCGCCATAGGCTGTCGCAACATAAACTAAGGTGTTTGCGGCAGTTGATCTGCCAGGGCAAAGTACCAAATGAGGATCTTTGGGGAATGCCCATCCCAACTATAGGGATGGAGCAATACCTACGAGGTGAAAGGGATGCCACGCATTATACTATACATATGGAACAATCCGACCAATCAAGAAGTCGATCTGTATATGAGCAAAGGTCTCCTGCAAGAACAGTTAAACTTGTTGATGAGCCGGACCCATCAACAAGCCATAATCAATTTGTTGAAGAAGAAAGAGAAGCTGTTATGCTGAGTGTCATTCTCGCTGAAGACACTGACTCTTGGGACGACGCCCTAGAAGTTCCAGCGTATGTTCCCAACCCTGGGCCTGGCATAATCAGACAACCACCGCCGCTTTTGAGTAAAGCGGAACGGAAACAGTTTCGATTGAATCAACGAAAAAAAAAAAAAAAATGGAAAAAGAAATAAATGATTAATAATAAAATCTATGTTTATGTGCAAACTCACCTTGACCTCAAAATTGCTTTCAAATGACCTCTAAATTAGAACTAGCCATATTCTAGAACCTCATCACAACCTCTCAAGGTCAGAGAAGGATCTTCCAATGACCTCTAAATTAGAACTAGCCATATTCTAGTACCTCATCACAACCTCTCAAGGTCAGAGAAGGATTTTCCAATGACCTCTAAATTAGAACTAGCCGTATTCTAGAACCTCCTTATGACCTCTCAAAGTCGGAGGAGGTTCTAGAATCGGCTAGTTCCCTCTACTAGCGATAGACACAAATTACATACATGTTAAAATCTTCTATAAAAACACAGCTTAACTCACAGTCTTTATCAATACGGGCAGTATCAGAAATATTGTTATAACCTACTACTTTCAGATTATCATCATTCAAAATCATAGTTTCGCCATGTTTACTAGTCCTTTGTGAATAATATGCTTTAACTTGCAAATTATTTATCTTAGTTAGTTGGCATTCATTACCAGATAGCCAGTGCTCGGATACTGCCACTAATTGAGAGGGTTTATCAACTAAAGCAGATTCAAGTTCGGCAATTTTGTTACGCAATGATCGTACATTTAAAATAAAGTAAATTAAGCACTATATTAGCTTTAGGTTGTTTCTTATTAAAATTCACACTCAGGTTAACGTCTCCGGGAGAGTGGGCACTAGAGAATTTTGCATTGTAAAATCTTAAGGGCGAAAACTAAATCTGCGTACCTTCATATAGTCAGGCCAGGTTTTACCATCCAATCCCAAAAGTTGGGATGGATTTATGTAGGAAACTGTGAGCAATCGTTAGATTGTTTTACAATCAAAGATTATTTAAATACAAACCAACCCGAAATTAAATTCAACGTCCTAGAAGGACTTACTACTACAATAGTAAGGTGACTGAAATCTGCACCGAGTTTGAAGCATTTGTTGGAACCCTTGGTAGTAAGTTCTTCTAGGACGTTGATTTTAATTTCGGGTTAGTTTGTATTTAAATAATCTTTGATTGTAGAACAATCTACCGATTGTTCACAGTTTCCCGCAAAAATCCATCCCAACTTTTTTGGTGCTCGAAAAACGTGTTCAACGTCTGATTATTTTTTGGTTTCTTTTCTTGTTTGTTTTAAGAATCCATTCATTGTTATCTGCTGTAGACAGTGAGCTTTTCTCATTCGCATTTTTATTTAGCGTATATATTTTATACATTACTTTAAATCATCAATTTCAACTTTACTTTAAATCAGTGGTTTATTCGCGTGGCGCATGAAGTAAAATTTCGAGTTTAGAAAAGCCCCGTGAAAATTTGTCTCGGGTCGCTGCGCGACCCTCGACAAATTTTCTACGCGGGGCTTTTCTAAACTCGAAATTTTACTTCATGCTTAGTCTGGGAATGGACGACACTCGTTTAAAGCTTCGAATTGGACAATAGTAGGGGGTTACAGCCGATTCTAGAACCTCCTCCTCCTCTGAGAGGAAACTCCTCAAAGTTATTAAATGAGGTAAATCCTCCTTGTTGGGTGCCGGTGCGTAAACCATACTCCTCACCGAAATGAGGAGTACTTATTAGGTTACTTCCGGTCATTGACCCCAAAGAGGCAATTTACCCTTAACAAGCTCAAGATAGTTTTCTCAGAAAAGTGAGGTTAGGCCCACAGAATCAGCTAAAGAAGTTGTGACCCCTTGAGTGCATATAGTCCACGAAATAACGTGCCATCAAGCATTCATAAAAGGTAAGTAATGTATCCAATTAGAATCAAAAAGGGGGCACTGGCCCCTTTAAGACTTTGACCCCGTAGTCTCCCCAAACGAGACCGGACATATTACCCCTTCTACGTGCTATATCGCTACTGGCAAACCATACACAAGAGATGTTTACACATCGACGGTTCAAGGGCAACTGATGAATAATAAATGAATTGTTATATATATATAAATATTATTAGATATATCATCATCATTAACATCATTAACAATGTGCCGACAGCGACATCTATGATAACATTGTAATTGCTTTGACCGTATCAAATGATGGTACCATCGCGATAATTCAATGTTAATGAACCGATTCCAAATATTAGATGATAAATAAAATTTCATATGGGAAAAGTAAACACTCCTCCTCAGAAGAGGAAGTGAATTATGGTACAAGTAAGATCATTTTAGAGGAAACCCTTAAAGGAGGGTGGTATAAGTAAGAACATATTATATAGAACCCCCCACCAACTTTGGAAAACAATATATATATATATATATATATATATATATATATATATAAACAATATATATATATATATATATATAAACAATATATATATATATATATATATATATATATATAGATATATATATATATATATATATTTATATATATAAGATCTCACTGACTTATGTTAGATCTTGTAATTGAAAACATATTGAACAAGTAACTCTTATTATTTTGTACACATATATTGATGTATAAGTGTAATTTTAGTGAAACGACATAATCCATATAATAAACTCTGCAACAAAACCTCCAAAACATTTGTTTTAAATGATGAAAATAATAAAGATTATATACGCAGTGAAAATGTGAATCAAGTTGACGTGTCCCAAATGAACAATGGATGTGCATTGAAAGAAGTGGACTTGGGATTTTATGAAGAAACTGCCGTGAACGCAGAATTTGCTAATATGCATATAGCAAATAACCACAGTGAATACACACCCGGTACTGAAAAGCAATTAAATCACAATATAAACGACACCAATAAAAATAATATTAATAATCGATTGGTACAACAAAAAAAAGATACTATGAAACATTTACTTTCTTCCAATACGTATTTTTTAAATAAAAGTAATTCTAAACGGGTTACCGTAGGTTTAGATATTGATATTAATTTTTAACCTGTAATTAGAATATGGGGTAATAGGGGGCAAGGAATTTCTATGAATGAACAAATGTGGAAAGTTTTTAAAAAAGAAAAAGGAAATATCAATCAAACATTTTTTGGAATGGATATTAACCAAGCTATCAATTTTAATGGGGTAATTGTTTCATTTTCTTGTGTTGACAATTTTCGAAAAGTAGTAAAAATTGAATTTGGGAAATTACGTATACTTATCGTATGAAGGACTTCGTGAATTGTGGAAATTGGCTGATGTATTATCGTCTCGCTTGGAATATTTAAAACGTGTAAAATTTGCAGAATTTTATCAATCGTGCTTGGGGTTATTGAGTGAGCTAGACGGAGATTTAAAAACTCGTTTCTCTGTTGTACTTAACGACACATGTTCCGAATATTCATGCATGACTAATGAATTATTGTTTTATGGTATTGATAAATTATTGTATGACTTTGATTTACAGCAGGTTATCGTAGAGTGTTATAATGGAAAGTAAAAATAATGTAATCATTTGTGAATCAAAAAATGTTATTCATAATATGTGTGTATGGAATTTTGCATACAAACAGGCTAGATTAGGGAAATGGCATTTATACTATTACGATTCTCTAAGATTTAAAGAAAGAATACAAAGAATTGAATTAGCGATAAGTTTTTGTTTAAAAAATAGTTTTAGAGAGAATATATATAATACAAGGTTCAAGTAGTACATAATTAGTGTAAGTGTAATAGGCTAAGTGGTAATATTAAAATATATATTATTATAAACTTATTGTGAAATAAATGTATACTTTTTTACTTGTTTTATTTGTTGATGGAGATATAAAAGATTATGTACGTGTATTTCCGCGTCATTAGTTAAAGAACTGTGAAATGGACTGGTCGTGGACTGCTAAATAGAATAATAAATAAGTTACCATTTGAAATTCTTTTACCTGGATATAACTATTGTGGACCTGGGACAAAATTAGAAAAATGATTAGCGAGGGGTGATAAAGGTATAAACAAACTTGACGAAGCTTGCGAAGAACACGATATAGTGTATTATAATACAAATAATTTAAACGAGAGGCATATAGCTGACAAAATATTAGGCAGTACAGCTAAAGAATTGGTTAAAAAAGTTGGAACGAGCTTTGGGGAAAAGGTTGCATCAGCAGCAGTTGCAACAATAATGAAAGGAAAAACCTCATTTGGAATGGGTATAAAGAAGAGAAAAACTAAGGTTAGAAATCGCAAGTGGAAAAGAAAACAAATCGGTGGCGCTGTAACGTTTAATAATAATAATAATAATAATAATTTATTACGGAATCACCTTTTTAACTAAATAATACAAACAAATATATATCAGTGTTACAATAAAATAAATCATAACATATGCAAATAATTTAAACCAGAAATAAGAAATAATATAAACTAAAACTAAAATTAAATCTTACTAATAACAGATGAAATTAAGAGTTGTATGTATATACCGATCGACAATAAATTGACGCAGCATAGCGTTTATTATGTGTTGGAGAGTTTAATAAGGCAATTCGAATTGCAAGAAATGCTATTAGCAAAAGTAAGAATAAGAGTTTATTTGATGCTACAAAAGCTGCTTATAAAGTGTTGAAACAATATAAAAGAAAAATCAAGTCTCCAAAACGTAGAATTATTCCTATACCAAAACAGGGAGGATTTCTTCCATTAATTCCATTATTCGCAGCTTTAGGTGCATTGGGTTCACTTGGCGGGGGTGCCGCAGCGATAGCTAAAGCAGTAAACGAGGCAAAGACTGCCAAAGAGCAACAAAAAGAAGCTGAAAGACACAATAGAGCAATGGAAGCTAGATCAGTAGGTTCTGGTTTTTATATAAAACCATATAAGAAAGGATGTGGCTTATATTTTCCTGAACATTAAAAAAACTAAAATTAATGTTCCTTCGCAAAAGGTCACTAAGTAATGTAACAATTTTAAAAACTATTCAAGTAACTGGTAGCTAACCACTGTAGACGGAACCATTTTAAACATTGCTCGAATGTTGAACATGATACTCATGATATCTTATAGACTTCGCTTCATTTCACTTCTTTTAGACAATTACGAGACGAGTACGACACAAGCACGAGACGTGCACGACACGAGATGAGCACGATACGAGAAGAAGACGTGCACGACACGATAAGAAGACGTGCACGATACGAGACTAGCACGGGGCGTTCAACACACTCGTGTCATGAACGTCTCGTGCTCGTGTCGTGCTCGTATCGTCAAAAGTCAAGTCTTGCATAAATCATAAACCAACCTTAGCAGTATATTTTCAACTTCAGACTAAATCAATGTTTTATACGCGTGGCGCATGAAGTAAAATTTCGAGTTTAGAAAAGCCCCGTGAAAATTTGTCTCGGGTCGCTGCGCGACCCTCGACAAATTTTCTACGCGGGGCTTTTCTAAACTCGAAATTTTACTTCATGCTCAGTCTGGGATTGGAAGACACTCGTTTCTTTAAAATATGTCACCACCATCAAAATGTGTCTCGCAAGTGTATTTATATTTACTAAGATATAGTGAAACAATTCAAAACATATTTGTTCTGTGAATATTTTTAATAATAATTAAAGTTGAACAAATTTTGTTTGAGACACTTTTTTATGTTCCTTTTGTTAATGTGATACACATTGTGATAGTTGTGACATATTTTAAAGTAACAAATGTCTTCCACTCCCAGACTAAGCATGAAGTAAAATTTCGAGTTTAGAAAAGCCCCGTGAAAATTTGTCGCGGGTCGCGCAGCGACCCGAGACAAATTTTCACGGGGCTTTTCTAAACTCGAAATTTTACTTTATGCGCCACGCGTATAAACCACTGATTTAAAGTAAAGTTCGAAATATACACTGCTGAGATGCAGTATATATTTTCAACTTTGCTGAGATGCAGTATATATTTTCAATTTTGCTGAAATGCAGTATATATTTTGAACTTTACCTTAAATCAGTGGTTTAAACGCGTGGCGCATGAAGTAAAATTTCGAGTTTAGAAAAGCCCCGTAAAAATTTGTCTCGGGTCGCTGCGCGACCCTCGACAAATTTTCTACGCAGGGCTTTTCTAAACTCGAAATTTTACTTCATGCTTAGTCTAGGAGTGGAAGACACTCGTTCCTTTAAAATATGTCACAACCATCAAATTGTGTCTCGCAAGTGTATTTATATTTACTAAGATATAGCGAAAAAATTCAAAACATATTTGTTCTGTGAATATTTTGAAAATGTGATAATAATAATTAAAATTGAACAAATTTAGTTTAAGACACTTTTTTATGTTCCTTTTGTTAATGTGATACACATTGTGATAGTTGTGACATATTTTAAAGTAACAAATGTCTTCCACTCCCAGACTAAGCATGAAGTAAAATTTCGAGTTTAGAAAAGCCCCGCGTAGAAAATTTGTCGAGGGTCGCGCAGCGACCCTCGACAAATTTTCACGGCGCTTTTCTAAACTCGAAATTTTACTTTATGCGCCACGCGTATAAACCACTGATTTAAAGTAAAGTTCGAAATATACACTGCTGAGATGCAGTAAATATTTTCAACTTTGCTGAGATGCAGTATATATTTTCAATTTTGCTGAAATGCAGTATATATTTTGAACTTTACCTTAAATCAGTGGTTTAAACGCGTGGCGCATGAAGTAAAATTTCAAGTTTAGAAAAGCCCCGTGAAAATTTGTCTCGGGTCGCTGCGCGACCCTCGACAAATTTTCTACGCAGGGCTTTTCTAAACTCGAAATTTTACTTCATGCTTAGTCTAGGAGTGGAAGACACTCGTTCCTTTAAAATATGTCACAACCATCAAAATGTGTCTCGCAAGTGTATTTATATTTACTAAGATATAGCGAAAAAATTCAAAACATATTTGTTCTGTGAATATTTTGAAAATGTGATAATAATAATTAAAATTGAACAAATTTAGTTTAAGACACTTTTTTATGTTCCTTTTGTTAATGTGATACACATTGTGATAGTTGTGACATATTTTAAAGTAAAAAATGTCTTCCACTCCCAGACTAAGCATGAAGTAAAATTTCGAGTTTAGAAAAGCCCCGCTTAGAAAATTTGTCGAGGGTCGCGCAGCGACCCGAGACAAATTTTCACGGGGCTTTTCTAAACTCGAAATTTTACTTTATGCGCCACGCGTATAAACCACTGATTTAAAGCAAAGTTGGAAATATACACTGCTGAGATGCAGTAAATATTTTCAACTTTGCTGAGATGCAGTATATATTTTCAATTTTGCTGAAATGCAGTATATATTTTGAACTTTACCTTAAATCAGTGGTTTAAACGCGTGGCGCATGAAGTAAAATTTCGAGTTTAGAAAAGCCCCTTGAAAATTGGTCTCGGGTCGCTGCGCGACCCTCGACAAATTTTCTACGCAGGGCTTTTCTAAACTCGAACTTTTACTTCATGCTTAGTCTAGGAGTGGAAGACATTCGTTCCGTTGATATATGTCACAACCATCAAAATGTGTCTCGCAAGTGTCATAAATAAAAACAATAACATGACCATCTAATAACATATTTCAAACAATAGTTGTCTTAAATTGACAATCGTCGGGTGAACATTTGTTATAGTATGAAATAAAAACATTTAAAAAATTGGAACAATTACTTGGAGCTGAATCAAAACCCGAAAACCCCAAAAATTATTAAAAATAAATCATTTTTGGGGTTTTCGGGTTTTGATTCAGCTCCAAGTAATTGTTCCAATTTTTTAAATGTTTTTATTTCATACTATAACAAATGTTCACTTCTGAACTAAAACCGGAACAGAACTAATCTATATTTTATTAATTTAACCGGACCGAAAACCGGAGAGCAAAAAATAACAGTTCGAAGCCCTGCTTTCTTTTTTTAATTTGCAGATTTTAAATTAAAACGAACGTGAATTGTTTAGAAGACGATGCAATTGTTCTGACAACAGTCGGTGACCGGCCGGGCTAAATAATTCACCCGGCAATTGTAATAACTCATATCGCCCGTACAATCGGGCCCGGACTGTTAATCCCGGAGTCGTGTCTGCGGGGATATGGAATAATAAATTCTCACCAACACTCTGCGAAATGTGTTGAAGTATTACATGGCTATCCAGTTAATGTTACCGACTAGCGAATTAATATTAAAAGTTGGTTACCGAACCGGCGAATCAACATGCTTTCTCATATTTATGCAAAGTACGAACGAGCTTACACGAGTTTTAATTTTTGTACATAGAAATAAATATAATAAATTTATTTGTTAGTACGTCCTTGTTTGGGCTATCGACCATAAGTCTTACTGCACTTTTGAAAATATTTTGACAAAATTAGTTACGTGATTTAAAAAAGGAAATCACTTGGTTAAATTTCACTAATATTTTGTTTTTTTATTCCAACTAGTTTCGACTTTGAGTCATTCTCAACGAGACTGATTGAGTCGTTCGCAAGGAGACTCCTTGAGAATGACTCAAAGTCGAAACTAGTTGGAATAAAAAACCAAAATATTAGTGAAATTTAACCAAGTGTTTTCCTTTTTTAAATCATAGCATAGAGTAATTAGAATATTAGAGGCGCCACGGGCCGGTACGCCGTGAGCAATATCTGAGACGCGCTTGACTGTTGCGACATCTGTGTGCATTTGTTCAAACAATAATAATACAGAAATTGAACCTATCGACCTTCGTCTGAACGATTTCGGTGAATGCGTTGTTGATATATGAT
Organism: Philonthus cognatus; assembly: GCA_932526585.2. NCBI lineage: Eukaryota > Metazoa > Arthropoda > Insecta > Coleoptera > Staphylinidae > Philonthus > Philonthus cognatus. The sequence goes on from OW052245.1 coordinate 76,718,468, forward strand.
ACTTATTGTTGTGGTCCTCGGGAGATTTGTATAAACAATTCACACTTTAACTTGATTTTATTAAAATTCGATGTTTACAGTTCGGATACAAGAACGATATTGAATTCTGGGCACAAAGATAACGGTATTTATATGCGTACATTATCACAAATAGATTAACCCTTGGATGAGTGGTGTCAATGAATATTAAGAAAAGAGCATTTTCGTGTAAGGGAAGTAATAAAATAGAATAATCTCCGACAGCCCAATCATCCAAGTTCACAAAGGTTAAAGACATAAAAATAATCACAAATTAATAAATATCAATTAAGGGTTGGTTATCAAAGGATAAGGTGTTCGAGCGCATTATCTTAATAGCACCCGACCACCTTATCTACAAAACACGATTTATTAGCTGGGTAAGTAAAGTGTGAAGATACTAAGAATAAACGATAGGAAACAATATAAAATAAGAAATAAATGTATGATTAAAATTAAGAATTAATTAAGAATATGTAATAATAATTAATTAGTGTGAATACACAACATTATTACTGTAAACAAACATATGTTTTAATGGTGTGCTTGTCGATTTACTCCACTCAGGGTTTTAATTGGGCGGGTGGAGTGTGTAGGCAGTCGCGTCGCTGAAAATCTAATCTTCCGGCGAAAAGAAAAACAAAAGTATGTTTTAAATTCAGTGAAAAATGAAACTTTCTGACCATAGGTTTCTGCTGGGCCTCGTTCAAGAATGTCATAAATGGAAATTCATTGTAAATATTATTTTTGTTTTAGCTAGTAAGATTTGCAAACAAAATTAGCACAATTGATTTTATATAATATCTTGCATTTATTGTATTGTATTTTTTGAATGAAGATTGTATTTTTTGAATGAAGAAACGGCGAAATATTACAGATATTTAAATTTCTAAAACAAGTTATACAGAAAATGGTTATAGACTATTACCTGTTCTGCAATTGATTTTAAAAATTAAGTTTAAAATTTTGTAATTTTTTTACAAGCTCTAGTTTTATTAAATGCTAAATTAATAGTAGTAGTTATTCCGTTTTCTTAACTTTTTTTATTAAATTCTATATGTACATTTCAGGTACTATGTACCCCTTTTCAATAGAAAAAGTAATATAAGAGTTTTGTGAATAAAAAAATTAAAATTCAATTTATTTCGCAAATAAGTGTCATTTATTCGAAATCAGATAAAAGCCGGCTAGTTTAAGAAATTAATTTAAAAGTTAGTTGTTCATAGGACTTAATAAGGTTATTCCTGTTTTTGTGCATTTTTGTATTTATTTATTTTTTATATTTGGTGTTTAGTATGATAGGCTATTTAGAATTCCTGTTATAAAATTACACAAATGCCACGGTCACTTGTAACAAAAAATGTAAATTCTAGCTTGACGTTCACATAACAAATGTTCGGTCTATTTACAGTCCCTAATAAATGGAACATCTGTATCCTTCAACCCTAATTCGATACGGTTGCCAAAAAATACGATTTCAAATAAATCACACTTGATTGTTTAAATAATTTTTATTTACAGTTTTGAATTTTATCTATTGAAACAGGGCACTTCGTGCCCGAAATGTACATTTTTATTCTTTATTAGATTTTATTCTTTATTAGATAAACTCTAATAAAGGTAGTGAAGAAAGGAATAAAAATCTTACGAATTTAAAGCTTCATATCTTACATATTCTAGAAAAAATTATTCTTGTTTGCGCCAAAGCCCTGAAAAATAAGTTGCGTTACGCATGTAACACGCATTCTTTAATGTTATTTTATTAGAAAAGTAATCATTGTTTCCCTCATATATAGTAATTACTAATGTTTACTGTATGCAATTACGTTGTTATCTCAATGTAAAATGTTCGATTTGGTAATTCGCAAACAAAAACATTTCTAATGGTGCATTTACACTTGTACATTTTCAGCTGCAACTTTTAGTTGCGCAATTTTTCAATAGCAAGTTGCATTTGTAAATAACAAAATGTCAGTTTAAAGTCATTCAATTCGATCTGTAAATTGACAATTTATTGTTTGTAAACAACGTATGTTATTTAAAAATTGCGCAACAGAAAGTTGCGGCATAAAAGTGTACAAGTGTATTCGCTCCATAAGTAAATTCACTCAAAGGATTGATATCGAAAACGTTTTTCTTTAAATTTTAATTAAAATAAACATGTTATTATTCTTTAATTATATAACATCTTAAACATAATTATGCAACGTTTTCAATTCATTAAAAATTCTTTAACTCTGCTTAAAACAAATCTGTTGAAATCATTAGTATTTTTTTAATATACTATAAACATTGATTTTTAAAAAATATTTTTTAATCATAACAACCCTGCTTGTGTGCGTCAATATCTTTGCCAATTCTTACGAAAGAAATTACTTTGTTACATTACATATATACGGTCGTTAGGAATTCTTTTCGAAAAACAAATATACCTGTGATCTTACATTTAAAAAAAAAATATTAAAAAATAAAGCACAAACATATTTGCATCTATTTGAAATTGGAACGGTAACAAATATAAAAACGAACGATATACGAAAACGGCAGTAAACAGAAATTCCAGCCTTGTGTGAAGTGTGCTCGAGCCGAGCCGAAAGAGCTTATTTATCTCAAGTAGTATCTGTTGATTTGTGATAAATTTATGTTCGGGCGTTTGGCTGCCTTTGGCCTCGCGTATTAAACGTTTCCAAAAATGTCCGTTGTGGCGCATTAGTATGGATGCACCCGTCTTACCGCACTTCATGACTGGCGATGGACGTTGCGTATCTAATAATATTCTTAATCTATGATCATAGTTAAATATGTTTCACCGCGTGAAAGATGAGAAACTTGTTTAAGAAAATTAGTTACTTTAATTTCTTTTTTGCAGAGAGTAACCATTAAAAATTGATCAAATATAAACAGATCTCAAACATAAACCGATAAAACTTATAGAGGCGAAAACCGCCGGAAGCAAAGACGCGCATCCCAGATATCCGAGAAAGTGTCGCGACAAGGAGGAATTGCGCCACTAGTAATATTTATCTACGGACATTTCACTCCAATCGCATAAAAGGGCCTCGGCCGGAGACGAGCTTACGTTACACATTGGACTCATTTGTGGCTTTTTGAAATCATCCGTAACCATTCTCGTTCGAAGAAATCCCCCCATTCACCGTCTGAATGCGCGTCGTCTCTTTTTGTTGTCGCCTCCCGCTGGAGCGGACAGAGATAGGCTCCTTCCATTTCCGCGTATATGTTGACACGAATATTAAAACACTCCACTATCTGCTCGAGAGCTTTATGTACACACAGCGTGTAACAACCACCAAGGTACGAACTTTATTATTTCATCCATCACATGCACTATGCATCATAATAATATACTTGTATATGCTCCATTCTCATTAGGTCGCTACAAAAACAGGCCAAATGCATAAGTATAAAAAAATGCGATATTTTTTTTGTACTCGGCTCTTGCCCATACAGTCAGTTATCTATATTTTTAATTATCTTCGATTTTAAATTAACTTATCCACATACACACGTTATATAGTATGTTCAATAAAAAAAAACCTCTAGAGTCCTATGATTTCATATTTTTATACATTTATGTTGCGAATTACGAATTGTCATATAAAACGTCAGACATAATAATTATAATGTATAATTTCAGAGTTGGCAACCTATTCCATAGCACTCTAGAGGTTTTATTTTATTGAACATACGATATAATTCATATGAACGTCACAACGCATTCATACAACATCCATGGCTCCAGAGGGTACCAATTACCCTATAATTTAATGAAAATGTAAATTGTCAAATTTATTCTTAATAAACTAACAATCGCTACAATAGAATAAATTAAACGTAACTAACAAGCAAAGTCGATAGATAATATATCTGGAACATAACCGATATGCGGTGTGCTGATAACAAGTATAAGTTTTCCCAAGCAGTCCCGAACAACAATGCCGTTCACTTGGTGAAGTATACACATTCACACATACACACACACATACACACTCACCTAGAGATTGAATGTTTGGGTTGTTTGGAACAGAAGCTTGGAAGCAGAAGATAGGCTCGCTCGGATGACTCCACATATCGATCCCCCAGTGCACGGTTGGTCGCCTGCATTGTGTCAACCGGCTTATGCCAAATTAGTCATGCTAATTGAACTGGATCATGATATTATATACAATCTGATTATTTATAAACATGCACGCCGAGCGGGAGAGCTTTTATCTTGGAAAATGGAGCAAAACCGGCGTACGCCGGTGTTGTGTATAGAGAGGGAATATTAGCTTTTGTGAAGCTTTTCATATTCTGCTAACAATTTTTATCTGCATTTTTTTTCTATAAACTCTTTGTGCGAGTGTATTCTAAAATGCATTTTCGTAAGTTGTATTGTTGAATGCTGGTATCGTATAGCCAATTAATGAGAATTCAAAATGTTTAAATGAATGACGTATTTCTACTTGAAATTTTATCAATTTTAACATATCATATCGTTAATTGCAATATTTGTACGTAGTACCTCTAGATTAAAACAAGTACTGTAATTGATCCACAAGTACCGTAATTGATTAACAAGTACCGTAAGTGCTGTCCACTATATAAAAATGCCGTAGTCAAGTATTGGTTTTAAAACTACCTCGTAGAGCCAGTAGGTGATGTTTGGTTTCATACCTCATATTTTGCCTACCGTTTTTTGTCGCTTTCTGTACCCTTTCCTAGATACTAGGTTTTCAACTAAGCTTTCTGTCGAGTGAGATACCTAAGTACTTTGCTTGTTCTTTGATCTCCAATTCTATTCCCTTTAAGGTTTAGGGGTAAGAATTTGTGTTTCCTATTAAATAGAACTAGCTCAGTCTTTTGAGTTAGTACTGTTAATGCCTGTTGTATGAGTTGAGACTATCTCGACCTATACTATCTCCACTGCTATAGGCAACTTTAGTGGACAACTTACTAAGGAAACTGTTCGAAGAAGACATCCACTGCTTAGGGTATGCGGATGACTTGGCCATAGTCATCAGAGGCCGGTTCGCAGGAGTTATCTCACAACAAACACAAAGGGCCTTAAATATAGTAGACTATTGGTGTCGACGGGAACAACTAGCGGTTAATCCTAAAAAAAAAACACAAATTGTCGTGATCAGAAAAAGAAACTGTTAGAATGTCTTAGGCCACCGATGCTCGGGGAAACAAAAAAGGTCAAAGTAATGACGCAAATATGGCGTCCTTATTTTATATTTAGTCGACGCTCCAATGTTCCGTTCTCACACACAAAAACCTACAACAGTACTCGACTCGAAAAACGAACCGATTCATTTTCGATGTATACTTAACATTTTTATACGGCACATTTTAGCATCGTGAGTGGTCTTAACGTAACACGTGTACTGATTTGCCTCCGGGTTGACCCATCCAGGCTCCCTATTCAGTCTGTGTAACGTAATCTGAGCGTGTACAATTTTGGAATTTCTGACGCTTTGTCAGATTTACGTATTCCAGCTCGCAATAGAACTACAATAGTTTCTATAAAAAAAAAATCGCATAGAAAGTAAATGAATTTACTAACCAGTGAATAAACCATGGTTTAGGTTTAGGTTCAGGCGGCAGCTCCTCAGCAGAGGTACACACTTAGACCCATTGTGATACCACAATTATTCCGTTCCTGGGTATTACCAGAACCATTTAGAAGCGTTTATAAACTTTACTATATCCCTCGCATCATCTGTTTCGAGATCGGATAGCTCATAAGAACGGCCTAACGAGGAATCTCTTATTCCAGCCAGTGACGGGCAAGCATTAACAGAAGTAGGGGAGTACAGTTCCCTTCTGCTCTATATCAAGACACCAATACAATACAAAAAAATGGTAATGTATCCAGCAAAGATAAGATGATTAAAATATCAACAATTTGGAAAAGCTGCTCTAAGTAAATTTATTCTACTTTTATTCCAAAACTATTCACAAAAAAAGTAATTCTTGCATTTTTTCGCTACATCTCAGTAAATATTGATCATCATCACATCTAAGCGTTATATATTTATAACTTTACTATAAATCTGCGTTTTATATGCGTGGCGCATGAAGTAAAATTTCGAGTTTAGAAAAGCCCCGTGAAAATTTGCCTCGGGTCGCTGCGCGACCCGAGGCAAATTTTCTACGCGGGGCTTTTCTAAACTCGAAATTTTACTTCATACTTAGTCTGGGAGTGGAAGACACTCGTTACTTTAAAATATATTATAAGCGCTAAAATCTGTATAGTAACTGTCACAAAAAAATAACATCGGGATCTTATTACTATTATTATTGTTTTGCTGTTAGAGCGAGGCCATATCTGCCTTGCTAGGCTACAGCTACCCGTGAAGACGTGTAGTATCGTCACGTCCCTCCCGTTGTTCTCTTTCCAGTCTGATTTCGTTAGGATTTGGGTAGTCGTTATGGGGTATTCCTAACCCTTCTGCGTGTTTGAAAATGGGACGGTGCACCGTGATGACTCCCACTATTAGCGCAATGTCATGTCTCGATGCCATCGCTTTTTTGCTGTTGCAGCGAGGCCATATCTGCGTTGCTATGCTACAGCTACTTTCATCCTTCCACCTATCATTTGTTAAGTTTAAGATAATATTGTTAAAAATTCCCTAGTCGCTAAGGGAATTCCTGGGTTTGTTGAGGACTAGTTAAGCTTTCGTTTCATTCTTTGCCAGCTCGTCCCCTTTTACGTTACCTGGATTGTTTTTAAGCCAGCCTGCTGCAGTATTAATGGCGATCACTTCCACCAGTAGAACTGCAGTAGTTCGGTAGTCTGAAGGATAAGCGGAGATTCAGATCCTCGGAGAAGACTGATCCTCCTACTTTGTCCATCCTCGTTAATCAGCCCGTGAAGACGTGGTGTCCCCACTTTTATCTCTTTGTTCTCTTTCCAGTCACCCTTGGTTAGGATTTGGGCGGTGAACATGTTGTCAAATGCAGAGATGGGTAGATACCGGTCAATGTTCTTAGGAACCGCCGAATTCTCTAAGAATTCTTGTATGTCCCTGCGTGCCTATTGTAAGTCGGCAGATTGAGTTCAGTCTTAAGGCTGCTGTTAGCGCAATCTGCTTCCCAAAGAGGTTGAGTATTGTTTTCAGTGCTTTCGTGGGATGTCCTGATGGCTCCTGTAATCATCAGGGCTGCAATTCCTCACTGATGCATTTTCTAAATGGGTAGAGATATTTGTAATGCCAATCATAACTACACAAAATACGATTGAAAAATTACGCGAAACGTTTGCAAGATTTGGTATAACGAAATTAATAGTGTCAGATAACTCTACTCAATTTTCATCGTATAAATTTTAACATTTCTTAGAAATGAATAATATAAAATTTTTAACATCTCCCCCACATCATGCACCACCTAATGGGTTAGCCGAACATACAGTAAAAACTGTTAAACAATTTTTACTAAAGAAAATGAAAAATATTCCTAAAATTAATTTTGAATGCGCCATAAGTAGATTTTTAATATTCTATAGAAATACAGAACATTGTTTTACTAGAGAAACCCCAGCAAGAATCATTTTTAGTAGACCATTGCGAACTAGACCAGACAGTATTACACCGATTGGAAATTAAAGAAAAAATAAAAGCATTGAGGAAATTAGAAATAATTTACTAAATTCTCATGCTCGCAATAGTCGAAATTTTAAGGGTAGAAGGAAAGTGACATTCAAGATTGGACAAAACGTATAAACCATTTAAAAAAAAATGGTTGTTTTATCTATTACGTAAAAGTGCAAGACACCGAGCTACTGTAAAAACGCCACATAAATCAATTACTAGCGGATGATAGTGATTTTAGTGTAGCGGAGCGCAGTGATAGTAATACAGGAAGTAAATTATGTGTTGCGGAAAAAAATGTTGAATTTGTTGATGAAAATCACGATGTTGTAAATTCTACTATTACAATCCTTAAAGATTCTGAAGAAGAAGTGGCAACAAATTGTAATACTCAAAATACGTCAAAATGCGTTGCTAATTCTACTTCAGAAGAAAGTGTATCGGAAATACCCGTACGACCACAGCGCCGCAGGGTACCTCCGAATCGATTACAATATTGAATGTTTAGAAAGACTGTATTATCACTTAAATAACACACTTAATATGTTTAGGTTTCAAAATAATGTTTATTGTACTACAACAATTGTTTCACCACACAGTGGCTTCATCAGGTAGATGAATGAATTTATCATCATTCATCTACCTGATGAAGCCACTGTGTGGTGAAACAATTGTTGTAGTACAATAAACATTATTTTGAAACCTAAACATATTAAGTGTGTTATTTAAGTGATATTAAGGAGTTTCAACAACTAACAGCCTCAGCTATACAATACAAGACTGTATTAATTTAAGCGGGAAGGAGTTTAGTGTTTAGTTCATATATTCGCGCCAGAAGTCTACGCGAATCCGCAGGTTTCTGATTAGGTATGTATTTGGCAGTAAAACTGCAGAGTAAAAATGTCCGCCGTGAAGGTAAGAGCATAATCAAGTTTAAGTTAATTGGAAATATTTCTGAGATATTATTTATTCAATGCCAAAATTAAAAGAGACATTACATGTTTTAAAACTGCCTTGTAGAGCCAGTAGGTGATGTTTGGTTCCATACCTTATCTCTTCCCTACCGTTTTCTGTCGCTTTCTGTACCCTTTTCTGGATACTGGGTTTCCAACTAAGCTTTCTGTCGAGTATAATACCTAAGTACTTTGCTTGTTCTTTAATCTACAATTCTATTCCCTTTAAGGTTTAGGGGTGAGAATTTGGGGATTTTGTGTTTCCTAGTAAATAGAACTAGCTCAGTCTTTTGAGTTAGTACTGTTAATGGCTGTTGTATGAGTTGAGACTATCTCCACCTTAACTATCTCCACTGCTATAGGCAACTCTAGTGAACAACTTACCAAGAAAACTGTCCGAAGAAGACATCCACTGCTTAGGGTATGCAGATGACTTGGCCATAGTTATCAGAGGATGGTTCGCAGAAGTTTTCTCACAACAAACACAAAGGGCCTTAAACATAACAGACAATTGGTGTCGACGGGAACGACTAGCTGTTAATCTCGGGAAAATATAAATTATCGTGTTCACAAAAAGAAACTGTTAGAAGGCCTGAAGCCACTGACGCTTAGAGGAACAAAACTTTCTTTCAAGAAGGCGAAATATCTAGAAGTAATCTTTGACGATAAAATGACGTGGAGGACGTACATCACGAAAACCGCAAAAAAGCTTCAATAGCATTGGAAAGGTGTTGAAGAATGTGCTGTACAGAACTGGGAACTTCAAAATGACCCTCTGGTTATATACAAGGATGATTTTGGTTCTGGTTCTTTGGGGGGTGCATATTTCTGCACTGCACTTAGGCCTCATTAGGCTCATTGTGCTACAAGGGTGATTAGGCCCATGATAACCTAGGGAGCAGTAGTGTCGTGGACAAGAACGGAGCAGCAGGGAGCAATAAGGCTCCTGAATAGCACACAAACATTAGCAGGGCTTAGTGTCACTCTCCCTAAGCACTATCCCGATAGCGGCCCTAGAAATTATCCTAAACTTACCACCGCGCACATTATCATACAGGGGGAGGCCAGGTCCGTAACATACAGACTAATGCAAAGATAGGCGCCCATAAATCGATCACACGAGAAAAAGTACTAATGGCTAGAAGGCTAGAAGAATAACAGGAAGAACAGGAATGCCAAGCGATGCCATGGTCAAGAAATATAATTTTGACAGGAAATGCAATGTAATAATTTTGCAGAGGGAAGACTGAGTGAACGGCCCACCTACGAATGCAGAATCAAACTGGTATACCGATGGCTCAAAGACAAATAAAGAAGTCTGAGCCAGAATATACGGCAGAAAACCCAAGACAGGGATTTAGGTCAGTCTGGCGAAAGACACCACAGTGTTCCGGGCAGAGGCGATTGTGGTTCACCTCTGCACTGAAAAAATAGCAAGGTAAGACAACAAAAGTGGATCAATAGCTATTTTTTTGAACAGCCAAACGCTGCTAAGGGTACTAAACACCACATAGGTCGATTCCAAGCTAGTGTGGGACTATGAAAGCGCTCTTAGCAAAAAAGTGACAATGGTATGGGTTCCAGGACACAAGGGAACGATAATGTAGACTTACCGGCCAAACAAGGCTTGTCAAGCGCATTCACTGGCCCGGAACCCTCCTGCGGTATCGCAAAAACCGCATTAAAAAAATCTATCAAAAAATGGACAGTGGCACAGACTCAAATCTGGTGGACGAACACACCAGAGCAGAGGCAGGCAAAACAGTTTCTTTAATAATAATCTCCGACTTTTACGACCGATCTTTTTAACCAAGATAGGAAAATGGCTAAGGCTATAGTACGTCTCCTAACAGGACACTCTAGGCTCAACAAACAGCAAAATAGGTTTGGCAGAGGATTCAATATGTAGATTCTGTAAAGAATAAAAGGTTGACCCTATCTACATCCTGTGCCAATGTGAGGCCCCAGCAAGGGTTTGATATCTATAGCTAAGCAAAATAGGTCTGGCAGAGGATACAATATGTAGATTCTGCAAAGAAGAAGAGGAGAACCCTCTTCACATCCTGTGCCCCTGTGAGGCCTCAGCAAGGGTTTGATATTTAAAGCTAGGCAACACCAAAGCGCAGAGATCTACACCCAAGGCTCACTGTCAGGGTTATTAGGGCCACTGAAAGAAGCGAAGCTCGAGCAGGTCATCTAAGATAACAGTGATCCACAATAGATCTGCAAAGGTCGTGATAGTGCAGGCCAAGAAGCCACCCCAACAATTATTTATCTATGAGCTGAGACATTATACTAAGATATTTTTCTGAAATGACTAAAGCGACATCGTCTACCTTACAGCCAGAGTTACTTAGCTCCACCCATAGCTTCCTCAATTGCAGTTGCGTTTAAGGCGGTATAAATGGCTTTAGGATCAATGTCACAGAAGGTCACCATCGTGAACTTCTTGTGTCCCATTGCTATTATTTCTCATTGTGTAGACCCTAGAAGTTTCTTAAATATTTCTCCCTATAATAAATTATTAACCCAACTAACTAAAATCCCCTTTCCCATTAAAATGATTTATTACAAAGTCAGCGCATATAATACCGTCAATGCCATCGGCATGCGTTGAATTACTTTGATGTAATTAATACTATGATATTTAATTACGCCCGTCGGAATGAATCGATTAATTCTCGCGCCCGTGATTAATATCGGAGCCTCTTTTTGATATCACATCCCTTGGCCCTGGGAGTTTATTGGATGGGAGGCTCTTTTTTTTCAGCGAGCGCTTCAATCACCAAACTCAAACGACCCCCCCCCCCCCTTTCCTACTCATCCCCCATTCCTACTTACTTACTTCGAACGTATTACCGAATGAACATCTGAAGCTCCACTGAAGCGCGTATGCTACGTTCGTTAAAAGGGCACGTGTTTATTTCGCATCACATCGATGAGTTTTCCAGTCTAGATAAAAATTATAATTAGAGATTTTTAAAATTAATATGTAAGGTTTTAGTTTTGAAAATATTTATTATCCACTCAGTATACTTTATAAGTATAATAATGTTGTTGTTATAAGCATGCGTGCAAAGAACTTGGGTTGTCTACATTTGGTGATTGAAATTGGACGATTTTTACGGCTAAAATATTGTGAACTTTATGTATATTTGAACCTCACTTAAAATCAGTGTTTTATACGCGTGGCGCATGAAGTAAAATTTCGAGTTTAGAAAAGCCCAGAAAATTTGTCTCGGGTCGCTGCGCGACCCTCGACAAATTTTCACGGGGCTTTTCTAAACTCGAAATTTTACTTTATGCTTAGTCTGGGAGTGGAAATCACTCGTTTAAAGATTCAAATAGAAATCATTTAAAAAACAACGAATATCCGAAAATGTACAGCTTAGGCGTATGGTTACCTAACAGAAATTATTTTATTGTTTTCTCTAAATCTTTAGATATTCGTTGTTTTTTTCTTTAAGAGTTCAATTTGAAGCTTTAAACGAGTGTTTTCCACTCCCAGACGAAGCATGAAGTAAAATTTCGAGTTTAGAAAAGCCCCGTGAAAATTTGTCAAGGGTCGCGTAGCGACCCGAGACAAATTTTCTGGGCTTTTCTAAACTCGAAATTTTACTTCATGCGCCACGCGTATAAAACACTAAAATATTGTGAACTTTATATATATTTGAACCTCACTTGAAATCAGTGTTTTATACGCGTGGCGCATGAAGTATCATTTCGAGTTTAGAAAAGCCCAGAAAATTTGTCTCGGGTCGCTGCGCGACCCTCGACAAATTTTCACGGGGCTTTTCTAAACTCGAAATTTTACTTCATGCTTAGTCTGGGAGTGGAAATCACTCGTTTAAAAATTCAAATAGAACTCATTTAGAAAACAACGAATGTCAGAAAAGGTACAGCTTATGCGTATGTTTACCTAAAAGAAATTATTTTATTATTTTCTTTAAATCTTTAAATATTCCCTGTTTTTTTCTTTAAGAAGTCAAATTAAAGCTTTAAACGTGTGTTTTCCACTCCCAGACTAAGCAGGAAGTAAAATTTCGAGTTCAGAAAAGCCCCGTGAAAATTTGTCAAGGGTCGCGTAGCGACCCGAGACAAATTTTCTGGGCTTTTCTAAACTCGAAATGTTACTTCATGCGCCACGCGTATAAAACACTAAAATATTGCAAACTTTATGTATATTTGAACCTCACTTGAAATCTCTGTTTTATACGCGTGGCGCATGAAGTAAAATTTCGAGTTTAGAAAAGCCCAGAAAATTTGTCTCGGGTCGCTGCGCGACCCTCGACAAATTTTCACGGGGCTTTTCTAAACTCGAAATTTTACTTCATGCTTAGTCTGGGAGTGGAAATCACTCGTTTAAAGATTCACATAGAACTCATTTAAAAAAAAAACAAAGAATGTCGGAAAATGTACAGCTTAGGCGTATGTTTACTTAAAAGAAATTATTTTATCATTTTCTTTAAGTCTTTAGATATTTATTGTTTTCTTTAAGCGTTTAATTAGAAGCTTTAAACGAGTGTTTTCCATTCGTAGACTAAGCATGAAGTAAAATTTCGAGTTTAGAAAAGCCCCGTGAAAATTTGTCGAGGGTTGCACAGCGACCCAAGACAAATTTTCTGGGCTTTTCTAAACTTGAAATTTTACTTCATGCGCCACGCGTATAAAACACTAAAATATTGCAAACTTTATGTATATTTGAACCTCACTTGAAATCTCTGTTTTATACGCGTGGCGCATGAAGTAAAATTTCGAGTTTAGAAAAGCCCAGAAAATTTGTCTCGGATCGCTGCGCGACCCTCGACAAATTTTCATATACTATATGCTTAGTCTGGGAGTGGAAAAAACTCGTTTTATGCTTTAAATTGAACTCTTCTAAAAACAACGAATGTCGGAAAATTTATAACTTATGCACACGTTTACTTAAATGAAAAATTCCCTGTATATCCTTTAGCTTACAGGGTTTTCATATAAAAATTTAATATTTATGGCGCGATTTTTTTGGCAGGTATTCTTGCTCTGTATCTTTGGCAGAATGTCTCAACTCCAAGGAAGTACACGAATCACTTTTACACTTACAATCCATAGTGTTATTAATTATAAGGACAATTAAAAATATGTCTTAAGACAGAATCTCTTGACATGTGTCGTTTATAAAACTCGGGTCAGTACGAGTTGTTACCTGGGTACGTAAACAAATGTAACTAACAAATTTTTATATTCTAACAAGAGTGGATATGATGCTTATATCTTTACACTTTAGTGTGCAAATATAATATGAATTTCAGGAGTAGGAAAAAATATGACCAAACGCAAATCCTGACAGTTTTGTACAGGATGCGGCAAAACAGACAGTGTAGTTTTGAAGGGCTTTAAAAAAAAACTGCGCAATTTAGAGAAATGGGGTTTATTTTATCTTAATCGGTACATTATGCCGTTTTATGCATTAAGTCCTGAAGATAACATCAGAAAGATGATGACCCCCATCAGCGATACATTGATGAAGGCGATTTCTGAAATTTTCGGCCGCATTTGGGCACATTTTGATGGGTATAGCGGCGATTTTCTCCCGAATTCGATCCCTGAGTTCTTTCAAGGTGCGAGGTCGATGCCTAAAAACCTGTTCATTCAGGTAGCCTCACAGGAAGAAGTCGCAAATGCTCAGATCTGGGGAGCGTGCGGGCCATTCCACATCACCTTTCAGAGAAACAAGGCACCCAGGGAACACCTGTTGCAGTTTCGTCATTGAAACTCGAGCAGTATGGGCCGTAGCCCCGTCCTGATGAAACAAGATGTCTCCCAGATCTGCTTCCTCCATCAGTTGTTCGAATCGAGGTTGAACAAAAATTCCAACATTAAAAGTGCGATTCTTTTCGCACATTAAAAGTGCGATTCTTTTCGCAATCTACAACAAGTTAGTTTTACAAAGACTATATCAAACACTCATTGAAACAACTACTTCCCGGGCTAATACCCCGACGGACATTGAATTATACATATTTATAAAAATTCCAACATAAAAGCATAACGTTGAGCAGTGTCAGTTACAGTTCGTCCGTCCTCTTCAAAAAAATAAGGCCCAATTACTTCAAATTTGGAAATCGCACAGCACACGGTGACTTTTGGGGAGTGAAGTTGTCTTTCATGAAGCTGCCTGGGGTTATTTACAGCCCAGTATCGAAAATTTTGTTTATTCACCCCTCCACAGAGATGGAAGTGGGCCTCGTCACTACTGAAAAAAGTTGGCCTCGCATGTATCCGGTTCAACATTTCTTAAGAGCGATTCATGCGGTTATCATAATCAGGGAGCATTAACTTTTGAACAAGCATCATCTTGTAGAGGTGGAATAAGTCTTCATGCAATATCCGTCTTAGAGAGCGATCAGCAATGGCCAATGCAGTTGCATGCTTCCGGGCAGAGCGCGTAGGTGACCGTTCGATAGCTTCTCTTACTCTTGCTACATTTTCGGGTGTTCTTACCGTTCTTGGTCTTCCTAAACCCCTACGTCTTTGTGTAGAACCAGTTTCTTCTAATGAACGCACCCAACTCGCGATTAAATTACGGTGAGGGAGGGGATCACGACGCGCAAGATTGAAATGCAGCCGGAAGGCCCGCTTGGTGGCGACGGCAGAACGGCCATTTTTAAGAAACGTGCGGACTGCAAAGCCCCGATGTTCTCCAGATCAATCCATGGTAACGACTAAAAACGGCACGACCCCCCGACACAATGATATCCCTCCCAGGTAGGTACCCCTACCACACGGGATGTATTGGGCGTTCCAAACTGCACTGTCTGTTTTGCCGCACCCTGTATAATGGAAATAGGACATGTTTTATTTGGTACACCATGATAGAAAATCGTGTACAATTTTCTTGTACAAGAAAATAGTGTCGTCTAATATAAGCCTAGCAGTTGTCGAATGACAAATGTAATGCCTTGTACAATAAAATAAATACAATAAATAAAGTTTTAAAAATTATAGTTTGAAGCGTATGTTTAAAATGGAATAGAAGTGCCATCCCATTAGCAGATACAATGATTAAATTTGTTGCGTAGTGAAATTGGACACGCATGGCCTCTCATCCCAGTAAAATTGATATATTGTATTGCTTTTATTATTTACTGCGATGTACCCGTACACAAAATACACGGGGGGCTCGGTGTAAACGCGAAACGGCAAAATATTTGTTGGCTGCTCATTGGTCTGTCAATTTAAATACGATAGTAGCCATCTCGCTGCTGTCCCATTTATATTAAACACCCCCTCCTAATCCCGTTCGCCGCAAATTAAGTTTTAAATTTTAAAATTTACAGATTTGACGGATTATTAGGGAGCTGGAAATTTATTCCGCTTCACAAGGGGCTTTGTTGCTGATTTTTTATATTTTACCCAAACGAGCTTTTTGTATTGTACGAAGCTAATTGCATAAAAATTATGAACTGAAGTTCATTTCAAATAATTTAGTTAATATTTTGCGCGAATATTTTGGAGTGGGGATAGAGATCGCCTACGTCATAAATGTGCGCTGAATTTAAATGTAGTTACTTCATGATTTAGCTATTTACAAGTTATTATAGTAACTGAATATTAATTGTTACTATATCTGTGCGCGAATATAATTACTTCATGATTTAGATATTTACAAGTAATTACAGTAACTGAATATTAATTCTTACTATATCTGTGCGCGAATAGAATTCGCTTTACTTTACGCGTACCCCGATTGTTTAGCGTATGAGTGCGTCTTTTAGATTTTTATAGAATGTTTGCGAATGGTAGGGAAGTAGTGTCCCTGAATTTCAAGTACGGTTAAATATACGGTTAGAAGGATCGACAGAATCGAAGATTTTGGAGTGGGGGGCAGAGATCGCTTACGTCACAAATTCGCGCTGAATTTATACGTAGTTACTTCATGATTTAGATATTTACAAGTAATTACAGTAACTGAATATCAATTCTTATTATTAAATTATATTTATAATATAAAAATGATCTGAGATAAAACGCATAATTTAATTTGGAAATAGCATTAGCAACATATTGTATTTCCACATTTATTTTTTCGTAATATTGCACCCATGTTTACTTTATGCATATTTATTTTCATTGTAATATGATATAAATTTCCAATGTACAAACATTAACAACTAAAATTACAACATCGGGCTGGTTTAACCTTAAATTTCATAAGTTAGCATTGAAGTAACAAAATAGTTGATCATACAAAACGGATTATAATTAAGGTGAGAATTCTAATATTCAAACATAAACATAATAAATTAAATTACGAAAAAACTATTCGTGAGAATGCAAACAGTGTCTTAATTAATAAGACACTGTTTGCATTCTCACGAATAGTTTTTTCGTAATTTAATATATTATGTTTAAAGTGTGCAAACTATAAGAAGCGTAAGCTTATTTTCTCGTATTCAAATAGTTTTGAATTTGAATTTATCTTGTTCAAACATAAATTTTGATAACGTTCAATTATTAACCAATGTTCACAATTAAACTATAAGGATATTTAGTGTTTGGCATACTTGTGAACACTAAATAAATTAAATAGTTTACTTATATAAATATTTGACTATTTTGTCAATTCTAATTCACAGCTCTAATTTATAATATACTTTTAGGCACTGTCAACTCAAACTTACTTCAATTAAATAATTCCAGCAGAATAAATAATAGCAGTTGGATGAAAGTTAAAGTGTTTTACTTTAGCTTTGTTCGTATAACATACTATTTGTTTAATTATGACTGTAGTTTCTATTATACAATACAATTATACAGGGAATTTTTCTTTTACGTAAACATGCATAAGCTGTAAATTTTCTGACATTCGTTGTTTTTAAAAAAAAAATCAATTTAAAGCTTTAAACGTGTGTTTTCCACTCCCAGACTAAGCATGAAGTAAAATTTTGAGTTTAGAAAAGCCCCGCGTAGAAAATTTGTCGAGGGTCGCGCAGCGACCCGAGACAAATTTTCACGGGGCTTTTCTAAACTCGAAATTTTACTTCATGCGCCACGCGTATAAAACACAGATTTTAAGCGAAGTTCGAATATACATAAATATCACAATATTTTGCTGTTTTATACGCGTGGCGCATGAAGTAAAATTTCGTTCTACCTCTGCAAAAAGATATAGAATTACACTTTTTGACATTTAAGAGCAATAAGTTATTACGACACCATTCCTCAACACTGCACAAATCATCATGCAGGTCCGCGCAATCATTTGGAGACGTAATAATTTTAAAGATTTTGAGGTCGTCAGCAAAAAGCAAAAACTTTGAATGTTTAATATAGTGTTGGATATCGTTGATAAATAACAAAAATAGTATTGGGCCACAATGAGATCCTTGGGGGACACCTGACGTAGCAAAAAAGTACTCTGATATATAGTTATCGATCTTTACACTAAGCTGACCATTTGTTATAAATGACTCAATCCAAGACATTGTAATAGTGTTGAAGCCTAATAATTTTAATTTTTTCAAAAGGATCACTTTGTTCACTGTGTCGAATGCTTTGGAGAAATCTGTATATAAAGCATCTACTTAATAACCTTGCTCCAAAGCATCCGACAGAAATTGTTATGAAGTTGTCGGCCATATTGGATCCGCTATTTTGAATTTGTAAATTATACTATGAAATTCGTAATCAGCGACCTCGAAAACCTTATTTTTACCAATTACCGTTTTATTTTTTTATGGGAGGGAGGTTTGGCTTTTGCCTGGCCTTAGTCTCTTGACTATTAGCCAACATCAATTTTTAATTTGTATCAATATTTATTAAACTTATTTCAAGGTATATAACATGCATATTTGGACTTCACAACACATTCACACAACACCCAGGGTCACGACGAGATATTATTTTTAAATTACCGTTTCTCAAACTTCTTTCTATTTTTGGCCAACCACTCTGAGATCGAAACCACTGTGCGCCGTCCAATCTGTATTTTCAGCTAGTGAAGTTGAGGATAATCAAAAAACATGCAGGGGAATTTTAGTATTCTGTATTTATTAATTAATTAATTTGTATCAATATTTATTAAACTTATTTCAAGTTATATAACACGCATATTTGGACTGCACAACACATTCACACAACACCCAGGGTCACGACGAGATATTATTTTTAAATTACCGTTTCTCAAACTTCTATTTATTTTTGGCCAACCACTCTGAGATCGAAACCACTGTGCGCCGTCCAATCTGTATTTTAAGCTAGTGAAGTTGAGGATAATCAAAAAAACATGCAGGGGAATTTTAGTATTCTGTATAGAAAAAACATGCAGGGGAATTTTAGTATTCTGTATTCTCTTTTCTTATTTCAGAAAAGAGAAATGTCTCTGTACAGAATAGTAAAATTCTTCTGCATGTTTTTTTTTTGTTCCTCTTTCGAGTTGGATAAAATTGAAATGCGTGTATGTTACTTTTTAATTGACACGCGAAAATAAGTATCACACAATAGGTGAATTTAATGAAATTCCAGCGAACGTGCGCGCATTTGCATTACAGCACTTTCCCGGGATTTCCAACAACGAAATGCAAGGGTCCGAAAAACGCCCTTTTAATTACCCAGATTCGGCGAAGCGTAAATATTCACAGAAATGTTATTTAAATATCGCTCTAATAAATACGCCTTGTTTTCGGGAACAAACAATGTTTGCTCCATTATGCCCTGATGGGAATAAATATATAATTTCGCCTTTATAGAATGTCGAATCGCGTTTGATTTTCTTTTATTTTAAAACGTGCTTTATTAGATGATAAACTATTCATTTAAACACTGATTTTTAGGTAAAACAATACCAACTGTTTTAGTTCATAGTTAAAAATATTTAAATACTAGTTAACCCAATAATGGCCGAGCAATTAAACTGTATGCGGTCGACCTAGACTCTAGTGCCAGACTAGTTTCTAGAACTCTAGACTTTGAATTCTAGTCGCTTAACTTAAGACTAGACGTACTCTACACGCTTTTAACTTTAGAATTTCAACTTTACGCGGCCAACCTAGACTCTAGCATCAATACTTGATGAAGTCTAGGTTCTAGACTAGTTAGTAGAACTCCAGACGTAGGATTCCAGACGCCTAAATCAAGACTAATTTCTAATCTCTAAACTACTAATTAAAGCACTGATTTTTCAGTGAAACAACACCAATCATATTGTGTGTAAACATGGCGATCACATTATAGTTCAATTCAAACTCATGTCAAGTTGGCACGATTGGTTAAATGTCAGCTTGCACCGAGTTATATCAGCTGCTATTATAGTATAGTTTTAAGTTTACTGTAAATCAATGATTTATACGCTTGGCGCATGAAGTAAAATTTCGAGTTTAGAAAAGCCCCGTGAAAATTTGTCTCGGGTCGCTGCGCGACCCTCGACAAATTTTCTACGCGGGGCTTTTCTAAACTCGAAATTTTACTTCATGCTTAGTCTGGGAGTGGAAACACTCGGTTGAAGCTTCAAATTGAACGCTTTTATAAAATAGACGAATGCATGAAAATTTGGAACGTGTACATAACATCGTATGTTCAATAAAAAAAAACCTCTATAGTGCAATGATTTAATTTATTTTGAAATTTAAGTTGGCTACACGCCTTACGAACTGACATACAAAACGTCCACTGATTTAAAGTAAAGTTAAAAATATACACTGTATCTCAGCAGTATATATTTTTAACTTTGCTGCGATGCAGTATATATTTTCAACTTTGCTAAGATGCAGTATATATTTTTAACTTTGCTGAGATGCAGTGTATATTTTTATCTTTTCTTTAAATTAGTGATTCATACGCGTGGCGCATGAAGTAAAATTTCGAGTTTAGAAAAGCCCCGTGAAAATTTGTCTCGGGTCGCTGCGCGACCCTCGACAAATTTTCTACGCGGGGCTTTTCTAAACTCGAAATTTTACTTCATGCTTAGTCTGGGAGTGGAAACACTCGGTTAAAGCTTCAAATTAAACGCTTTTATAAAATCGACGAATGCTTGAAAATTTGGAACGTGTAGATAACATCGTATGTTCAATAAAAAAAACCTCTATAGTGATTTAATTTATTTTGAAATTTAAGTTGGCTACACGCCTTACGAACTGATATACAAAACGTCAAACATGATAATCATCAGATAATCAGTTTGGTTTCAGATCAGGAAAATCGACCGAAGACGCGGTATTGCACCTCGTCGATAGTATTCTATGTGCTTACGAAGATCACAAGCACTGTATTGCAACTTTTCTAGATCTAACCACAGCCTTTGACTGCGTGAATCATAACCTACTGTGCGATAAGCTGCTGCATTATGGTTTTGACATGGACAGCACAAATTTAATTAAATCTTACCTATCAAATAGGAGCCAAATTGTTAAATTTGGCAGTGAGGTGTCTACCACGGTTGAAATAAAATATGGTGTTCCTCAGGGATCCATTTTGGGCCCTCTATTATTTTTGATTTATATCAATGATTTCACCAAATATCAAACAATAAGTAAAACCATCTTGTATGCTGATGACACTTCATTGCTAAACAATGGCCGAACTTTGCCTGAGTTGGTGCGTTTGAACCGTGATGCAAAGCATGTCTCAGGTGAGTGGTTCAACAGTAATGGACTAATAATTAATGAGGCTAAAACGATTGATCTGTGCTTCACACTAAGACCTTGTGAACATGACTTTGCTACCTCATCTAAATTTTTGGGTGTGGTGTTGGATTCCTCTCTAACTTGGAGTTCTCACGGTGATATGTTGGCAAGGAGATTGTGTTCCAACATTTTCCTTCAACGGAATATCTCTCATTCAGTATCTCCGGCAGTTTTGAAAACAGCATACTTCGGCACGTGCCATTCTTTAATGACGTATTGTATACTCGCCTGGGGCCACTCTGTTGTTAGACACAGGATTTTTGGACTACAAAGACGGGCAATTAGATTTTTAGCAGGTATAAACTACCGTGAAGAATGTAAACCTTTTTTTATAACTCTAAATATAATGACATTTCCATGTCTTTATATTTATAAATGCCTTATATACATCAAAAGACACCTGAACACCCATCAGTGCACTGATACTTTACACAGGAACGATACCCGCCAAAAACACAACTTGATAATTCCATTCTCTAGGTTAAATAGATCACGAGACGGACCCAGATACTGGGGGTTAAATTTTATTAATTAAATACCTGTCCTCGTCCGATGTTTACCTATGAATCAATTTAAAAAGCACTTAAAAATTGTTTTAAACGCTACACCGTACTACTCGTGGGACGAATTTATTCAGTCCCAATAGGGTTATCAAACTGTGATATGTTTCATATGTTTCATATATGTTTCTGTCCATTGTAAGCAGGTCTCCTCCTACTACCATTCTTAATTTGCACGTGTTTTATATATAATGATATATTTTAATATTTGTTTTTTTTTTGAATGACTTGTGTAAAACTTCCTTGTAGTTATGGCATTAATAAATTATATGAATATGAATATAATTTTGGAGTTGCCAACTTACAATATTTTCCATGGCATTGTAGAGGTTTTTTTTAATGAACATACGATATTATTTATACGTTCAAATTTTCCGGCATTCCTCGATTTTCTAAAAGCGTTCAATTTGAAGTTTCGACCGATTGTCTCCACTCCCAGACTAAGCATGAAGTAAAATTTCGAGTTTAGAAAAGCCCCGCGTAGAAAATTTGTCGAGGGTCGCGCAGCGACCCGAGACAAATTTTCACGGGGCTTTTCTAAACTCGAAATTTTACTTCATGCGCCACGTGTGTAAAACACTGAAATATTTTGAAGCTATAATACACTTATCAATACTTTTTTAGATTGAGTGATACAATAACTTAATACATTTTCTTATTGAAATAAAAATGCTACTTTAAAAAAATATTTGTTTTCAAATTATTAAAAAAAAATAAGAGTAATTTAACACAAATTGAATTAGAAATATATAAACTAAGTCTAAGATCAATTATATCTTAACAAATGTATACATTTTCAAGGATAAGTCAAAGATTTAGATTATTTCTAAAAAAAAAAAAATGAAAACTAACTAAACTTGAAATTTCATGAATATTAACGGTACACAAAAAAAATATATTTGAAATATTCCAAAAAATCCATGGATTGTTCCCTAAATTATTTTTTCTACAAAAACTATCAAGATATGTTAACTATTTTTCAATCAGGTTGAAGTTAATTTTGTCTTAGTAAATTCAGTATATTTCATGTTATATACAGAATTTACTAAGACAAAATTATCTTCAACCTGATTGAAAAATGGTTAACATATCTTGACATGTTTTTGTAGAAAAAATAATTTAGGGAAGCAAACATTTATAAATAGAAGTAATATTCTTTTGTGTATCGTTTATTTTCAAAAAATTTCTAGTTTGGTTAGTTTTTTTTATAATAATTGAAAATCTCGATTAAGACTAAATAAAAAATAATAGGACAAAATGTGTTTAAAATATTGTCCAAAATTAACAGATTATTGAAAATTATTTTATTTTACGACTTTGTATGGCGAACATCTTGTAAATGTGCAAGTTCTCCATGATTCTAAAAAAAAGTTTAGTACAACTGCTATAAACCAGTTGTACTAAATTCTTAGAACCAGTATAAACATTAAAACCTAGAATCTAAACTTTAGATACTAGAGTTTATTTTTTTTAGAGTTTAGAGTTTATCCTCTAAATATAGGTGTTTAATTGAATTCACTTGGGTGCTTTACTAAAAATATTTTATTTCAACTAGTTTCGGCATAATGCCATTTTTAAGAAAATGGCATTAAGCCGAAACTAGTTGAAATAAAATATTTTGAATAAAACAAACCAAGTGAATTCAATTAAACACCTATATTTAATAGAAATGTTTTACCAAGTGAATAATGAGAAACAATTTAATAATTTATGCTCTTATCTATATATTTAGAATCTATAGTATTTAGAGTCTGCAATCACATGTCCAGATTTCAGAGTGCGAGAAATTGGAGTCTAGAAACGAACCTAGCGTCTTAAAAGTGGAGAGTTGAGCATCTAATCGATATTCTAGAATTAAGTCTAAAATGTCATATCTAGATTTCAGAGTACAAGAGATTGGAGTTCAGAAACGAATCTAGAGTCTTACGCGTCGAGCGTTTAGCATCTAATCGATGTTCTTGAATTTATAGTCTAATATGACATGTCTAGCGTTCAGAGTGCGAGAGATTAGAGTCCAGAAATGAAGCTAGAATCTTTAGAATCAACTCTCGATTCTAAAGATTCTAGCTTCGTTTCTGGACATCTAATCGAGATTCTAGAATTCAGAATCTAAAATGACATGTCTAGATTTTAGACTAAGAGAGATTGGAGTCCAGACACTAATCTAGTCTTTAAAGTCGAGAGTTGAGCATCTACTAATCGATGTTTTAAAATTCAGAGTCAAAAATGGCATGTCTAAATTTCAGAGTGTGAAAGATCCGAGTCGAAAAGCTAATCTAAAGATAATTGCAGAGCCTACGTCTAATTTTGGGATAAGGGCTTAGCAAGATAAATTCAAATTCAAAACTATTTGAATTCGAGAAAATAAGCTTACGCTTCTTATAGTTTGCTATAGGGCTTAGCATTTAATGTATAGACTTTAAACTCCTATAAACTAGTCCAGTCTTGATTCTAACGTCTAGTATACAGAAACTATTTTAGAATCTAGATTGTGTAGGATTCAGAACTAGAGTTTAGATCGGCCGCATAAAGTCCAAAGTCTAGAGTTCTACTATCTAGTCCAGTGGTGGGCAAACTTTTTTTAAGACGGGCCATTTGTAATAACCAGACAATCGTAGCGGGCCAAAGAATAATGCTTAATCGTAGGTAGGCAGTTTTTATGCGGGTCGTCATATTACGAAGTAAGAACGCGTTCAAACATTCTCACGACGGCACTCTTAAACGGGCCGGATTAAACCTTTCCGCGGGCCGTAGTTTCCCCATCACTGATCTAGTCTATAACCTAGACTTTATTGAGTATTGATGCTAGAGTCTAGGTTGGCCGGGTAAAGTTAAAATTCTAAAGTTTAAAGCGCGTAGAGTACGTCTAGTCTTAAGTTAAGAGACTTAAATCTAAAGTTTAGAGTTTAGAAACTAGCCTAGGACCTAGACTGCATCGGGTACAAAAACTAGTCTAGGTCGATCGCATAAAGTTTAAATTTTAAAGGTAAGAGCGCCTAAAGTACGCCTAGTCTTGAGTTAAGCGTCTAGAATCCAAAGTCTAGAGTTCTAGAAACTAGTCTAGAACCTAGACATCGAGTGCTGAAACTAGAGCCTAGGTCGACTGCGTAAAGTCTACATTTTAAAGGTTAGAGCACCTAAAGTACGCTTAATATTAATTTAAGCGTTGTAACGGTTTTAACCCTCCTTTAGGGTACACCTCGGGTTAGTCCAGGTTCAGGTTTACTCAGAGTCCCTGTTAGTGCAGAAATAATGTAACAATATTTTGTAAAAAATAAAATTTATTCGTAAAATAATATAAAATAAAAATAATGTTAAGATATGCTATTAAATAAACAAAACGCAACCCTATGTACAACTAAATTCCAACTCTGGCTCGGTCTTCTTCTCGTACCGGTCCGGGTTCGGTTCTGGACCGTCAGGTGTTTCTATTAGGAGAAAATAAACCAATAATTAATCATGCTGGTTTAAGTTTAAATAAACACAATAAGTAAATATCTACAATATATATATATACAATTACAGGCCTCCTTACTGTAGCACTTATGCGTAGCAGCAGTAGTAGGAAGGTCTGCCAACTTCCAGTGTTGGTTAGCGGTCGCTTATGCGTAGCAGACGCGCAAACTAACACGTTTCCGCTGTGGTAACAGTAGCACACGTATACGGGTAATACAGCTCAGAATGGGATCCGGAGAGCGCTTATACGTAGCTGAACTCAGGCCGCTACTGATTCAAACGGGATAGAGAGAGAACGCTTATACGTAGCTGAACTCCTCTACTACAGGTATTTGAATTCAACAGAGAGAGAACGCTTATGCATAGCAGAACTCCTCTGTCATTCAACGGAACAGGTACGGGTATTTGAATTCAACAGAGAGAGAGAGAACGCTTATACGTAGCAGGACTCTCCTGGAATTCAAGTCTTGAGTTAAGCGTCGAGAATCCATAGTCTGAAATTCTAGAAACTAGTCTAGAACCTAAACATCGAGTGCTAAAACTAGAGTCTAGGTCCCCCGCGTAAAGTCTGAATTCTAAAGATTAGAGCGCCTAAAGTACGCCTAGTCTTGAGTTAAACGTCTAGAATTCAAAGTCTGAAGTTCTAGAAACTCGTCTAGAACTTAGACATCGAGTACTGAAACTAGAGTTAAGGCTGACCGCGTAAAGCTTAAATTCTAAAGTTTATTGCTCCGAGAGTACGCCTAGTTTTCCGCTAAGCGTCTGGAATCCAAAGGCTAGAGTTCTGGAAACTAGTGCCCTAGACTAGTTTTTAGAACTCTAGACTGTGGATTCCAGATGCTTAGCTGACTAGACTTAGCTAGACTACATCGAGTGCTGAAACCAGAGTCTAGGCATACCTCGTAAAGTTTTAATTCTAGAGTTTAAAGCGTCTAAAGCACGGAGTTATGCTTCTAGAATATGGAAACTATCCTAGAATCTATACTGTGTAGGGTCTTGAAACTAGAGTCTAGGTTGACCGCCAAAAGTTTAAAATTTAGAGATTATAGACCAGATATTGGAGTTTAGAAACTGGAGTCTATAAACTAAAATCTGGGCTATCTAGAGGCTCCAGTTTAGAGTCGAATTCGACAATCTAAAGTTAAAAGTCTATAGAATGAAGATAATAGATTCTAGAGTCCAAAAATTATGAAGTTTATATAGCATCGACGTAGGCTTCGACGCTCTACTATTTTTAACCCTAAGGCGTTTACAAAAATTCCATCGGATCTCGAATTGATCCGATGGATTTTTTTTATCCTGATCACATAAACAAATGTTCAAAAAATCTATAGGTTTTAAAGTATCTTATTTGTGCAAATGAAAAAAAATTAAATTATTTTAGGAATGCGTTCCGTAAAACTCTTGTAAATTTGTAAGTGTCTGGTAATTCTCAAAATATTAAGAACCACTGTTCTAGAGACTAAAGATTATTGAATAACTAGACACATAGACGTATCTACAAATTCTTGACGTATCTACAAATTCTTGAATATCTATTTAGATTATATATCTTAGTAATGTTATTATACAGGGTTTTTTTAAGTATACACATCCCAATTACAGCGTATATGCTGTAAATCTTCATATACTCGCTGTTTTTTTTTAAGTTCAATTTGAAGCTTTAAACGAGTGTTCCCACTCCCAAGTTAAGCATAAAGTAAAATTTCGAGTTTAGAAAAGCCTAAAAATGTGGTTTAGTCGCTCTGCGAAACGTATTTTACTCGGAGCGACCAAACCAAATTTTGAGGCTTTTCTAAACTCGAAATTTTACTTCATGCTTAATCTGGGAGTGGAAAACACTTGTTTAACGCATCAAATTGTAGTCTTTTAAAAAAATAACGTATGTAGGAAAATTTATAGCTTATGCATACATATATACATACAAATATATATTTTGTAAAACGAACCAAATGATTTTTATTTAAATAATATTCATACTTATATATACAAATATATACTTAAAAGTTGTATTTATGAATATACCAGTATCTCTACAGATACGTAACAATTTAAGTGATTAAAATATTTTACGTTCATTTGTCCCGGAGAATGTTTTGTAATTAGTTACACACATTTAAATTACTAGAACTACAAGACATTGTAGTCAAGCCCGTACATAAATCATAAACTTCTGACAGGCTCAGGTGTCCAGAAAATTAGCTATTTCCCATTAATGTTTTTCCTATCTATAAATATAAATCTATTTATGCAGCCTCATCCCGACAACTCTCTAAAATACATCTCCAACTCGAATAACCGCGAATGGAGTGATAATTAATAAAACAGACAGTTAGACTAAAGAACTTTTAGTTGTGGAATAAATTATTATTAATTATTATTGAATAATTCTAATATCTTTAATTAGTTTCTCACCTAACCCATAAAGCGCCATTGATGCAGCAACGCAGCATAATTATTTGTTTTCTTATTAAATTACTAAATAAGTTATTTTGATACATTGTATTATTTACATTGGGTAAAGTTAAACACTTGTATTGTTTCATGTTTTTTATTTTCAGTTACCTGACACGTGTTTCGATCCGTTTCGTTCATTATATGTTTATTTAACCTGACTTGAGAATGTGTGAAGAAATATGTGAATATTTTGTTAATTAAATATTTTGATTATCACTCAATTTAAAAAAGTATTGATAAGTGTATTATAACTTCAAAATATTTCAGTGTTTTACACGCGTGGCGCATGAAGTAAAATTTCGAGTTTAGAAAAGCCCCGTGAAAATTTGTCTCGGGTCGCTGCGCGACCCTCGACAAATTTTCTACGCGGGGCTTTTCTAAACTCGAAATTTTACTTCATGCTTAGTCTGGGAGTGGAAGACACTCGTTAGTTTAAAATACATTACAACTATTAAAATATGTATCGTCGGATGGCCGTCTTCTGGGGTTATATGTAAGCATAATTTGCTTACATATCACCCCTGAAGACGGTTATCCGACAATACATATTTTAATAGTTGTGATGTATTTTAAAGTAACGAGTGTCTTTCACTCCCAGACTAAGCATGAATAAGGGGGTAATATGTAAGCATACATATCACCCATGAAGACGGCCATCCGACAATACATATTTTAATAATAATAATAATAATAATAATTTTATTTCCCAACAGAAATTAACATCCATTTACAGGGAAAATATATAAGACTACTTAGACTAAGTGTAAATTTAAACAAACAAAAAAACAATGCTTACATACATACACAAACATACATAAAATTCAGGAGACGTATTATAATATATTTTTGATACATTTTATAAATTCTTTTGGACTAAGCATAAATATATCTGCATATTGTTGAACATCAAGATGTAACAGTTTCATGAAATTAATTGGAGAATAATAATATAAATTGGTGTAGCTATGGTTACGTATAAATGTTGTACAATTTCTACTAGACGCTCTAGGAACATATATATTTATTAGTGCCAATAAATTGGGATCATCAATATCGTTATGAATGATCTGATGTAGACATTTTAGAAGTAAGATTTTGCGCCTTGAGCCCAATTCTTGTAAGTCAAACATTGACAACAGATCACTATAAGATACAGCAGTGTCGGGGTAAACCGAATGTTTTTTAAAATACAAATATTTAACAAACATTTTTTGCACTCGCTCTAATTTTTGCATATGCGCATTGTAATTCGATGCCCAAACACAAGCACAATATTCCAATTTTGGACGCACATATGTTTGATACAATTTATTTATTGTATAAATGTCCCGAAAAGGCTCACTGATACGCCGAATAAAACCTAGCAGTTTTAAGGCATCTTTCTGTATTGCATTATAATGGGGTATAAACGATAAATCTTTATCAAATAAGACACCGAGATCTTTTAAAATAGTTACTCTATCTAATGAAACATTGTTCATGTTGTAATCAAATGCTATATGAGTAAAGGTTCTAAAAAATGATATAATCTTGCACTTGGATATTTTAAGATGCAGTTTATTATTGAGGCTCCATTCTATGATGTTATCCAAGTCGTTTTGTAATGATTGGCAATCATCTACAGATTTAATACAGCTAAAAATTTTGACATCATCTGCATATATTAGGATTATAAAATTGATATCATTAACTATATCATTAATAAATAAAATGAATAATAAGGGCCCAAAGTTTGATCCTTGAGGAACACCACTTAAGGGGCAGTACGAGTGAGATTTGTACTGTTTGTATTCTACGTATTGTAGTCTATTAGACAAATATGAGCGCATTAAAGATATCATATTAATACTAAAACCCCATTGTTTTAATTTACAAAGCAGAATATTTCGATAGTATCAAAAGCCTTGCTGAAATCGGTATGGATTACATCGACTTGAAGACGTTGATCTAGCTGACAAGCAATAAATTCAGTAATATTTAAAAGATTTGTTTGAGTTGATCGTTTCTTTATGAATCCATGTTGTCTAGTTGTTAAATATGCCTCCACATGAAGGTATAACTTGTCAGCTATGACCACCTCCAACATTTTAGCAAAATTGTTTAGAATCGATATTGGTCGATAATTTTCGATAGCATTTTTACATCCAGATTTATGTACTGGTGTGACTCTCGGGGTTTTCCAGATAATCGGAAAATGTGAATGATTAATTATACAATTAAATATGTGGACCAGTCGTTCAGCAAGGCTTTGGATAGTATCAACCACAATAAATGATGGGATATTGTCGGTGCCGGATGTGAATTTTGTACTGAGCTGTTTTGCAGCATTAAATATGTCTGTTTCTGTGATAGTGGCAATGTTAAAACACTCATTAAACTCAGAATTTACGATATCCATGTCAACGGCTGACGTTGTCCTAACATAAACAGATGAAAAATATTTTTGAAAGCTATTTACTATTGCGAATGGGTCATTAATTACTGCATCTTCAAATGTCACTAATCCTGGAATACGCGACTGATTTTTCTTTGAATTAATATAATTCCATACGTTTTTTGGATCATTCCGCACCGAACGTTCTGCATTTTGAATGAATGTATCTTGGTCTTTTTTTATTATAATACGTGCCTAACGGCGGAGCTGCGACATTTTTGTTTTATAAATGCCGAGTTTATGCTTTTTGAATAATCTTCTATAGTGTTCTTTCTTTTTAAGTAATTGTATTGACGCACGTGTAAGCCAACATGGATATTTATGGTGATGACTTATCACTAATTTTCGCTGTACACACTTATCAAAAATATCGTAGAGTCCGCGGTAAAGCACGCTACAACATTCCTCAACATTATTGATTTTTAGTAGATCAGACCAGTCGCAATCAGAAATTTGTTGGTATAATGAGTTGAAATCGGCTTTACGAAAATCATACTTCTTTGAATCAAGATTATTGTATATATTTTTTTGATGATCTGTGGTTAGTATAAATGAGAAACTGAGTTGTGGATGATAGTTGTCAATTTTAATTATAGGCAAATCCTCATAGAAATTGCATTCAATATTTTTTGTTGATAATATAAGGTCAAGGATTCTAGTTGTGATGTATTTTAAAGTAACGAGTATCTTCCACTCCCAGACTAAGCATGCAGTAAAATTTCGAGTTTAGAAAAGCCCCGCGTAGAAAATTTGTCTCGGGTCGCTGCGCGACCCGAGACAAATTTTCACGGGGCTTTTCTAAACTCGAAATTTTACTTCATGCGCCACGCGTGTAAAACACTGAAATTTATTTGGTTCTAGGAGTTGTCAAATAAGTGAGTTACTCAACTGTTTCCAAGGCACTCTTTAGAAAAAACAAAAAATTAAAATTTTACGTATCAAATGTACAATAAACTATAAGTGTGATGCATCACTGAATTCAGAAAAAAAATATTCTTCCAAAAAATACGAAAATACATAATGGCGCCCATAAGAAAAACAAAAGTTGGCTATGGTTCCTAGGTAAATGTTATAGTTATTAAACACTGATTATTAAAATAAAATATGTTACTAGATTTATCTTTAAAAAGTAATGTCAAAGTTGTAAACTGAATTTGTGTTCAGTATATTAGATGAAATCCATTAAAGTTGTAAATGTCTGGATTTAATAGTTTTTGAATAAAAAAATAAAAACTAAGTTTAAACAAAAACCGTTTTTTGACAAAATCTCAAAACCGAAAGAAATTTGTTTTTACATTATTATTTGGCCCTAAATTACGCAACTTACCCTCAATTTAACCAACTCTCTGTCTCTTCAAATAACTGAGATCCCCATACATTCTGTTGAAATACGGACACCCTGTATAAGGGAATAAAATAGCGACGGACAGACAGACAGACTTATATACTAGAATTTATATAAAGAACAAAAAATGTTGCTCCTTAAAAATCTTAGTAAATCTACTTTAATATCAAAATGATAATACAAGTTACATGTCTCTATTATTTAGTTGCTCAATAAACTTTCTTTATCATATTGTGCAAGTAATAATGTAAGAATAGCTTTGTTTATAATAACAGATAATGAATATTTAAATTGAATTTGAGATGTATAATCAAGTAGACGGGTTTTGGATTTTCTAGTCCTCATCAGTTAAATTTGAATCTGTTCACTGAATATGACTTTTGAGGTCTAAGTGTAATCATACTAAAATTTATTAGCTATGAAATAAAACACTTTAACTTTGTTTTGTATAACACACTATTTTTATTTTCGTGACTGCAGTTTCGGCAATTCAACTTGCCATTATCAAACAGAGTTTGATAATGGCAAGTTGAAATGCCGAAACTGCAGTCAAGAAAATATAAATAGTGTGTTATACAAACAAAGTTAAAGTGTTTTATTTCATTGAATTAACATGTATAACGAAGTAGAAGCCTCCACAGTTCATAATTTAATAGCTATCTATTGCTCGTTAGTGAGATTCATCAAGTATTGTTCAGTATTGCTGTAATTCAAAGAGAAATTCAATTTTGAAGGCTGCACATGTTCTTCTACGCTGTATAAATTTCTAAATTAGCATATGATATCATAGATGCGCATTTGTTGACAAAATAGAGTAGAACTGTGTAAACAACCAAGCGACCTTTGCGATCGATAACGCACCATTTCTAATTAAACAAAAAGCGAATTAAATTGACGTTGGAGGACACCTGAAAGTCGATCGTTGCGAGTCTCGATCAACTCAGTATAAAAATATGAAATGGATCAGAGAAGAAGCCGAGCCGATAAAAAATGTGTACACATCGATATATCCGCTTTACTTTTTGTGTAATTGGTCCGGCTTGGCTTGCTACAGTGATAACAGGATTAATAATGAACGACGCTATTCCTTAACCAGGTCAGCCATTTTGAAGAGTGTGCTGTTTTTAATTGGGAATTTTAGTATGGTGTTTTTAACGCTGGATTCGATTGCGTTTGATGGAATCGCCGGGTTGCCCTCTATCGTGCTCAGTTATCATTATTTTATTTCAGCTGTGATTACTCTGTTTCTGATTATTGTTTATTTCCTTTTATCGAAAAATGTTGTTAACATTATTAATTTAATTCATGGCATTGACAAGAAATTTAATTATTATGGATTTTCTGTAAACTACAGGTGAGTAAAAAACTTTGCGTCTAAATCCAAACGCTCGGGCTTTTCTAATTTTACTTTATGCTCAGTCTAGGAGTTGAAATATTCGTTTAACGTACCAAATTGATGCTTTGCGAAAACAATTCGTATCCATAAATTGAGAAAAACAAAAGAATTATTAATCGACTTTCATATTTGATTTATGCCCAGTATTAAAATAACGTTTTATTCCCTAAATAATATTTACTTTAGGAATAAATTAATTTTTAAAGATTTCGGTATTATAAACACAAAATAACTTTATTTGGCTAATAAATCTCCCCAGTAAATTATTTGTTTGTTTTTCTACCAAGTAAAGTTTATTTTCTGAATCAGTGGTGGGGAAACTTTTTTTAAGACGGGCCATTTGTAATAACCAGACAATCGCAGCGGGCCAAAGAATAATGCTTAATCGTAGGTAGGTAGTTTTTATGCGGGTCGTCACATTACGAAGTAAGAACGCGTTCAAACATTCTCACGGCGGCACTCTTAAACGGGCCGGATTAAACCTTTCCGCGGGCCGGACTTGGCCCGCGGGCCGTAGTTTCCCCATCACTGCTCTAAATAATTTGACAGTTAAAAGTCAAAAGTCTATTATATTATTAAAATTACCTTAGATTCTACTACTTGTATTTATTAATTTCATTACGGTTATCATGTCTACCACATCATCCATGTCAGATTTAAGTTCGATCATAGTTTCTTCCCTGACAGTGATTAATTCGAACCACAAGACATTCTAAGGACTCGAAGACCTACAGTTTTTCAAGTCGGACATAACCAGGGATTTTTAGCATACGCTTTTTTTAAATTAGTTCCATTTAAAGTTTTAAACGAGTGTTCTCCACTCTCAGACTAAGCATGAAGTAAAATTTCGAGTTTAGAAAAGCCTGAAAATTTGGTTTGGTCGCGTAGCGCGAAGCGCGGAGCGGCCAAACCAAATTTTTAGGCTTTTCTAAACTCGAAATTTTACTTCATGCGCCACGCGTATTAAACACTGAAAACACTGAATTATTGTGAACAAGTGAACTTCACTTGAAATCAGTCTCTTGTACGCGTGGCGCATGAAGTAAAATTTCGAGTTTAGAAAAGCCTGAAAATTTGGTTTGGCCGCTCCGCGCTTCGCGCTACGCGACCAAACCAAATTTTCAGGCTTTTCTAAACTCGAAATTTTACTTCATGCTTAGCCTGGGCTTGGAAAACACTCGTTTATGTCTTTTATAATTTTTAATAAGCTTTAATTTTTTTTGTTCTACGTAATTCTGTAATATTCCACGGTTATTCTCTATAATTATTAGGAATTATACAAAATTTCCAATTTTATTGACTATTTAACTTCTATTTAGAAGTAATCAATTTAAAAAATTGGTGGTTCCAGCTATGGCCACAATGAAAATGTTCAATTTTGGTCTGTAATCTACTAATTAAATTATTTATTGCTAAAATTGCTATTTATTTGGTAGGTTTGCTTTATAATACGCAATTTTATTTGCCCATTAGTTTACTAGGTTAATACATTTACTCCACAAATTAATAAAAAACGGTTTAACTTTGTTTGTGTAACACAATTTATTTTTATGTGACTGCAGTTTCGGCAAATTTAGCTTGCCATTATCAAACATATTGTGACTAAAACTACTATATGTTTGATGGCAAGGTAAATTTGCCGAATCTGCGGTCACATAAAAATAAATTGTGTTATACAAACAAAGTTAAACCGTTTTTTAATAATAAATTAACATGTATAACGAAGTAGAAGCCTCCACAAATAGTTATTTAATGAATTATTAATCGTTTATAATACCGGGCATTAATATAAGTTTTAATTGTTTCAGTGAAAAACTGTGACAACTTAATTTCATTTAGCCAGAACTTGAAACCTCGTTTCATAAATGATACTTGAGGTTTAAGCGGGAACTGGGTTAAATTAAAATAGCTCACTAGTCTAATTTAATTAACAATACCTTGCCGTGTTGCAACCCTTCCACGATTAAACTCTAATCCGTTTTATGCAATCACCTTGGAGATTATCTTTATATTTCATTTTATAACAATGTTCGCTGAATTAGTGCTCTGGACAAGAAAATGTAGAAGAAAAATTAAGGATTCTTAATCTTTTAATTCAATAATTTGGATTTAAAATTGTGTATGGCCCAAATTTATATTTATGCATAAACTAAGTGACATAAACTAACTAATATTATTTTTGATAGTGTACAATTGTTAAAACAAATAGTTCACATTGGTTCAAATGTATCTTAAGTTTCATTCTCATTGATCTCTCATTCCCAGGTTAAAACCTGGGAATGGAAAACAATCGTTTAAAGCTTCACATTGAGTTCCTTAAAAAATACAAATATCTGAAAATTTACAACACAATTGGGATCCGTATAGTTAATAGAAAATCTCGTTGTATATGTAACCACAGATATAAGTCAAGATTTCTGTTTATTATAATTTATTTACCTTGTCTATTGCCGGAAAAACATATTTATTTATGTGTGTTGTTTGGACATCAAGAAATTGTACATTTTTAAGTTCAGGTTTATGAGAACTCCCTAACCGAATACAACAAAGCACTATCTGCCTGGATTAGACACTGTGAGGACATTGAATCTGTCCCAGACAGTGTCAGACTCTACAAGATACTTTCAAAGAACCCCTAAATTGCTCTCCAAACTCTAGAATCGATGACGGAGTGTATACAAAAACGGAGAAGGAAACCATGGGTGAACTTCTACGGGTACATTTTTCCAGAGGGGAAATCTATGATGGATCACTGAATGGCTGCGTCAATCAGGGACCTGATGCAACTGGCAACACAGCATCCAAGGTAGACTGGCAGACCGTCAGGAAAGTGGTCACCTACAACAGGGTCAAATGGGCAGTAAACTCATTTGAACCTTTTAAATCGCCAGGGCCTGATGGAAGGGGCCAAAACTTCTGTGGCGAAGGCTCTGCGAGATCCTAAGGGGGCCAGCATGACCCTACGATACTTTCCGAAAATATGGAGGCTAACCAGGGTGGTTTTCATACCAAAGACTGGCACTACAGAGTATTCTCGTACAAAGTCGTACAGTCCTATAAGTCTGATGTCATTTGTACTGAATACTGTGAATATTGTTGTATTTGAATCCACATTTTTCTTCACACACCCTCATTCACTTTTAAATTAATATCAGTGAAAGTGCAGAATTGGTATGTTGAACATTTATTTTAGTACTTAGTGAAGTGCAAAGAATGATATAAAGTTAGTTGGGTAGTTGCGCAGTGGGTCATTTGTTGTCGGCTCCAATTATTTATAAAAAAATTGCCCGCCGAGTCAACACCAACGTAACAAGACAATGAACAAAATTATGGACAGGCATATCAAAAATGGAATACTGGTGTCCAACCCATTATCCCAAGATCAATATGCCTATCTTCCAGGTCGATCAACGAAGACAGCTTTCAGCCGACGAACAAAGATGGCTGAAACTGCTCTGGAAAACAAGGATATAATAATAATAATAATAATAATATAATTTATTTCCATTTGTAAATTACATACAGTTGTTCATCACTAAACAATACATGCATTCAAAAGGAAAACGTCATAATCCAGCTGAAGGGTGTAAACTAAAATGTACCTATTTGAATATAAACAATAATTAGACATAGACAATTTCTTTAAACAAAAAATTCTTCAATTGTATATATCCTACTTGCTGCCTTCTTGGATATAGAAGGTGCATTTGACAATATATTCTTTAACTCCATAACCACTGCCCTGAGGAAGCGAGGGTTAGAGGAAACAGCTGCAGGTGGGTTGACTGCATGGTAAGACAAAGGATGGTTTACACTACGTTTGCTGAACAGACACTAACATCCAGGGTGACCGGTGGTTGTCCTCAGGGAGGAGTCCTCTCATCCCTGCTGTGGAACCTGGTCATGGATGGACTGCTAGCGAAGCTCAACAACGAAGGATACTCTTCCCTAGGATACGCGGATGACCTAGTTATTCTCGTCGAGGGAAAACTTAACAACACAATCAGAGAGCGCATGCAACGCGCACCGAACGCGGTGAACAAATGGTGTACTATAGAAGGACTTAAAGTCTCACCCTTCCAGGCCACCCCTGTATCATTTAAACGCAGGAGAAAACTGCTGGGCCAGGACCTAGCTTTATAAATGGTGTTAACCTAGAAATGTCGGGTGAGGTGAAGTACTTAGGAGTAATCTTTGACTCCAAGCTCACCTGGACCTCGCACATCTCAAAAATCAAAAGTAAATCGGAAATTACCCTTGCGGTAATTAGACGAACGTACGACAAACAATGGGGACTCAGACCACGGATGGTATACTGGCTGTATACAGAGTGGTCAGAAAATTTTCTTCATGCCTAATATGGAAGTGGAAAATGCTTGTTCAAAGCTTCGAAAACAAAGCGTATCCACTTAAAAGAGAAATTCCCTGTATTTAATTTTAACACGTTATCTTAATCTGTCTACATTTTTAATGTATTAATAATAATAATAATAATACTTTATTTCTCAACAGAATAGTTTCCAATTACAGAGAAATGTATAATGATAACTAAGATGTATTGCGTTCAATTGGCGATGCGATAATAAATAAACAAATACAAATACAAAAAATGTCTCAAATTAAATCTATTATATATTTTTATTTATGCAAATCTATTATATATTTTTATTTATGCAAATATATATTTTTGTATCGAATATTAAAATACGCTTATGGCTTAGTGGATCTTGACAATCTTAAATAAACTCAACTATCGATACGGCTTTGGTTAGCTTTTCAGTTAAAGTATTCAATTTGGGGGTCTCAAAGTTTAAATTTACGACACAATATTATCGTTATCTGGACTAAATAATTAAATATTGTGATTTTTGAAAAAAAATAGCTTCTACAGTATGTAAATGTAAACTACCTTATTCTGAATTAAAAAAAATCAACACGCCCCTATTTATTTATTATCGAATTTATTCTATTTATTCCAATAAAGCAAACTGCAAAATAATTTTCTGATTGATCTAACAAGGTTTCCAATCGCAGATTATTATTCGCTGTTTTTTAAAAGAGTTCAATTTGAAGCTTCAAACGAGTGTTTTCCACTCCCAGACTAAGCATGAAGTAAAATTTCGAGTTTAGACAAGCCCCGTGAAAATTTGTTGAGGGTCGCGCAGCGACCCGAGACAAATTTTCTGGGTTTTTCTAAACTCGAAATTTTACTTCATGCGCCACGCATATAAAACGCTGATTTATTGTGAAATGTTTTTTAACTTACTAATAAGCGAACTAATAAAGCCAAAAGTCACGCAACACACAACCATACAAACCCTCGGCAAGATTTAAAGGCTTGCTTGTGGGGCTATGAAAACCACGCCCACTGCAGCCATGGAGATGCTCCTAGACCTCACACCACTTTATATTCTGATAGTGGAAAAGGCAAGATTGGCACTCTACAAGCTGCAGCTATCATCAGTCAACATAAGAGTTGACACGCCACACAAAAGACTCTTGACAGACATAGGGGGACCGTTTTTGCAGATGAGGTCGGACCATATGACAGTCAGATATCTTGAAAACGCACTCTTCAAGGTCACTATTCCTGACCGCAACGAACGGAACGATTTTAGGAAAGACCATCACAAACATAGCATGATCTGGTATACGGATGGTTCTAAATCAGACACAGGTACTGAATCAGGAACCTACAATAAAAACATGAAGACAGGCTATGTCCAGTTACTCAGCTGCCTGGCATCAGTCTTTCAAGCCAAAATATTCGCAATTATAGAATGTGCGAGAACCAACATAGAGGACTGTCGTGACAGGCAAATCTATATTATGTCTGATAGCCAGGTGCCACTAAAGACTCTAATGAGCCAAAAGACCTTATCCAAACTAGTGTTGGACTGCTTCGACACACTGAATCACCTGGCGAAACAGAACAAGGTCACACTTGTTTGGACGCCGGGTCATTCAGGTATCAAGGGAAATGAAAAAGCTGACGAGCTTACAGGGCAAGGAGCTACCATATCATTTATGGGACCTGAACCTGTCTTGGGCATCACAAAAAAGCCGAGTCGCCTAGAAGTCAGCAAGTAGATTCGCAACAAAAACAAGGAATACTGGGTAAACAGACCAGGCCTTATCAACAGTATAGCAGTTATAAATGGACCTAACTCTAACCAAACTACAAAACTACTGACACTAAGTAGGGCATAGCAAAAAACAACCATAGGACTACTAACAGGCCACATGACTGTTAAAGAGAACCTAAGGAAAATGGGTCTATACAACGGCGACACCAGTTGTCGGCTCTGTAATGGGGTACCGGAATCAACAATGCACATTCTGTGTAGCTGCAATGCGCTGGAAAAAAAAGACAGCTCATATTTGGAAACAGCTAAATGGTACGAAATGATTTCCACGCGCAACCCCTAAAGGACCTGCATAGGCTAGTGCAGGGGATCCGAGTTTGGAATAATTGCGTGAGTAAGACAATATGAGGTAGTACAATAAGCCACCTGGGCTGCAGTGCATCCGGATCCGCATAAAAGACAGCCCCTAC
The DNA here is from genome assembly GCA_932526585.2 of Philonthus cognatus. Classification (NCBI taxonomy): domain Eukaryota; kingdom Metazoa; phylum Arthropoda; class Insecta; order Coleoptera; family Staphylinidae; genus Philonthus; species Philonthus cognatus. The sequence goes on from OW052245.1 coordinate 76,757,900, forward strand.
AGGAAGAAGAAAAAAAAAGTTTATATTCCACAAGTTTTTAATTTATAATATATTTAAAATAAAGTACAATATCTAAACTTTAATATTTAATCGGCTAAAATCCTAAGTCTTTTAGCCTATAATCTACTGGTATTGATGTTTTAACTGCATATATGATAATGTTAAGCGGATTTAAATCATTTTTATTTGCCATATGCAATAATATTTTAACAAATTAGTATCCAACTCCGTTTTAGGGCGGGTACTATACTAATCAATATAATAATTGCTTGAGCAAAAGTTTTAGTCCTAGGCTGACAAGCCAAAAACCACAGATTTTTGTGTACCAACTATAATCTATGACTAAGTAACAAAATTCAGACACTAGCGGGTTAATCTCCCCTCTGGCTTTAGCCTTGTTATATTGAATTCGATATTTTTATTTTTTAGGTCTACGTATTACAAATTAAATTTTGCAATTGTAGCAATGTTGCTTAAACTAATAATATCAGCTGGTATTCGAACAATAACGGCCATTTTATACAAAGAGATGAATATAAGGTTAATTTTAAATATCATTTCGAACAGGTATATAGCATGGCTAAAAGTGGCGCTAGAAATAAATTACTACTTTTATATGGATATTATTAAACAGAGGTTTATTACAATTAATAAAAGTTTGGATTCGATTCAAAAAGGAATTGGAGCTGCTGAATTTCTAAGTAAGTAATAATAAACAAAAACATACTTTTCCTTATATGTAAATCCGCTACACTCATAATTCTGCTTTTGGTTTACTTATTGTATTGTTAATGTTTGAACCCACTAACCCAACAAATATCTAGACTAACCGGTTGGTGTTCATCAACTTAAATTCCTTACCGTTTCCCCCGCGCCATACATCTACCACCTTACAGTTCATTCTTGTCTCCGGGCATTTCACCGCAATTTATTATATATTTCATTTTTCAGCCATTTTATCCAATAATATAAGAATTCGACAAAATAGTTTTTGATTGTAGCCTAAAAAATTAAGTTCCCATTAGATTTTTTAAGAAATCAGTTTTTTATTATATTTCGAAAACAAAAAAAGATATTTCAAAATTGATAGTTGAATAATAGTCACTTGGTTTGTTCCACTACTATCTTTTATTTAACTATCAATATTTTAAACATGTTTCATCAAGTGATTAATGAGAACCAAATTGAAGATATTCCAAAATTGTTTTCAGATTACTTTTATGCCCTTAAATACGCAACTTTGAACTAATTTAACCGGCTCTCTGTCTTTTCAAACAACCGAAATCCCTATATTTATTGAAATACGGACACCCTGTATAATTAAGAACCCAAGGAATATTATATGAAATGAGTTGCTTATTAAATGTTTTATTTTTACTGTGTACAATGTACCTACATGTATTGATATAATGTCACTTAATTTGATATCAGGAAACTCGAAAGAGATACACGTACATACAATAATAAAGAATCCAGTGGTGGTTGTCAGGGCTTTCGAACGGAAGCATCAGCAACAGCAGCAAAGTGAGATCGAGCCATTGTCTGCATTCAACACGATAAGCGAGGCACATTTGAAATTATGCGATACGGCCCTATTATTACACCGTACGTTCATTATACACCTGCTAATATTGATCAGTTGCTGTTTCATCGGGAGTGTGTCGACGCTGTTCTTATTGGTCGTCGACTCTTACAAAGCCAATGTCATGTTTACACTGTGGACGTGTTCGAATGTCATTGAATTAGTGCTGATAATACACGTCGCATGTTCTACACGAGATCAGGTGATTCAATATTACGCCTCTTGTTAATTGTGATGGTCGTTATAATAATAGGGTTTCGGTTTAGTCGGCGGTTGCAGCCAGGATCTTCCATAAGATTAGAAATGACGTCAATGACAGACATCTACAGGAAATGGTAATATTCACTCTCCTAAATAAAATATAAGGGAAATATCTAATGAGTTAGTTTATCTATGTCATACATATATATATATATATATATATATATATATATATATATATATCGAGAGCCTCGGTGATCAAGGGGGTAGAGACCCTACCCACAGACCAAGAGGTCACGGGTTCGAATCCCGTCCGGCGGAATAATTTATGAATAATAAATTATTCCGCCGGGGTCCACAAATGTAGTGTGAATAAGTTTGTGTTGTTTGTTTGTGTTGAGTAAATGGTTATTTATCAAAATTAGAATTGGTAAAACACATTAAAATGTTAAATATATAGATTGGTGGCTATTGGTCTAGATACCAAGGCCAATAAAAAAACATATATATTGATGTGAGGTAATTTACGAAGCGACCAATCCAAATTTTCAAGGTTTTCTAAAGTCGAGTTATTTACTTCAGTTCACAAACAAATTGCATCTTTCATTGCAATTTAATAATTTTATATTTGCTGTCCCTTGAATGCAAAAGCCAGCTAAATTAAAACTATCCAATGTAAATGTATTAGAAGCACATTGAAAAATCTCCAATTTTAAATAGTATTAGGTACTTTTTTGTAACTATTTTAAATTCTTTAACGTAAGTATAAATAAAATTAAATAAATTACAATTCCTCTACTTTTTATAGATCGAAACCTACTCGTTGCAAATGCACCACAGCCGTTTGGAATTCGACGTATGCGGATTCTTTCCTTTCGACTACACACTCTTGCACACAGTGAGCATTCGAGGACAGCGAAAATAACTGAATTAATCACCGCCTATTTTCAGATCATCGCCAGCATCACCACTTATCTAGTGATCATTGGGCAATTCAGAGCATTCGGCACAATTGATTTTGATTTTAGTAACACAACAATGCTGCTTTGAGTATTCTCTACAAATAAATTCTCTATCCTTGAAGACTTATGGAACAATCTTTATGAAGCTTAGTGAAGTAAACAGATGTTCTGCTAGTGTTTAATAAATCAGTAAAGAATACGTTTTTGAGTTTTTAGATCTACACAATAGACCTTTGAGCAGCCCTACAAATAAATGATAATATATCTGCTTGGATTTACAGAATTTGTTTATCAACGAAAAAAGGTTTTTACAAATTACAAAATTATTACCAAATACAAACAATTGAAAACAACTGAAAACAATCCCACCATTACAACCATACAAAAGATTTAATTCTATTAACTACCTAACCTAATTGAAAGTCGAATCCAAATTGATGACCAGAATCGCCCTGCGAAAGCTTGTATAATTCTTAGCAAATAAATCAAAGTTCGATAAGGAGATTAAGCAGTTGGCGGTGTAAATTAATCTGGATAACGGATTGTTTTTGGCATACGTAACACGATGCATTTTTTTTCTAAATAAAATCATTTGCTTTGTCGATGGTCCTGCACTTTGGTGCCAAAAGTCAAGACTTCCTAACAACGCAGGACAACAAATATTTCCATTTAAGAGTCTATATAGAAAACATATATCAAAATAATTTCTACGGAAAAGTAATGTTTTTTTTCAGTGTTTTCAGTTATTGTTTAGTTGTGATCACACTCCATAGATAATCTTAATACTATTTTCCTGTTGTTTCTTTGTTGTTTAATTTTCAACATTTCTAATAGGTTTGTTCAGTCAAACTAAAACTTAAATTGAAACTGAGTCAGCACGTAATCTCACGCATTAAATAGTAATTAAGCATTAGCTAGTAAATACGCTCCTCACTCGGGCTGTATACGCAAGGCTTCGTGTTATTAATTATTCGGGAATTACCAGTCGTTTCAGTGTGTAACATTGTTGCTAGAATTATAATTTAATTATGGAAATGTCTATCGTGTATTGACAATGTTGCCTATTGTATTGGTTTCCCCGTTTGCAGTTCAGAGACGCCTTACAAGTAGAATGCAGTATATTGATAATTAATTGTATGAACTTTTTTAACGTAATTTGACTCTTGAATTGATTATACAGAAAATAAAAATTCCAAAGATGTTTATTAATTTATTCTTTGTTTTCTTTTATAAATATTATTACTTTATTATACAATTAAATTTACAATAACATATTACAATTTAAGCATTCTTACAACAAAAATTCACTACACGGTAGATAAATAATACATAATTAATTGCGCCGCAATTATAATAATTTATTTATTGTCAAACAGGAAACATTTCCCAATAACAAGACAAAAACAAAACATAAGCCTGGTACATATAAAAATATAATAATAATTAAATTAGAATAATTCTTTAACAATAAAATTACCTATTAAATCAATAAAATAAAACACTTTAACTTTGTTTGTACAACACAATGTTTTTTATTTTTGTGACTGTAGTTTCGCCAACTCAACTTGCCATTATCAAACGGAGTGATTTAAATTACGGTATGGTACATATTGGTTATTTACAAAGTGGCATTAAAAAATGGGGGTATACATATTAATAATAAAAATATTAAAAATAATAATTATAAATATTGTGTTATACAAACAAAGTTAAAATGTTTTATTTTATTGAATTAACATGTATAACGAAGTAGAAACCTCCACCGTTGATAATTTACTTATTAAATATTGAAGACGTGTTCTGTGAATATAAAAAACAAATTTTTAGTAAGAATAATTAATTGACAGTTGGCTCCAAGTTACTGAGTAATTTTTTTTAGAAAATTGTGAAAGATGTCACTACAATGCAAAATTGTATTAAAACAATTACAAATAATTCTAACAGGAGATTTTAATCCCGCGTTAGTTCGATGCGCAAAAACATGAAATGTAGGTTTTTGCCTGCTGGAAAAAGAAGGAATATGCAGTCAGAGTTCAGCTATGAAACCAGGCGAATCTAGGTTTCATAGCTGAACTCTGACTGCATATTTCTTCTTTTTCCAGCAGGCAAAAACCTACATTTCATGTTTTTGCGCATCGAACTAACGCGGGATTAAAATCTCTTTTTAGAATTATTTGTAACTGTTTTAATAGAATTTTACAGTTTTGAGTTGTGCAAATGTTTATAAAGGAAAGAAATACATTTAGTTTTACGACGAGATTCAAGCGACTCAACGTCAAATCTTTCCAATAATATGTTATGCTCGATGTCTCTGGATACCTTCCCTCAAATTTGTAGTATAACAATTTTTGGAATTTCCGTTGCGCACTTTCGATCTTTCTTACTCTACACTGATTGAGAGGAATCCAAACTTACGCCGCATATTCTAACTTTGACCGTACATAAGAATAAAGAAAAGTTTTAAGTGTGACAACATTGCGAAATTGGGACGCGTTACGGCAAATTAAATCTACCCACTGAGCCAATCCATTTAAATAATGTTTCATCAACATTAAAATAACGTTTAATGTTGTTACAATGTTAATATAACGTTAGCTGTTTGTTTTTTGCTCAGTAGGTAATGACTTAAATGCATTTTTTACCGTAACGTCAATATGATAGTTAAAGCTAAGGTGGCAATCGAAATGAACCTCCAGATCTTTAAATGTTGTAACACGTTAGAGTAGGTTACCATCAATTGGGCAATTAAAGTAAACAAAATTATTTTTTTTAGTATAAGACATATATTTACATTTATCAATATTCAAATCGAGCCCATTCTCTCAACACCAAGTAACAATTTTATTTAGGCAAATCTGCAATTTACGGCAGTCATTGATATTATTTATAGTATTGTAAATTTTTAAATCATCTGCATATAACAGATGTTGACAATCAAGGTTTAGAGAAAGGTCGTTGATAAATATGTTAAAAAGTAATGGACTAAGAATGAAACCCTGCGGTACACCTGATGTTGGATAATATTCGCAAGATTTGAAACCATTGGCAACAACATATTTTTACGTTCACTGAGATATAATTTAATCAATGATATGGATGAGTTACAAAAACCAAAGTTATCCAATTTTATGAAAGAACATTATGTTGAACTTTGTCAAACGCTTTAGACATATCCGTATAAACGACATCCATTTGCTCGAGGGAGTCAACAGTTTCAGCAATATCATGAGTAATTAAGGTAAGATTAGTAACTGTTGAGCGGTTGGGGACAAAATCATGCTGTTTATCAAACATATAAGCCCTGACATGTGTATATATTTGGTCAATTAATACGCTCTCTAATATTTTTGCAATAAGTGGAAGGAACGCTATAGGGAGGAGTATCCAGTTTTACCCACGGCCATTAAAGACTTAAACGGTCGGGGTTCTTGCGGTTAACCTCAAGATTTGCAGGGGTCTGCAGGGGGTCATGAAACTCTCGGGTAATTTATTGGGGTAAATGAGTGGGTAGTTTTCGGCACTTGAAAATGTTGCTAGTTCAGCGCATTTACAAAAATATATAAAATATATATAAAACACTTGTATAGTGTTCATATTCATATTCATATTCATATTTATTGATGCAACAACATTGTCCATGTTTTACACAGATCAGTTCTTAACTAAATAATAATAAAAAAAAATAAACTACATATCACAGTAAAAATAAAAAAGTAAAAAAGACTGCATTTTAATGCAGCGTTTAAACTGCAATTACAGTTTAAACGCTGCATCAAAATTAAATTCATAATCCTCCCAGCAGTAAAAGCCATTAATTGATAAGATATCCTTCAGTACTAGGTAGAACTTTTTGTGTGGTAATTCCTGGATGATTTTTGGCAGGACATTAAAAAATTTAATAGCGTAGAAACGTTCTCCCGTCCGAGCTTTAGTCAGCCTCGTAGCTTTTAAATACAGATTTGATTGTTGTCGAGTGCTATATTGGTTGATATCACTGCATGTCAGGTAATCATCGATGTTGAGTTTAATGTGGGAAAGGCAAACAAGTATGTAAAGTGATGGGAACGTCAATATATTCAGATCAATAAATGCTTGCCTGCAGTCGACTGTATAGTTGATCCCAGCGATGACTCGGATTGCTCTTCTTTGGAGACCAAAAATACGGTGTCGGATGGCAGAGTGTCCCCACGCAATAACCCCCTAAGTTATCTTACTTTGGAAAAGAGAAAAGTATGTCGTCCGAACAACATCTTTAGACACCAAGGGTACTAGACTGCGAATAAGAAATATACTGGAACATAACTTTGCAGCAAGTGTGTCCCCGTGGGTACTCCATGTTAGAGATGAATCAACATGAATACCAAGAAACTTCGTAGAACCTTGCTGCCGCTCACTACCCTTAAGCGAGAAAGTTAGCGTAGCAGATTTGCTGTTGTTCAGTTTCAGGCGGTTATTTAGGAACCACTTTGAGACTTCATTAAGTGATTGATTGTGCAAAGTGGTAACAGACGTCAAATTTGGCGCTTTCGTAATTATGGAGGTGTCGTCCGCATATAATATCGTTTTGGAGGCTGATATTACACGGGGTAGGTCGTTAATGTAAAGTAGAAATAACAGTGGCCCTAATACAGTACCCTGCGGTACCCCATGTTCTATAGCTGACGCTTCCGATATGTTTCCGTGTTAAATTTATGTATATTTGAACTTCACTTAAAATTAGTGTTTTATACGCGTGGCGCATGAAGTAAAATTTCGAGTTTAGAAAAGCCCAGAAAATTTGTCTCGGGTCGCTGCGCGACCCTCGACAAATTTTCACGGGGCTTTTCTAAACTCGAAATTTTACTTCATGCTTAGCCTGGGAGTGGAAAACACTAAATTAAAGCTTCACATTTAACTCTTTTAATAAACTACAAATATCGGAAGATTTAAGTTGCAGCCGATGCATATGTATACTTAAATGAAAAATTCCCTATATAAATGCTATACTGCAATTCATTCATTATTTGACAGAAATGTGGTAATAACATGCCGAAAGTAATTTTTCGCCACTTAATTAATCTTTATGATAGGGTAATTAAGCACATGGCAACCATATGGAAAACATAACCAGATCTAGTTGGCTAATAAAAATAACAAAATATAAGGAAAATATGACTTTAAAAAAAGATGACTTAAACAGATATTTGTTCAATTACACCATGTATTTGAGTTATAATAATAATAATGATAATAATAATAATAATAATAATAATTCTTTATTAACGGACAAGCCATTTACAATGTAGAGCCAAAAACATATAACTAAAATGTAAGACACAAAACATGAATCACAAGTATGCACAAAGACACATATGTTAATCTGCGTAAACCACAATAGGGTTATAACATTTAGTGCACACCATCCGCGAGACTCCTCCTAATTAAACCTAAAGATGAGTTAAAAAAGTCAATACCGCTACAAATGTCATTAGCCGTGCGCGTTAATCGAGTCATATAATGTTATATAATGATTGCGCGGGTTGTCGGGTATTTTTCTGAATGTATTGTATTAGCTTAATTTCCGAGTGCCGAAAACTACCTACTCCTTTACCCTAATAAATTACCCGATAAAGCTTACGACCACCTGCACACCCCCCGCAAATCTTGAGGTTAACCGCAAGAACCTCGACCGTCTAAGTCTTTAATGGCCGTGGGTGAAACTGGATGCCCGCCTATAGTTCGATAATTATTAATATTTTTAGGATAAAGCGACGTTTTAGGTACAGGACATATGGCAGCAACTTTTATACATCTTGGAAACGTACATGACTTAATTGATAGATTGAATAGAGTAGCAAGAGGTTTACAGAGTAATGTAGCGCAATCTATTAATAAGAATAAGGGTAGTCTGTCCTCCCCAGAAGAGCGATTATTTGGAAGCTTCCTAAGAAGAACTTGTCAACAAGTCTCTGAATCTTGCTGTTTTATAAAGTGTATATGGACTTCCAACATGCACTTTATTTATTAAAAAGATATTACATTCTTGATTTTATTTAACCTATGTCAACATGCACTTAATTTATTAAAAACATAAGGCCAGGGAGAGGGATATGGGGGTTCAACCACTGCCTCTCGAAATATTTAAAATTGTTTCATGTAAAAGCGGCCTCGTAAGAGTAAAAACAATATTTTTACCATTGAATCTAACCTTAAGAGATTAGTTCATTAAAAAGCTTTTTTTGTCTCTTAATAATATTTGATATCTCTTATGGTTTAGCCACAAAAAAATTAAATGCAAATAAATTACATTTTATTATTTAGTAAAAACGAAATCTACTTTTTCGGGTGATTAAAAATACATGTTTTTTCTTTGTCGCCGCCATTGTTGAAAAACGTCAATTGTGTATAATATTAATTACCGAGTGTTTTTTGAGAACTAATTGTTATCTTCATTATGGTCTATAATTATTTATATTCCTCCAGAACAAACAGATACAGGGAGTTTTTCTTTTAAGTATACGTATTCCAAATTCAGCCTATTTTCTGTAAATCTTTAGATATTTCTTTTTTTTTAATTCAATTTGAAGCTTTAAACAAGTGTTTTCAGTCCCAGACTAAGCATGAAGTAAAATTTCGAGTTTAGAAAAGCCCCGTGAAAATTTGTCGAGGGTCGCGCAGCGACCCGAGACAAATTTTCTGGGCTTTTCTAAACTCGAAATTTTACTTCATGCGCCACACGTCTAAAACACTAAAATATTGTGAAATTTATGTATATTCGAACTTCACTTAAAATCTGTGTTTTATACGTGTGGCGCATGAAGTAAAATTTCGAGTTTAGAAAAGCCCGGAAAATTTGTCTCGGGGCGCTGCGCTACCCTCGAAAAATTTCCACGAGGCTTTTCTAAACTCGAAATTTTACTTCATGCTTAGTCTGGGAGTGGAAAACACTTGTTTAAGGCTTCAAATTGAACTCTTTTAAAAAACAACGAATGTCAGAAAAATTACAGCTTATGCATATGTTTACCCAAAAGAAACATTTACTGTATGTGGCTTGTATTAGGATTTTGCTAAGGAAATTGAGGATACCATATTCATATTTTATATTTTTGTAGCAAAACCGTACAAAATATCAAACATTATTAATAGATGAAAAAGCTTTAAAATAAACCAATGTTTGAAGAAATATTTTTTAAATTTTTTTTAAGTTGCGTGAGTAAAAACATATTTTAGTTTTCATGTTGTGGTATTACTGTTTTTTATACTTCTTGTCAATCAATGATGACTATAATAACTTAAATGATATATTATATTATGATAATCGACTATAATAAATTTCAGTCAAATCGAATATAGCGCTCAATCGTTACAAACAAAATTAATAATATTTTTTGAACTTTAAAAACTAGTTCCGGCTTAGCTGTAAATTTTTGGCATTAGATAAATTGTATTAAATCATCATATTTTTACCCTATGAATCTATAGCTAAGCCATTTTCCCAAATTAACGGAACACCCTGTATTTTGTGCATAAAAAGAGAGTGGAAAACATTAGAAAAAATTACCTTACAAAATATTAAGAATCTTGCGTAAATAATAAAACACTTTCTTTTAATTTATTGTGAAATGCATTTATTTGTTATTATAAGACAACATTTTTAAAAAAATTTAAATAATTAGATTGGAAGTTAGACCCTCTTGTAGGTACGCGTGCACACAACTGGGGTGAGTTTGGATCCCATGGTCTGTAATAAAAAAAATATGCATGAATAAAAATATTAATTTAATCATAAAAAAATACGCTCTACTTTTTTGTGAATCTACCAAATTTTACAAATAAAATTTATACTTTAAGAGAAATGCTATGCCAATTGAATAATACACTTATTATTCAATTAGGTAGCATTTCTTTTAAAGTGGGAATTTTGTTTGTAAGAGTTGGTAGATTCGCAAAAAAATACAGCGTATTTTGCATAAATTATCACAAGAATTAAATTTTTGAATCTGATTATCATATAATATTAATAATAATAACTTTATTTGTATACTCAGTAACATAAAGGTACTCTAAAGAAATAAACTATAAAATCATGGTACACAAATCACGAGGTGAGATTCAGTATCGGGTAATAAATACCCAACTGTTCTTCCATCTAAACCTAGACACTATTAAAGGTAATGACATTCAATTAATGTAGTTGTATGAGTTACGTGAAGGTGTTAAGTCACTTAATTAAACACAGTTATATTCCTTTCTTCACTTTTATTTTTCTTGCTAGATGTACATTTCGGGTACTAAGTATCCATTATCAATAGCTAACTGATAATGGGTACTTAGTACCCGAAATGTACATCTAGCAAGAAAAATAAAAGTGAAGAAAGGAATATAACTGTGTTTAATTAAGTAATGACATTCATACTTTAAAAAAACTTACGATTTTCATGCCCTTTTCGCAGAAATGGTATGTGCGGTATCCAATGGCTTGGCCGTCTTTCTTGGATTCAACCTTGATTCCGTCTCCTTCCAATTTAGCAACGCTCTAAAAAAATGAAATTACAAATAAATACAATTTGTAGAACCAAAGATTTTGAACTCAGTAGTCCAATAGAAAATGTAATTGTGAACTGAACCTTAGATATCAACTTTGGTTAACTTTATGTAATGAATTATGACATAAGGAAAATAAAAAAGCGGATTCTGTATATTTAATTAAAACAAAATGTAAAAACGAATTAACATTAAAATCGACTTTCTGCAAAATGTTTGTCTCATTGAGACACGTCTCCAAATATTCATTGAAACAACTACTTCTCGAGCTAATACCCCGACAGATATTGAATTATACAATGAATATACAATGAAACAAAAATGATTATTTTAATATTATTTTTATTGAAAGTCTAAAGCATAGCTATACTGATGAGGGATAAATCTCTAAACGCGTCTATAGATGGCTTAAGACTATTAAAATTCATTCCTTGTAATTTTTTCAATTTATTTCAATTTCCTGTTGTTTCATTTAGTTTGGTGAGAGAATAATTTGACCTGATGTTGCATTTTGCATATAAATTATGCATAGAACAGTAGAGTTGTCGTGTAACTCAAATATTCATTGTATTATTCAATATCTGTCGGGGTATTAGCTCGAGAAGTAGTTGTTTCAATGAATATTTGGATGATACAAAAATTTTGCAGAAAGTCGATATTAATTTTAATTCGTTTTTATATTTTGTAGATATTCTGCAAACTATTGACAAACTCAATTTTTCTTTATGTTAAATTGTCTCTATGTTTAATTATAACACTTGGTTTGTTTCACTAATTTGAAACAAACCAAGTGTTTTAATTAAATATCCAGAATTAGATTCAAAAATGTTTCACCACGGGTTAAGTGAGGAATTAATTTAACATAAAAAAACGGGATGGAAAAGTTTACTATTTAATTTAAAATAATTCGTATTTATTAAAAATGTGTAATCAGTTTTATACTTGAGACCAAAAATATAAAAATATTAGAAAGCCTCAATGCATTAACTAGATAAGTTCATTTACTTAAAAACTTATTTATTTATTTTTGATAAGCCTTCTTATCAACTCCCTATTTTCTCTCAAAGCAAACACTTGCAATAAAATCTGGTTTAACAAACAAAGTATGTAATACTCTTCATGATTTTTTTTTTGTTTAGCTCTAAATTTGTTATTCTATTTACCTTTAATGCAAGACCATTTGGCATGGAATCGTCGAATTCCTCACCGAATTTGAATTTCAAAGTGGTTGGTGGCTTGGAGGCATAAGTGGTGACAATGGTGATCTCATCCCCATTTTTGGTTACTTCCATTGAGGCGGTGGCAGCGGCAGCTTTGACAGCGAATTCCTCTGGCATGCCTAGAAAACAGATAAATAATTATTAGATAATAATAATGATTTTCTTAATTTTCTACAATAAAAAAGTTACAAGACCATAACACCGTGCGATCATTTGACATGTGATTTAGAGTAGGCTTTGAATTATAAACTAGATCGACTAGACTGACTTTTAACACATAGTTTTGCATAACCTCAAATATATTCCACTATTCAATTAGCATTCTGGGCAGCCGGACAAAAATATGCCGCCTACTATAAATCATAATTCAAACGATCCCACTTTATTGTTACAAACAAAAGATATTATAGAAAATCCATGGGCGGAGTCATCTCAGCTCAACTTAAAACTTTAAAGACTACGTATTTTATGAAAAAAGCTATGAAAATTAAGATAAACAATACGAATTAAAAAAAAAAGACTTAACAAATTAATATTTTTTTAAATATCTTCTAATATCTCGCCTTGTTAAATTTAATTATAAATAGTTATAAATACACGTTTTTTTTTATCTCTGCGGATATTTAAAAGAACTGTAAACAACGAGCATTGTTTGAACATATTTGAAGTTTTTATTTATTTATTTTTTTTCACTTGTTAATAAAACGTTAAAATAAAGGCAATCACCGGCATATTTTACTTTAGCAGAAAAAATTGGAATTCGTGGGATTTAATTAAAAAAATCGCAATCAATAGCAAACAATACAATTATATATAAAGCACCAGCTGTAATTGTTTTTGTCAGTTTTATAATAAAAACCAATTAAACATTTTAAGAATAAAATATACGACTGAACAAAAAGTACGTCAATAACATCCAGTAATTTAAAATGAAAGCTCGAACGTACAGGAATTTAATATATCTTCCTAATAATTAAAAAAAAAAGATTTACAAATAGCTTGTATTAATTATTCAGTACAATTATTTTTGTAGAATTTATTGAGGCATAAGTCTCAATAAATTCTGCAAAAATAATTGTACTGAATAATTAATACAAGCTATTTGTAACTCTTTTTTTTAATTATTAGGAAGATATATGCGTATAAAACACAAATATTGTGAAATTTATGTATATTCGAACTTCACTAGAAATCTGTGTTTCATACGCGCGGTGCATGAAGTCGGGAGTGGATTACACTCGTTTAAAGCTTCAAATTTAATTAAAAAGAAACAAGGAATATTTAAAGATTTACAGAAAATAGGCTGAATTTGGAATACGTATACTTAAAAGAAACTCTCTGTATCTGTTTGCTCCGGAGAAATATGAATAATTATAAACCATAATGAAGATAACAATTAATTCTTAAAAAACATTAGTAAATAATATTATAGACAACTGACGTTTGTTAAAGAAAAAAACATGTATTTTTAATCACCCGAAAAACTAGATTTCCTTTTTACTAAATAATAAAAAACAATTTATTATCATTTTATTTTTTTATTGCAAAATCGTACAAGACATCAAACATTATTGAGAGATAAAAATCTTTTAAATGAATTAATATTTTAAGATGTATTTTTAAATTTTTATAAAGTTCGCCAATAAAAACATATTTTAATTTTTATGTTATCGTACTATTGTTTTCTTATACTTTTTGTCAATCAATGATGACCATAATAACTGAAATATTGTGTTATATTATGATAATCAAGCATAATAAATTTTAGTCGGATCGAATATAGCGTTCAATTGTTATAAATAAAATTAGTATTTTTTGAACTTTAAAGACTAATTCCGGCTTAACTGTAAACTTTTGGATATAAATAAGTGATATTAAATCATCATATTTTGATCCCAGGAATCTATGGTTAAGCCGTTCCCCACATTAACCGGACACTCTGTATTATAGCGTTTATATAAATTTTAAATATTTTTATGTCAATTTTAAAACAATATTTTGTATAAATTGATTAATTTAGTTACCTGAAGATCAAATTAAATTGACGAATAACACTCTAATAACCGTTCTTAACACCTTTTTGTGTGTGATTGAAGGTTATTACTACTTTGTTTCGTCAATATTTTGTACATTATTATAGATAAATTATATTATTAATTATTCTTACCAACACCAAGGATGAATTCCTTGAGGTTTTCATTGCTCTGGTGTTCGTATTTTCCGTTGATGTGGGCCATTTTGTTGACAGTTCTTCCTTCCTCTTATTACCAAGTCGGAATCAATAAGCGGACTGAATAAATTGTTGATGAAGTGCGGGCACTTATATACATCTACTTATCGCACCACCGCATTATCCCAGATAAAGTTCAATTTACTGATAAGTCCCCAAATATTGGGTGGATTAGTAAATTACAATGCAATTGAAAAGTGTATGAAAATAGGTAATTTAATTGAAAAGTGTATAAAACATGTAATTCAATTGAGAAGTGTATAAAAAAATGAATGCAATTGAAAAATGTGCAGTTGTAAAGTTAATGCTTAGTTTTTGATGGTGTAATTTAAGGGATATCAGGAACTTAGAGGTTTTATTGCATTTATGGGGTGTAATATAAATTTTATGTTTTTATCTAAATGAATTTATAGTGTTTTTTTAACGACTACGACTTTTTAGATGTTCAATGAAATTTGTATAGCGTTTGTTTATTACTTTTAATATATCGATGGGATTCACGGGTAAAAAGGACGATCAATTATACGATTTTTTTTTTAAATAATGAGGAATACATTTAATAATAACGCTTTGTTTGTCTCGCAAATCTTGAAGTCAAGTATAAGATTTGTGAAGCAATCCTGGAGTAATTAAAATCTTAAATAGAATTAATTTTTGTAGAAAGTCGATTTTAAATCGGTATTATATTTTGTTAATATTCAGCAATGAATTGGCAAATTCAATATCGGTTCATGTGATTATTTGATATATATATATATATAATATCTTTATTCACAGAATACACAGTACAACAATTAGAATGCATTCTAAGTATATACAAGAAACAAATGTTTAATTCTGCGAAT
This sequence comes from Philonthus cognatus, assembly GCA_932526585.2. Classification (NCBI taxonomy): domain Eukaryota; kingdom Metazoa; phylum Arthropoda; class Insecta; order Coleoptera; family Staphylinidae; genus Philonthus; species Philonthus cognatus. The sequence goes on from OW052245.1 coordinate 76,773,463, forward strand.
TGGCTATCTACCCTGGGGTCTTTCAGCTTGTTAATTATTTAATTTATCCTCAATTTATTATCAAATTATTATTTTTAAAATGTTTGAACAAATATTAAATGAGAAAGTTTTTCATAGAACAATGTTTTCCTCAGAAGAATATCCTACTTTTTTTTAAATTATTTATGACTTTTGATTTTTTAAATAATAAACGAAATTTAAAGGTAAACAATACGGATTATTTACACAATTTTCAACTAGAATGCAGTTTTTAGTTATGCTGTGTTCTTGTTTATGACTTTTAATTATTTTGATTATCGATTTTAGATAATTTAAACATACATACGGGGTTGTTCTTTATGTATTTTATGTATTTATTTATTTCCCATAGAACAAAGCCTTATTACAAGAAAAAATGTACAACAATATACGAGGGTAGATTGAAAAGTTTCCGGAATGGGCAAGAAAACGCAGTAATTGAACAGGTTTTATTTTTTATTTTTCAACATAGTACCCTTGCAGGGCGATACACTTTTCCCAGCGGTGCTCCAACTTTTTTAAGCCTTCAGAAAAATATGATTTCGGGAACTCTGCAAAATAAGCTTTAGTGGCGGCGATGACCTCCTCATTTGACGTAAAGCGCTTGCCTCCGAGCCAAGTCTTCATGTTTGTGAACAAAAAGAAGTCGCACGGGGCCAGGTCTGGAGAGTACGGGGGATGCGGCACCACCTCGTAGCCCAATTCAACCAATTTAGCATTGGCGATTCGGGATGAATGGGCCGGCGCGTTGTCGTGGTGGAAGAGCACTTTTTTCCGCTGCAAATGAGGCCGTTTCTCCTTCAATATGCCGTTGAATTGATCCAATAAATCGCTGTAGTATTATCCCGTGATAGTTCTTCCCTTCTGCAAAAAGTCAATGTGTATCACACCTTGCGAATCCCAAAAAACGGTCGCCATGACCTTTAAAGCCGATGGGACAGTCTTTGCCTTCTTCGGAGCAGATTCGCCTGGAGAAATCCACTGTTTCGACTGCTGCTTGGTTTCTGGTGTGTAGTGGTGGATGAACTTTAATTTTAACAAGGCCAAACACTCTTTTGAAGTGATCCCATCGCGTCGACAGCTTCCTCATGCCCAAATGTTCGTGCACGATATTTTGTACACGTTCATATGAGATGCCCGTGGTCTCTACTATTTCGCGCAACTTCAGTCGTCGATATATATATATATATATATATATATATATATATATATATATATATATATATATATATGTATCACTGTTTCTTCGGGTTTGGTCCCGCGTATTTTCTTGGCTCTGGTCCATTTTATTTTTAATTCGACGTTTCGATGACGTCGCAGTCAGGAATAACTAGTAAAATTCCATTACTCTAGCAACCACTTGTTTGATTTTTTACGTACTACTTGATGCGTGAATTTCTTGTTTGGCTTCGTGCTACTCTTCTGTAACGAAGCCAAACAAGAAATTCACGCATCAAGTATTACGTATACATCGGACACAAGTCAATACACAAATCATATACATCGGACACAAATCAAAATTTTAGCACCTTCTACATCGAGTGGACCAATAACACGCAGCAGATCTAGACTACAAGTCCCTAGTTTACAAAACAAATGTACTGACAGTGAACGTGACATCTATCACTCAGTATACAAAAAAGCTCCTGAGAAAGGCAGATGAAACGTAGAGCGCAAATAAATTAACCAACGCGAGAAAGCAGCCCAAAAAACTCAAGCCAATTATATTTTGTTCGCGAAAACCTGGAATTTCATATACGCCTTGAGCTTCAAGTGGGATAATTTCTTTTGGAGTTTGGAGTAAATTTGAATTTTTGTGTGTATATTGAAACAAGTTCTAATATTGTATTTGGAGAGGACTTTTCCGATTTTATCAGTTGTTCCTTTAATGCAGGGAAGGGTGACGTTGCTACGCGGACTTTCAGTTCTTGTTTTTAGACTTTTGTTTCTGTTTAATTTATTGATTGTTTTTTTGGAAAAGCCATTTTGCATTAATGCCTTTTTGACATTGGATATTTCATAATTTATACTTGTATAAATTCTGGTCAAAATATATTATCTCCGAACAACAACCAAGAAATTCAAAATCCAACCCCTTCCGAAAATAATATTGAAATTGTCACTACTACATCATTAGAAGAACAAAACAGAAGAGTAACACGAAGCCAAACAAGAAATTCACGCATCAAGTAGTACGTAAAAGTCAAACAAGTGGTTGCTAGAGCAATGGAATTTTATCAGTTATTCCTGACGATGATGACTGCGACGTCATCGAAACGTCGAATTAAAAATACAATGGACCAGAGCCAAGAAAATACGCGGGACCAAACCCGAAGAAACAGTGATATATATATATATATATATATATATATATATATACTTATCGTATACACAAGTTAAATGTTCTCTTAATAACATTCTAATTTTTCTAAAACTTGATCGTATTTGCTTTGTATGAGGCCTTCTTAAGATGAAATTTTTACTGGACCACTGATTAAACTTCATGTTTGATAATGACCAGCTAATTTGGTCGAAACTGCAATCACATTCAATAAAAAGTGTTATACAAAGTAAACAGTATTTTCTTGAGAAATTAACATGTATAACGAAGTAGAAGCCTCCACAATACAAAAGATATTTGAGCAGTCTATTTTAAAAGTAGCCTAACTCTATTTTACAATTTTTTGTTGTTGACTCCAATAACCTTTTTAATTTGAAGTTTTCAGTCATAACAAACGATTTGTGGTTAAATGTATTCAAAATATATAATATACATTTTAAATATACTTAACCAGAAATTGCTGTTTATGACAAAAAAACTTAAATTGTAAAGATTATTTCAGTTAACAACAAATAATTGAGAAATGGAGTTTGGTCACTTTTAAAATAATCGGCTTGTATCTGTAAATTATTATAAATACAATCTAGATCAATTAATCATTGCAAGTAATTGCACGTATCTAATAAGTCGTGAGTATTTGCATTATTTGATTAAATATAAACAAAAAATATACTATACAGATTGATTTGATAATCTTTTGAAGTTTTTTGATCAAATATTAAATTGTACAATTTTAATACAGTGATCCTTTTAACTTTATTGTATCTTATGTAATGTTTTCTAAAATTAACGTTATTATTAAACATAGTACTTGAGTGTTTGATAAGATCATCACGTGTGATTGTGATAATGAGTAAATAAATTCGCTTAGACTTTGATAAGTGGCGTGCAAGAGCACTCGAATTGTTTTGGGCTCGTTATTTCGGCGGGCATTCATTCGCCGGCCAGAATGGAACGCGAAATGTATTTTTAACTGAACATTCGCGTGCCGCTCGCTCTGCCGATGTATCCTTTGTTGCGCTAAATTGCTATCATTTCTTACATCCTTTATTTTTTTCCGAAAAAAAATAAGAATAAGAAGACAACGCTAACGCTCCTCTCGGCAGTATATTCAAATTATATTTCCAGGCCATTCTTTCCCTGAGCCTCTTGATTTATAAAGGGAAACATCAAGCCTGGCTGTAATTAATTACATTCATTGTCGCTTCTTGGTAAAGTCTTATACTTTGTATTTATTCTAGAAATATTCGCTAAAAAGGCAATCATTTTATGTTACACAATAGGAACATTTGAAATAATCTATGGCCTAGGTCCTGGGTCTCCAAACTATCTTCTTCGCAGGCCACAAATACAATTCTACATAATAAAGTCGGCCAAGATCCGATTTATTTTATAAAATTATGAAAAATTTAAGGAACAATTGTTACAATATTTCAAAATATGATATTTACAAAAAAAATTACAAACAATCGCGGGCCGGATTCATGCAAGTCGCGGGCCGAATTTGGTCCGCGGGCCGTAGTTTGGAGACCACTGGCCTAGATTATTGGGAATGATTCAGTTTAGACGTGGACAATTCAGTCTATGTAATGCACTACTGAACTGAGCTGGGATGAATCCTCAAAAACAGGGTTCGAGTCACGAATCCGAATCACCAAATATGATTCGAATCACTAATACTCGAATAAATCATATTCGAATCACTAATACTTGAATAAAGGATAAAGGAAAAATATGATTCGAATCAAAGATTCGAATACTCTTTTTTTGAATCACGGATACAAGTCCTTTAAAAATAAATTTGAATCTATTATTTGCAACCGTTAACATTTTTAATATCGCCGTCAGTTTTATTAACAAGAATGTTCAAACACTAATTATTTAAAGATTAAATATCTGATTAATTAATTATTTTAGTAAATGATGATATATGAGTTATTGAACTTCGGGATAAATCAGTGTTTAATACGCGTGGCGCATGAAGTAAAATTTCGAGTTTAGAAAAGCCCAGAAAATTTGTCTCGGGTCGCTACGCGACCCTCGACAAATTTTCACGGGGCTTTTCTAAACTCGAAATTTTACTTCATGCTTAGTCTGGGAGTGGAAAACACTCGTTAGTTTAAAATAATTTACAGCATAGAGATTCGAGTTACGAATCCGAATCACCTAATATGATTCGAATCACGAATACTCGAATAAAGAATTCTTAAGAGAAAAATATGATTTGAATCTAAGTTTCGAATCCTTTTTTTTGAATCACGGATACAAATCCTTTAAAAATAAATTTAAATCTATTATTTGCAACCGTTAACATTATTAATATCGCCGTCAGTTTTATTAACAAAAATGTTCAAAACCTAATTATTTACAGACTAAATATCTGATTAATTAATTATTTTAATAAATGATGATATATGAGTTATTGAACTTCGAGATAAATCAGTGTTTTATACGCTTGGCGCATGAAGTAAAATTTCGAGTTTAGAAAAGCCCCGTGAAAATTTGTCTCGGGTCGCTGCGCGACCCTCGACAAATTTTCTACGCGGGGCTTTTCTAAACTCGAAATTTTACTTCATGCTTAGTCTGGGAGTGGAAGACACTCGTTAGTTTAAAATTCATCACATCATAGTGAAAAGTATGAATATTAAAAAAATCGGTAATTTTCGGTACTAGATATTTTAGATGTAATATTTACACTTATTTATTGCTGTAAATTATTTTTTAAAGGCCTTCACCTAAGATTGATAATATTGCTAAGACTAGTTTGATGACGGTTACGAAATTATCAATGATTGACCTTTTACAAGTGGACGAATAAACATGAACTCGACTTTAATTGTTTATTACAAAAAAAGAGACTTGTATAAAAATTTAAAATATGTTGGTTATTTATTTAAGGAAAAAATCTGTTTAAAAATTGAGAATAATTGAAAATATATGTTCATTCTACAACTGAAATTACTTGAAACGAATCGCTACTCAAAAGTATACCCAAAAATATCAATGTTGTTAATTTAATAATGTTTGATGTAAATACCTTACACGAGACAAGAAAGTATTCCTCGTTTCTCCTTAAAACACAGGAAAGGATTTGTGAATGGAACATCAGCTCTATTCAGACAGCCGCTGATGGCGACACAACATGCATACACACGGGGGAGGTCCACTGATTCAGCCCTGCATAGTGTAGTGAGCAGAATCGAGAGAACATTGGATGTTAAAGAATCCACCCTAGGTGTTTTTGTTGACATAGAAGGTGCGTTTGATAAAACGACCATACCGAAGATAGGAAACGCGCTAAGCAAGCGCGGAGTACCATCTAAAATGTGTGAATGGATTGGCAATGCACTGGCCAATCGTATAGTCACAGTGGAACAGGGAAGGGAACGTATAACCTGTAAAATTGACAGAGGCTGTCCTCAGGGAGGTGTTTTATCTCCACTATTATGGAACATGGTTCTGGACAGCCTACTAGACGAATTTCAGCAACTAGGCTTGCTTGTGACAGCTTATGCTGATGATCTGGCCATATTAGTATGTGGTAAGTTTAAAGACGCCCTGTGCGACCAGATGCAAGGAGCTCTAAACATAGTTTCTAGGTGGTGCAATGATCACTCCCTATCGGTAAACCCTGCCAAAACGGAAATGGCCCTGTTCAAAAAGAAAAGGAAGGTGTCGAAAAAAGCACCAAAATTATTGAATACGATGTTGCAGTACAGCGACGAGGTGAAATACCTGGGCATCACTCTCGACGGGAAACTGAGCTGGAAAGCGCACATCGACATCAAAACAGACAAAGCTATAGGGGCCTTCTGGCAATGTCGTCGAGCAGTGGGGAAAACCTGGTGTTTGAAACCACGCACGACTCTGTGGTTGTACACAGTTGTCACAAGGCCCATGCTGACTTACGGAGCTTCAGTTTGGTGGCCCAGAACTAAACAGAAGGCCAAGAGGAAGCAAATCTCGCAAGTGCAGCGGACAGTCTGTCTTAGTGTAACAGGCGCCATGCACACTACTCCGACGATGGCGATGGAAGTCATGCTATGCCTTCTACCACTTGATATCCACGTGGAGAAGGAGGCCATGGCGACTATACTTCGCCTTCATAGCAGTGGGATTTGGAACAGTAACAGCTGTGGGGAAGTTAGAGGACACCTCTGGAGGAAGGTCTGTAGAGATATAACTCTGGCTGTTAATGACTGCTGTGTACCAACACTAATACGGAACACACCCTACAACGTTACTATTCAACCCACTAAGCGGATGAGAGAGTCTGCTATAAGGATCTACACAGATGGATCTAAAAGGAGAGAAGGATCGGGCCTTGGAGTTTTCTCTAAAACCCTAAAAATCCAAGCAAAGGTTCCGATGGGAATTCATGGAACCATCACGCAACTGGAGCTGATGGGAATAACACTTGCGGCTGAGTATATCATAAACCGCAAGGTGACAAATGTAGCCATACTAATCTTAACGGATAGCAGGCAAGCGATTCTGTCTCTGCAGAAAGCCTATGCTTCGTCAGAGACCGAAATAGAGTACCACGGGAAACTCAGACAGGCAGCAATGCACAACAACATTGAAGTCTGCTGGGTGAAAGGGCATGATACAGACACAGGTAACGGGAGAGCTGACGCGTTGGCAAGAGCTGCGGCTGGGATGAATCTATTCTCACCGGAGCCGCTAGTGCGGTTAGCTCCTCTCTCCCTGTGTAACATGTTACAATCCAATGCCCTGGAGAAATTCAGGATGCGTTGGGATGATATCGAGGGCTGCAAGCTCTCTAAGGAAACACTTGTGTATCCCAATGAGAGATCAGCGAAACGGTACCTTCAGCTGGCTAGAGGGAATCTCAGGCGCTTAACTGCCATCCTCACTGGTCACTGTGGACTAAACGGGCACCTCTATAGGATGGGGATAGTTGATTCCCCATCTTGTAGAGGTTGCAGCATGGAAGACGAGACTGCATGGCATTTTCTTTGTGAATACCCGACACTATCGTCAATCAGGGAGTCCATATTGGGTGATAGATGGCCTACAATGGCCTACATAAAAGATCTACCCACCTCAGCTATGCTAGAATACCTAAACAAGGTGGGCTGGCTAAACTGAGGATGGGTGATCTACGGGAGGTGGCACAATGGGCCTAATGAGGCCTAAGTGCAGTGCAGAACTGCACACTCCCCTTTGCACCAGAACCAGAAAGTATGGAAACTAAGTGTACAAATGATTTTTTCTATTAAGTACACATACAGATTGTCCCAGGATAGGTGGAAAACTTTTTTATTTTCAACTTTACGAGAAAATATTACTATGCAGGGTCGCTAAAAAGTATGGATACAGCTAAACATTTTCAGAACGGTTTAGCAGAGCTCGTTAAAATTTGCGATACAGTTAAATGTTTGAATTCTATCATCTTAGATTTTTTTTAATTTTCTACAATCATTTATTTTGAAATTTCAAGGCTAACTTGATTTTTTTTAATGGCATGGGTGGTCAAATTTGTTATTTTTTAAGAGAGAATTTTCTTCTAAGTTCTGTGTTGTAACAGATGCATATCTTATTTTAATCAAACTCTAAAAAAATTCAAATAACAAAATTTTTAAAATTTTGTTAGCCTTGGAAATGTTGTCTTTATCCATCGTTAGTTCTTTGCCGCTTGAACTTTGACCAAAAAATTAATAAAAGTTAATAATAAATAAAAAAATAAGACATTTAACTGAAACAGAAAACATTTTAATAACAGAAAAATAAATAATAAATCAACTCCCACCGGGTTCGGCACAATTCCCGGATAACTGTAGACCTAATCTCCGGCGTCATGATAGGCCATAGCAGCGGAAATAGATGACGTAAAACCCAAAACAAATAACAAAAAAAACAGAATAACACTTAAACACGAAATACGTTACACAAATAAGACAATTAACTTTGTTTGTATAACTGAGGATTTTGTTGTGACAACTTTAACTTGTCATTATCAAACATCAAACACTTTTTGTTTGATAATACCAAGTTGAAGTTGTCGAAACTATAGTCACAATAAAATCCTCAGTTATACAAACAAAGTTAATTGTCTTATTTGTGTAAATAATGATGTATAACGAAGTAGAAGCCTCCACAGTGAACGAAATACGTTATTTTTATGCTACAAAAGATGTTCAAAATAATTTCCATTTACTTCCTGACAATGATGAATAGGCTGAGCAAAATTTTACAAAGTCCTAATCAACAATTTTTGAGAATTATTGGCATTTCGTTTCTTATTCGTTCTTGGAGGTTTTCGATTTGTAATGGTCTGTTGACATACACTCGATTTTTTACATGACCCCACAGGAAACAATCAAGTGGGTTCAAATCAGGAGACCTAGCTATCTAATCAATAGCCCCTCTTCGCCCTATGCATATACCGGGAAATGTTTCATCCAAATGTTCGCGCACTTGACGACCAAAATGCGGCAGTGCTCCGTCTTGTTGAAACCATATGGTTTCTGCTGGTATATTTCGATTGATGTGGTTTGGAAATATTTCCATAAGTCGTGGAAGAATCTGTTGTTGTAAAAGGTATAAATATCTTTGAGACGTTAGATTGCCGGTAATGAAAATAGGACCTACGATATTCCGACCAGTAATGCCATACCAAACATTCTTTTTTTTGGTTGCTGCGTATAAATCTGCTCTATCCAATGCGGATTTCTGTCAGACTAGTATCGATAGTTATGGCGGTTAACATGTACATTTAGACAAAAAGTTGACTCGTCAGGGAAGAGGGTGCCATCAGTAATGTTAATATTACGATCTGTTCTGTGCATCATAGTTTCGTAAAATTTGATTCTGCGGTCAAAATCGTCTTTACTTAATTCTTGCAGCAAGTGAATTTTATAAGGATGATATTTTGCGCGTTTCATTATTCTTTGCATGGATCCTCTACTGATGTTGTGGTTAAAAGCCAACTTTTGTACTGAACTTTTTGGATTTTCTTCCACATTCAACATAACATCCAAAGAATTTTCTTCATTGGTAATCATTCGCGGTCGCCCAGGTCTTGCACCGTCTTTAACGCTACTAGTTTCTTAAAATCTTCGTAAGGTTTTTGAAATCATCGTTCTGGAGATCGGATTCTGGTTTGGATGAATTTTATTAAAAAGAGACAGTACTTAAGCACAACTTAGCTTTCTGTCGCCATAACCAATCATCATGAGAATTTCCATACGCTCAGTTTCACTTAAATGTACCATTGTTAAACAAATTATTGCGCACAAGCTTAATTTTTGACTAATATGCAAATTACAGATCGCTAATAACAACATTTTCAGAGGGAACTTAGTTTCACTTTTTCAGAATTACATTTTTTAATTTAATTTTTTTTTACTTTTTAATAAAATTAAAGGTGGGCATGTGTTATATTACTGAATTCAGAAAAAAATGTTTTTTTGAATAACAATAAATTTGACCACCCGTACCATTTGAAAAAAATCAACTTAGTCTTATATTTTCAAAATAAATGATAGGAGAAAATTCAAAAAAATCTGAGATGGTAGAATTTGAACACTTATAACTGTGCCCCAAATTGCAGCGAGCTCTGCTAAACTGTTCTGAAAATATTTAGCTGTATCCATACTTTTTAGCGACCCTGTATATATAATCATGTAGAAAACGCAAAATGCAGTGGATTTCTGCAAATGACGCGCTACGAGCTAAAACAAAACCAGGCTTACACTCCAAAATGGCGCCTGTGTGCGTTTGGTAGAATACTAGTGGGTTTGTTCATTTTGAAGTGCTAAAACCTGGTCATACTGTTAATGCAGACCTTTATTGTGAACAATTGGATAGAGTACATCAATCTTTAATTGAAAAGTACCCAGCTCTTGTTGACAGAAAAGGTGCAATTTTGCAACACGACAATGCAAGACCGCACTGCGCAAGAAGAACCCTAGAAAAAATTAATGAACAAGGATGGGAAGTATTGCCGCACCCACCATACTCATCTGATATTGCGCCATCTGATTTCCACTTGTTTCGATCGCTACAGCATTTTTCAGGTGGACAAAATTTTAAAAATTCTGAAGAAGTTGAAAATGCTATATCCAAATATTTTTATGAGTAACCTGGTGATTTTTATCGATCCGGGATTGAAAACTTGCACACAAGATGGCAAAAGGTCGTAAAAAATTAGGGTGATTATGTTATTCATTAAATTAAAATATCGATTAATATTTTGTTATTCGAATTTAATGTAAAAAACGACATTACTTTCCTGTCCCCCTATTACTTGAAAGAAAAATTCCCTGCATAGTGTTTTTTTTTTATTATTAAACAAAGGAAATACATACTGACAATTAGTGAACAGTTTATTATCCATGTAGTGTTAATTAATTTGAAAGACGAGGTACGAAATTGAACATGAGAAGTTGAAAACCGCAAAGCTACAAGAGAACGCACAGGTGCAATGAGAAAACACACGACTTTATAGACAGCAGGTATGCCGTTTCATTGATCATTAACCTTCCCTTCCTATGAGGAAACTCATTAGTTATTTCCCGCAGGCTTTTGTTACGCAGCAAAAAGTTTCCGGTTTCAGTCGTGGACACGTTTTACTCAATTTTCATCTAATTCTCTTACACACCCCCAAGCGAATACCATTTGTTTACTATATACACACGTAAGAGTGCAATTATCTAAAGATTAATTAATTCAGTGTATATATTTTTTTTACATTAAAACACTTTTTACTTTATTTGTATAACACTGTATACAGAGTGCCCGTATTTCGAGAGAATGTATGGGGATCTCAGTTATTTAAAGAGATAGAGAGTCGGTTAAATTGGAGCAATTTTAAGGCCTAACAATAATCTGGAAACAATTTTGGAATATCTTTTTTTTGTTTTCGAGATATCAACAAAAAAATGATTTTTTTAAAAATCGTTTTTATTTTTTTATTCAAGAAGTACTGAATCTGAACATTTAGAACTTTGACAATATACAGGCACTTTTTAATAAGGAATCTAGTAGCTTTTTTTGTTTTTTTTAATAAATATAACATTTACCGGGGGACTATAGCCAACTTTTGTTTTTCTTACGAGCGCCATTTTGGATTTTGATATTTTTTGAAAGAATATTTTTTTCTGAACTCAGTGATATATCACACTCATAATTTACTTTAGATTTGATATTTAAAATTGTGATTTTTTTTTTTCAAAGAGTGTATTGGAAACAATGACGTCATATCTGTTAATCAATAAAATCTTGACAGCAGTCAATCATTGCTAGCACTCAAAATTAATTATTAACTGTCAATCTTTTGTAATAATAATATTTATTATCGATTATCACATAAAAGTTGCACAAACTATATTTATTCTACATTTATTATTATTATTCCAAAACTATTCACCAAAAAAGTAATTTTTGCATTTTTACGCTACATCTCGGTAAATATTGATCAGCATCGCATCTAAGCGTTATATATTTTTAACTTTACTGTAAATCTATATTTTATATGCGTGGCGCATGAAGTAAAATTTCGAGTTTAGAAAAGCCCCGTGAAAATTTGTCGAGGGTCGCGCAGCGACCCGAGACAAATTTTCTACGCGGGGCTTTTCTAAACTCGAAATTTTACTTCATGCTTAGTCTGGGAGTGGACAACACTCGTTCTTAGAAGTTTCAAATTACAGGATCACTCTAGATTACTAAGTTTATTACCATTTTACAAAGGCTACAGCTCGAAGGACCAATCATGGTCTTCGGAGACCGAAGGACTACAGGGAATCGAAGTTTATTTACAAGAAAACAACGAATATCTGAAGGTTTACAACATGGATAGGAAAGAAAACATCCAATTTTGAAAAAAATATCGAAGTTGGGCTGGTTTTCAGTGCGTTTTTAACTTCACTTTAAATCAGTGTTTTATACGCGTGGCGCATGAAGTAAAATTTCGAGTTTAGAAAAGCCCCGTGAAAATTTGTCTCGGGTCGCTGCGCGACCCTCGACAAATTTTCTACGCGGGGCTTTTCTAAACTCGAAATTTTACTTCATGCTTAGTCTGGGAGTGGAAGACACTCGTTACTTTAAAATACTTCACAACTGTGCCCCAATTTCAATTTCAATTTCACTTTATTAATGGAATCTCCATTTCCAAAATACATTTATAAATACATATTAAAATATACAAGAAATGCATATTAAAAATATACAAGAAAAGTGTGCCCAACACTACAAACAAAAAACAAAATGGCACAAGACACACGTCAAAATGGTTATTTCTCAATCCCAAACATTTCATAGTCAAAGCAATATGCAACCAGCTCATTCCCATTTTAAGAAATAATAAATCAATATAACATAAATATAGAAATCAGAGAGAGAGAGAACATCGACTTTTTATCTCTTTAAATAACGGAGATCCCCATACATTCTGATGGAATACGAGCACCCTGAATACACTTGTATAAAAAGTGTATTTCGTCTATCGAAATTTTTACCTTTTTTTGTCGCTTGACCATTTTATTTGACTCGCATGACACAGCTCAATTTTATATTAATCTCAGGTTGATAAAAGTATATTTATTTCATTTATCGAAATTTACCCACTTCAAAAATTCTGAGAAATCAAACAGAAATTGCATTAAATAAATAAAAATATTCTGTATGTAAAGTTAATTAAAGAAAAATGTGCAACGCATGCATACTTAAAAAAAACTCGTTATGAATATGTTCGGTGTTACATAAAACTCTCTGTATATTATTATTATATACGATATAATGAAGACATACATTTTTTGTCTTTGCATTTTTCGTATTTTGTTGACCTTTTTTACCTTTTTTATTGAACAAAATATATATAATGGGCACATTCATTTTTTGTCTTTCGCATCTTTCGTATTTTTACCTTTTTTGTTGAACATACGATAGATACAATGGGCACATCCATTTTTTGTCTTTCGCATGTTTCATATTTTTAGCCCTTTTTACCTTTTTTTTTTTTTCGTCGCCTGATTATTAGACTTGACTCGCATGACACAGCTTGATTTTATGTTTAATCTCAGGTTGATAAAAGTATATTTATTTCGTCTATTGAAACTAATCCACTTCAAAAATTCTTAGAAATCAAACAGAAATTGCAGGAAATAAATAAAATATATTCTGTATTGTGGAGGCTTCTACTTATATATGTTAATTTCACAATAAATTACTTTATACTTTGTATAACACTTTTTTATTGAATATGTCTGCAGTTTCGACAAATTTAGCTTGTCATTATGTACTTTATATTTGGTAATGACAAGCTTAATTTGTCAAAACTGCAGTCACATTAAAAATAAAAGTAATATACAAACAAAGTAAAAAGTGCTTAATTGTGAAATTAACATGTATAACGAAATAAAAGCCTCCACAAGACAGAATATTTTTAATTCCTTGAATGAATTTCTCATCTGGCACTTGGTGAAACATATTACACTATGTAAAGTTAATTAAAGGAAAGGCACTTGGTATTGTTTCACAATTAAATCTTTATTCCGACTAGTTTCGGTTTGTTAGACCATTTTCAAAGGAATGTACAAAAAAAATTATTTCCTAAGTATATATACAATATTTTTGTTTCAGGTAATAAGAGAAGTCAGAATTGGGGAATTCCAAATCTCCTCATCTCCTCGTTCTCGTTTACGATATTTTTCCCCATTCGTAAACGACAACGAGGAGAATTGGAATTCCCTAATTCTGACTTCTCTTATTACCTGAAACAAAAATATTGTATATATACTTAGGACATAATTTTTTCTGTACATTCCTTTGAAAATGGTCTAACAAACCGAAACTAGTCGGAATATAGATTTAATTGTGAAACAATACCAAGTGCCTTTCCTTTAATTAACTTTACATAGTGTAATATGTTTCACCAAGTGCCAGATGAGAAATTCATTCAAGGAATTAAAAATATTCTGTCTTGTGGAGGCTTTTATTTCGTTATACATGTTAATTTCACAATTAAGCACTTTTTACTTTGTTTGTATATTACTTTTATTTTTAATGTGACTGCAGTTTTGACAAATTAAGCTTGTCATTACCAAATATAAAGTACATAATGACAAGCTAAATTTGTCGAAACTGCAGACATATTCAATAAAAAAGTGTTATACAAAGTATAAAGTAATTTATTGTGAAATTAACATATATAAGTAGAAGCCTCCACAATACAGAATATATTTTATTTATTTCCTGCAATTTCTGTTTGATTTCTAAGAATTTTTGAAGTGGATAAGTTTCAATAGACGAAATAAATATACTTTTATCAACCTGAGATTAAACATAAAATCAAGCTGTGTCATGCGAGTCAAGTCTAATAATCAGGCGACGAAAACAAAAAAGGTAAAAAGGGCTAAAAATATGAAACATGCGAAAGACAAAAAATGGATGTGCCCATTGTATCTATCGTATGTTCAACAAAAAAGGTAAAATGGGCTAAAAATATGAAACATGCGAAAGACAAAAAATGGATGTGCCCATTGTATCTATCGTATGTTCAACAAAATAGGTAAAAATACGAAAGATGCGAAAGACAAAAAATGAATGTGCCCATTATATATATTTTGTTCAATAAAAAAGGTAAAAAAGGTCAACAAAATACGAAAAATGCAAAGACAAAAAATGTATGTCTTCATTATATTGTATATAATAATAATATACACAGAGTTTTATGTAACACCGAACATAATAATAACGAGTTTTTTTTTTTAAGTATGCATGCGTTGCACATTTTTCGATGCTCGGTTTATTAAAAGAATATAATTTGAAGCTTTAACCGGGTGTTTTCCACTCCCAGGCTAAGCATGAAGTAAAATTTCGAGTTTAGAAAAGCCTGAAAATTTGGTTTGGTCGCGTAGCGCGAAGCGCGGAGCGGCCAAACCAAATTTTCAGGCTTTTCTAAACTCGAAATTTTACTTCATGCGCCACCGGTACAAAACACTAACATATTACGAAGTTTAAAACACACGGCTAAACTTTACATTGAAACAGTGTCTTGTACCGGTGGCGCATGAAGTAAAATTTCGAGTTTAGAAAAGCCTGAAAATTTGGTTTGGCCGCTCCGCGCTTCGCGCTACGCGACCAAACCAAATTTTCAGGCTTCTCTAAACTCGAAATTTTACTTCATGCTTACCCTGGGAGTGGAAAACACTCGCTTAAAGCTTCATATCGAATTCTTTTAATGAACCAAGCATCGAAAAATGTGCAACGTATGCATATGGATACTTCAAAGAAAAATACTCGTTATGAAAATGTTCGGTGTTACATAAAACTCTCTGTATGATTTGTGTTGTAGGCGTTCACTTTGTGGCACACAAATTAAGTGCAAAATATAGTGGCTAAACAAAGTAAAATGTGTTTTATTTACAAGTATAATGTATAATAATAATTTATTTATTTCTCAAGAGGTATAACCAATTACAGAGAAAACTTGTGTTAATAATAATAGTTATTTTACAAATAGGGTAAAATAAAATGTAAAATAGTGCAGTAATTCTAAAAAAAATTAGTACATAAATATTAAAAAGCTAAAAATAGCATGCAAAAACTATCGATTAACTTTGTGTTATACAGGTGGCAGAATAATAATAATAAAAATAATAATACAAACTAACTGCAATAAAGTCGAAAAATGTAGACATTCTTAAAACATATTTGCAGTTGTTTTTTCGAAGAGATTATAACTAAGTTAATGCTTGTTGCGCTACACTCTTGATGGAACCGGATATTAAAATTTGGTGAAGAAAAACACTTGTTATGTTCCATTATTTTATTTTCAGTTTTCTCACACGTGTACGATCTTTACAGACGATCTGTCACCAAATCATTATAATTAGTTTTAGAATCGGAAAAAATAATAATTTAAGCAATTTGATTTGAAAAAATTTAAAAATGGTTAATTAACATAAAAATTACAAAACGTATTCAGAAATAAATAAATTTGAGCCTCTCTGCAAACAAACTTTGAAATATATCTCTATTAATCATTTTAAGCCTTTTCTAAAAAAAAAATTTAAAATCTCCAGTTATTTCAAGTTTAAATTTTGAAAAAATCATTAAACTATTACTTTATTGTTTAATGTTTTTTTGTTTAAAAAAATATACGAACGAACAATCCATATGATAATTTCTCTGGAATTTATGTTAATTGAATGTTCAAACAAAATATGAATTAAATTTCTTTACAAATTTAGATTAACACAAGTAAATATTTTAAATATTCAAGTAAGAGAGTTAAATTAATGTTAGCCAACTTTACAGAGATATACGTATAATAATATTAGAGTATAAAAAAGACAAATGGACTGAAACTTGTAAAAAAATAAATTATCTTTAAGCAAAAACAATTGGACCCAAATACAAAAACAAAACTTTCTAAACAACAAGAAATCGAACAAAAAATCTGCGCAGATACAAAACTTTAAGAAAAGTGGTATTACAACAATTTGTTGACCATCAATAATAATAATAATACCTAATTACCCAACAGATACAGAATCCAGTAACAGGGTAACATCATAACTTAAGTATACAAATAATCACACATAACTTAAGTATACAAATAACAATATAAAAATGTAAGGTAACAATAAAATACAAAAATATTTGAAATAAAACAACGCAGTTGGGAGGGTTTCACTTTTATTGTTGAACACTGCAACATGTTTCACCACACAGTGGCTTCATCAGGCAGATGAAATAATGAAATTATTTCATCTGCCTGATGAAGCCACTGTGTGGTGAAACATGTTGCAGTGTTCAACAATAAAAGTGAAACCCTCCCAACTGCGTTGTTTTATTTCAAATAGTATTATGGAGTTTCATCATGTATCCGCCTCATCAATTAAATATTTAAAATACAAAAATTTAAAAATAAAATAAAAATACAATAAATTAGTACTTGAATGCAATTACAAATTAAAACATTGGTTGATATGACTAAGGAATTAACTGAAAGAATCACCAAATATATCAGCATTATATTGCACACTATGGTATGATTTGTACAGCTTATATAGTGGAGAATTATTATGATGAAGTGAATTAGGCGTATTGTAATGAAGAAAAGACGACCTATTGTCTATTTAATAGACAAAAACATCAGATCAACCTCCAAATACAAATTAATGGAAAACTCATAAAAGAAGTAAAACAAACAGAATACTTAGGATTAAAAATAAATAGCACATTGAAATGGGACGACCACATAAATATATTAACACAGAAGGACTCCAAACTAATCGGTGCCATGTGGAAAATCAGTAGATGCATCCCAAACAACAAAAAGAAAATTATTTACTACGCATGGTTCACTTCGACCATCAATTATTTAATAATAATTTAAGGAGATACTACTAGCGAACACTTCATGAAGCTGCAAAGACAAAAAAACAAAATTCTGAAAATATTGTACATACTAGAAAAAAGACAAGCACTAAAAAGATACATGAAATTACACAAGAACTAAATATAAAGAAAATGATAACATATAACAACTTACTATTCTTTTACAAAATACAAAACAATTTAATTAAGACTCAAATCAGAATACGCGCACAAGTACACACACAAATATAAAACAAAAAAAAAGTCAGACTTCCGAACAGAAAAATTTAGAACAAATAAATACACCCATCACCTTACAACAGAGATAATCAAAATATACAATAACATACCACAATACATGAAAAATATGTACCATATAAATTGAAAATAAAAAATAAATTATGAAACAACGAATTACAGTAAAACAGAATAAAAACATGGTAACATCCTTCAATACCGCTAGCCCGAGATCAGGTCCTACAACCGAGAATCACGAGGCGAGGACAGAAGGAAGCAACCCTCAACAGCGACCACTACAGACGAGGCATCTAACATATAAATATTATACAAATTACATACTTACATTTATCTGTAATTGCAAAACTGTGATAAATAAACTATTTTAAAAAAATACAAAAAAACAACTATATGAACAATATCAGAAACCTTACTGACAATTCATTTATAACAGAAGACGAGACAATATCAAAAACTTTTGCAGAACATTACCAGAGCCTATTTAATTTTTCAGTCAACCGAAATTTTAAAAATTCCTTTCAAAAGATTGTCAATGAATGGTATAGCAATTAAGACAGCTGCCTCATTCCGCTCCCACAAGACGATTTATTTGATGAAACTGAATATTTCACGGTGTTACATTCTGAAAATAATCCAGCCCTAGTTATGACGAAGTACCTTGCCTTATGCTAATCAATATTTTTCTTTTAGTTACGTGAAGTGTTTTCTATTATTTATTGTAGTAATTCCTTTATTCACTTAATACTTATTTTATGCTAGATGCACATTTCGAACACTAGTGCCCGTTTGCACGAAAGTCAATTAAGTTAGCAGCAGAAGACATTTTACGACAACTAAGTGCATGGCTCGAGTCTAACAATTTAATGGCAAACACATCAAAGCCGTATGTCATGAACATTAAAGCGCCAATGGGCGCAACAAATGTGTCACTAAATGGTGAGAAGATAAATGAAACCAAAAACGTCAAGTTCTTAGGAATAGAGATACAAAATGACATGAAATGGGATACCCATATAAACAAAATCTGCTCAACAATCTCAAAATATGCGTATCTAATATATTCAACTAGAAGCGACATTAACCAAGAAGCCGCCAGGTTGGTATACATGGCATATTGTCAATCACGGTTAATATATGGCATTGTGTTTTGGGGTTGTACTACACAGACGAATGTTCTAAGAGTGTTTGTAATGCAAAAACGGCTAATTCGGGCAATGTGCAATAAGATGCCCAATACAAGCTGCCGCGAATTGTTTAAGACACTCAAGATCATGCCACTGATCAGCCTGTATATATTCGAATCTATTAAATTTATAACAAATAATATGCATCTATTTAATATAAATCAAAATACACACTCATACAATGTCAGAAACCAAAATATTACAATTCCGAAGCACAAACATAGCTATGTAGAACATTCCTGTGTGGTACAACCTATCAAACTATACAATAACTTACCTCGTTGCCTCAAAGTTCTGCCTACCAAAAAGCTAATAAAACAACTAAAACTCATTGTACTCGAACAGAGCTTCTATACAATAGATAAATATATTAGATACTGCAGTGACAATGCATAGATACTGGTGGTTTTATCGCTTACCATTCTTGCATTCTGTGTTATGTCTCTATTTATAAAAATACTTTAATCTGTATTGTTAGTTATAAGTTTTATTTATTTTTTACTGTATTTTATCTCTACACATATTTATTACCTATAAGTTTTATCTATTTTAGAACTTGTGAGTGTTACTATATCTTAGATTTACAAATATTTTAATCTGTTTACCTAGTTATAAGTTTATTTTTTGTGAAGCATGTGTTATTATTTATAACTACATTACTTTCATTCTATATTTACATTACTATTATTGTACGTCCTATATTATGCTATTATTAAGTTAATTGGCTCAACATTACTGTCGACTCACCCATGAATGTAAAAATTCTTCTTGGAAATAAATGAATTATTATTATTAAAAGAGACATATCAAGAATATGAACTTGTGCTCAGTACTCATTCACTCACCGGATAACGCGATTCAGGCACGACCCTCGACAAATTTTTACGGGGCTTTTCTAAACTCGAAATTTTACTTTACGCTTAGTCTGGGAGTGGAAAACATTCGTTTGAAACTTAAAATTTAACTCTTTTAAAAAACAACGAATGTCGGAAATTTTACAGCTTATGCATGTTTACCTAAAGAACCTACACCTACATTATCTTTATTGAGTATTATGTTAACAAATAAATGAAAATTGAAATGTTTGCCAAATGAAGCAGCACACCTGACATCCCAGTGTTGTTGTGCTGGCAGCAGACCTAGGTGCGGTACTTGCAAACCTGCCTCGCCACGCTCTTCAAATTTGGAATATTTATTTTTAAAACTGCCGAATGGCTGAAGTAGTTGTTTCATTGGATATTTATCGTCTTAAGTTGTCTTATTAATTTAGACATTGTTTGCATTTTCACGAATAGTTTTTTCGTAATTTTATATATTCTGCCGAATGGCAGTTTCGTGACGGCATTTTTGCTGGTACACCCAAAGCAACGTACTTGGGGTGGTCCTGATCAAATGGTTTACACAATACGATGAATCGAAGTTCTTAATAATCTTCAGTGAAATTAAAGTAATGTAAAAACTTATCTTGAAATATTAGCAAACGGAAGTAACAGGAATCTGTTTTTCTATTATTTATGCATTTAAGCTAAATCTATTCTCCTCTTTCTCATTTTTTTTCTGTTTAATATTAACATTCCATTAGTGATGTAGGCTATTAATGAATGACACATTTCATTTTGACGTTAAATGTAGGTTGCGTTAGAACTACTAAAATCAGAGCCAATGAAATCGCACTCAATGCTTTGATGCGTCCCAGAACACATCGAACATAGGAAAATTTACATTGAATATTTTCTGGCATGTTCGGTGTTACATAAAACTCTCTGTATGTAAAATAGATATGTTTAGGATATCTTACTATTTTTAAAACATTCTAATATTCGAGAATTATGACTTAATCAGAGGTTTAATCAATGATTAGCGGTTGATTAAAGTTAATCAGTCGGGGTGCAAATGGGTCTAAGCGTTCGAAATGTGCATCTAGCATAGTGAAAATAATAAGTGAAAAAAGGAATTACTACAATAATTATTCTAATCAGATGACATCTATCAACACATCTTGAAAATTCAGATACTATCACTCTTGTAATTATTATTCTTGATTACTGCTATAGAAATCAATACATCCTTTTCGAATGGAAAAAAAAGGCATTGTATTATGTATACCTAAACCTCTCAACGATCCCCAATACTCCATAAAATACCGTTCCATCACTCTGCTTCCAGTTTTCGCAAATTTATTTGAATCCCTTAAACAAAAGCTCCTAAATTCTGTACAAAAATTAACTATCTTACCTACTACCATTGTCATATCCAGCCTACAAACCAAACATTATATAGGCCAGTCGTTGGTTGTTGTCCTTCTCGATATAAATCCCAGATTATCAATTATTAGGGTTTATGCCCCAAAAATCTACTACCTACCATCTTCACATCTAACCTACAAATCAAACATCTTTAAGGCCAGTCGTCGGCTGTTGTCTTTCTCCATATTAAAAAAGCTTTCGACTTTGTTTGGCATCAAGGTTTCCTGTATAAATGTTTCCTTCTTAACATTCCACGACACCTAATTAACCTAATCCAACAATGTTTAAGTAATCGATAATATCAAGTTAGATTCCGCCAATCCATACCCCCTTCGTTTAATCTAGAACAAGGTGTTTCCCAAGGATCTCCTCTATCTCCGCTACTTTATAATATACAGGGAATTTTTCTTTTAAGTATACAAATGCATACACTTATTTTAAAAGAGTTCAATTTTAATCTTCAAACGAGTGTTTTCCACTCCCAGGTTAAGCATGAAGTAAAATTTCGAGTTTAGAAAAGCCTGAAAATTTGGTTTGGTTGCGTAGCGCGAAGCGCGGAGCGACCAAACCAAATTTTCAGGTTTTTCTAAACTCGAAATTTTACTTCATGCGCCACGCGTATAAAACACTGAAAACACCGAAATATTGTAAACAAATTAACTTCACTTGAAATAGTGTCTTGTACGCGTAACGCATAAATGAAAATTCGAGTTTAGGAAAACCTACAAATTTGGTTTAATCATACCATTAACTGAATATGGTTCAGCATTTAAAATGAAATCAAATACGGTTAATTTGAATTTTTTTAAAAAGCACGTGAAAATGTTGACGCCATTTGGTAAAATGTAAAACTTTGTGCATACGTAACATGCTGTTTTGTCTGTCAGTGATAATTTGTGATTTGGATATTTGGGGTAATTCGTACGTATAGACATAATTCGCATACTTTTTTTAAAATATACATTGTGAGTATAACAATTTTACCTTTGTTTGTATAACACAATATTTATATTTTTGTGACTGCAGTTTCGGTAACTCAACTTGCCATTATCAAACTTAGTGATAATGGCAAGTTGAGTTGCCGAAACTGCAGTCACAAAAATATAAATATTGTGTTATACAAACAAAGTTAAAGTGTTTTATTTTATTGAACAAAATTTGAGATGAATGTCAGTGGATTTAACATTTACCAAGCATTTGTATATTTACCGGGAATAATACAGATTGTTTGTAAAATCAAGTACATTTAATAAATCAATAATATAACCAACTAATAAAACTTTTACAATTTCTCAGAACCGCGCGCGCAAAATAATTAACATCAAGTCTGCTCATAATTTATTACTTAACCTGAACGAGAAATTCACTCGAAACGAAGCACCATTCAATATTCCAGGTCTGGGCGCATAAAGTTTTAAGTCAGCTTAACGTGAAACAAAACTACCAACATATTACTCCAACATACATAATGCAAGATATAAAAGTTCCATTTTCGCTCGACAGCGAACGCCGGGCGTCTTTCATGTTGAATATTAAGGGCTCGCTAATTTCTCAAACGTTATTAATTTATGGCGAGCGGAACGATGCCTACTTGCTTGCTTGCTTTATTTAATACTTACTCGGAGGTATTTCATTTAGTTTTATATCGTTCATGTTTTTGCAATACAGCTCCGAATAAATCCAAAATTAGTTGCAGGTATGAGTCTAATTGAATGCTTTCCGACGTGGATGTTACGTATGTATGCATTACGTGGAATTTGTTTTCATGTAAATTTCAGGAAATAGGGTTGTTTAAGGAATTTATGCTTCCAAGCAACCTAATTTGTTGATTTGTATTTATTTCGGCGCATTCAAATTAATTTCTAGGAAAAATGTTATAATAATAATAATAATAATATAATCTTTATTCTAATATAAATATAAACATACAAGATATACATGAATACTTAATATAAGAATATGCGTCACATAAGAGAAAAACATGCTTAAGCAATAGGCACATGTAAGTAATTTAGATTAAATTCTAAAAACTCATTTAGAGAGTAAGGTTCAATATCTCTTACAATAATATTTATTTTTGATTTAAATGATTTGAAACACCGCTCATTTTTCAAGTAAGTCGGCAATTTATTAAATAATTTTATGCATGTGTAATTCACGCCCTTTTCGGTGAGTGAATATCGGTGTATAGGGTAGTTAAGGTTATCCTTATGTCGTGTATTGTAGATATGAATCTGAGTTCCATCTGAAAAAAGGTGCTTTTGTTTCCATATGAACACTAGACACTCTAATATATAAATTCCTGTGACAGTTAATAAGTTATTCGATGCAAACAAAGACCTACATGATGTAGAGCTTTTGAGACCTAATAAGATCCTGAGCACACGTTTTTGAATTAAGAAAATTTTACGCGATATAAAAATTGTATTAATGTTTATCTTTTATCGGGGAAATATGAGATGAAATTATTGCATTTGTATGAGTATATAATTTATGTTTTTTCGCATTACGTCGTAAATTATTATTCCCAGAAATTAATATTGGTGTAACTTTGATTAGAATATTTCAACTTTTAAAACTATGAAAATCTAACTGATTTAAAGACTTTTACAGCTTCCTTTGTCTTACATTTGACCCTGGTGGTGATGACGTCGTCGACTCTATTTTGTTAAAGTACGAAGTAGTGCGTCAACATCTCCGCCGTTCTCACTAGTTTAACCCGCGTAAAACGCGTTTGTAAACATAAATCATTCTTAAATCGGTTAAACAATTGTGCTTCTATCCGTCGCGAGTGATTTTTAAAGCGGAATAAACGTTAACACCGTGAAAAGTCCATCCAAACAGGAAAGTTCGTTTTTTATACAAAGAACTTGTTTCTATGTAACTTAGGCGAAAGGGTAGACTGTGTGAATATTATTTATTGTTGAACGGTTGTTCATATTTGTGTTAGAGTGGAGTTAACCCTATTACACATTTATATCACAATACCGCAATCTGTCATCATTTATCTGTCAAATTATTATAAAACAGAACCGACGGTTAAAACTGACGCGTATTTGATTTAAACGAGTGTTTTCCACTCCCAGACTAAGCATGAAGTAAAATTTCGAGTTTAGAAAAGCCCCGTGAAAATTTGTCGAGGGTCGCGCAGCGACCCGAGACAAATTTTCTGGGCTTTTCTAAACTCGAAATTTTACTTCATGCGCCACGCGTATAAAACACTAAAATATTGTGAAATTTATGTATATTGAAACTTCACTTAAAATCTGTGTTTTATACGCGTGGCGCATGAAGCACAATTTCGAGTTTAGAAAAGCCCAGAAAATTTGTCTCGGGTCGCTGCGCGACCCTCGACAAATTATCACGGGGCTTTTCTAAACTCGAAATTTTACTTCATGCTTAGTCTGGGAGTGGAAAACACTCATTTGAAGTTTCTATTATTTATAAAGATAAATTCATTTTCAACAAATTGTTAATAATATCGCTTCGGTCGCACCGGCAAATCCAAATTTTCAGGCTTTTCAAAACTCGAAATTTTACTTTATGCTAAATCAGGGAGTCTAGTAAGTATTTTATAAGAAAAAAACAAACAATATTTTATGTGAGTATTAGTAGACATCAAAGCTGGGACGAATCCTCGTAGAAAGGATTCGAATTACGAATCCGAATCACCTGATATGATTCGAATCACGAATACTCGAATAAAGGATTCGTAAGAGATAAATATGATTCGAATCGAAGATTCGAATCCTGTTTTTTCGAATCGCGAATACAAATCCTTTAAGAATAAATTTGATTTTATTATTTTTTTGCAACCATTAACATATAAATATCGTTACCAGTTGTTTTAACAAAAATATTCAAAACCTAATTATTTATTATTACTACTGAACATCTTTGATAACAGACTAAATATCTGACTCCCTGTTACTCTGGTTAAAGATGTATTTGTGTGTTTCTGAACTCCACTTCAAATCAGTGTTTTGTACGCGTGGCGCATGAAGTAAAATTTCGAGTTTAGAAAAGCCCGAAAATTTGTCTCGGGTCGCTGCGCGACCCTCGACAAATTTTCACGGGGCTTTTCTAAACTCGAAATTTTACTTCATGCTTAGCCTGGGAGTGGAAACACCCGTTCATAACTTTAAATTGAACTCTATTATAAAATCGACTAATGCCTAAAATTTACGTAAATAAAAAATGCACTGAAAATCATTAAAATCGGGAAAGTCAGAGAAAAGTCATGGAATTGTATTCAAATTGACCAAAACACTAACAAAAAAGCCATATGATATTATTAAATTTGTCAAAATCAGCAGGCAAATTTACTTAAATATTGGCAATTTGGACGCGCACGATTTCCGTTGGTTTTCAAAATATTGACTAATTTCGCAAATTTCCAAGATTATGTTTATGTTTAATGTTTATTTACGGATATCCATATTTATTATCGTTAATTTTTAACGTTTTCACGAATTTCGAGAATTTTTCAAGATTTTGACATTGTAATCACCGTCAAGGCGGTGGCCAAGGGGGGATAAGGGGATTCAAATACCCTCCCCGAATTTTCAAAATGTAAAATTTTTGTATTTAAAAGCGGCCAAGAAAGAGCAAATCAATATTTTTACCGGATTTTTTAGAATCAACGAAAATCAAGAAATTGGAAAACCGTCAGAATTTTGAAAATTAAATGAAGTTTTGGAAATTCACAAAAACCGTGAAGATTTAAAAAAATGATTATAAATATGGAAACTCATAAATTTTAACAAAAATTAAATAAATAATGATAATTATGGAAATTTGCAGAAATTCAATTAATAATTCAAAATGACCACCTTATCTACATTCGTGATATTGAAAATAACATACCAAATAATGTTAATGCCTTTTGGAAATACTGCAAATTCAAAAGGGATAGTGTTGGTACTTTTCCTTCATGCATGCACAAAGGAACAGCGATAGCTACTTCTAATAAAGATATAGCCAATTTATTCGCCCATTTTTTTCAAGAGTCCCACTCAGATATTTCTTGTGTGGGTCCTATTTTTACCGTAGAATCAAATATAATTTTTAATTATCTTCAGCTTACTGAATCTGATATCGTAGAATTAAGTTCTGATATCAAGATAAACAGTTCTCCTGGTCCGGATGGAATTCCTCCATCAATAATTAAATCATGTGCTAATGTGTTATGCCTTCCTCTAACCTGGCTGTTTAACAAATCTCTTCAAGATGGTAAGTTCCCTGATGTCTGGAAACGTTGCTATGTCGTTCCTGTTTTTAAGTCAGGTGTCAAAAAAGATGTACACAATTATCGTCCCATAGCCATTCAATCTTGTATTCCGAAACTGTTTGACAAGATTGTACATAAACATATGATGCTGCACTTGTCATCCACAATAATTGATCAACAATATGGATTCTTTCCATCAACATCTACAGAATCGAATCTCTTTACTTATTCAAACTTTATATCGGATACTTTGGAAGAAGGCCCAGTTGTGGATTCTGTCTACACCGACTTCTCCAAAGCCTTCGACAGGGTTAATCATACGAGGTTTCTGTATAAACTTTGCTCATATGGTGTTTCGGGACGCATGCTTGAATGGCTACGGTCCTTTATCTGTAAAAGGAAAATGTTGGTCAAAGTAAATAACATCACATCTGATATCATAATTGATGCAACCTCAGGGGTGCCACAAGGCTCTCACTTAGGGCCGTTACCTTTTCTTATATTTGTGAATGATATTGGCAAACATCTTACTTCTAATATTCTTCTATATGCAGACGATTTGAAAGTATTTCGCAATATAAAGTCCATATATGACTGTAATACTCTTCAAAATGATTTAAATCAGATTATGGTTTGGTGTAATGATAATAATCTCTATTTAAATATAAAAAAATGCAAGTCCATGCGGTTTTCACGTAAAAAAGATTCAATATTAGCTTTTGATTATTCATTAAATAATAGTTTCCTCGAGAGAGTTGATTCAATTAATGATTTGGGGGTTTTGTTTGATGCTAAACTACAGTTTAATGATCACATCAACAAAATCTCTGCTAAAGCATTGCAGATGTTTGGATTTATACGAAGATTTAGCTCAAATTTTAATTCTATTAGAACATTTATATCTCTCTATATATCTATTGTAAGGCCTATTATAGATTATTGCGCAATTATATGGTCACCTCATTATAAATGGCATGTGGATCGTCTAGAAAATGTGCAACGAAAAATGATAAAATTGATTTGTTTTCGATGTCATCTATTTTATCATGATTATAATATGATACTTAAATATCTTGGACTTCTTCCATTAATTAAACGAAGAGTGTACTTTTCCTTGTGTTTTGCGTACCGCATATTAAATAGCAGAATAAATTGCTCTGTAATACTTGCATCAATTTCACTATATGTACCTACACGCTTAACTAGGCATCAACAACTACTTGCTAGCAAGTATCACGCAACAAATTATGCATCCAACAGCCCTAGGAATGCATTAATTGATAATAGTAATACATATTGTAGATTGATAGATGTTTTTGGTGTAAGCTTACAATGTTTCAAGCGTAATTGTAAAAATGTGCTTGAATGTAGTACGTAGTGTTATAGTATGTATGATTCCATGTATGCATACTTGTATTTGTATATAAATTTAGTTTTAGTCGTTATTCACATTGTTTGTGTGATTTTGTGCGATTATTTCGATTTGTTAAAAGACTATTGTTATTTTATTATGTAATGGCCCACCGTTAAAATAAATAAATAATTTAATTTTTGAAAATTAAATGAAGTTTTGGAAATTCACAAAAACCGTGAAGATTTAAAAAAATGACTATAAATATGGAAATTCATGAATTTTAACAAAAATTAAATAAATAATGATAATTATGAAAATTTGCAGAAATTCAATTACTAATTTAATTTTTAAATTAATAATTAGATTTTGAAAATTAAGTAAACATGTTATAATTATTATTATTATTATTATTATTATTATTTTCTTAAATATTTACGAATAACGTCAGCATTTTAAAAGTCAACGAACATTTTGGATAACCACAAAAATTGCCAAAGATCTTGAAAGTTCATAAAAAGTATCGGTTTTCCATCAAAATTTTGAAAATTAAATAAAGTTTTGGAAAATCACAAAATCCGTGAATAAAAAATTGACTAAAAATATGGAAAACGTGAATTTGAATATTAACAAAAATGTATAAAGTAATGATACATATGGAAATTCACGGAAACTATTTAATTTTCAAAATTGAGGAAAATCTTGAAAACCGTCGAGTTTTTAAAAATTATGAAAAGACTTGAAAAAGTCATCGATTGTTCTTTAATCAGTGTTTTCTAATCCCGGATTAAGCATGAAATACATTTCGAGTTTAGAAAAGCCCGAACGTTTGGATTTGGACGCATATCCAAATTTAGGCTTTTCTAAACTCGAAATTTCACTTCATGCGCCACGCGTATAAAACACTGATTTCTAGTGAAATTCAAAGTATACTGTAATTAATTATTTTTAAAATAAATTACTTCAACGGGTATATTTTATGTAACAGTAAATTAAAATAAAATTTAATTTACTTTGGGAAACATTTTTGACATATTCTTATCCCTTGCGCATGCACACGAAAGAATGTTACTAATATTACTAAAACATCAGGGTAATATACTGTAATTTACGGTAATTATAGAGGTAAATTACCACAGGGGCTCGCAGCCTAACTTCAGGGTAGGACAGAGTATTGTTATTTTCTAAATATTTTAATTAAATAAATAGTTTACATTGTTTACCGTATATTTACGAATATATTAAAAAATAAATACTTATTTCAGTAATTTTATATTAATTATACAATCAAATGTCTAAAAGTCTTGTGTTAAAAATCACCAGAAATCATTAGATGTTTTTTTAATAAACGAATTTCACTATGGCTTTCGACGTCTAAGTCAACAAAAGTTGTAGTCAACGAAAAAATAAACCTCTTTTACCTAAACTCTTTTGTTTTTGAATTAGAAACTAAAAAATGTAGTGGAGATTAACAACTTAACGATTGTGGCTTTCGACGTCTACATCAAAAAATGTTTCAAACAAAAGTTGTAGTCAACGAAAAAATAAACCACTTTTACCTAAACACTTTTTACCTCAGCTCTTTTGTTTTTGTTCAATAAACCGACAAAGATTTTTTTGAAAATAAATACACAACTTTATGACAACTTTATGATAATTCGAAAATTTACGAACGAGTGTCTCCACTCCCAGACTAAGTATGAAGTAAAATTTCGAGTTTAGAAAAGCCCCGCGTAGAAAATTTTCACGGGGCTTTTCTAAACTCGAAATTTTACTTCATGCGCCACGCGTATTAAACACTGATTTCAAGTAAAGTTAAAAATATAAAAACATTAAAACTGTTTTTGCTTTTAAAAGTTATCAATATATGTCAAAATTACTTAAAATTGCCAAAAACAACAAAATGACCAAAATGTCATCTCGTAAATATAATAAATAACAAAAACGCTAAAAATGTCAAAATTGTCGTCTAATGTCAAAAAAGTAAAAAAAAATATAAAATGTCAGAATTTTCATCTAATGTCAAATACGTCATTTAATGTCAACATCAGAAATAGTAAAAAAGTAATAAATTTCATTGTTTATCAAAAGTAACATCTAATGTGAAACATGTCATCTAATGTCTAAAACGTAGTCTAATATCAAGAATATAATCTATTGTCAAAAATGTCATCTCAAAAGGTAAAAAATGTTATTTAATGTCAAAAATGGTTAAATATGTCTTGAAGAAAAAAAAATCTCAAATTTGTTTGTTCAAATAATGATTCAATAATTTTTGAAAATCGTTACAAATCTGAATAAAAATATTGAAAATCTTACATATAAACATTTTCTATAATTTGAAGAGAAAATCTCGAATTATCGAAAATTTCGTCAAAATTTTATAAATCGATAAAAATGACAAAATATGAAAAACCACACTCGCGAACGGTACGCCGAAGAGGTCAGACGTGTGAGCGAATTACAAGCAATTTTTAAAGCGAAAAAGAAGCCTTTCATCCCTCTAGGTGTTACCTGGAAAGGATGGATGAGGACGTGGAAGATAACACGATGGATACTTCCGGTTTCCAGGAAGTCACAACAAAAAAACGCGGTCGTCCACCAAAGTATACGACAACAAAGAGGGCTAACATAACAGGTAATACAACTAGAAACACCAACAGATCACTACAAGAAATTGTTAAATTAATCACGACACAAAACCAAACGATCCAACAAAGCATAATGTCACAAACACACTATCAACAGACAACACAAAAAAACAACCCGATATACACACAAGCCTCGCAGACATTTCACACACAAACTCAACTACAACCACATAACATCACCCCATCCGGTAGCAAAACTAGTAATACACAACCACATATAGCCTATACTCTTGCAGAACAAAATGCAATTGGAAAAAACGCACGACAAGAATACAGACACTCATTCAATTTCACAACTGTGAACGACATTACGAGACTGTAAATGGTACAGACATGGATCGGCCACAAATTTGACAATAACGCACTGATAATTAAAACTCAGTATGGATTCTTACTAAAAAGTAATGAGGATATCAATACAACAGAGGGACAGCTAAAATGTCTGCAACAAAAAAGGATCATACATGAGTTCCGCGAATGTCGCCCGTCTCAGTCGAACTGGACACGCGAGAGTGCATCGCGCCCCTCCACTCAGCGATCTGCGCCAGAGCCATCCTACTGTCTTATCATAAAAGGGGTCGAACAAGACATTGATGACGACACAATAAGCGCGCGGCTGAGAGAACTAGGATTTACACATCGTTTTTGCAAACGAATAATTGCAAAGAAAGATGATTATCGAACACGCATGATTAGGGTTATTACAGCATCACTTGACACTTTTAAAAGAATGTTACACGAAAAATTTCACTTTCTTTGTAAGATATATCACGTGGAAGAAAGTAAGCCACCGACTCCGATCCCTAGCCCATGCAGTCGATGCAATAAATTTGACCACGCCACTGTAAATTGTAAGGAATCAATTACATGTGCCAAATGCGGAGGAACTCACCCTTCAGATATATGCGACACAAATCTTCCACCTAAGTGCAAATCGTGTGGAGGCACAGAACACGGTGCATGGTCGATGAAGTGCCCAATGAGACCACGAGAGCCGATAGAGGGAATACCGAACGTGAAAATGGTCAACCACAACAAAAAATCATCAGACATTGACAAGGAATTGACAGTAAATTCACGAATTCATGCACCCATCACCATACACGACTTTATTATTGATACTTACACGACGAAAATTAACGAACTAACGACTAACAATAGAGACGAGCTTATTAAAAAACTACGAGAACGATTCAATGACTCATTCGCTGTCGACACACATGTAAATTTTTCCGGGAATAAAATGTTCATTGTGATGTTTGACCTCAAATCTCCCAATGTTATCCCTCCTGTATTCCCTATCACTGGTGTAAAAACCGGGTTCGCACAAGTAACCAGAAATGGCTAACACAACATTTATGTATACGAACATTAATTCCTTATCCAAAAAATCCCACCTAATTTCCTATTTCCTACGTAACAACCTTGTGCATGTTAATATGTTTGTCGAAACAAAATCCAATAGACCATTCCCTCTTAAAGATTATCCTTTCATACAAATCCCCTCATCCGCTCCGCTTCAAAACCAAAGAGGAGGTTCCATAATAGCAGTGAGACCGGAGATTAAATTAGGGAAAGCTAATCCTCCACGCATAAACCACATAATGAATGAATGTCTCCATTGCACCGTTGAACTCTCCTCTTTTACCCTACATATCTTCCTCGTATACGTCCATCACTCCTCAGTAATCGAAGACACTATCCTTACCAAAACTTCCTTATATGACCATGCTATCATAATCGGTGATTTCAACATGAATTCGGCAAAACATAAGCAACTCTCTTCCTTTATTTCAAACTCCAATTTTATCCGTATCCACACAGATCCAACTTTTATCATGCCCCATAATCAATCCTCTACCCCTGATGTATTCCTAGCCACCAGTAATATCAGACCCATTATACATAACTTGGAGCTAATACCCGATTTTGGGTCAGATCATCTGTCAATCAAATTTTGCCTCTCCTCAACCCCCCCTATTCCTACACCGACTAAAATTACTTACAGATACAACGACTGCGACATAGACAAAGTGACAGAAGACATTACACAACATATCACACAACATTCAGACATATCCTCTACATCCATATCCTTATTCTTCGAAACTTTAGCAGACTCAATAAAAAAAAATACTCCCACCTATACCAAACAACCTTATAAGTATCCCCTTCCTAAATTTATCCTAAGACTGATAAAATACAAACGACAATTATACAGAGACATCCGACTGACAGACGAAACTAACTTAAAAACAAAATACAATAAACTCAATAAAGACATACACGTTATGATACAAGAATACAAAAAGGATTTGTGGGTTAATACCTGCAAAAACCTTAACGAACTTCAAGGAAAAAAAATTTGGGACGAAGTTAAAAAATTGAGTAAATACCGTAAGACAGACTTTCTACAAAAAATACAAGACCCAACGACACTAGAGACAACCACAGACGATCAGACAATAGCAGACATTTTCGCTAAATATTTCAAAAAAACATACACAATGACTGATAACTCTTCATTTGACAATGACTCTCTTGAGACAATTAATTCCTGGTATAACTCCTTCAAACTCAACTCCCACTTCCCAAACGTTCCCGACGAGATAAAGGAAGAAGAGTATTATGAATTGTTGCATAAAGGCAAAAACACATCACCTGGGTATGATAGTATTCCTAGATCTATCCTAAAATCCCTTCCACAAAATATACATGAATACATCCTCCGCATATTCAACCACATTTATCAATCCCAGTCCTTCCCGAAGGAGTGGAAGCGAGGTATAATTACATGTATCCATAAATCAGGAAAAGAGGCGACACATGTCGCAAGCTACCGTCCTATTACTTTGCTTCCAGTCCTCGGGAAATTATATGAATCCATCATCCAAAAAAAACTCACGTCCCTCATCCAAAACTGTATCCCCTACTACCAATTCGGTTTTATTGAACACCGTTCAACATCCCTTCCTGTAACAATTTTAACATCGAACTGTCAGACAGCACACCTCGAAGGTAAAAAATCCGCAGTTTTGTTCCTGGACATTCAAAAGGCATACGACTCGGTTTGGCATCGAGGTGTGTTGTTCAAGTGCAATTCCTTAGGCATTCCTCCGTACCTAATTAACATCCTAGACAACTTCCTATCCAATAGATCCATAAGTGTCCGAATACGAAATTCCTACTCCCAATCCTTCACACCTGAACAAGGTCTACCACAAGGATCCCCACTTTCTCCCATGTTGTATAACTTGTTTGTCCATGATTTTTACAATCCAGACCCTTTGTACTTCAACCCATCAGCCTATCCTCTACTCTACGCCGATGACACTGCACTTATAACCCATGCTCCCACTATACCTAAAGCCCTAAGCACTCTCCAAGGTCTGATTGATGATGCCCAGACATGGTTCGCGAAATGGCGCATTACCATCAACCCCAACAAAACACAACTCCTTATCCCATACCATAATGCTCAAAACTCCCAATTTAACATAACCACGAATAGTCACACCATTTCTCCCGCCCCCAATTGTAAATATCTAGGTATTACTATCGACCCCAAATTTACTTTCCTCACACATTCCCAAATCCTAAAAGCAAACATAAAGAGCAGGGCTCGATATTTTAGATCTTTAACATACAAAAATGAAGGTATCTCCACCAATACAGCGGTGTTCATTTATAAAATGATATGTCGACCCCTGCTCGAATATGCTGCTATCCTTTTCCATAATCCTCGTCCAAACGTGTTGAAGAACCTAGAAGTCGCGGAGCGTTCAGCCTTGAGAGTGCTTACAAAAATCCGACACCCTAACAATCCTCTGCATAATCCCTCTAACACACTCCTCTATGAACTTTGCAACATCCCAACGATCACTGAACGTCTTCAGACTCTATCATTAAAATTTGCCTCAAACCCATACAACACTGAAATCTTAAATTACCTATGTATACCCCGCAATCCTAACATCCACCCCAAGTATAAATTCCCTACCAAAACCATTTATCAATTCATCACATTTCAGCAATCGAACCCAGACAGTGACGTTAGCGATCATGACATCTAAATTTCCGACATAGACTAGACAAGAACAGGCGGAAAGACCATTGGTCGATAGCCAATTACGGAATATTTATAATTTTAGTGGAATAATATATATTCAATGCAATGTATTGTATATAATTAATGTATATTCTGTAATAAAGATGTATATATATATATATATATATATATATATATATATATATATATATATATGAAAAACCAAGATATGTTGAAAATCTGATAAACATTTCATAAAGTAATTAAAAATCTCGAAATATTAAAAATTTCATCAACATTCGATAAATTGAGGAAATATTGCAAAATCTAATGAAAATTTGAATCGGCCAAAATCTCGAAATGATAATTTTATGAAAATATCGATTTGTTGAAAATCTTATAAAAATGTTGTAAACCGACATGTTAAGTGTAAACATTTGATTGGGAATGTCAATTCATATGATAATGGTCAAAATATAATTCGAAACGTCATAAATGTCAATAAGTGTGAAAATTGTCATAATATGTTATGATTGCTAACGTCAATAATATTAATTTGTGCGAAAATTTTCAGAATACGATTGAATACGTTAAACATTAAAAATATCATATTTGAGGGAATTATTTAAAATACAATTAAAAATGTCAAATTATTGAATTTTATCAAATTGTCAAAGTTGACAGAAATCATCGAAATTCATCAAAATGTTATATTTGGCGAAATTACCGAAAAACAATTAAAAATCTCAAATCTGGCAAAAATCATCAACATTTATCAAAATGTCAAATTTGACACAAATCATTAATTTACTTGATTTTATCACTTACAAACGAGTGTCGTTCACTACCAGGCTAAGCATGAAGTAAAATTTCGAGTTTAGAAAAGCCCCGCGTAGAAAATTTGTCGAGGGTCGCGCAGCGACCCGAGACAAATTTTCACGGGGCTTTTCTAAACTCGAAATTTTACTTCATGCGCCACGCGTATAAAACACTGATTTAACGAGAAATTTAAAAACATACAAAACACATTTTTCACGTTAATCCTCACGATTAATTCGAATTATTTTTGACGATTCGAATCCTTTCGTAACTATTCGAATCCTTTTGTAAGTATTCGAATCCTTTTATAAATATTCGATTCCTTTTATGAGGATTCGAATTCTTTTATGAAGATTCGAATCCATTTACGAGGATTCGAATCCTTTTATGAAGATTCGAATCCTATTACGAGGATTCGAATCCTTTTATGAAGATTCGGATCCTATTACGAGGATTCGAATCCTATTATGAGGATTCAAATCACCCGCATTTGGATTCGAATGCGAATCCTTTTAAAAAAGTGTAACGAATCCGAATCACGAATCCAGTTGAACTAAAGTATTCGAATGCCTCTTTTGAATCCTCTAAAAGGATTCGAATCCTGAATGATTCGAATCCTGCCCAGCTCTGGTAGACATAGTATAACATCTTAAATTATATAATATTTATAATATTTATAAATACAAACAGATAATAAATTATACACAGAAATTAAAATTGACAATGTTTTATTTGATATAGATTTGCGTTTTTTACGAAGAATCAAAAATAATGTTGTTACATAACATCATCATCAACTTGAACTTTCAGTCCCTTTATGACGGTGTGTAGTTGAGTGCTGGTGGCGTCTCGACGCGATTGGCGCGAAGAGGGCGAAGCGCGGGGCGGCAGCGGAGGGGGCGTCGCGACGCCGCGCAGCATCAGGCGCTGGACCATCGGCGTTTAGTCCTCTGTGGGCATAGCGTTTGTGCGGTCGTCGGCACCCACCCTCCTTGTCCGTATCTTATACAACCCTGTCTCCTAACTAACGTGCTCACCTTACGATTATTTCAAAGCAAAGCATAAAAAAAATCAATCTTAAAAAATTAACCAACCAAGGATAGGACAGTTTCGCTTTAACCCGCAAGATTAAAATAAACGTAGATACGTGAACAACAAAAAAAAAACTTACCTTAAAACGAACGTTACATATCTTCAGCAATTTAATTAAAACAACATTAAATTTGTTAAAAATAAAAATTAAAAAAAACAAAACACAGACATATCCGCACGAGGTTTAGTGTTTGCCGCCCACGCGCAGAAAGCTCACCGGCTTTTTTGTTGGACTGCGAATTTGTGGTAAGTGCATTTTCGATTAGTTTCGTTCACGTGGGGGAATCTTTGAGAATTTCAGGAATTCGGATTTGCAATGTTTTGATGGTGTGTGTGTGTGTGTGCATGTATATTTAGTCGGGTGCGT
Source organism: Philonthus cognatus (assembly GCA_932526585.2). Lineage (NCBI taxonomy): Eukaryota > Metazoa > Arthropoda > Insecta > Coleoptera > Staphylinidae > Philonthus > Philonthus cognatus. The sequence continues at coordinate 76,810,416 of OW052245.1, forward strand.
CTGGAAATACGCTGGCTGGCGTTAGGCCCTATCTGTTTACGTATGCGTCGCGACGCGTGATTCACTCGCCGCTGCGATTTATGGGATGTTTACTCGTACACTTAACGCGTCTGGATTTAATCGGGTACAATTTAAAAGCGATTTCGGAACGTTCGGAAGGTTTTCATTGCCGTCGGAAACTGTTGAAATATCTAAACATTATAGTAATTTAAATTTATAGTATTACTTACTTAATTAAACAAAGAATTAGGTAATTATTGTAGTAATTCCTTTCTTCACTGATTACTTTTAATATATAATAATACTTTATTTACGGAATAAACCTTTTTACATTATTTCAATTATAATTTTACACACTTATAATATGTAATAAACAATCAATATATAAACATACATCCTCGATATAATTTATACAATATACTCCCAAGCCCTGTAGACAAAAACAATTAAACATGGTTGTATAAAGATGGATCAATCAGCTTTAATCGTTTCATAAATGATTTAAAAGATATACCGTACAGCTCAAAATGTGGCGATACACAAGCCAAATTGCATAATTTTGTCATACGACAAAGTGCATTATTGCTTGTGTAGTTGTTACGATGAACTGTTTCTCTAAAAATTAATTGTGAAGGTGTATTGGATGGGATTAGAAACTTTAAACCAGTCAGTAATTCATTGCAGTACATTAGGCCGTTTACTATTTTGAAAAGAATTCCCAAATCAGATAGAACACGTCTCTCTTTCAAAGATGTCAAGTTTAAAAAAGTTAGCGTAAAACTGCGACTGTAATTAATTCTAGAAATTCCCAATCTAAAGGATATTGACAACAAAAATTTGTTTTGTACCCTCTCTATTTGATCAATTTTATTGTTATAAAATGGTGACCAAACAGAGGAAGCATACTCTAGTTGAGTTCTTACAAGAGAAATAAATAAATGTTTGTACGTGTTTATTGAGAAATTCTTACCAAATCTGTTTATAAGGCCAAGCACTTGCAATGCTTTGCAGCACATGCTCTCAATGTGCTTCGTAAATGACAAGGTACAGTCAAATATTACTCCTAGGTCTTTGACATGTGGAACTGTAGATAGCTGGTATCCATTGATTTCATAATTTGATTTAATGACATGACCACGATCAAAGGAAATAGATACGCACTTGTCATTATTAAAATAGAGACGGTTATTCAAGCACCATTGATAAATGTTATTCAAATCTTGTTGCAAGACTGTGATGTCGTTAGTGGTTTTGATTTTACGAAAAATTTTAAGATCGTCTGCAAAAAAAAAGAAATTTACAACGCTTGACATAAAACTTCAGATCATTAATGAAGAGTAAAAACAGTATTGGTTCACAATGCGACCCCTGCGGTACACCTGATGTGACATTTATTTCTTTTGAAATAAAATTATTGATTTTCACATACTGTAACCTGTCTGACAAAAAGCTCTGTATCCATTTAGTGATTTTTACTCCAAAGCCCATTCTCTTTTATTACACTAAATGTACATTTCAAACACAATGTTATTACTACTGAAAATGAACACATAGTGTTCGAAATGTACATTTAGTATAATAAAAGTAATCAGTAAGGAAAGGAATTACTACAATAAATAATAAAACGCTAAAGAAGAATTTTAAAGAATAAGTTACTAATAAAACACAGTTTGATTTCCTCTCTTCACTTTTTTGAATAAATGAAATCAAACCGTGCTTTATTAGTGATTGATTAATTCACATAACTCAAAACAAACAGTGAAAGAATAAGTTATTGATAATGCGTGCTTAGCACTCAAAATGTACATCTAATAAATAAAAATAAAACTGAAGTAAGGAAAGAAGAATAGTTTTTCATTGTAGAGAATTAGTTGGATACAGGGAGTTGTTCATTTAAGTCTACATATCCCAATTATATTCTGTAAATGTTCAGATATTCGTTCTTTTCTTAAAAAAGTTCCATTTTAAAGTTAATACGAGTGTTTTTCACTCCCAGGTTAAGCATGAAGTAAAATTTCGAGTTTAGAAAAGCCTGAAAATTTGGTTTGGTTGCGTAGCGCGAAGCGCGGAGCTACCAAACCAAATTTACAGGCTTTTCTAAACTCGAAATTTTACTTCATGCGCCACGCGTATAAAACACTGATTTCAAGTAAAATTCGCTTGATGACAATATTTCAATGTTTTCAGTGTTTTATACGCGTGGCGCATGAACTAAAATTTTGAGTTTAGAACAGCCTGAAAATTTGGTTTGGTCGCTTCGCTTCGCTACGCGATCAAACCAAATTTTCTGGCTTTCCTAATTATTGATAATGCGTGCTTAGCACTCGGAATGTACATCTAACAAATAAAATTACACTGAAGTGAGGAAACAAAAATAGTATTTCATTATAAAGAATTAGTTGTGTACAGGGAGTTGTTCTTTTAAGTCTACATATCCCAATTATATGCTATAAATGATCAGATATTCGTTGTTTTCTTAAAAGGGTTCAATTTCAAAATTAAAACAAGTGTTTTCCACTCCCAGACTAAGCATGAAGTAAAATTTCGAGTTTAGAAAAGCCTGAAAATTTGGTTTGGTTGCGTAGCGCGAAGCGCGGAGCGACCAAACTAAATTTTCAGGCTTTTCTAAACTCGAAATTTTACTTCATGCGCCACGCGTATAAAACACTGATTTTAAGTGAAATTTACTTGATGACAATATTTCAATGTTTTTAGTGTTTTATACGCGTAGTGCATGAAGTAAAATTTCGAGTTAAGAAGAGCCTGAAAATTTGGTTTGGTCGCTTCGCTTCGCTACGCGACCAAACCAAATTTTCAGGCTTCCCTAATTATTGATAATGCGTGCTTAGCACTCGAAATGTACATCTAAAAAATAAAATCAAACTGAAGTAAGAAAAGAGTAATAGTTTTTCATTATAAAGAATTAGTTGTGTAGAGGGAGTTGTTCTTTTAAGTCTACATATCCCAATTATATGCTTTAAATGTTCAGACATTCGTTGTTTTCTTAAAAAAAAATCAATTTCAAGCTTAAAACGAGTGTTTTCCACTCCCAGGTTAAGCATGAAGTAAAATTTCGAGTTTAGAAAAGCCTGAAAATTTGGCTCGGGCGCGTAGCGAAGCGGAGCGACCGAGCCAAATTAGGCTTTTCTAAACTCGAAATTTTACTTTATGCGCCACGCGTATAAAACACTGATTTGAAGTGAAATTCACTTAATGACAATATTTCAATGTTTTCAGTGTTTTATACGCGTGGCGCATGAAGTAAAATTTCGAGTTTAGAAAAGCCCAGAAAATTTGTCTCGGGTCGCTGCGCGACCCTCGAAAAATTTTCACGGGGCTTTTCTAAACTCTTTTAAAGCTTCAAATTGAACTATTAAAAAAGTGTATGCTTGAAAGGATATTTCCCTGTATAAACTTTACATTGTAGATTATCCATAAACTGCTGATCCAGTATTTTTTGATAGGACATAAATTTGACATTGATTTAACTTAAAAAGCAAATTACAGTTCAAATTACATAAACATATATTAATTATTAATTACTAACATAAAAACTTTAAAATGTAGTTCACCTTCGTTAGGTTTACCAACACAATACGCACAATACACAAATGTTTCATTACATTGAAGCATTTGAGTAATATAAAAAATACTTACAGATGAGTATGTGATTTTCTTTTATTTATTCACCTAACCCATTGACATACAATTTAAATTTACTTTTAAAAACACACAGGAATGTTTCTTTCTTTCAAATATACTTTTACAAATTATATATAAACATTTGTATAACGAATCGACATGCGATCAAACCTAAACAGTATATTTTTAACGTAATAATATTCTAGTGTTTTTACGCCTGGCGTATGAAGTAAAATTTCGAGTTTAGAAAAACCTAAAACTTTGGAGTTTATAGCGTGCGTAGAAACACTATAATGTTGTGCTTATTTTCTTTCATTTCACGTTATTATATTAAACAAATATTTATTTTGTCAAACCAAACCAAATTTTGCAAAGTGCAAAATTTATTCAAACGAAATAAACATTTGTGAAATTTTAAACATTAAAAGTGCGATTATTTTCGCAATCTACAACAAGTTAGTCTTACATAAACTATATGAAACACTCATTAAAACAACTACTTCCGGAGATAATACCCCGACGGACATTGAATTATACAACAAGTGTTTGCTGTTTCATGTTAGTTGCTGATTTCGTTTTGACAAAAAAACTGGAAGAAGCAATTTCAAAGCACAAGAAAAACGAAAGGATCGAACCAGTCAACTGGCCTTAAATTCAATGGCTTAGATTCGAAAAGGATAGCGTCAAATTTTAGACGCGTTTCGAGATTTATTTCTCATCAGTATAGCTTTGCCATTCCCTCCAAACAATTTGACACCTTAGACTCGCAGTTACGTTGCGGTTCAAACATAAGTATAAATGAAATTGCTAATTCTTGGTTGCAGAATACTTCATTTGTGAAATTGATTAACAAACATATACAGTAGATATATTTAGAACTTCACAACATTTCAGTATTTTATACGCGTGGCGCATGAAGTAAAATTTAGAGTTTAGAAGAGCCTGAAAAATTTGCTTGGTTTGTCGTTTCTAAAGTTAATCATGCTTAATCAAGGGGTAGAAGACACTCGTTCTTCTGACTCACCAACTTTAAGCGTCCGTTTAAGACCCAATTCTTATTGATGATTATTGATGTAGGAAAAGAGTTGTTACGTTCTAAGGTTTTATTGGAATATGAAGTCTTTTTTTTCTAAAAATTTTAGAATTTATTTTATTGTGTTGTATTAATTATGATTTTATTTTGTTTGTACTTTTCCATCGTTTATTAGGCATTTTTTAAACAATTAAGTGTCTAACATTATAGATTTATGTAAAAGCAGATTCCAACTTCTAACTCATATTCTTATTTGTTATATTAAAGATAGGAAAGAAGTAATTCATTTATAGTTTAAAAAAAACTACAAATTAAAATATCTACCAAAATTTTTAGTATAGGATAGTCCATCTTTACAAAAAAGCTGTAAAATAAACTCGGATCAATTTTTTTGAAAATGTTAGTGCTTTGTTAGCAAGAGCAATCCTTCCCATTAATAATTGAATACAATTTCATTCATGTGGCTGCCTTGGCTGGCACAACAGAAACCCATCTTGTCAACCCAATTTTTTAGTACATTGTCGATGGTTGAGGGCTCTATCTCACGAATAGCTCGACTAATATTGTGCTTAAGCCCCTGAATCGTTTGTAGATTGTCTGCATTACTTCCAATTCTTCCCTTTAATAATTGAATGCAATTTCATTCATGTGACTGCCTTGGCTGGCACGAGAGAAACGCGTCTTGTCAACCCAATTTTTTAGTACATTTTCGATGGTTGAGGGCTCTATCTCACTAAAAGCTCGACTAATATTGTGCTTAAGCCCCTGAATCGTTTGTGGATTGTCTGCATAGCATAGATATTTAATAGCATCCTATAAAAAATAGTTCAACGGCTTCAAATCGCAGCTCCGTGAAGGCCAATTGATATCACCATAACGAAAATTACGCGATTACTGCACTTACTGCACAAAGGATTGATTGTTTGATAGGTTGTGGTATGTCGCGCCATCCTGCTGCAACCAAAGATCGTTCAAGTCCATGTCCTCAATTTCTGGCCACATAAGTCGATAATCATGCCTCTGTATTGCTACAATAGCAATATTCTTGTCTGTACGCACTGGATGAGAAGGAGAGCGGCTTCTATGGTACAATCTTATGAACTATTTGAACTATTTCTTTTCAGAATTCGCACTGTTTGGACAATAGAGCCGTTACTTTGAAAATAAGTTTTCAATATTTTCTAAGGTTGTTGAATTTCATAAATTTCTTACCGCGGGCATACGATAATGAGTTTTTGTCAACATTTCGAGCGCAAAAGATTAGTCACAGTCAAAATACCATGTGCTTAAAAATCAATCACAGCGTATTGCTGTAAAAAAAGCATGGAGTAAAATTTCGAGTTAAGAAAAGCTTGAATATTTTCAGGCTGTTCTAAACTCGAAATTTTACGTCATGCGAATTAAACACTGATTTTAAGTAAAGTTAAAAATATGCTACTAAAGCAATATTCTATAAACGTATATTTTCAGCCTTACTTAAAATCGGTGATTTACACGCGTCGCGCATGAAGTAAAATTTCGAGTTTAGAATAGCTTGATAATTTGGTTTGGCCGCTCCGCTTCGCGGAGCGAACAAACCAAATTTTAAGGCTATTCTAAACTCGAAATTTTACTTCATGCCTAATCCGGGAGTGGAAAACACTCGCTTCAAATTAAGCTCTTTTAAAAAACAACGAATGTTAAAAAATAAACAGCATATGTATATATATACCTGCAAGAAACTTTAACTAGATATATTCTACTTTAATTAAGAAATGTATTATTATTTCTACATAACAAAAATGTTTATTCTCATTATTTAGTAATTTATACAAATGATATTTTAAGTGATATTTGAGAACAGTGTTTAGAATAAAGCTATGTGTAGATGTGTGTGTGCGTTTCGCTAAAGTTATTGTTAAAGTCTGTAACAATAAATTTGAATCTCGCGCACACGACAAGTTTTGTTTTATTATAAAGTTTATAATGGAGTTTCAGCACGTATTTCTCCCATGTATTCAAAGTCTCGTTGGGAAAATATTTCATTATTCCACTCCATAAATTGAAATATACCCTCCTACACTCTTCCCTTCTCTCCGCCCCCGCCGCAGGGCGATTATTTATTCGCGTATTTGTGTTGAGTGGTTTGCTTTTTGTGAAAAATACACAGAAATAATTGAATTATTAAAATTTGATTATCTGAAAATGCTTGCAAGAAAGGAAAAAATATATGAATTACTTAGAAGCAAAGCGGTGTTAGTGACTAATAAAAAAAATAAGAAAGTTGGTTTTTAAGTTCAAGTTATATTAAAATTAACAAAGAAATTAGCAGAATGGTTTTGTGGATTAACAGAAAATTTATTGGGTAGCAGTACATGTTAATGAACGTTCTATATCTTTTTACTAATTAGCAAAAAAAGTGTTCTCTTTTCAAATTGGCATTTTGATTCTAAATACCTTAATTCTATCTTAAAGTTAGATGATGATCATTTACATTAGATTTTAGGATTAGATTTTATGCATCAATTATCGCATACAGGATTTTTTTTCTTTAAGGTATAAAGCCTTTCCGAATAACCTTAACACTGTATATGATTTTAGTAGCATTTCAAGGTTACAGATGATTTAGTAATTGATGCCCTTAGTAAGCTAAGTAATAAAGTCACTGCGGACCCTGATGGTATTCCTGCGGTAGTACTTAAGGATTGCCGCAATATGCTTGCATTTCCTCTATCTCATATATTTAATTTATGTCTCCTTCACAATACCGTTCCTAACCGCTGGAAAAGTACGCGCATTGTACCCGTTTTTAAATCTGGTAATAAAAGAGATGACCTTAATTATCGACCTATAGCTATCATCTCAAATGTTGCTAAATGCTTTGAGTTGATATTATGTAAATTCATTAATCCCTACATTAATAACAAATTATCATCTAGACAACATGGGTTTAGACCTAATAAATCAACGTTATCCAACATTTTGCAAATGACGCAAACTCTCTCGGATTATTTAGACAACCGAATCCAAGTCGACGTAATTTACACCGATATATCAAAAGCTTTTGATAGAATCGATCACGGTATACTTGTAAATAAGCTAAGCCTAATTGGGCTCTCAACAAACCTATGTAATTTACTTTACAATTACCTTACCAACAGACTGTTATTTGTAGAATACAAAGGGTTTAAGTCTCATCAATTTATTGCTTCTTCGGGTGTCCCCCAAGGCTCCAACCTCGAACCGGTACTATTTAATTGCTTTATAAATTATATTGCTGATGTAGTTAATCATAACATGTTAATGTTTGCAGACGATTTGAAAATTTATAATCCTATAAATACTTTAGACGATTGTGTGTATCTTCAGCATAATCTCGACCTGATAGTAACGTGGTACAAGAACAACAGCATCACTTTAAACGTTTTAAAATGTAAAACATTGTCTTATACTAGAAATAAGTCACAAATAACGTTCGATTATATGATTAATGGCTCTGTATTATCCCATGTTGAGACTTTCAAAGACTTAGGAGTGTAATTTGACAAGAAACTATCTTTTAATAGTCATGTCATGAAAGTAGTATCGACCGCAAATCGCTCGTTGGGCTTCATAATACGAAATACTAAACCTTTTAAGAATATCGATGCCAATAAAATACTATACTATTCGTTTGTAAGGTCTAAACTTGAATATGCCTGTTGCGTTTGGGATCCATACTACGCAAAATATTCTTTGATGGTCGAGGCCATCCAGAAGAAATTTGTCAAATATCTTCACTTTAAGAAGTATGGTTCCTATCCTGGGACTGATTGTGATTATAATTATATCGAACTATTGTGTGAATTTAACTTACACTCCTTAGATAATCGCCGAAAATCGCCCCAAATCGCATACAGTGACCACCTTGTATAAAATACTCAACAATCGTATGGATTGCTCTGACTTACTTGCACGAATCAATATTAATGTGCCTGTTAATATAAGGAACAAACGTCTCTTCCAGTTATCAACCCCAAATACAAATAGTATGCTCAAGTCACCAGTATATTCAATGTGTTCATTATATAATAATGTATTATCACTTCATCCGGATATTGACATATTTAATTGCATATCTTCTAAGGCGTTCTTCAACTTGATTGTTGAGTATTTAGAATAATTTGCGCTCATATTGTATTGTATTTTGTGTATACTGTTTTTTCCATTATTGTTTAGTGTTAATCTTTATTTTGTAATGTTTCATATCTTGTAATCAATCTGTAACTGGATTCGTCCGTTGATTGAAATAAATAAATAAATAAATAAATATGCACGCACTTTAAATGTTACTACATTCATTGTTTTTTTTTAAAGATTTCAATTTGAATCTTCAAACGAGCGTTTTCCACTCCCAGACTAATCATAAAGTAAAATTTAGAGTTTAGAAAAGTCTGAAAATTTGAATTGGCCGCGTACGTAAGCAGAGCGGCCAATCCAAATTAGGCTTTTCTATACTCGACATTTTAATTCATGCGCCACGCGTATAAAACACATTAATGATAAAATACTTGATTTGGTTTTATATAATTTATAAAGCAATATAATTGTTGATGGAGAATCACTACTATTTGTCCCAGAAGACAAACATCATCCTACTCTTGCAATTAACTTAGAACTATATAATAGTGCCAAAGCCACTCCATTCCCTATAAATAACAATAATTGTATCATACTCATAAATTATCAAGTTATTCTATTGAATATAAATTTTTCACTAACATTTTTATAATAGATGTATGTCGAAAATGGACAACATACTCGATGCTGTTTTGTTTTTTGTCTGTATTTGAAGTCGATGCGAGAAATGCAGTTTGCGCCAGTGGCGAACGCGAAATCGATTCCCGAATGAACGCTTCGAATTGTTCTGTTATCCTAATGTACGTTTGGTAAATTGTTTGGCGGGCATTTCCATTTTGCGTGGCGCGAAAATAACAGACGTGCCGAAATCATTTCAATCCGACCTCCGCGTAATGCGTTTCGAACCAATTGACCGCCAGGAATGATTTTTATTTCATCGTGGTTCTAATTTAAATTATTGAAATTCTCTTTAAAATTGAATGTCATATCATGAAATTATTGTAATATTTATTAAATCAAATTTTTATGGGAGAAATTATGTGAATATCGTACAGTTTCACGTGCCGAAATAATTTAAATTATTCCTGGCGGTCAATTAGTTCGAATCCCATTACGCAGAGGGTAATGCGTTTCGAATTAATTAACTGCCAGGAATGATTTTTATTTCATCATATTTTTAATTTTAATTATTGAAATTATTGTTAAAATTTGTCTGGAAGTTGTACAAAATTCACCTTATTTCTATTTTGGTCATTGAGTTTTTTGTTAAAATTAAATGTAGTATCATGGAAATATTGTAATTTCTATTGTATATCATTTTTGTTGGGAAAAATTATGTGAATTTCGTACAATATCAGGTGCCGATATAGTTTTAATTAGACCTTTTCGTAATGCGTTTCGAACTAATTAACCGCCAGGAATGAAAATTCATCTCATCATATTTCTAATTTAAATTATTGAAATTATTGTTAAAATGTGTCTGGAAATTGTACAAAATTCACATAATCTCTCCCATAAAAATGTTTTTTTATAAAAATTACAATATTGAGAATATGAATTTGTGTTCAGTACTTATTTATTCACCGGATAACTACATACACTAATGGGCATTAGATGGCGTTTACGTTTTCGAACATATGTAAATATGTTACAATATTTTTATGATACTGCAGAACATATTATGATTTTCATTAAATAACATTTTTATGGAAAAAATGTTGTGAGTTTCGTACAAATTTCAGAATAGTATTTGTCTCTAGATACATCTAAAGTTTTGGACGTGTTTATTTGAAGCGCAGAATGACGTAACTCTGCCTCGGGCATTAATATCCCGGCGCTTCCACCAGAACTGCCGGATAATTTACATTTCCCGGAAGAAGTCTGCTGTTAATCAATGTAATTAGATTCCATTCAAATTTAATGCTGTTTTATTAATTTTATGAGCAAACTAAATTAATATTACTTTACTTCACTGTACTGTACTAATTTTATTTTTATTTATGAAGTAACCAAATAAATGCTCGCAGGAAAATAAACTTAATATAATCATAAATAATATAAAAATCACAAGGTTACCCAGAAGAAGAAGAAGTACTTATACATTTATTTTTAGTTTGTTCTTCTTTTACTTCTTGTAATTTGAGTACATTTGTATTTATTGTAAGTAAGTAAGTAAGTAAACCAAGTGCTTTTAATTTATCCTCTAATATTATTTCAAAATGTTTCACCAAGTGATAAATGAGAAAGTAATTCAAGAAATACTAAAACAATTAGTTCTATCTTGATTAGACAGATATCCATTAGAACAACTACTTATCATATCATATCATATATCATATTTATTGATGCTAGTTTGTTCTTCTTTTACTTCTTGTAATTTGAGTACATTTGTATTTATTGTAAGTAAGTAAGTAAGTAAGTATGATGAAAGCAAACTAAAAATAATAATAGACATTAATATATTACACTAATTTTTTTTTACCGGTATTTAGATAACTAAAATAACATTTATTTTATCTTTAATACCTTTTATATTCATAAAACATCTAAAATGGCCCAACACACAAACATTTATCCCCTTGTTACACACCTATTCCTTCAAAAAACAAATGCCTATATCATTATGTAAATTAAGTAAGCACTGACATTTCTACATCCACGGGGTGTAATAATAAAGGTCACTCTGTGGGGCGGAAATATGTTTTTGTCCCGTATTCTCCGGAACGGCAAAAACAATATATTTATTCATCTCGGAAGATTCACTTTGAGGACACGAAATTTCGAATTAAACCGCGCTTATTTACACGGACGAACGATCCTCATTGCGTATTCAACTCGAGGGCTCTGTATAAATGCCACCCTCTAACACAACAAAAACATATCTACATGTTTCCAGAAATAATTGTAAATTATACATATTACTGAACTTTATATAACAGTCGTATAAAACATATTTGTAACCTGAAATTTAGAATTACGATTCATACTTAATTTGAGCTTTAAAACTTATCATATATGATTATTGTGTGTTATCCTAGGCAAAAGCAAAAAGTGCAAAGAATACTATCAGATGTTTAGTTGAAAACCCGATCGAGTTAGCTATAAAATTTTCACAACATTGTGAAGTAAATCATATGTGAATTTGTTAGTCGCTTCTGTTAATGTTAATCTAAACCAGTTTTATAAAAGTTTTTTTATTCAGTATTTTGAAGATGAAGAAACAACATAACAACCAACGAGTGTCTATAAACCATCGGCGTCTCGGTTGCTTTACAAAACAAATTACATATAATATGTAAAATAACGAAAATCTTTTTCGTATAAAATGCAAGCATTGTGTCGTAATTAATAATACAACTTAAGACATTAAATATCCATCGAAACAACTATTTAATGTCTTAAGTTGTCTTATTATTTCAGACAAATTGTTTGCATTTTACACGATAAACGTTTTCGTAATTTTACATATTATATTTAAAGTGTTTAAACTATAAGAAGCTTACTTCCTTGAATTCAAATATTTTTGAATTAGAATTATTCTTGTTTACAAATTACTTATCTTAGATTAAATCAAACGAGTTGATGAATCTCGGAAATGTCAAATAAATTTAATTATATGTCATTGGGTAGTATCACAGCACGACGAATGTTTCTGAAGTCAGACCTATCAGGATGCCGACAGCTTATAGACACTCGTTATAAGAACAAGGGAAATTAATGAGCTACTGATTAATACAATCTTACTTTTATGTCGGGAATGACAAAACGTACACTGAGCGGCGACTTCACTTTTTCGTTCTATTTTCTTCTATCAAAAAAGCAACGCTTTCTTGATCAGGTTTTTAAATGAACACCTGATAGAATTATATTTATTAGAAAGTAAATCAATAATTGATATAACACCTGATAGTACTACAATTATTAGGAATTATATCAATTATCATTTTTATATTGCTGTTTGGCCTTTTTAATAGTGTTATTTATTATTCTACAAATTATTTGTAGTGCTCAAATATTTTTTCAGAAATTATAAACGTGTACTAAATGTATTTTGGTCCAATTCCCATAAACTAAAACTGACTTTACTAAAATAACGCAAAGAAAACACTTTTCAACAATTCCTTCATTTCCGTTAAGTGCTCGCCCCCTTTCACTCTCTCTCGTTTCCTTCCGCGCTTGTAACTCAAACGAATGCTCTTGATATAAAAAAAAAAACATAAAATGGAAAACTTGTATCATATGCAGGGATGTTAACGTAGCCATGGCGACCGTCGTGCCGTAATCACTTAGAAGTGAGTTTTCCCCGGCGGTAATCTTTTTGATATTAAAAAATGCAAATGGCCCATTAAGGGCCGACCCTGTATAAGCGCCAAACGATTGCGTGGAATAGTTGAATAAATTAGGGAATTACTTTACGTGTTTTTTTTTTTCGTCCAAACCCCGTTCCGGAGCAATTAGTGGACGGTGGTTTAGTCGGGTATTAAGTGGGATCTGAATCAATCCAAGTTATTTAGTTCTTTATTTGTAGGTTATTGTTTTTTTTTATTTCCCAAGTGAATTTTATGAAATACACAATACAGGGCGTTCTAAATTATTTGGCCACTATTCGTAACTTTGTTACCTTTGGAGCTACGAGGTCGGTTAAATTAACAAACTAGTAATAGTTTTTACCTACGCCCTATCTATCAACCGCATCATACCACACTGCCATCTTGACAAGTATGATTGACATTACGTACACATGCACGTAATAGCTTTGATAAGTACATTACGTGCTGACAGCTGTTGCTTACCGCACAACCAAATGACATTTCTTTGATGTACAGGGAGTTTTTCTTCAAAGTATACGTTTTCCAAATTCAGCTTATTTTCTTTAAATCTTTAGTTATTCGTTGTTTTTTTTTTTTAAGAAGTCAATTTGAAGCTTTAAACGAGTGTTTTCCACTCCCAGACTAAGCATGAAGTAAAATTTCGAGTTTAGAAAAGCCCCGTGAAAATTTGTCGAGGGTCGCGCAGCGACCCGAGACAAATTTTCTGGGCTTTTCTAAACTCGAAATTTTACTTCATGCGCCACGCGTATAAAACACTAAAATTTTGTAAACTTTATGTATATTTATAAATCACTTGGAATCAGTGTTTTATATGGGTGGCGCATGAAGTAAAATTTCGAGTTTAGAAAAGCCCAGAAAATTTGTCTCGGGTCGCTGCGCGACCCTCGACAAATTTTCACGGGGCTTTTCTAAACTCGAAATTTTACTTCATGCTTAGCCTGGGAGTGGAAAACACTCTTATAAAGTTTCAAATTCAACTATTTAAAAAAAAACAACGAATGTCGGAAAATGTACAGCTTTATGCATATGTTTACCTAAAAGAAAAGTTCCCTGTACATTGATCAAGTAGTAATTTAGTTTTCATTATTGTCATGTTACTGTTAAAAATTATTGCAATAAATCAGTTGCTCTTTCATGCTTATTGTTTATTTTTTAAGGGCATAGGTAAAGCATTGTACGTTTCTCGAGTGGTATGGCAATTACAAACTCGCGGAGTACAGCACTCGCTGCTGCGCGGCTTGTGCGCATCATGTCTGCTCATATGAAATATGCTGCATACGACTCTTGTTACGTAATATATTATTACGCACATTACGATGATGTAAACAGAAAAGTAAGTGAACTGTAGGCTTTAAATTTATTCGCAAAAACAACATTTTTTAAAATGAGATGCCGTGTATATTTTGACATATTCAGAAAGAGAAAAAAGTACACAAACAAAAATGGCTTTATTAATAATTATTCTTAAATTTAAGATAACGGAATCATAAACAAACGATGTCGGATGTTTTCGAAGTATCCATGCTTATTGCCGTTTAGCCAATTTTCTTGTATTATGCCTTTTCGTCATTTTGCCTTGTGACATCTAAGAGTGTTATTTATCATGTTAAAAAATGCAGCTGAAACGGCGAAAAGGCAAAAACCACGATAATTCAAGAAAATTGGCTAATCGTTAAAAAGCAGGGATATTTTGACAGCATCCGATATCGTTTGTTTATCGCCGTTTTGATTTCCAATAGGTAGTCCTATTATAAAATTACTCCCTTATCTAGGATTATTATTTATCAAGACTTTTTTGCTTATGTATTTTTTCTCTTTATAAATAGGTCAAAATATACAGGGCATCCCATTTAAGACAATGTTGTTTTTGCGAATACAATAAAAAACTGATGTTCACTTGTTTTTCTGTTTAAATCATTGTAATGTACAGTGGACGCAACCCAAATGTGAATGATCTTTGGTTGTCATGGTATTTGTTACTGAAAATCACTCCTGTAATTCTAGCTTTGGCCAGTGGTATTATAAAGAGAGGCGTCATCTGAAATTTTTGACGATACTTTTTGAGAGCTGTCAAATTTAATTGCGATGAACGACTATGATGCAAAGTATTAATTACACTATAAAATTTTGGCGTTCAAATTTGGGTGCGCCGACTGTACGTAAAAAATACTACTAGTCTTCTAATTTAACTGACTTCGTAACTACAAATATAACAAAGTTACCAATGGTAGCCCGATAGTTTAGAAGACCCTTTATAAATACAGGATTTTGAATCAAGCGGTATTAAAAATTAGATTCGTTCTGCAATCTCAAAACAACTGGTTCTATTAAGATTAGACAGATATCCATTAGAACAACTACTTATTTGCCTAATACCCTGATAGGTTAATGAATTGACATTTCTCGTGTACGTGGTAAAAACGTCTATTCGACATATTTTAACATTTACCTCTTGCAACGTGTGGAAAACTTCAATTCGACATAAACTAATATTTACTTCTTGTAATGTGTCAAAAACGTCAATTTGACAAAAAAAAAACATTTACCTCTCGTAATGTGTCGAAAACGTCAATTCAACATTAACATCATTCTCGTTTTTCGTTCATTATCGTTTTTAACACATTGCAAGAGGTATGTAATGTATCAAAAACGTTAATTTGACCTAAATTGTGGTGTTTCTAGTGTAATACATTTTTGACGTAAGAGATGACTTTTTTGACATGAGGTAGACTCTCGACATTTCTTAAATCGGACTTAATAATTTTAGACATTTTTGTAAAATAAAACTGTCGTGAAAACAAAGCTGTTAATCGCGATAACTCGCTTATTTCGACAGGCAGAGAAAAAGTTTTCAAGCAAAATCGAGTGTTTTCCACTCCCGAATTAAGCGTGAAGTAAAATTTCGAGTTTAGAAAAGCCTGAAAATTTAAATTTGGTCGCGCAGCGAAGCGGAGCGACCAAATCCAAATTTAGGCTTTTCTAAACTCGAATTTATACTTCATGCACCACGCACACAAAACACTGATTTAATGTGAGAATGATTTTTAGCCGATACTAGCATATTCCAATTTTGATCTAACCAAAGAGCAGTAGAGTAATTTAATGGTTGATAGATTAAATTTATTACCGTTCCTAAATACAAAACCAAGGGTTTTAAGTGCTTTCTTAGTAATTAAATCAATATGCTGATTGAATGTCAGTTTAGCGTCAAACATTACTCCTAGATCGTTAATGCACTCAACTTGCTTAAGTTGGAATTGCTTAATTCATAACTAAAATTAATTGTAGTAGACCTCCGCGAAAATTGAATAAATTTACATTTTTGAATGTTTAAGGCTAAATCATTAATATCGCAATATTGCACAAGCTTATCAAGACAACACTGAATATGACGCTGATCAGCAGGACATTTAATTGATTTGAATAGTTTTAAATCGTCTGCAAAAAACAGATATTCGCAATTTATGAATGCCTTGCTTAAATCATTTATAAATAGAAGAAAAAGGATTGGTCCGCAATGGGTTCCTTGCGGAACCCCAGAAGGCACATGAATAGGTTCTGATTAGCTATTTTCACAATTTGCGATTTATTACATAGGAAAGAATCAATCCATTTAATAGCGGTACCATGAAACTCAAAACACTTTAGCTTGTTAATCAATAATTTGTGGTTAACTCTATCAAATGCCTTGGAGAAGTCAGTGTAGATTGCATCAACAGACATGTCACGATTGTCAACTGTCGAAGTGACGAATGAAATCAGTTTGGTGTGTCAATTGTCAATTATGTTAGAATGGCAGGGAAAGTGGTATGATGAACACATCACTATTTTTTTATATTGACTTCTTATCTTTAGTTGATAATAAAATAACAAATTAAAAAATGTGCATCCCAAGAAATCCCGATATACCTCCAAAATACGAAAACCCTCCCACAACTTTATTTGAATATATTTCCTCTCTACATCCTACTATCCAACCTTGAATTGGAATTCCAAAAAGATCAAGTCAATGGGCAGAAAGACTTTTGGTCGATAGCCCTTACTTAGGAACTTCATACACTGACAATATTTAAATGTATACAGGGTGGTCATTTGAAAACTTCCCAACGCGGATTTATGGAAAACCACTGATTAAAAGAAAAAACGCCGAGACACGTCCAAAGATTTCCCAAGGGGGACAACTTTTTAACCAAAAACGACTTCACCCTCTTTTACCCTCTGCCCACCGGGGTCATCCCCTTAAAAATTTTAAATGACAAGGGGTATCAAGTAATAGCTTGTTTTTCAAAGTGCTTTATTTTGACGTTTGAATTTTTAAAATCGGTCGATTTGTTTACGGAAAAATTAGAAAAATCTTTATTTATCTTAATTTGTTCAGATAGAAAAAAAAAACACACGAAAATATCACTTTTTATTTTATTAATAAGTGTTCAAAAACTAACAGAACTTGGCAGCAACCAAATAAAAACCCTATTTTTTTTCGCCTTCTTTTCATCAATACGGAGATAACATTTATTCTTATACCTGTTTAGTTTGGGTTAGTTGTTATGGAAAGAAGCAATTCCATTTGCTGTCAGTTACCTCTGTGACAATCTTGGGATAGTGAAAATAAATTTATTGATTCATATTTTACTTCCAAAATGGTTTACACACTAGCCGAAAGAGTGGAAATTATTCTAATTTATGGTGCCCAAAATCAATGTGCTCGGCAAACTGCCGTCACATTTAACGCCAGACATCCGGACAAGATAACTTCGCATAGGTATGTTTTGGACCTTGTTACTAAATTTACTCAAACTGGATCTGTTGCAAATAAAAAACGTAATCATCGTAGAGTTATAAATGAAGCCGCTCAAATTGAAGTTTTGGGTCATTTTGGCATAAATCCTAATATTTCATTACGCAAAATTGGTGATGCGACTGGTATTTCATTAGGCTCTGTACACACAGTTACTAAATTACATAAATTTCATCCATTCAAAATGCAAATATTGCAAGAGTTAACCGAGGGTGATTTCGATAGGCGAGTTGAGTTTTGTGAACAAATGACTGCAGCGATTAATGATAATACCATTCATGTAAAGAATATCTGCTTCACTGATGAATGCACATTTTATCTAATTGGATTTGTTAATAAGCATAACTGCAGGTATTGGAGCAATGAAAATCCTCATGCTTTTGTAGGAGGGCATACTTAGTACCCCCAAAAAATTAATGTATGGGCAGGCATTTTAGGAAACAAAGTGATTGGGCCATTGTTTATTAATGGGAATTTAAATGGAGGCATTTATTTAGATATGTTGGAAAATACCATCAATCCGCTTATCACTGAAACCATTGAAAACCAAATCGGAGACGATGGAAACCCTATACTTGATGAGGCTGAAATATATTTCCAGCAAGACGGCGCTCCTCCTCACTATGTTCTTCCGGTTCGGCAATGGCTAGACGACGAATTTTCAGATAAATGGATTGGGCGAAGAGGGCCTATAGAATGGCCTGCTAGATCTCCTGACTTGTCGCCATTAGACTTTTTTCTATGGGGCCATTTAAAATCTATTGTGTTCACTCCCCAACCTGAAAGTTTAGATGAACTTCGTCAACGCATCACCGAAAGCTGCCATGATCTCCCACAACATGTTTTTGAAAATGTCCGGCAGGAATTTGAACATCGCCTATATCATTGTTTGGCCAATAACGGGAAACATTTTGAACACTTAATAAAATAAAAAGTGATATTTTCGTGTGTTTTTTTTTTCTATCTGAACAAATTAAGATAAATAAAGATTTTTCTAATTTTTCCGTAAACAAATCGACCGATTTTAAAAATTCAAACGTCAAAATAAAGCACTTTGAAAAACCTTTACTTGATACCCCTTGTCATTTAAAATTTTTAAGGGGATGACCCCGGGGGGCAGAGGGTAAAAGGGGGTGAAGTCGTTTTTGGTTAAAAAGTTGTCCCCCTTGGGAAATCTTTGGACGTGTCTCGGCGTTTTTTCTTTTAATCAGTGGTTTTCCATAAATTCGCGTTGGGAAGTTTTCAAATGAACACCCTGTATATCAATTAATATAATTTCAAGTATTTTATTAAAAAAAATGTATGTACATTCTTAAGTTATAAAGATTTCATAGTAGTAGGAAAATATCATACGACAATATAGGTGAATTATTAGAGTCGACTAAAGTGTTGTTTATGTTAATTGTCAATAGTATAACAAGTCCCAAAAGATGATGAAACAAACAGAAAAAAGATATAACAATGAAAAAAATCTATCGATTTAATTATAGCATAGATTCTCAATGTATTCACCCCTTAAGGATCAATTAATTTCAGATTTTTTGGTGAAACAAAAATCATTTTTCTATTTTTTACGTAGTTATTTTGAATACCATGACCAACTATGGACCTAGTATACTCTGAAACTATTAAGTATCCATTTAATATTATTTTCATGCCTCCCCCGCGCATAAATAAAAATTCCCGATTAAAATATGCGAACATTTGCCAATAGCCTTTGTCCGTGCTGCGCGCTAAGGGATTAATAATAATAATACTTTATTATTATTCGAGTTTTTCCACTGAGCAAAGAAACTTTGCATGACACGTTGCATCAATGTTACCGCGCAACACGAAACGTTGCGTTTTAAGTTGCATGCATATTGAAAAAACGTTGCATAAACGCTGAATGTCCACCTGCAGGGACGTTGCATGCTAACGTTCAAAGAAAAATGTTGCTGCACCGTTGACAAAGCAACACCTATGCAACACGAGCGATTACTCTTAATTGTATGCAACCCAACATACGAAAGTTAAGTTGCATACGATCAATGCATAGAATCCGTATTGTATACAACCCGATGTGCAGCAATTAAGTAAACGTTATAGGAACGTTTCTCTCGTAATATTAATGCAAAATTCATTTCTGGGTTTAAATGGGTCAAAAAATACAAACATGTCTTACAAAAAGTAATGTATAGTCTAGGGGAGACAGTACCTTAGAAACTAAGTACCTAGTGCCCTTAAATTCTAAAAGCATTAAAATATTGTTAACAAGTGCATAAATTTCAATTGAAATCGGCGTCTTATATGCGTGGCGCATGAAGTAAAATTTCGAAACTAAGTACCTAGTGCCCTTAAATTCTAAAAACATTAAAATATTGTTAACAAGTGCATAAACTTCAATTGACACCGGCGTCTTATATGCGTGGCGCATGAAGTAAAATTCGAAATTTTACTTCATGCTTAGTCTGGGAGTGGAAAACACTCGTTTAAAGCTTTCAGTTGAACTCTTAAAAAAAAAACAACGAATATTCGAAGATTTAAAACATATAATTGTGACATGTGTACTTAAATGAAAAACTCTCTGTGTGTTTAATGTCCATGAAATGGGTAAACCACGATGCTGCATTATAGAAAGTTCCAACAATTATACAATGTTAAAAACGCAATGTTACCATTTTCAATATATATCCAATGTTTACAATACAATGTTGCATAAAAGTCAAATTGTAATGATTATACAACATTGTGTTACTTTGCCGCAATATTTTTAAAACGTCATAAAACAATGTTGAATTTTAGTATCATTTTTAACATTTAGGTAATGTATATAAATCAATATTGCACGGAAAAGGTTAGTACGATGTTTGTAACGTTGGTAAAACTTTGTTGTAATAATTTTATTACAATGTTTTATCTTAGCATCATGGTCAATATTCGTGCAATGTTTACAATGTTTCCGTGTTCAGTGGGTTTATATTATCCGAGCCTTAATTAGAATAAATAAATGCGATTTCTTAATGTCAATTTATATTTGCCATCCGTAATTGTGTTTAATAAACGAGGCTAGTGAAGTGTGTAAAGATCCAGGGGATTCGGATCGAATCAATTTTATGGGCTAAACCTGATCATATTTTTTTGTCCACAAAGTAACGGACCGGGACACGGTCCCGAGGGATGGAACGTGGGACGGGTCACGGCACATATTGCCATTTAAATCGGGATTAGTGCTGCAGTTCTAGCAAGCCAGGCCTGTTTAATTGCGAGCGTAATAAAATCTTCATTAAGGTCAGAGCCTCATGATATAGAGGTCTTGTACTTTGGTCATTTTCTTTAATAATCTACACGTGAAATGAAAATGTAATTTATATGTATGATAGATTGTAATTGTCTACATTGTTTTAATTGTAGCGTATAGTTTATACAATCACAGAGTTTTATGTAACACCGAACATTTTCATAACGAGAATTTTTCTTTGAAGTATCCATACGCATACGTTACACATTTTCCGATGCTCGGTTTATTAAAAGAATCCAATTTGAAGTTTTAAGCGAGTGTTTTCCACTCCCAGGCTAAGCATGAAGTAAAATTTCGAGTTTAGAAAAGCCTGAAAATTTGGTTTGGTCGCGTAGCGCGAAGCGCGGAGCGGCCAAACCAAATTTTCAGGCTTTTCTAAACTCGAAATTTTACTTCATGCGCCACCGGTACAAAACACTGATTCAATGTAAAGTTTAGTAGTATGTTTTAAACTTCGTAATATGTCAGTGTTTTGTACCGGTGGCGCATGAAGTAAATTAAGAAAAAGTAATGTGATGGTTTAAAAATAATGACATACCATGGAATTGATACAACAATTGCGGATATTTCCTATTTTTTTTCCATTTAATTTAAAGCTTTAAACAAGTGTTTTCCACTCCCAGACTAAGCATGAAGTAAAAAAAAAATCTATCGATATAATTATAGCATAGATTCTCAATGTATTCACCCCTTAAGGATTAATTAATTTCAGATTATTTGGTGAAACAAAAATCATTTTTCTATTTTTTACGTAGTTATTTTGAATACCATGACCAACTATGGACCTAGTATACTCTGAAACTATTTAAAAAAACAATTTAATTTAAAGCTTTAAACAAGTGTTTTCCACTCCCAGACTAAGCATGAAGAAAAATTTCGAGTTTAGAAAAGCCCCGTGAAAATTTGTCGAGGGTCGCGCAGCGACCCGAGACAAATTTTTTGGGCTTTTCTAAACTCGAAATTTTACTTCATGCGCCACGCGTATTAATCACTATAATATTGTCAAATGTATGTATATTGGAACTTCACATAAAATCTGTGTTTTATACAGGTGGCGCATGAGGTAAAATTTCGAGTTTAGAAAAGCCCAGAAAATTTGTCTCGGGTCGCTGCGCGACCCTCGACAAATTTTCACGGGGCTTTTCTAAACTCGAAATTTTACTTCATGCTTAGCCTGGGAGTAGAAAACACTCGCTTAAAGCTTCAAATTAAAATCATTTAATAAACCAAGCATCCAAAAATGTGCAACGGACACTTCAAAGAAAAATTCGGTGTTCGGTGTTACATAATACTCTCTGTATGCTTAATTACAGAAATATACTGCTCCTAGAAATTACCGCACTACCTTAACATTTCTTAATAATTTTAACTCTTTATGTTTAGCTTCGTGTTTATTTTATTTAATTCTATTGCAACCTGTCGAAATAATCACATGATTCAAAGCATTTTTCAAACGAATAGTTCCTCTATGTAAAACACTAACAATTCAACGTTTAATTAATAGAAGCAACATGGGCTATTTATTCTAAACGTAATTTAGTCAATTTGTTAACATTCAGTTTTACACTGAATTTAATATACACTTTATTGTCTCGCAAAAATAATTGAGCGGAACATGAATAGTTAGGCTTAATTGAATATCAAAAATAAGTGGAAATTAATTTCCCCTGTCTTCCCCCAAGATCAACATTGAGATTCTAGACAATTAGAGCAGACAGTTAAAGTATACTCGAAAATATGCGCGCAGACTTCATTAATTTCCCATGCCGGAAACAAATAGTCATTAGCTAGTTGCGACGCTGCGGGGTCGAAATAAACTGACGTTATCCTCAGAAGACTAAAACAGAGGGTGGTTTTAATTCATCCAAGTGAATACAAAATGAGGTAGTGACAAGGGGGATTTTGAATACATATGTGTGCTTAACACAATCTTGAAAGACTATTGATTGTCTAGATGGAAAGGGGTGAGGTATTAGTTATACAATGCTTAGTACGCTCGGCCCCGTTTTCACTTTGAGGGCTTATTATTTTCAATTCCGTGCTGTCAATCAACGACGTCGGGATTTTCAATCTTACGGTTGTCTGGCTTTAACAAAATATCGCAAGACCATAAATGCTCTCAATCGATACGTTTTACGTTGCTGATAGCGTTTCCCCTTCGAAGGACTGCAAGCGTTTTTTGAGATTTTTTGTGTGGCTTCCGGGAAAATGTATTTCAGGATAACAAAATATATAATCGAAATATAAACTTCTGGGGAGTTACATATTTTCACAAAGTACATAGTTTTTGTAAAAGCGTTTAATTTAGACTTCTAACAAGTGTTTTTCACTCCTTCGTTAAGCATAAAGGAAAATTTCGAGTTTAGTAAAACCCTGAAAATTTTGAGTTCTAGCGCGTAGTAAAGCGAAGGCCATACACGTGTTATATATCATAATATTAATGGCAAATATTTTTTTTAACAAAGTAGAATTTTACGCATAGAAAATATATACAGGGTGCCAGTTTATGAAGCTCAAGCATGGGGATCTCGGTTATTTGAAGAGATACAAGGTCGGTTAAATTAGGGCAAAGTTGCCTAATCTGGAGTATAACATAATGCCGTTTTGAAACATAAAATATTCCGACTACTTCCGAAGATATCCGAAAAAAATCGAAATTTTCAAAAAGCGTTTTAATTTTTTTTCGAGACTATTTAAAGAGATACATCAAAACAATTTACACTTTATCATTGCCACCTTGTATGCTCTACAGCGTGGTGATATCATAATAGAAATTCGACGTTTGGATTTTCGGCGAACATCATCAACTTTGTTCCGACAGCTTTTTCTTCTGATTACGGTGATGTCATGTGTTGGGGTTTGGTCAAGCAGTTTGATGGAAATGTCAAAAATCCTGTTTTTGCAAAGAGTGCCTTGGAAATGACAGCTACACTATTGTTTAATAAAGTAATTTAATAAATAATAATACAAAACTAACGAAAAATTGTTTTCTATTCCAATTTTATTATAAGATATAAATAGTACAAAAATATTATTCTAATTCATAACATAGAATAAAACTAGAGCATGAGAAAGGAATAAATTTAAAAAAAACAATTATAAGAGGTGTTTAGGGCAGGTGGTGGCCGAGCGGTAACGTCGTCGGGCTGTATCGCTCGGCGAGCCACAAACTCGGGTTCGATTCCCGTGCACGGGGAGACTTTATTTAAAAAATAATTTCTCGTCGTGTCCCTGGGTGTGGTGTGAATGTGTCGTGACGTCTAAATATATGTTAAATTAATTAATAAAAAAAAAAATCATCGTTAGTGGCTGAATGGCTAGAACCTATGCCAAAACAAAAAAAAAGAGGTGTTTGAATGGCCCATTCTCCATCTCCTCCAAGCAAATGCGTCTTCTTAAATTTTATATTAATCTTAAAATATCCCTTCTTCTTATTTTGGTCCTAAGAGTTGTAATGATCTTTCTTCGCAAAGTCGTTGATATCGGTGGGTACAGATTTATAAATTATGTTTTTTGTAGCTTCCCATAAATCATAATCTAATGGGGAAAGATCTGGTGAACGTGCCGGCCAGCCTACGTCCCCACTATTTAAAATGACTCTATCGGGAAATATTTCAGACAAGTAATCAGACACTCTCCTAGCGTTATGTGGTGTAGCTCCATCTTGCTGGAACCAAAGGCTATTTAGGTGGTTGAGGCAAATGTTGTCATCGATTGAATCAGTCAGGTAGGTCATTGAAAAGTACAAATAGCCAAATTGTCTTCGTAAATATACGGGCCATTGATCTTATCGCCAAATAAACTAACCCATAGATAGTCGTCCTTGGTGTTCGTGTGGATTTTCAACGGACCATACATATTCATTGTGACGATTGAACATGCCTGTGTTGGTAAACTTACACTCATCCGTGAATATCACGTTAGAGAGAAAATAGGGATTTTGCAATACCAGCGTCATGATATTCCTACAAAACTTCTTCTTCGTATAGTGTCTCCTGGATGCAAGACTTGCGTGATATTTATTTATTTATTTATTTGGTAATAACCCAACAGACTGTAAAGTCCAATAACAGGGCTATATCATTATTACAAATTAAATACAATATAACTTATATAATATGAATATTAAAGGGATGATACTTGTTTTTTTTTTATAACTCTTGACACTACCTGATGAAATACATTCATTTCTTCTGCTATAGCTCTTGTCGAAGTAGAAGAATTATTTTGATTCTAATGGAGAATTAAATTAATCCCTTTTATTATTTTTCAGAAGGTTTTAACATTTTACTTACTACTTGTAAAATTTCCATTTCATTTCCGTTGGGCCTATGAACACGTCTTCTAGGCTTAGAAAATGCACCAAACTCGGCTAAGTTTCTATGAAGAATCAGAAAATAATTTTGAGCAGGTTGTCTTTCTGGATACCGCTGAACACATCTGAAGTAACATTTCGATGCGATCCGTAATAAAGTTCTAGCATATCGCGTTTTTCTTCAATTAAAAACGGCATTTTGTTATAAATTTATACTAGTTTTGTAACTGTAGGTCAGGATAAGCGAAATTCAGTCGAAGTGTCAAAAATTACCTTATTAAACAAAAGTGTAGCTGTCATTTCCAAGGCACTCTTTGCAAAAATAGGATTTTTGGCATTTCCATCAAACTGCTAGACCAAACCCTAACACATGACACATCACCGTAATCAGAAAAAAAAGCTGTATTTGAAAATGTAAAAATCCAAAATGGCGCCCATAAGAAAAAACAAAGTTGATGATGTTTGCCAAAAATCGAAACGTCGAATATTTATTATGATATTACCACGCTGTAGAGCGTACAAAGTGACAATAATAAAATGTAAATTGTTTTCATGTATCTCTTCAAATAGTCTCGCAAAAAAAATAAAAACGTTTTTCGAAAATTTCGATTTATTTCCGATATCTTCGGAAGTATTCAGAATATTTTATGTTTCAAAACGGCATTATGTTATACTCCAGATTGGGCAACTTTGCCCTAATTTAACCGACCGTGTATCTCTTAAAATAACCGAGATCCCCATGCTTGAGCTCCAAAAACGGGCACCCTGTATACACGTTGTCCCCTGGTGTTTTGAATATGAGTAATGTGTTTGTAGGCACTGTGATTTTGTTCTTCTCAGGTTGCCATGATTGTTATAGCACAATGCATGTCAATTTGACTTAGATAGCTTCAAATGTAATACACTTAGATGAAGTTATTTTTTTTTTCAAAATGATAAAAACGGAACAGACTACTCAAATGGATAAATGGTTTTTTATAAAGGCCATTCCACGAATACAATTGTTTTGCTATACCACGTGACAGTAAACACCACTTTGGTCTTTCATGTTATACATTTGTTTGAGGAAACATTAAAATGTTTGACTCAGCTATGCAATAAACGAACGTGGTAACTTAGCTCCAAATAATGCATTTAAATGCCTGTATTCAAAATTTGAGGAGACGACACATTATATTACTCATATTCAAAATTTAAGGGAACAACGTGTACATACAAATATCAAATAAGAAATAACAGCAAATTAGGTCATGCCAAAACAAATATTTTATCAAGTGAGTTTGCAAAGAGGACAGAAGACGACGACGAACATTTGTATGGTCTCCTACGTTCAGCACGCATATAAATAAAATTGAAAGAATACAAAAAATGTTTGTAAAGTTCCTTTATTTCAAGCAGTCCTCAGTATATCCGGATAGTAATGTCATAAAATACAATATGCTTTTAGAAATGTTTAACTTGCAACATCTGTCAATCAGAAGAAACATAATACTACTTAAAACTATTTACAACTTATTACATAACGAGATTAATGATCCAAATCTGCTTGAATTAATAAATATATATTTATGTTCCGCGGTATAATAATAGAAATGCGTTAATGTTCTTTTGTAATCGCAGTAGAACAAATTTATATTTTAATTCACGACTAAATAAAATGATGCGATTATACAACACTGTTCGCAACTCAGCCGATATTTTTGATCACAGTATTGTAAAATTTATAAGAGATATTATGCCTCACGTATAATCCTCGTATGTATTGTCTACTTTTGTTAATGTTACAAAACTAGTAAATTTAAACTTTAGTTAAGTGTCATGTGTTGTACATGGAAATGTTCCCTGTAATTGGATGTACTTCTGTTGGGAAATAAAAGAGTTATTATTATTACTATTTCGCTCTTTTTATGAGCTCCTCAGACCGCCACATCCATCATCGAATACACACTCACTTGATATGTAGAGCTTGTATATATACTGACTTTGTCAATTATAAGCCGGTTTTAACGTCAGTATTTATTAATGCTACTGCATTAATACCAGCATTGATCTAATTTTACTTCTACAGCTAGTAGATGGTTGCGAAGTCAGTATATATACAAGTTCTACATATCAAGTGCGTATGTATGGGATGAAGGATGTGGCGTCCTGAGGAGCTCATAAAAAGAGCGAAACGATCGTCGTCGTCTTCTGTCCTCCTTGCATACTCACTTGCTAAAATAATGTTTTTAACATAAACAACTCTCTGTTATTTCTTATTTGGTACTTAAAGGTGGGTCGTTAATTCTAATTAACGATAATTTCAAATATCTTTATTTAAGGGATTTAAGTACATTATTCTATAATATAATATGATCTTGTATTTAAAATTGTCCTATCATAGGCTATCGGCCCGAGGTCTTTCTGCTAATCATAGAAAATATTAAATGGAATAATCAAGTGTGGATGTACTCGTACATGCAGAATAATTAATTCCCTTTAATATTTTCCATTAAAAGCTTAAATAATTATTGACGTAAAATCACTAAATACTAATACACCTTTGTGCGCGAGCATTAATAAAATGAAAAATATCCCACGATTCGACAAACAACATTAAATTAATTCAACACAAAGTAACAGTACAGTAGTTGAAAGCACAGCCCTTTATACTGAAAATATCAAAAGGTCAGGATTCCGTTTAATTCGCAGTGGTTAAATGGCACGGAGTTAATGAAAACAGCATGCTTGGATTGTACACCGAAATTGAAGTGTATACTTTTTCTGCAATAAGTATTTTATTAAAAATGCATTTATTTTTTTAATTAAAATTAGTAAATAGTTGTTAGGCTGTTTTTTTTTCATTCGCTGTTTTTTAAAGCTTCTAACGAGTGTCCAGTTTTTGATTAAGCATGAAGAAAAATTTCGAGTTTAGAAAAGCCTGATAATTTGGATGGAGGATTTTCAGGATTTTCTAAACTCAAAATTGCGTATACAAAGCTGATTTAAAGTGAAGTTCAAAATATACTGCTTAAGTTTGATCTTATGTTAATGAATTTTTCCAATATTTATTTCGTCTAACCAAATAATGCGCTTACAAAATTCGAGAAATTTCATTTGATCTATTTAAATGTAATTATATGAAAGAATCCGAAATTGAAGTGTATACTTTTTCTGCAATTAGTATTTCATAAAAAATAAATTTCTTTAGTAATTAAAATTAGTAAATAGTTATTAGGCAAAAAAAAATCGCTGTAATTTGAAGCTTCTAACGAGTGTGTTCGTCAACATAACTTGCTAAATTTTCCTCGTTCTCAAGTAAAGGGGACTCCTTAAACACCGAGCTAGGTACTTTTTCAGAAATAGGTTCTGAGCGCCTTGCCGATTTTAGATCTAAGTATGTAATTTTTTGTCTAGTTTTTTATTATAACCCAAAGTTTTTGTTAAACAAAAATTAAAATCATCTATATGATTTTTAGGCTCTCGCCATATCATTGGAATGCCAAATGCCAGTTTTTCTCGTTTTCCGTTGCTTCATTGTCGTATGTTTTCTAGACAAGGGTTGCATACATTATGTGAAACCCAAGACTTATCTTGGTCTGCGAGAGTAGTTTGAAAGTAAACGAAGTACACCTGCCTTACAAAATCGCTAATATTCATCCTCTGACTGGACACAGTAGCTACATATGTAGCAAAATGTATTAGGCGAATTCAAACACTTTCTTCTAGTAGCCATTTCAATTTCACACACTTGTAGTTTTTATTAACGGTTTGATTGTAAAATAATAATTGATAAATTACACCCGCAATTGTAAACAAGTAGGCGGCAGGTAGATGCATGTGAGCCGTTACTAGGGAACATATTCGACAATTATAACAGAGTTGAATTTAAAACCGATAAAACAAAAACTTGACGTGGTAGACAAAAACGGTTGATATTTTAAAATTCAGCAAACTAAAATTAGTTAAAAACAAGTATCAGATCTAAGTCAGCAGAAAAAAAGTAAAATGTTAGTTTTTTTCTGCTGACTTAGATCTGATACTTGTTTTTAACTAATTTTAGTTCGCTGATTTTTAAAATGTCAACCGTTTTTGTCTATCACTTCAAGTTTTTGTTGTTTAACATGAACTTAAAGCTTATTTATTCCTAAAAACTATCCCCTTCAACCCTTTTTTGTTTCCTCTTTAAATTTAATTTTCAAACAACTTTTTGTTCGCAGAGGCAAATTTCTCGATTTTCCCATTGTTCTATTACAGCTTTATTTTGTACTGTTAACTTTATTTTAGACTTAAAAATTGTGATTAGCAGCTCAAACATATAATTGGGTTATTAACTTTCTACAACTTTTAAAAGTTGTAAAAGTTCGCGACAATTATTTTTTCTTGAGAAAATAAATAGTTCACATTGTTTCTAATGTTAATAAGAGTGTTTTTTGGGGGTTTTTCAAAAAATTAAAAAAATCGTGTAAAAATCTGATTTTTTTCCACACGAAAATTACAATTTTTCGATGGATATATTTCTTTTTTAAAAAAATCGAAAAAAAACTCAGATATTCTCCTTGGTATTAAAAATAGCTTGAGTTATTTTTTTTTTCTTGTGCGAAAATAATTGCACTAAAGTTTCGGCTTTTTTAAATATCTTGAAAACTGAAAAATAAATTATTTCTAATTTGGAGCATAAACCAAGAGCACACTTCTCATGTAATCAATTATTGGTTAACATGAATTTGAATCTTATTTAATCCTAAACACTATCCTTTAAAACTAATTTTTGTTTGCTCTTTAAATTCAATTTTTAAGCAACTTGTTCGCAAGGGTAAATTCCTCGATTATTCCGTTGTTCTATTTAAACTGCTGTATTTCGCAAAATTTCCGAATGATTTAATTTTTTGGAAAATCATGCGATAAAGAATGAAAACAGCTTTATTTTGTACTATTAACTATTACGAGACCCAATAATTGGTACAAGCTCTCAAACATATAATTGGGTGGATTTATTAATTATCTGCAACTTTTAAAAGTTGTACAAGTTCGCGTATAATTTTGCTCTGGAAGAAATTGAATTATTTCCTTACATTTTTAGAAAAAAATCTAAAAAAATCTCAGATATTCTCTTTGATGTTAGAAATAGCATGAACAATTTTTTTTTCTTATGCAAAAATTATTTCACTAAAGTTTCGGCTTTTTTAAATCTCTTAAAAATGTATAAATAAATTGTTGCTTATTTGGAGCATCCACCATGAGCACACTTTTCCTGTTATCAAATAGTGGTTAACATGAATTTATAGCTTATTTATTACTTAACACTATCCCTTCAAACCGATGTTTGTTTGCTCTATAAATTTAATTTTCAAACAACTTTTTGTTTACAAAGGCAAATTTCTTGATTATTCCGTCGTTCTATTTAAACTGCTGAGTCATGCAAAATTCCTAATTGATTAAATCTACTAGACAGTATGTGATTTAAAATGAAAAGAGCTTTATTTTGTACTATTCACATTTTTTTAGACTTAAAAATTGTGATTAGCACGAGCTCTCAAACATATAATAGGGTGGATTTATTAATTTTCTGCAACTCGTAAAAGTTAAAGCCTATAATTTTTTTCTGGAGGAAATAAAAAACTACAGACACTCTTTGTCTGTAGTTTTTTTGGGGATATTTTGAAAAATAAAATAAATCGTGAACTTGGAAACATGTAACTATACACTTTGTCCTACCATGATTTGAATTACTTACTTTTCTAATTTTTATACAAATGGATATAATTCGGTTGAAAAATAAAGCATAATTATTATTATTATTTAATGTAATTTTCTAATTAATGTTATCTTAAAATTTATTTCAATTTTACTTTGGTGCTTTGAAATTGCACGGTGTTTTGCTTGTATGAACTTTGATCGCGTTAAATATTTTAACAAATTAAATTTAGAACTCCGGAACTTTATTAAAAATGTATGCATGAAAGACGACCGTAATCAAGTTTTGCGCTTCGACGAGACGTAACTGTTTCAGATGTCTGTAACTGCAATTAATCCCCCCTGGCTTAACAATTAAAAACTTTCTCGGATCCTACCTTAAAACTCTTTCAACATTTATCTCCATCTTGTTTTAAACACAATTTTGTTATTATCAAAAAAAAACGAAAACTCTTTCAACATTTATCTCCATCTTGTTTTAAACACAATTTTGTTATTATCAAAAAACCGAAATTTTTTCAACATTTATCCCTTTATCTTGTTTTGAACACAATTTTATTATTACCAAAAAAAAATTTACATTTTACATTTGAAACGTGATGGATTAAATTTTATAAATAAATATAAATGTCCGTAATATTGATTACAACTTAGTTAAATTTGAAGCTTCTAACGAGTGTTTCCACTCCCAAGCTAAGCATGAAGTAAAATTTCGAGTTTAGAAAAGCCTGAAAATTTGGTTTGGTCGCGTAGCGCGAAGCGCGGAGCGACCAAACCAAATTTTCAGGCTTTTCTAAACTCGAAATTTTACTTCATGCGCCACCGGTATACAACACTGATTCAATGTAAGCTTTAGCGGTGTGTTTTAAACTTCGTAATATTTCAGTGTTTTGTACCGGTGGCGCATGAAGTAAAATTCCGAGTTTAGAAAAGCCGGAAAACTTGGTTTGGTCGCGTTGCGCGTAGCGCTACGCGACCAAACCAAATTTTTAGGCTTTTCTAAACTCGAAATTTTACTTCATGCGCCACGCGTACAAAACACTGATTTCAAGTGAAATGCAAAATGTACTGCTTAAACAGCTAAAAAGGTACATTTTCTACTTCATAAAATTTCAGTGATTTATACGTTTGGGGCAAATAAAGCAAAATTTCAAGTTTAGCAAATCCTGAAAACTTGGATTAGCATAATATATAAAATTACGGGAATTTGTGTAAAATGCAAGCAATGCATTTTACACGAATTTCCGTAATTTTATATATTATTTTTAAAGTGTGCATACTATAAGAAGCGTAAGCTTATTTTCTAGAATTCAAATAGTTTTGAATTTGAATTATTCTTGGAATTGCATCTTAAGACGCGCCGGCAAATTCAACTTTTAACTTCATGCTTTTCCAAGGAGTGAAAACATTCGTTAGATGTTTCAAATTGTGTAATGTACCCTAATACATTTCATAATAATAATAATAATAACTATTATTATACTTATATTTATTTCATAACATGTATATATTTAAATAACTTTCTCTTATTTCATATTTCGTTACTTTATTTATCACTAGTTGATATTCTTTGGAATATAAAAAATCTTTGTTACTAGTTATGAAAGAGAAACGTGCAAAATATCTAAGTAAGAACTAATGAGCTAATTGCTGTTCCCAATGTTATCTATGGCGCAAGATAATCTATTAACTAATGATTTTAATTAGTTAATAGAATATCTTGTCGCATAGATAACATTGGGAACAGCAATTAGCTCATTAGTTCCTACATATATATTTTTCATGTTTCTGTTTCATAACTAGTAAACAGAGCTGGGCAGGATTCGAATCATTCAGGATTAAATTCCCGGATTCGAATCCTTTTAGAGGATTCTAAAGAGGAATTCGAATACTTTACTGAAAACGGATTCGTGATCCGGATTCGTTACATTTTTTTAAAAGGATTCGTATTCGAATCCAAACGTAGATGATTCGAATCCTTATAAAAGGATTCGAATTTTTATAAAAGGATTCGAATCCTTATAAAAGGATTCGAATTCTTATAAAAGGATTCGAATCCTTATAAAAGGAATCGAATCCTTATAAAATTCGAATCCTGATACATGGATTCAAATCCTCCTAAATAATTCGAATCATCGCTATTAAGGCTGCGATTCGAATTCGATTAATTCAAATAGTAAAATATTCTAATAATAATAATAATAATAATAATGTTTATTTCCAGTGCAAGTGATTACATATACAAATAATTTATACATACAACAAAGGCATGGAAATACGTCAAAATAAGAGAAAACTTAAATTAAATGTTACATGTGTTGTTTATGAATGTTTAAATCACTTAATTATTCATATTTGAATATAAATATAAAAATTTTCGAATAATTCAAATATTTGTGAATGCATATTTGGTTACTTAACCATGAAAAATATCCAACGTTAATAGTATATTTTTAACTTCACTTGAAATCAGTGTTTTATACGCGTGGCGCATGAAGTAAAATTTCGAGTTTAGAAAAGCCCCGTGAAAATTTGTCTCGGGTCGCTGCGCGACCCTCGACAAATTTTCTACGCGGGGCTTTTCTAAACTCGAAATTTTACTTCATGCTTAGTCTGGGAGTGGACAACACTCGTTCTTAGAAGTTTCAAATTGATTACTCTAGATTACTAAGTTTATTGTCGTTTTACAAAGGCTACAGCTCAAAGGACCAACCATGGTCTTCGCAGAACGAAGGACTACAGGGAATCGAAGTTTTTTTACAAGAAAACAACGAATATCTGAAGGTTTACAACATGGATAGGAAAGAAAACATCTAATTTTGAAAAAAATATCGAAGTTGGGTTGGTTTTCAGTGCATTTTTAACTTCACTTTAAATCAGTGTTTTATACGCGTGGCGCATGAAGTAAAATTTCGAGTTTAGAGAAGCCCCGCGAAAATTTGTCTCTGGTGGCTGCGCGACCCTCGACAAATTTTCTACGCGGGGCTTTTCTAAACTCGAAATTTTACTTCATGCTTAGTCTGGGAGTGGACAACACACGTTTGAATTTTAAATTTAACTCTTTTAAAAAATCTACGTATGTAATATAATAAATCATTCATTGAAATCATAAAAAAAGCTGCAAAATTTTACCTAAAATTAACTTTTAGAGTTAACTTTATAATTTGTTCGGCTCTTAATGGGTGAATATTCTATTCCTAAAAAAAACCGTTTTTATTTAATATTGAAGTTGCATTTAATACAATAACAAACTGTGAATAAATCGACATAAATCTAGAAATATCAAAAATCTCGACATGTAGAAAATCTTGACGGTCCACTCCCAGACTAAGCATGAAGTAAAATTTCGAGTTTAGAAAAGCCCCGCGTAGAAAATTTGTCTCGGGTCGCGCAGCGACCCGAGGCAAATTTTCACGGGGCTTTTCTAAACTCGAAATTTTACTTCATGCGCCACGCGTATAAAACACTGATTTAAAGTGAAGTTAAAAACGCACTGAAAACCAACCCAACTTCGATATTTTTTCAAAATTTGATGTTTTCTTTTCTATCCATGCTGTAAACCTTCAGATATTCGTTGTTTTCTTGTAAATAAACTTCGATTCCCTGTAGTCCTTCGGTCTCCGAAGACCATGATTGGTCCTTCGAGCTATAGCCTTTGTAAATTGGTAATAAACTTAGTAATCTAGAGTAATCCTTTAATTTGAAACTTCTAAGAAGGAGTGTTGTCCACTCCCAGACTAAGCATGAAGTAAAATTTCGAGTTTAGAAAAGCCCCGCGTAAAAAATTTGTCGAGGGTCGCGCAGCGACCCGAGACAAATTTTCACGGGGCTTTTCTAAACTCGAAATTTTACTTCATGCGCCACGCGTATAAAACACTGATTTTAAGTGAAGTTAAAAATATACTATTAACGTTGGATATTTTTCATGGTTAAGTAACCAAATATGCATTCACAAATATTTGAATTATTCGAAAATTTTAATATTTATATTCAAATATGAATAATTTAGTGATTTAAATATTCATAAACAACACATGTTACATTTAATTTAAGTTTTATCTTATTTTGACGTATTTCCATGCATTTGTTGTATGTATAAATTATTTGTACACGGGGCTTTTCTAAACTCGAAATTTTACTTCATGCGCCAGGCGTATAAAACACAGATTCAAAATGATGTTCAATAACACATATATCATCATTAATTAAAATCATTATATAATCAGATAATGAGTCGGTAAATGAACATGTTTGTTAATAGAAACTGATGGAATAAAATATTACTGGTTGCAAATAATAGATTCAAATTTATTTTTAAAGGATTTGTATCCGTGATTCAAAAATGAGGTTCGAATCTTTGATTCGAATCATATTTTTCACTTACGAATCCTTTATTCGAGTATTCGTGATTCGAATCATATTAGGTGATTAGGATTCGTGATTCGAATCATGTTTTTGAGGATTCATCCCAGCTCTGCTAGTAAATACCATTAAGGGCCAAGTCCAATCTCATTATTGTAAAGTAAATATTTTTAACTACAACTTCTGGACTTTGCTTCCTCATGTTATGCGTGCTTAATTTCATTTTAACGTGGTCTTATCACCGAAAAGGAGAAAGGTTGGTCTGGAGCTGGACACCAACTTCACTTTTTGGGTCAGACATTAATCAGCACTTCGTGAACAAACATTAAACAATCCGAAGTTATAACATTTCAATACCGCAAGTTCTAATCGAACTTAGCCAAACCTAAACTTGTAAAGTTATCTTTAAAGTATATTTTGAATTTTGATATTAAGAAAACACTTAACTTTTTTATACCACTTTTATTTTCAACTTTATTAATAACATATCGTTAATTAATTTCTCACGCAACCCGTGGTGAAACATCGTTGAATCTAATACTGGATGATTTAAATTAAATTTAAATCATCCAGTATTTAATAATAACAGTGGTATAAGAAAGTTAAGTGATTTCTTTATATCAAAATTGAAAATGTACCACGAAGTAAACGCCTCCAAAATTCAAGTATATTTAATAATAATAATAATCGAGTCAAATGTAAACGAACAATGGAGCATATTTAGCAATATTCTAAATGGCGAATTTGAGAAATGTTTTCCGGAAAAATTGTTCTCTACAAGTAAAAAACATATAAAAATTACACCCACAGAGGAAATAACAAAGTGCAAAGATGAACTTGAAATATTGTATGTCATATCAAGACATGATACCAGATACTTAAACTCGTATAACCTAACAAAAAGACGTTATAATAACCTTTTACTAAACCAACGTTCTCAACTTTTTAAATCAAAAATTGAACTCGCAAACAATCCAGCCAAATGCGTTTGGCAAGTAATCAATGAAGTCAAAGGTAAATACTCAAAAGTAAATCAGACAATAGAAATTCCAGGTATTGCAGAAGAAGTAGCAACAGAATTCAATAATTACTTTCATAGTATAGTTTCTAAATTAACAAGTAATCAAAAACAGATTACATACACTGATAACATCTCACAAAACAGCCATAGTATTTTTATAAAACCGTTAACCGAACCAGAATGTTTTAATATCATTAATAAACTGAAAAACACTCTATCGTGTGGAAACGACAACATACCATCGATTGTAATTAAACATTGTGTTATGGAACTAATAACCCCACTAACACATATAATTAATAACTCTTTAGTGCATGGAAAATTTCCAGACAAACTTAAAGAGGCAGTAATAAAACCAATATTTAAAAAGGGAATAAAATTGGAGGTAGAAAATTACAGGCCCATTAGCCTATTACCGGTGTTTTCCAAAATCTTTGAAAATGCAATGATTAATCGTATAAACGATTTCTTCGGGAAATTCAAAATAATAAATAATATCCAGCATGGGTATCGTAAGGATAAATCTACATCCACAGCAATAAATAATTTCTTAGAGACCGTAATAAACAATTTGGAAAAAAAGGAATTAACGCTTGGAATTTTTATTGATCTGTCAAAGGCCTATGACTGCATTGACCACAACATCTTGCTAACAAAATTGGAAAAAAACGGTATTCGGGGGAATGCCCTGAAGTGGTTTGAAACATATCTAAGTAACCGAACTCAACGGGTTGTTGTAAATACTAACAATGGCAAAGGAAAATCCGACACCTCACTAATTACAACCGGATTACCCCAGAGGAGCTTAACTGCACCAACACTTTTCTTGCTATTTATTAATGATATAATAAGCTCAATTAACAATAACAAACACAGTATTGTAAACTATGCGGATGATACAAATGTATTAATATCCGCCAAAGACACCGAACATTTGATTATAGAAGCCGGTTTAGTATTTGATTCAATTAAATCTTGGTTTTTGAAAAATAAATTAATAATCAATGATGATAAAACAAATATAATGTTATTCAATAGTAGATCATCAAGCACGGAAAATGGAATTGAATCAATTGACATAGGTGGGAAATCCGTAAATATTAGTCAAAACGTTAAATTTCTGGGGGTATACATTGATAATAAAATTAATTGGAATGAACATATAAACGCAACTGCAAAAAAATTAAACTCAGTCATATACACGTTAAGAGAACTATCGAAATATCTTAATAAAGATGTCGTAAAAACTGGATACACGGCTAATTTTGATAGCATCATGCGCTATGGGATAATCTTCGCGGGTAATAGACCGGATGCTCAAAAAATATTTATTCTCCAAAAGAAGGCTGTTAGAATAATGTTAAATGTAAATTACAAACAATCGTGTCGAGGTGTATTTAGACGGAATAATATGCTAACAATGTATGGAACATATATAATGGAAAGCATATTATTTTATCACAAGCACCTAACAGGAAATGATAATAAATCCTTAAAATATAACACACGAACCAAAGATTATATTTACCCCCAGCATAAGCTCAAAACCACAGAATCTGCAGTACAATATTCTTCCATTAAACTATTTAATTCACTTCCCAATAGTATTAAAATTTATAAAAACAATTTTAAACTCCTAAAAAAAGAATTGCATGTGCTTCTGATCGAATGCGAGCCGTATTCTATTTTAGAATTCATTAACCAATGTAAATATAGGTAGGTATAAGCAAATATTTAATTATCATTATGTAAATGTATGTCAAATCAAATAATATTATATTTAAGGTAGCTTGTAAGTTTTTTGACGCAACTTTCTCTTTGTATATGTATATGTATATGTATATGACTTTGAAATAAAGATATATTATTATTATTTTGATTATTATTAAATAATAATAATAATAATGCTTTATTTCTCAACAGAATTACTTCCAATTACAGAGAAATGTATAATGATATCTAAAATATTGCGTAACTATTACTAATAATAATACATATAAAGAAAACATGGAAAATTTGGAGTGTATAAATCTTGAAGTACGGATATATACAAGGTTGTGCGCTATAGATAATTACTCATAAAAATGCATTCCTGATTAGCTGGGGCGTTACATTGAATATATAAATATTTGGGTTATTATTGCAATTTCGATTGATTCGAACTAAAGGAGAGTAATAAAGAGCATTTGTTCTAGATGTAGGATACGCAAAGGTGTGGGAACACCTAGAGTTTAACCTAGGGACATAGAAGTTAAGTTTAGAAAGTAAGTTTATATCATCAATGCGATTATGTAATAATTTAAATAGAAATAATAAAGAAGATAGTTGCCTGCGCGATTCTAAAGTTGGCATATCAAACTCTTGAAGCAGCTTGCTGTGGTTGTAATTTCGAATGGGATAAATACGGTGTTTTTTAAAATACAGTATCATTAAGAATTTTCGCTGGATGTTTTCAATTTGAGCAATATAACAGTGGCCATGCGGTTCCCAGATTATAGAGCAGTATTCAAGTTTGGTTCGCACAAACGTGTTATACATTTTTGTTAATGCTTCGGTGCTCTTCAAGTCCTTAGAATTACGAGCAATGAATCCTAACATTCTATTGCTGGCATTACACATCTTGCTAATGTGCTCCTGGAATGTTAATTTGCTGTCCAGCAGAACTCCAAGATCCTTCACCGTTCGACTGCCCGTTTTTCCATGACCAGAGATAAAGTAGTCAAAGGGTATTGGATTTAATTTTCTGTTGAAGCTCACGAAATTGCATTTATTAAAGTTAAGGCATAAGTCATTGGAAGTACACCAATCTTGAATGCGATCAAGGTCATTAGTTAAGGCGATACTATCAGCCACCGTATTGATCTCTCGATATATTTTAATATCATCAGCGTACAACAAGATATTTGATTCAATGCCATCCACTATGTCGTTGATAAAACAAATAAATATTAAAGGGCCTAAATTTGACCCTTGTGGTACACCACTTGTAGGGATAAAAACAGGGGATTCGAATCCGTTATACTCTACATACTGACTGCGATTAACTAGGTAAGATTTCATTAAAAAACATAAAGTCTCCCTCTTTATGTTTTTTAATGAAATCTTACCTAGTTAATCGCAGTCAGTATGTAGAGTATAACGGATTCGAATCCCCTGTTTTTATCCCTACAAGCCGAAGTTATTGAGTTTACTGATTATAACGTTGTGGTTGATGCTGTCAAAAGCCTTTTTAAAATCTAAATATAAGGCATCTACTTGACCACGCCTATCAATTACTTCGTACACGAACTGTACAAAGTTAAATAGGTTTGCGGCTGTTGAGCGGCCACGAATACTGCCGTGTTGGAAAGGTGTAAAATGATTTTGTACATGCTGATAAATTTTTGACGTTAACACAGCTTCAAATATCTTTGAGAAGTTATTTAATAAGGCTATTGGTCGGTAGTTATCTATTAAATTTTTGTCTCCGGATTTGTGTACAGGGCATATTCGAGCTCTTTTCCACAAATCTGGGAACAATGATGATTTTAAAATTAAATTTTAAAGAATAAAGTGTTAAAATTACCGAGTTTTACAGATCGTATTCCAGTTGATCCCAAAGAAACAATCAATCCAAGAAAAACTAAAAAGTAAAGAACTAGTAACGATCTGTCAACCAAGAACACAAAATTGGTTGAAGTCAGAAGGGCACGTTATAATTGAACTTACATAAAAACAAAGAATATCTAAACATTTGTATAGCATGCATCGCGATGTGTATACTTAAAAACAAACTACCCGCATATTTACATGATTGATCTATTCCGAACTAACTATTCAAATACTATACAATAAAACAATTGAATTAAACACACGCGCAGAAATTCTAATTGTAAGATTCTAGTACAATGGACACATCCATGAATAATTCCGTCTCTTTCTTAGTGTAGGAATAACAGGTACCTCGCGGCATCTGCATAAGTTACGTAACAAGGTCGATCCTATTAACTTTCCGCCCTCGCCTCATTCAGAAAACGAGCCGTGTTCGCGAGAGATTAGAATTTCAAATGGAGTTATTACCACCAGAATTCGCATATTGAATTCTAACTGCCGGATTCTGTCTCTATCCCGAAAAACACATCTCTCTTCGGCTGCTGGCTGTAGGAAGCTCCACTCTAATAATTATAATTAATATTAGCCCGGCTGGATTAGCTTTTCTGGGTGCGTGATTAAATTTGCGGGTTGTTTTAATTATAAAAGATCATTATTTTACTGGATGAGAATGTGTGTATGTATATTTATTAAAACAAGCTTTGGTGAAGTTTAATATA
The DNA here is from genome assembly GCA_932526585.2 of Philonthus cognatus. Classification (NCBI taxonomy): domain Eukaryota; kingdom Metazoa; phylum Arthropoda; class Insecta; order Coleoptera; family Staphylinidae; genus Philonthus; species Philonthus cognatus. The sequence continues at coordinate 76,851,282 of OW052245.1, forward strand.
GGAAGAGACGTGTTAAGAGGGCCAATTGCTGGTTGTGTGTTTCTGGGATACGAGATGGCGCGGAAATAGCAAAATTGCAGAAAGTAGTTTTGACTGTGTATAGGTTTATAGTGCCTGCCGAATTTTATCACAACGAATAATAAAAATGATAAGTGCGAAGCACGTTGTTTTTTTGTTTACATAGCGCCGTGTGAATGAATAAATGGGAATTAAATTACAGAAGCTTGTGTCTTCTGTAATTCAATTCCTCTTTATTCATTCGCACGGCACTTTATAAACTGGATAAATATTAACGATTTTAATTTCTATCGACATACATATAACTATATAACGAAACAAATGCCTTATTAGTGTGATATACCATATGAGTATGCACAGGAAGTTTTTCTATAAAGTATGCGTATTCTAAATTCAGATTATTTTTAGATATTCGTTGTTTTTTTTAAACAGTTCAATTTGAAATTTTAAACGAGTGTTTTCCACTCCCAGGCTAAGCATGAAGTAAAATTTCGAGTTTAGAAAAGCCCTGTGAAAATTTGTCGAGGGTCGCGCAGCGACCCGAGACAAATTTTCTGGGCTTTTCTAAACTCGAAATTTTACTTCATGCGCCACGCGTATAAAACACTAAACTACTGTGAAATGTATGTATATTTGAACCTCACTTGAAATCAGTGTTTATACGCGTGGCGCATGAAGTAAAATTTCGAGTTTAGAAAAGCCCTGAAAATTTGTCTCGGGTCGCTGCGCGACCCTCGACAAATTTTCACGGGGCTTTTCTAAACTCGATATTTTACTTCATGCTTAGTCTGGGAGTGGAAAACACTCGTTTAAAGCTTCAAATTAAACCCTTTTATAAAACAACGGATGTTGGAAAATTTACAGCTTATGCGTATTTTTACCTAAAAGAAAAATTCCCTGTATTTATATTGTAGACAAGCAGTTAAAGTCTAGCAACATAAAATATATATTCATGAAATTTTAAACGAGTGTTTTCCACTCCCAGACTAAGCATGAAGTAAAATTTCGAGTTTAGAAAAGCCCCGTGAAAATTTGTCGAGGGTCGCGCAGCGACCCGAGACAAATTTTTGGGGCTTTTCTAAACTCGAAATTTTACTTCATGCGCCACCCGTATAAAACACTAAAATACTGTGAAATTTATGTATATTTGAACCTCACTTGAAATCAGTGTTTTATACGCATGGCGCATGAAGTAAAATTTCGAGTTTAGAAAGCCCAGAAAATTTGTCTCGGGTCACTTGAAATCAGTGTTTATACGCGTGGCGCATGAAGTAAAATTTCGAGTTTAGAAAAGCCCTGAAAATTTGTCTCGAATTAATTTCGAATTAATTTCTATCGACATACATATAACTATATAACGAAACAAATGCCTTATTAGTGTGATATACCATATGAGTATGTACAGGAAGTTTTTCTATAAAGTATACGTATTCTAAATTCAGATTATTTTTAGATATTCGTTGTTTTTTTTTAAACAGTTCAATTTGAAATTTTAAACGAGTGTTTTCCACTCCCAGGCTAAGCATGAAGTAAAATTTCGAGTTTAGAAAAGCCCTGTGAAAATTTGTCGAGGGTCGCGCAGCGACCCGAGACAAATTTTCTGGGCTTTTCTAAACTCGAAATTTTACTTCATGCGCCATGCGTATAAAACACTAAACTACTGTGAAATGTATGTATATTTGAACCTCACTTGAAATCAGTGTTTATACCCGTGGCGCATGAAGTAAAATTTCGAGTTTAGAAAAGCCTAGAAAATTTGTCTCGGGTCGCTGCGCGACCCTCGACAAATTTTCACGGGGCTTTTCTAAACTCGAAATTTTACTTCATGCTTAGTCTGGGAGTGGAAAATACTTGTTTAAAGCTTCAAATTGAACTCTTTTAAAAAACAACGGATGTCGGAAAATTTACAGCTTATGCATACCGCTCAATAATATTCCCACTAGTGGGGTGCCTCAAGGGTCAAATCTGGGGCCACTTCTCTTTAACCTATTTATAAATGACATTGCAGAGAGCATAACATCCGAAATTCTTGTATACGCTGATGATGTAAAAATATTTAAGTCTATTAAGTCTATAAGTGATTGCCTGGAGCTCCAGGAAGATATTGACCGAATTTGTGAATGGAGTAAACTAAACAAACTTAAACTCAATACGTCAAAATGCAAATCCATGTCATTCTATAGAACGAAAATGCCACTTAAATTTGCATACTTTTTAGATAATACAGCACTTGAGAGTGTAGATTCTGTCAACGACTTAGGCGTATTGTTTGACAAGGATTTGACATTTATACCGCACATTAACAGTGTTCACAGAATATCTTTTAAAATGCTTGGTTTTATACGGCGTACTGCTAAATAGATACACAATAACAAAGCTTTACACATCCTTTGTGTTGTCAAAGCTGGAGTACTGTGTAGTGGTGTGGTCACCTTCTTATGACACGTACATAAAACTTTTCGAACGAGTTCAAAAGACTTTCGTAAAATTCTTATATTTCAAACAATTTCATCATTACCCCGACGACTCAATCAGCTATACAAATTTATTAACTACGTTCAATTTAAAATCACTTGAAGCTAGACGTAATATTATATATTTGAAAACACTCCATCATATACTGCATAACAATTTAAATGATATGAATTTATTAGCGCAGATTAATATACAGGGTCGCTACAAAGTATGGAAACACGGCTCTCTGGTTTATCGATGAAAAGACAAGTATTTTTAAAAAAAGGTATATGGTTGTAATCAGAATTAAGGTCTATAAAAGTTGTAAAATAAAAAAAATCGAATTCCATTTAATACCATTCAAGATGGCGTCCGTATGTGAAAATTCTGAGAATCATTTTTGATTTTTTCACGCCAAATTGTTCAAGAAAATATCCCATTTAGAAATCCCAATTTTGGTGGTTCTGTTTTTAGCCGTTTTCACGTGAGAGCCGTGTTTCCATACTTTGTAGCGACCCTGTATATGTACCTAGATATTCCAATAGAAATGCGCTAACATTTCTCTCTAATCGAAGTAGGACAAATCTATATTTCAATTCTCCGCTCAATAAGATGATGCGACTTTACAATGCCGTACGAAATTCGACAGATATTTTTTATCTCAATTATAGTTTGTTTGTTAAGTCAATTTTTTCATTTTCGATTCTTAAACGTTACCACTATTTTGTTTTTTTTTAGGATAACATTATGATTAATTTTGCTGTTAATTTATGTTAGTTTGATTAAGTTAAGTATCGCATAGTCCAAAATTATCTGTTAAATTACCCTGTAATTGGATGTAAATCTGTTGGGATAATAATAAATAAATAAATAAATAAATAAATATTTTTACCCAAAAGAAAAATTGTCTCTATTTATATCGAGATTAACACTTTAAGTCTGGCAACATAAAATATATATTCATGTTATTTGCAACTACATAGATGATTTAAATAATTACTATCAAAAATTATGTATCATACATGACTGTCGCGTGCTGCACTCCTTATTTTGGTAAATTGCAATGAAGCACACAAAAGGAATAGATGCGAACACGAGAGGAGGTCCACCCTCTAAGCTGGGTAGGCGACACTTTAAGCTGAGTAGGCTAAGCCGGACAAAGAATGAGAAATTCCAATAACCCAATTCGAACTCTAGACGCTAAGCTGACTAAGTGCTTCGGTAATCAAATCATCGAGTGTCGCACATTCAATTTGGTAAATAAATGAAAAAGGCATTTTTCCGACTCATCACTTGAATCAATATATACGGACATTTCACATTCCTATTCAAAATATGAATCCCGAGATGCACTTATATTTAAAGAATGTATTGGGAAATATTTTAATAATGTCGTTCTTTCTTGTGTGTACCAACAACATAATCTGCGGTAGAAAAATTACTTTCGCAATTCAAGGCCGCGCACCGGGAACCCGTGTCGCGGTAAATGCCGTATGTTTTTGGAAATTACGGTATAATTTTAAGATATTAGTATAATAGCACGATGCTCTCCCCTAATTATATAAAGCATAATCAAAATTTACTTTGCTCTTGTGGAGATTTCTAAGTAACGAATAATTTTATTTATCATTTATTTTAGATTAATCTATTTAATACAACATGTTTATAATAATTACTACAATAAATTAACGCAGTATAAAAAAGAAATATTGTTTACTATGGAAGTATTGCACGGATTTATGTGATCATTTAAGAGAGTTGATTTATATATCTGTGGTTTGGAGGAAAACCCAGTTAAGTGACTTTTTTGGTCAAATTGAGTTATGTGCGAACAATGATGGGTATTTACCTCTATTTTCACTTGGTGAACTCCAAATGATATTTACTGTTACACAATTAGCACAATTTCTACAAAACCTATCCAGTTATGTGTCATTTTTAAGGAAAAACCAGTTATGTGACATTTTTTGAGGAAAAATCAGTTATGTTCCATTTGAATGCATATTAAATGTATTAACATCCAGTTTTCACCATATATGGCTAACGTTTATACATATTTAGTGTATATAATTCATGAAAGAACATATATAAGTATATATGGACATTTTTCATGTTTTAAAAAGAAAGTTACACAAGGTCTAAAAGGGTTTGAAAAAATAAGCCACAGAAGTTATGAAATAAACGTAACTTTGTCCTACAGATAAAAACAATTGGCTTCAATTTTCTAAACCCATCATGTAACGCAGTACAGTAACTAATTAATCGTAGAGTAATCGACAGGTTGACGCGAAGAAATTCGGTTAGATCGTCTGACATTAACTTTAATCGCATGTACAGTTTTCACTTTTTTATGTTGTTCTTTAGGTGATCGATTACAATTTTACTCTTCCGGTTTAAACAGTTGGTTGTTTCATTCGATTCCGGAAATTCTTTAGTTGAATCGTCGTCATCTAAATCCGGATCAAAAAAATTCGCACTAGAGATGTCACTCGTACTGAGGAGTTTGTAAAAGTCGTGAACTTCTGGTCTCAAAAGATCCAACATGGAGAGCAAGTCTTGTTTCTTCTCGCGGCTTATGTCGTGGGGCCCTGTGTATCTAAGTTGAAACTGTTCGTTTTGAATATTACAAGTATTACGTCTGCGTACATGTAATTCAGAGAACTTTCCATCTTGAAAATTCTGTTTATAGAAAATCAAACCTTGTTCTTATCTAATCCATTTTACGTTATGCCACAAAAAAACGTTCATTTGACGCATTGTGTTGCCGGTTAATGAACACGTTTTTGAACAGTACCTTGAAGTCATAAAACATTTCTTGTGTCATGACGACAACTTCCCTCTTACAGTTTCGAACCAGGTCATACCAGTCATTTGGGTAATGAACTTAAAATGCTTGAGATTTGTTGGTTCTTTCAATAGTTGCGTGGTCGCTGTCGCACTCCATATGAGTATGACCTGGCTCCAGAAACTTATGGTTCACACTATTAACTGTCGGATGGTTAGCAACTACAGCAGAAAACATTCCAGAATTTTGTTCTTATTTTGATCCCCGCACGAGTCTGAGAAAAACGTCACGTGTTTAATCTTCGGGTCAACATCTTGCAGGAATTTGTAGAGACATGACGCGACTTCATTGTCACCTCTTTTCGCGTCACCTTCGTGCTACATGTAACATGTCGTCTTCGGTGTTGTGTTGTCGTTGACGGTCAAGTTGTAGGTTCACAGTTGTCTCTTGTAGAAAGCTACAGATGTTTGCAAGGAAGGTGTCGGCAAACACTGTTGTAAGTCGAAAGTGCAGAAGAGGTGGGTGCTCTCGGATGTTTTGGCCTCCTTCTTATCAGCAGATTTACTTGAATACGCCGTATCTGCTGCTTCTTGGTGATAATTCTGCAGTTGTCGTGTCTTTTCTCGTTTACTTTTGTCAGTTTCATACCTTAATTGTGCATGGAACATGTCACACTTATAGCACTCGTCAAGTTGTGGTTGTTTGAATTTAAGAATTATTTTCCTGAACACATTATAATACCAGTACCGAACAGGTTTCTGCACTTCATCTTTGTATAAAGCGTACATCTTCTGAACAGTCAGCCCGATTGGCAAATATCTTTTTGTCGTGTGACGACGCGAATAGTGGCTTTCATAATCCGGAAACTTGTCAATGTGAGCTCTAACTTCTGCAATTAGTGTGTCTGAGATCTTATTTTTAAGAACTCATTTTTCTCTTCGATCACTCAAAGGCAACTGACCCATCTCCTTTCTCATGTGAGTCAGGCAATTTTCAATGAAAGACTTGACCTCGCTAAGAGTTAGTAGAAAAAACACTTATGACAAACTTTTTGGTCGATGGACTCGCTGCGCAAATGATACACCGCTATGAATTGTTTTCGCCTCAAGTTGCCTTTGCGCTTGTTTACAGGTTTGAGTGTTATCAAGCCTCTCACAATATCGCGTCGTTTCAAGTACGTTCCCTGCGCCCAGTATTAGTCGAAAATTCTAGCCTGATCCTCGTTTGATATATTAGTCGCGCACTGTGCTCGGCATTGTAGCAATCTTGATCTAACTCTCTTTTAAACTGATTTCCCTTTGGCAGTTCGGTAAGCTTTACCGTGGTTTCTTTGACGCTGTCGACGCTTTTTGTGGATATGGCAGGGTTTGATCCAGATCCAGATGACTGTGACTATCTAATATCTGAAGAAATAGAAAATAACAATTGTTTTATTTCACATACAAATGTTGTTTTCATTCAGTAAATAGTGCATAAAGTACATTCTCATTATATAAACATTACTGACATATACATACCCCGGAAATCATTTCCTAAATATTTGACATCTGAATTGTTTCCTGCAATTTGCGCCATAGTTTCTAAACGGTCGTCTGCATTTTGCGCCGTGACATCGGAACGGTCTTCCGCATTTTCTGCCCCAGAATCAGGATAGTCGCCTCCACCACGAACCAGAGTACTCGAATCCTGCTTTGTGTCGTAACCTAGTGAAACAGTCATGAAATTGTAACAATTTTTAAGTATATTTTGGAATTTGTTCAATATAAAATGGTAGTAAGCTGTCAATGAAAAATACTTTGAAATAAACGACCACCTTCTTAAATAAATTCCTTAAAACGTCACATCTCCAGAGAACAAACTTAAGTTTTCCATCGATAGTTTATTTTCTAGAAGACCTCTCTGCAATTGCTCGTCTTCAGAAACGGTCGAAGTGTCAACTGTAAAGAACTCAAGAAATTTAAGTAGGTTATCTTTTGATCACTGCCAACAGGATCCTAGAAAAGTTATATTTACCAACCTGACGATTCCGCAACTGAGTCCTGAGCACCAACAACATAATGCCCTAACTGAACGTTTTGTAGCGCCGTCGAATTCAACACTGTGAAAAGGCCAACAGTGTTAAATAGGTTATGCCGTGATCGTTGTCAACAGTGATACATAAAATGCATTTACTAATCTGGGGATTCCAAAGACGATTCCTTCGAACTGCTCGAGTATTAATAATAGTAATAATAATAATAATCTTTATTTCTTACCAAATAAGTATACAAAACATAGAACAACACTACAGTAAGAAAATTGTCGGATTAAATCCATTTGTTATTTAAAGTCAGGCTTTTTGTGAGTTGTTACACTTTCATTTTAACCAAAAGGTCTGTGCTATTATGAGTTGCTGTTAAATTTTGGGGGTTTGGATCTCCAGCACGTCGACGCCGCCAACTGGTGGCTACTTTATGAATCTCGAAGGCGTGCTTAATAGCAGCGGTCGGTACAAAGTATGACAATATTTATGTTGGCGCGCCAGTGATACAATTTTGTTACTAAATCATAGTCAAATATATCTTTACTATTTAAAATTACGTGAAATAATAGTCAAATTGCGAGTTTTGGAAAAAAAAACAGTTATCTGTTTTCCTTTCATTTCTGGCTAAATAAAAGACATATTTACACGTTCGACATGTTTTATATACTTTTTGTTTCAATACACATACTATTAGATGGATATTCAAAGCCATTTCAAGGTATCGTTTGTTCAATAAAAAAAAACCTCTAGAGTGCCATGATTTTATATTTTTTCAAATTTAAGTTGGCTACACGCTTTAGGAATTGACATATAAAACGTCAAACATAATAATTATAATGTATAATTTCATAGTTGCCAACCTACAATATTTTCCATTGCACTCTAGAGATTTTATTTTATTGAACATACTATATTTATGAAGTTTACCTGTGAAACTTTAAACTTAAATTACTGGAAATTATGTAAAATTGACGTAACTGGGTTTTCCTCAAAACCACAGATATAATTTAATTTTTTTTTTTGAAACAAGAATAGTGTCAATTTATTCACAAAGCTTCAATATGCAATGTGTATAAGTTTTAAAGATTTATTTTATTATTGTGAAAGATTAATCGTTGTTCGTTCTTATGGCCAAATAACATGTGAATTTCCGACCCTAATGTATAAATCACATCTATTATTAAGTCTAAAATTATTTCATTTAGATAGGAGTTGCTTTTATCGATCCTCCTTGATTGTTCCGCGAAAACACGGCGAAATATGTAATCCAATTATCCATTTCGAGGATGTATCACTGTGCTGAAATGCTATTCGCATGTAAATATTGAATGCGGTGTGTGTATTGTAGATGGAGAAGCTCGGGGCTATGCAGAATGGGGAGTATTTTCATTTGTTGCCTGAAAGCGGAGCAAAACTAATTCTCTGTTTTACTTTTTAATTTTTTACTCGTGCGTTACAGGTAAACTTTTCCTTGTTATGTTTCCTTAGAAAATAAATAATGAAATACTCGTTAAAAAGAAAAAATAACGTGTAAACAAATATCTAGAAATAGAATTGCAGAAAGTAGCTCTTAATAATATTAATTATTTAATTCAAACATTAAAAGTGCGATTTTTTTCGCAATCTACAACAAGTTATTCTTACAAAGACTATATCAAACACTCATTAAAACAACTACTTCCCGAGCTAATACCCCGACGGACATTTAATTATTATATTTTTTTTATTTTATTTATTCAAACGGTACACCTATTTAACAAAATATAACAAGAAAGAAAAAAAAATATATACAAATTGATAACAAGTAAACTTAAATTACAGTACACTTAGCATAATTTAATACAACAGAGCTAAATAAGAGTCATACAATTTAGTTTATTTTTAAATGTTGAAATTGGAATATTAAACATATCAAGATTCGGATTAACTTTATATATATTATTGTAGTAACGCATCATTCTATTAATGGGTTCATTTCTACCATACTTTGTACGGCAGAAATTCTCGCGAAACAGTAACTTACTACGTGTATTACATGGTATAATAAAATTTAGGCGTGCTAATAAATGACCACAATTTATCAAACCATTAGCTAATTTGTACAAGAAACATAGATCCATTATAATGGGTCGCTCTTCCAATGATTTTAAGTTAATACGAGCAAGCATACTACTGCGACTATAGATTTCGCCATGTGATCTGGTGCGATAAAACATATGTTGTAAGAATTTATTTTGCATACGTTCAATCTGGTAAATAGAATTATCAGAGTGCGGCGACCAGATACAGGTAGCATACTCTAATATAGGTCTTACCAAGGAGCAATATAACATCCTAATAGTGTCTGTAGAAAATGCTTTGCCGAATCTTTTGATAAATCCTAGAGTTTGAAGTGACTTACGGCGAATACTGTCTCTGTGATTAGCAAATGAGAGTTTACTATCAAATATAACCCCAAGATCACGTATTACGCTAACTTCTGTTAAAACTTGGCCATTTAATACATACTTTGAGTGTGTACTCTTATTTCTATAAAATTGTATATAATAGCATTTGCTAATGTTTAAAAATAAACAATTATTCGCACACCAGTAGTTTAAGTTTTGAAGATCTTCTTGGATTAGTTCAATGTCTTGGGTATTTGAAACTGATCTGAATAATTTTAAGTCATCCGCAAACAATAATACTTCACAATGTTTTATACAATTAACTATGTCATTAATAAACAATGAAAATAGAATCAGGCCGCAGTGAGAACCCTGCGGAACACCAGATAGAACGCTAATTGGTTTAGATACAACATCATTGATTTTTACAAATTGTTGTCTCCCGCTTAAATAACTAAAAATCCATTTCGTTATTGCAGGTCCGAAGCCAAGGTGAGCTTATTTATTAATTAATCTTTTATGACAAACTATACAACAAGTGTTTGCTGTTACATACAGTAACCTACTGCAAATGCAACAATTTGAGTCAAATTATTCAGGCCATCTATAGACGCGTTTCGAGATTTATCTCTCATCAGTATAGCTTTGCTTTTACTTAGAGGGAATGGCAAAGCTATACTGATGAGAGATAAATCTCGAAACGCGTCTATAGATAGCCTGAATAATTTGACTCAAATTGTTGCATTTGCAGTAGGTTACTGTATGTAACAGCAAACACTGTTGTATAATTCAATGTCCGTCGGGGTATTAGCTCGGGAAGTAATTGTTTCAATGAGTGTTTGATATAGTCTTTGTAAGACTAACTTGTTTTAGATTGCGAAAAGAATCGCACTTTTATTGTTTGAAGTATTCTGCAACCAAGAAGTGGCAATTTCATTTAAAATTATTTAATTACTTATTCATTATTTATCTGCCTGATGAAGCCACTGTGTGGCGAAACAATTGTTGCAGTGTCAATCAATAAACAGTGAAATCTTAACCAAGTGTGATATTTACTAAAAGTGTTGATATGGAATTTCACCAAGTAACAGCCTCGACTATTAAATTATTTAATTACTTAATTCTAACGATATTTTTGTAAATGTTCTAGCTACGTGGCTATTTTTTGCAAAAAATAGCCATGTAGTTAGAAAATTTACAAAAATATCGGTAAAATTAATTAATGATCACACCACTAATTGGAACTGGAAACTATTTCTGGTTTCCGCGAAGCTGCCAGATATCTATTAAAAGAAATCCCCCCGTTACCGTTAATGGTTATTGGTGAAAAACGAGCTGTTAATTTCCCTAATAATCGACACGTGCGCTAAAAATTTATGGGATACCGTCGACCCCAATAACGCCCCCCTTTCCACACACACACGAGTGTTAGTTCCGTGGTAAACGGAAAACCGGAAATAAATAAAACCCGGAAACGAGGCCGGCAGATGTTGCGAAACCGGATTTTTAATAAACGCGTTAAGGTCTACAAGTTTTCATGATGTTCATAAATCACCAAGTACAACTCATTCTCAACATATGAAATATATAAATCACATATTTAAAATATTTAATATACAAAAATTTGCGAAAGCTTGAAAATTAATAAATTAATTGGAAAAAATATAACCTATTATTATTAGTTATAGAGTTTTATAAATTATAATTGTCAAAATTACAAAATTAACTCAAAATAATTAAAATCAACAACATTAACCCATTAACACGCAATATTATTATTTTTTTGTTAGTTAAATTACTAAATAAGTTAATTTGATATATTATATTATTTGACTCGACTTGAAAATATATGAAGAAAAAGGTAACAGTTTTGTTGTTCAAATAATTCGATTATTACTCATTAAAAAAAAAGAATGTCAATGTATTTCTGACTTCACAATATTTCAGTGTTTTATACGCGTGGCGCATGAAGTAAAATTTCGAGTTTAGAAAAGCCTGAAAATTTGGTTTGGCCGCTCCGCTTCGCGGAGCGACCAAACCAAATTTTTAGGCTTTTCTAAACTCGAAATTTTACTTCATGCTTAGTCTGGGAGTGGAAACACTCGTTCTAAACTTTATATTGCACGTATTTATATAACATCGACGAATGCCTGAAAATTTACAGCGTATACATTATGTATATTTAACAAAAATCACAGTATGTAATACAATATGTCATTCATAGAAATCGAAAAAAAAAGTACAGAATTTTACCAAAAATCAACGATCCGAGTTAACTCTATAATTGCTTGGCCGTTAATGGGTTAATGTACGTAAATACTAAAGTTGAATTTTCAGAATTTATATTCAAAATTATATATAAGTACTTTTTATTATTTTTATTTTAATAGTAATAGATTTGCAAATCATTTCCGATAAGTTCATGAAAACCTTTTACAGTCCCGATATCCAGGCAACTAAATCCTGTTTGCTGCTTACTACGCGCGTTGGGTTGCAAAAGGACAAGTTTTAATTTACGCTCGGCCGACTCCACCGCTTCTGGTTTTATGCATGGCCGGGTAAACTAGAATGCTTACACGACGCAATGATATTATATATCACAGATGTAACTTGCTCGCAAAAAAAAGCAGGGGGAAATAAGAAAAATAAATACAAATAAATGTGATACTCTGTAAACGTTTAATTGAATTATTTGATGCTAAGCCCTTTAATAAAATATTAATTCGTATTGTTAACTGTTGAGGCTTCTACTTCGTTATACATCATTATTAACATAAATAAGACACTTAAACTTTGTTTGTATAACTGAGGTTTTTTTATTGTGACTATAGTTTCGACAACTTTAACTTGTCATTATCAGACTACAAGTCTGATAATGACAAGTTAAAGTTGTCGAAACTATAGTCACAATAAAAAAACCTCAGTTATACAAACAAAGTTTAAGTGTCTTATTTATATTAATTCTTAGTTAAAACATACTTATTTATTTGTATAATAAGCATTGTAAACGCTAATGATATTTTTCTTCTTTATTTTTAGCACCCTAAATAGATCTACAGAACAGCAGGTAAGGTTTTTTGCAATGTTAAAATAATTATTAATTTACAAGACATAATCACACCAAATGCAATTTTTATTGATGCTAATACATTTAATTTTAATATATTTAATTAAACAAAATCGGTTTGTTTCACGGAAAACAGCTTTTAATCCTTTAAGGACTAAACAAAATTATTTCATGCTTAACCCATTAAGCGCCATTAATGCATACACGCAACATTATTAATTTTTGGTTAATTATTAAATTACTAAATAAGTTAATTTGATTTATTATATTATTTGACCTGACTTAAAAATGTATGAAGAAAAATGTAAATATTTTGTTATTTAAATGTTTCGATTATTACTCATTTAAAAAAGGAACAATGTCAGTGTATTTCTAACTTCATAATATTTCAGTGTTTTATACGCGTGGCGCATGAAGTAAAATTTCGAGTTTGGAAAAGCCTGAAAATTTGGTTTGGCCGCTCCGCTTCGCGGAGCGACCAAACCAAATTTTCAGGCTTTTCTAAACTCGAAATTTTACTTAATGCTTAGTCTGGGAGTGAAAACACTCGTTCTAAACTTCATATTGCACGTTTTTATATAAAATCGAGGAATGCCTCAAAACTTACAGCGTATACATTATAAATATTTAAAAGACACACTCACAGTATATTATACAATAAGTCATTCATAAAAATAATAAAATGAAGTGCAGAATTTTACCTAAAATTAAATTATAGAGTTAACTCTATAATTGCTCGGCCGTTAATGGGTTAACCAAGGACTGAAAACACTCGTTAGAAGCCATATTTATGGTGTTTGAAACATATGAAATGAGGATATTATTTTTAATTGTATACAGTAATTAAATATTAATTATTCTTTTAAAAGCATCTTAAACATTAATATCAATTTAACTGATAAAACCTCAAGAAAAAAAAAAAAAATCGCAAATGTACCTCCTCCCAGAAAAAAAGTATATTCGCAAATAAATTGGAAAAATTAAGACTTTCCATTAATCCCACTTAAATCCAGAGTTGAGTAATGGCCAGATTTACTTTCTTTTTTCTTCTCCGAAAAAGTACGGATAATTAAATTTCATTTAACGAATCCCCAACCTAGCAGGGGGTGGAATGGGGCGAAAAACTTAAAACCAGGTTATATTCTTAGGCAATATGTAGAGGATGAAGAAAAGCACGTAATTAAATTTATTCGAGAAAAGAGGGGTCTCGTTTTATATCTAATTTTTCTTTCTTTTTTTTTATACCCGCAATGTTTTATATTGAATTTCCCGAGCGTTTGTCTCGTTCGCATGTAAGTTAATACCGCTTCATTAATTTCTTGAATAAGACGACGGGGAGAATTGGAAAGGGCTTATTTTTCATGGAATTAATATGCAAGGTAGAACGTAGATCGGAGGAAAAAATAGTTATATAATTTATAAATAAATAAGTTAAAACGTTTTATTAATAAATTAACATGTATAACGAAGTAGAAGCCTCCACAACACAAAATTGGTTATTTAATTAACTAATGTAGAAAGTAGAATTTTTGGGCAAGATTTGCGAGTCTAACGGATTCTTCCCAAAACTCGCAAATCTTACCCAAAAATTTGACTTGTTACACTAGTTCCCCAAACTGCTGTATGTCTTTCAATTGCAGGTTCAAACATTTTTTTTATTTTTCCCCATATGTAAGCCAAACGGAAAGTATTGTTTTCGCGACAATTTTTAAATCAAAAATGTTAGTAGATATATCCATTTTGAGGTCTTCCGAGTTGAATAAGGCTATTATTGAAAAATGTCTGTCCATCTGTTCTTCTGTACTGTCCTTCTGTCCTGTCCTTCTGTCCTGTCCTTCTGTCCTGTCCTTCTGTCCTGTCCTTCTGTCCTGTCCTTCTGTCCTGTCCTCCTGTCCTGCCCTTCTGCCCTGTCCTGTCCTTCTGTCATTCTGTCCTTCTGTCCTTCTGTCCTGTCCTTCTGTCCTTCTGTCCTTCTGTCTTTCTGTCCTTCTGTCCTTCTGTCCTTCTGTCCTTCTGTCCTTTGTCCTTTGTTACACTAGTTTCCCAAACTGCTGTATGTCTTTCACTTGTAGGTTCAAACATTTTTTTTATTTTTCCCCATATGTAAGCCAAACGGAAAGTATTGTCTTCGCGACAATTTTTAAATCAAAAATGTTAGTAGATATATCCATTTTGAGGTCTCCCGAGTTGAATAAGGCTATTGTTGAAAAATGTCTGTCCATCTGTTCTTCTGTCCTGTCCTTCTGTCCTGTCCTTTTGTCCTGTGCCTCTGTCCTGTCCTTCTGCCCTATCCTTGTCATTCTGTCCTTCTGTCCTTCTGTCTTTCTGTCCTTCTGTCCTTCTGTCTTTCTGTCCTTCTGTCCTTCTGTCCTTCTGTCCTTCTGTCCTTCTGTCCTTCTGTCCTTCTGTCCTTTTGTCCTTCTGTCCTTCTGTCCTTCTGTCCTCCTGTCCTTCTGTCTTTCTGTCTTTCTGTCCTTCTGTCCTTCTGTCCTTCTGTCCTTCTGTCCTTCTGTCCTTCTGTCCTTCTGTCCTTCTGTCCTTCTGTCCTTCTGTTCTTCTGTCTTTCTGTCCTTCTGTCCTTCTGTCCTTCTGTCCTTTTGTCCTTTTGTCCTTCTGTTCTTCTGTCCTTCTGTCCTTCTGCCTTTCTGTCCTTCTGTCCTTCTGTCCATCTGTCCTTCTGTCCTGTCCTTCTGTCCGTCTGTCCTTCTGTCCGTCTGTCCTTCTGTCCTTCTGTCGCCACGATAAAGTCTACGCCGATTGAGTTGTTAAGATGACACAATAATCTTAAGCTTTTTATTACAATAGTACTACCGATCAACTTTTAGTGAAAATGCGGAATCCGGAAGTAGTAGTTTACTCTTGGCATGTGTTGGACACCTTGCTAAGAAAAGTTGTAGATAATAAAAAAATAAGCATTTAATGTTTATACATATATATCCAAAAAATTTATAAATCGTTGAAAATCTCATAAAAATTTTATAAATTGACGAAATTTTGAAAATCTATTAAAAATCTCATTAAAAATTACGAAAACCTTATAAATTTACGAAAACTGCCCAGGGTTTTAAAAGTCGACTCAAAATTTAAATTTTAAATGAGCAGTATATTTTAAACTTTACACTAAATCAGTGTTGTATACGCGTGGCGCATGAAGTAAAATTTCGAGTTGAGAAAAGCCCGAATTTGGATTTGGACGCTGCGCGTCCAAATCCAAATTCTTGGGGCTTTTCTCAACTCGAAATTTTACTTCATGCTTAGTCTGGGATTGGAAAACACTCGTTAAAGATTAATCCATCGATGATATTTTCAAGTTTTTGGTTGATTTATAAAGACTCGATTGTTTTCAAGATATTCTTAAATGTTTTAATTGTTGGCAGTTTGCGCGAATTTTTATCAGTATCACTAATTTACAAAAAAAATATCCAAGATTTTCCTCTTTTTCGAGAATGAGTTTTCATTAGCTTTCAACATTTTCGTAACCTTAGGCGATTTTTCCACTTATCAAAAATAACTATATTCAAAATGAAAAATGTCCAAACTAATCGTTAATTCACCTCTGAACTGCAAATTAGTATCAAATAATAGTTTTGACATTGATTTCCAGTTCAACTTATGCCAAAATGTAATTTTGAAGTGCAATTCGTAGGTAAACTCGATTTAACAATTTTCATGCAACTATCCCTCACACATACTATTATTTTTGGAATCAAGGGCGATTGTGCGATTTTCAACAAGAATCATTCAAGCCCGTAAAAAATTAAGAGTTTTTTTTTTATTTTAAATAATTTATTTTACATGGGACATTATTTTTTTTATTTAGTGGGTTATATTGACTTGTTAATCTCTGCAACCTGGTCAGTTGCCAAAAAATCTTGAATGATAACACGATGGTATTTTCTCTCTGCCTTTCTTTCTTTCACGCACACACATGATCCAGTCATATTCAACTTGCTGCCGCATTTCACCGTTGA
Source organism: Philonthus cognatus (assembly GCA_932526585.2). Taxonomy (NCBI): domain Eukaryota; kingdom Metazoa; phylum Arthropoda; class Insecta; order Coleoptera; family Staphylinidae; genus Philonthus; species Philonthus cognatus. The sequence continues at coordinate 76,867,987 of OW052245.1, forward strand.
TTTCTCTTTCGCCACCTTACTTTTCGACCTTTGCGAATTTTGTTTTTTATTTTCTAAACGAGTACGGGCAAGTTGCGTAAACACTTCGAGCTGCTGCTCATCTGCGAACTCTGTTAATGTACAAAATGATATTTTCGGATTGTTTTAATGCCAATTTGAACTGCAATTCGTGGATGAACTCTGTTCGATTTTGTTATGCAATCGGCCCCATGTGGGATATTCTATTTAATTTTAAATTGGTAAATTGTTTGTTGGTAATGTTGGTATTTCTGATTGTTGTGAGTAGAGGCGGATTTGAATAAATTTTGTTAAATTAAAAAAAAATATTTACGTGAAAATAAGCTCGATTTATTAAATTTTGAGGTTTTGATAGGTTGCATAACGTCATCTTCAAATACTGAGTTACCCAAAGATGTATTAGAAGCATTGAGATGAATAATTGCAAAATTCAAGATTCTGAAGTCCAAATGGTTATCTAGTCGTTATGATTATAATAAATTTATTACAAAGAATAAAAATTGCTTAGATTACGAATTTTCTTTTTCGAGCGAAATGCTGATTTTAATTCCTCTTTCTTCACATATACCTCCAAATAGATCAAAGAATTTTGCAGATTTCTCCGAACGATATAAAATGAAATAAACTGAGAATGTACGAAATAATCAGAAAATGGTTGATTTTATCGTTCAGAAAAAGTTAAAATGTGACGAAGCTCTATTTGTATGTGATTTTATTCAGAGACATCCCGAACATCTAAAGATCAGATAATTCTGTAAAGAAATTGATGGCAAGACAGATTCAATTGATAAAGATACTGCATTAAGTACTTTTATATCTTTTGACGAATAAAGCACTAATAACCTTTCTTCACACTTTTATTTAAATTACCAAATGTACATTTCGGACACAAAGTGACCGTTATCAATGGATTTATACAGTGTTACTCCATTGATAATGGTCACTTTGTGTCAGAAATGTACATTTGGTAATTCAAATAAAAGTGTGAAGAAAGGTTATTAGCGCATTATTCGTCAAATTAATTTTATCTTCACGTAACGCACAATCATTTTACTTTTATATCTGCAAAATGATCACACAATCAATACAATAATATTCGCGATGTTCCTAAATTTAAGTTAAAAGCATTACTCAGCTATTATCAAATTCAATTAGCGAAAAAAGATTGCCTTCTACAGCGAGACATAATAGACATTTCTAAGATAGGTGTTAAAGTTTTTCTGGAAAGTCTCTTGAACTACACTGCATTTAGATTCATTAAACTACTACGTCCCTATTTAAGTGTATCTGCGAATTTAACAATAATTTTTAAATGGGGATGCGATAGTGTCCGATCAATCGCGATATAAATTGAACTTCAATCATCCCTCGTGAGATGATTCTAGTATTTTTATATGCAGTTTCGCGCTAATTAAAATCTATTATAACGAAAATAGCGAAGTATTGTGGAAAGTTGATTCCCCTTCTTCAACTCGTTTCTGTAAACCGATCGAATTCAAATTCGTGAAGGAAGAAGGAACTACAGACTTGGTGTGCTCAGGTTTTTACCTTGCGGTATATAACTTTCGAGCGTCCGTCTAAGGACTGGTGGATCACCGCTATATTTGCGAACCACTGCCCGCCGGGGACCAACCCACATGTGGACCTGAGAGGCGAGTAGACACCCCTGGGCTTTTCAAGGCCCACCCCCGACTCCTCATTTAGCGGCGACAAGCACCAGGGCTGAGTCAACCCAGCCGTGTGTAAGTTAGCCCTATCCAAGATAGGGACACAGAGGCTACCTCAAGAAGGTCTACAGCTCCGACTTGGATAATCGTCCCCTTCAAACATCCATCGACCGAAGACTCAGGTCTGCTCCAGACGCCTCCTGTTTAGGTGCTATGCTGGACTTCCAGAAGGAACTACACCAAAATCTATCATTGGAAGAATTAACGAAGAAATCTCTTCTTTAATATCATCAGTCTCCGAAGTAGGAATTTTGATAAATCACACGCTATTATTTACTATAATCGACATCATGATCTAAAATATAGTGACAAATACTCAGTCGTCCATGAAATGTTATCTTTGTAATACTTCTCCGAAGGAAATGAACGATTTATGTTCAATGAAAAAAAAAATATTGGGAAAGATCAATATTATTTGTTCGGACTTTCTTCCCTGCATTGCTGGATTCGATAATAGTAATAATAAACAAACTTTATTTCAGATAAATGGTCACAAAATTAATACAAAACTCTGGAACATAAATAAAATTGTGTCACAACTAAATTAAATAACCCACTATACATAAAAAATAAGAAATTCTTTAGGAACCATCTGTTTTGAATAGCAAAGTATTGATTTAGATTATATATTTCTGCTCGGAGCAGAAAATCGTATATGGCTGCCTTATATTTTTTGAATGAATCTATTCCTTTTATAACGTTTGGTAACGCGTTATAAAATTTAATGCACCGATACATCGCATTTCGCTCGGTTAAGGTGAGCTTATGATGAGGATATACAATTTCTCTATTACGAGTACAATATTGTCGGTCATCATCAGCAAGGAAAATCTTTCTATTTTTAAAAACAAACATTAAACACTCATATATGAATACAGAAAAAAACTGTTTGGATTCCTTTTATAATGTTTGGTAACACGTTATAAAATTTAATGCACCGATACATCGCATTTCGCTCGGTTAAGGTGAGCTAATGATGAGGATATACAATTTCTCTATTACGAGTACAATATTGTCGGTCATCATCAGAATGAAAATCTTTCTATTTTTAAAAACAAACATTAAACACTCATATATGAATACAGAAAAAAACTGTTTGGATTCTATTTGATTTAAACAGTCCTTGGCATGACGCTCTATATTTTAGCCCAAATATGGTTCGTATGCATCGTTTTTGAAGTACAAATAATTTTCCAATTGATGTACTATTTCCCCAAAATATGACACCAAATCTTAAGACTGACTCGAAGCACGCATAGTATATAGTTTTTATTGACTCGGGGTTTAAATAGGACTTGATATTATACATAACGTAGCACATTCTCGCCAGTTTTGTTACCAAGTGGTCGACGTGCGAGCACCAATCCAGATGCTCATCAATGTTAATCCCCAGAAGTTTTATATTTGATTTCAACTGGATCCTTTTATTTTCTAAAACTAGTTCTACGTTTAATTTGATTTGTTCTAAATAATATCGCTTGTGTTTTTCCTTTGTTTAATCGCAGCATATTTGCAGAAAACCACTCACCTAAATTGCCATATATCTGATTACACCTTTTAAGCAATTCAGATCGTGTTTTTGCTGTTATTAAAAAATGTGTGTCATCGGTATAGTTTGTTACGCAGTAATTATCGAGCATTTTTAAAGAATGCATGTCGTTTATATAGATAATAAAAGCGATTGGTCCTATAATGTTACCCTGGGGTATTCCTACACTCTCACAGCATTGTATTTCTGATTTATACAATTTACCATCCTTCCCTATTGCAACTCTTGTGCCATGCCGTTCTAATTTTTGCAACAGTTAAAGATGTTCTATTGTGTCATAAGCTTTTGAGAGATCCAGAAACACCCCAAGCGCAAGATCTTTACTCTTAATTACGTCATTGATATAGTTAGTGAACTCAAAAACAGCACTATTAATGGATTTTCCCTTGATGTACGCATGATGAGATTCACTAAAAACGCTGCAATAATTCAGGAATGTCACAAGTCGGTCACACATTACCAACTCAAAAATTTTAGAATATGATGATAAGAGACTAATTGGCCTATAATTATCCATCACATTAATATCTCCTTTTTTGTGTATTAGTAAAATGAGAGCTAATTTAAGACTGTCTGGAAATATTCCATTTTTAAATGAATTATTAATTATTGACATTAGTACATCTGCAATGGCATCGATGTTAGACTTTATTAGGTTGTTTGAAATTTCGTCATCTCCACTGCTTTCTTTATATTTTAGTTTTTTGGCCACACTTATTATTTCCTCTCTAGTTGAAGGATGTAGTATCATTGTTTTTTGATTATATTTAATGGTGTCACTTAAATTATGCACCGTAGTGTTATCGTCATTTTCTTTCATTTGTCGTGCATTGTTTAATAAAAAGTTGTTATAGTCTTGTGCGATAGTAATTGGATTTCCGACAATAGTCTTTTTGTTATCGATATTATTGTTAATTTGTTTATAAATGCCTCACACGCACTTTGTTGTATTATCTGAGTTTTTAATTTAATTATCGTATTTTGTTCGTCTTATCGACTTTAGTAATTGATAATATTCTTGTTTTTTAATTTTATATATAATTAATATCAAATGTTGGGCGGTAAGAAATGAAAATCATAAACGGAAAGTAGAGCTAAGAAAACGCGAGATGCAGACTGCTTTTAGAACGAGAACGGGTCTTTTCGTAGACTTTGTAAAACAAGGGAAAGGTACATCTAATGATGGCAAAACTGCCAGAAAATGTTTTGCCAATCTACAGTTATCAGCTGACATTACAGAAATAGATAAAAATTTGATAACCTGATTTGGAGTTTTATTGGAAGTAATCGCTAGCGGTAAGATAATTAACGTGATTGAGTTTGATTCTTACGCTTTTAGAACTGCCGAAATATTTTATCACTATACCCATGGTGACACTGTCAATTCACAAGTTATTATCTGAAGATGCTCAGAAAGCAAACCACAAACATTTCAGAAAAAATAGAGAAAACCATTCGCGAACACGTTCGCTTATACAAAATAATGAAGATATTTTTAATAATTTGATGATTGCTTCAGATCCGATTATATCTAATTCGCGAAAATTGTTCGAACGAAAGAAGAAAGAATTGCATGAAGATGCAAAATATCGATTATATTTCAGTGATAATGATGCAGATTACGATGATTAAAACAAATACAAATATGAGGGGCAAGCGGTCTGATTTTTGGGATGAAATATGTTTACGTCAAAACGAAAGAAAATGCGTTATAAAGCTAAAGGTTGGTTGTTATAAAAATCCTTGAAACTGTCGTTTTTTTTAAATATCCGACATTTCTCTCAAAATTTCGACGTGATTACCAAATTTGGACAACGGATTCGTATTCAGCAGCAAAAAAAAAACATTTAAAATTACTATTCGCACTCATCTATTCGAACCAATTTCAAATTATTGTTTATTGTTATGAAATAATTAACTTTACACATTAACGCGCCCGCGATAGGAAGTATATAGTATGACTTTGATTTAATGTACTTAAAATGTATTAATCGTATATTATGTATACTAAGTTTGAAACAATGTGGAATAATATTAATAGAAAGCGGGCATCTAATTCTAGTACCACCTCAACTTGTGATATAACAGCTACAAGCTTTAATACATTCTTTACTTCAATTGGAAGCGATATTGCTAGTCAAATAATAAACTGTGATATAGATCCCCTTGTGATAGCATTATCTGTGATAAACTGTCAGTCTAGTTTCTGTTTTAGTAATGTCTCGTGTGATCTTGTTTGTAGTGTTATAAAAAATCTAAAAACAAATAATAGCTGTGATATATTTGGCCTTAATATTAAAGTAATAAAAAATGTTGCTGAGGTTATCCTGGAACCACTAACAAATGCGAAAGTTACAAGCAAATGATCAAAAAATGACTCATTCGCCCCATTGTGCCCCGTCCTCCTAGCTACGCCCATGCGATGGACCATATATTGACACTTGTGACATTTTGAATCTTCTAACTTGAACTATAATGACAGTTGAGATACGGCGCAAGCCGACATTTAGGGTGCTCTTATATGGACGTTTTGAACGCGAGGCAGAACGGGAGCGGGCGCAAGCGTTTGCATTTTAACACATGGGTTTATATGAGAGTTCCTAGACGGACGGGTGCTGGCGGGTGCTCCGCCTCGCACCCGTCCGTCTAGGAACTCCCATATAAACCCATGTGTTAAAACGCAAACAATTGCGCCCGCTCCCGTTCCGCCTCGCGTTCAAATCATCCATATAAGAGCGCCCTTAACCAATCGTGCTAATTTGACACGAGTTTGAATTGAACTATAATGAGATCGCCATGTTATTTTTTTTTTATTCGTAACAGCTACGATACGCATTTAAAAATTTGTGACACATTCTAAAGTAACGGTTGTCTTCCACTCCCACACTAAGCGCGAAGTAAAATTTCGAGTTTAGAAAAGCCCCGGGAAAATTTGTCTCGGGTCGCGCAGCGACCCGAGACAAATTTTCCCGGGGCTTTTCTAAACTCGAAATTTTACTTCATTCGCCACGCGTGTAAAACACTTATTTACAGTAAGCTTACAAATATATAACGCTTAGATGTCATGGTGATCAATGGGGCCGTTTATCAAAATGTTCAGCATTCAACATGTTTGGATTTGTTTGTGATGTATGTTGGTATCTAATAAACGGTACTCCGGCTAATCACCAACACCAATCGGTCAATTTTCAACGATTGCAAAAATCCCAAACACGTTCACGATTAACAGTCCAGTCATCAGAGAATTCTCCAACAGTTGGCAGTAAACTCCCAATTTAACCGGACTGTTATTCGTGAACGTGTTTGGGATTTTTGCAATCGTTGAAAATAGACCGATTGGTGTTGGTAATTGGGTTCGGCATGTTAAAGTTTTTAAAATGGCCGGAGTACCGTTTATTAGATACCAACATACATCACAAACAAATCCAAACATGTTGAATGCTGAACATTTTGATGAACGGGCCCATTGAATACCATCACATCTAAGCGTTGTATATTTTTAAGTTTACTGTAAATCAGTGTTTTACACGCGTGGCGCATGAAGTAAAATTTCGAGTTAAGAAAAGCCCCGTGAAAATTTGTCTAGGGTCGCTGCGCGACCCTCGACAAATTTTCTACGCGGGGCTTTTCTAAACTCGAAATTTTACTTCATGCTTAGTCTGGGAGTGGAAAACACTCGTTACTTTCAAATATGTCACAAGTGTTAAAGTGTGTATCGTAGCTGGCACATGAAGTAAAATTATGAGTTTAGAAAATCCTGAAAATGTCCTAGACATATAACCAATCGTGCTAACTTGACACGAGTTTGAATTGAACTATAATGAAATCGCCTGGTTATTTGTTTTTCTTTGTAACACCTACGATACACATTTTAACACTTGTGACATATTTTAAAGTAACGAGTGTCTTCTACTCCCAGACTAAGCAGGAAGTAAAATTTCGAGTTTAGAAAAGCCCCGCGTAGAAAATTTGTCGAGGGTCGCGCAGCGACCCGAGACAAATTTTCACGGGGCTTTTCTAAACTCGAAATTTTACTTCATGCGCCACGCGTGTAAAACACTGATTTACAGTAAACTTAAAAATATACAACGCCTAGATGTGATGGTGATCAATATTTGCTGAGATGTAGCGAAAAAATCTAAGAATTACTTTTTTGTGAATAGTTTTGTAATAATAGTAATAAAAGTAGAATACATTTAGTTTGAGCCACTTTTTTATATTGTTGACATTTAAATCATCATATCTTTAATGAGGAAAGTGCTATGATGGACACATCACCATTTTTTTAATTCCTTTTTAGTACCTATCCTAGCGTTACAAATGATTAAACGTGATATTTTAAAACTGAATTAAATTCCCACTCGAAAAACTCTCTGGCGACTCGAGCTGTAAAGAACTGCAATAATTCAATTTTATAAAACATAATAGAATTATTCGTGTTGATTTACTCGCGCTCGCTGGAAAAAAAAGTGTCGTATCTCGTCGCGATTCCAGACACATAAACGTTCCACCTTGTTATTTTTGCATTAATCCCGACGTAACTCCGCAACCGGAGGGAAAGAGCACGTTATCGTCTTGTTTAGTGAGCTGAACTTCTCGAGGGTTAGCGTACTAAACACAAACTTTCTGACACATCGAGGTCGTTATCTGTGGCTGTCTTCGCAAAACCTCCTCTTGTTCCTCCACGTAGATTCAAACTTTAACATATCGGATACAGATATTGAAAACTTTCCAAACATCGATTTATAATAATCTCAATATACTGTATGCAGTGTTGCCAGATTTGCTGCTAAAGCGGTATTACTACCGTTCTAATGCGCCAGGCGTCTAAAACACTGATGGATGGATTTCATTTGCTAATGTTATTGAAGGTTTTTTGGGAAACAACAAGGATCGTAACTAGAGAAAATTGTGAAAAATATGCTACAGAAATTTATGGAATAGGGATGTAATATAATAACAAAAGTGATAAATACATACATTTGCGGGGCAGAGAGAATGAATTAAATTATTATTTTAATAATATAGCTACAGAAGAAGCAAAACAAATTCCAAATTGTTCATTCAATTGTAACATAGTAAGGCAATCAAGTACTCTATTTTTTAAACCGGTGACGGAAACGGAAATCTTTAATAAAATATGTTCTTTAAAAAATAAAAAATCATTTGGTTTTGATGAAATTACAGCCAAATTAATAAAATGCAGTACAGATGCTCTTGTTGGCCCTTTAACTCATTTATTTAATATCAGTTTTGAAAACGGAATTTTTCCACAATGCCTAAAAGAAGGCGTTATAACACCAATATATAAAAAGGGCGATCTGACTAATTTTGGAAATAATAGATCTGTCACACTTCTATCCGTCTTTTCTAAAATTATTAAAATTTGTATAGCTGAACGGATTACAGACTATCTTAAAAAATATGACATACTAGTTAGTGCCCAAAATAGCTTTATATAGAAAAAATCAACAAATACAGCAATTTTTGATTATTTAACAGAAATTATGAAAGCTCTGGAAAACTCGGAAATGCCACTTGGTATATTTCTTGACTTATCCAAAGCCTTTGACACAGTAATCCACGAAATTTTGTTAGAAAAATTGGAGCATTACGGGGTCAGAGGCGTTGGAAAAAGCTTAATTTATTCGCACTTAACAAACAGAACATATCGAACAAAAATAAAAGAGACAGTTTCAGATAGTATGACAACTAATATAGGATTACCACAGGGTATCATATTAGGCCCCATTCTATTTGTTATCTATGTTAATGACTTGCCATCAATAATTGAAAAAGAAAACGTCTTTGTAACTACATATGCAGACGACACGAATCTCCTCATTTCTAGGGCGAATGAAACAGAACTTGTAAACAAAGCAAGTAATGTTCTAAGAATTACCCAGGAATGGTTGAGGAAAAACAAATTACTAATGAACGAAACGAAAACCAATTTAGTATTATTTCAAACAAAACGGAAAGAAAATATGCTAACTAAGATAACACTGAACAACCAATCATTTGATGTCAATGATGAAACAAAATTATTAGGTGTTGTAATTGATAAAAACATAAATTGGGATTCACATTGTCAGCAATTAGAAAATAAATTGAATGTTGTATGTTACACCCTTCGAATATTGCGTCAAGTAGTCAACACTGATACGTTACTTATACTTTACAGATCCAATTTTGAAAGTTTGGTCAGATATGGCCTAGTGCATTATGGATGGTCAAGTGCAGCAAAACAAATATTTATCACTCAGAAACGAGCAATAAGAATCATATTTAATGTGAACTATAACGAAACTTGTCGGGAAAAATTTAGAAACAACCGTTTACTTACTATCTGTGATCTCTATCTGTACGAAATCTTACTTTTTAATTTTAAATATAAACATAAATTTGAGATGTTCAATGCAATGCATACGTATAATACACGTAATTCAGAAATGTATGCATACCGTACTCACAGACTTTCTCTCTTTGAGACATCACCAATATATACCGCGTTGAGGGTGTTCAATAAATTATCTACCTACCTAAAAATGATTAAACATGAGAATAGATTTAAAACAGATTTGAAAGACTATTTGATCGAACAGGAAAATTACTCTATTTTAGATTATATGAATAAGTGAATGAATGCATACATAAGTATATGTACATAGCGACATGTATTAATAGTTTTTCTTTTTAGTCAAGTATTATTTTAGGAATTGTATAGTTTCATCTTTTTTGACGCATTCGATTGGCAACGGAATATGTTACTGTTGTAATTATCCTAGTAATTATTGTATGTATCATGTACTGTCTCCATTTTGAGTAAAGATTATTATTATTATTATTAATAATATGAGCATAAAAGTTCACTTTTTACACTCGCATCTTGATTACTTAGCCGAAAATCTTGGTGATGTGAGTGAGGAGCAAGGTGAGAGGTTCCACCAAGACATGAAAGAAATGCAACGCAGGTATCAAGGTCGGTGGAATGTTTCAATGATGGCTGATTTCTGCTGGTTAATAAAAAGGGACAATCCGGCCCTGGAATACAGAAGAAAATCCACTATACAAAGTTTTTCATCCAAGAGGGAAAGATCTTCTACAAAGAACAGAAATTAAAGATTGTTTAAGACTTTTTTCAATTTAGTTTACTATTTGTAATTTGTTTTTGTCTCTGTATCAATAAAAGTTGCGTTTATTTTGACCAAATTTATTATTAATTTATTTTCAACATTGATAAAAAAAACTTACTTGATAGGGCAAAATGACACTCGGATTTTAATTCAGTAGTGATATTAAATTATATAAAGAGAGAAAGATCTTCTAGAAAGAAAACAAATTAATGATTGTTAAAGACTATTTTCAATTTAGTTTACTATTTGTAATTTGTTTTTATCTCTGTATCAATAAAAGTTGCGTTTATTTTGACCAAATTTATTATTAACTTATTTTCAACATTGATAAAAAAAACTTACTTGATAGGGCAAAATGACTCTCGGATTTTAATTCAGTAGTGATATTAAATTATATAAAGAGAGAAAGATCTTCTAGAAAAAAAATAAATTAAAGATTGTTAAAGACTTTTTTCAATTTAGTTTACTATTTGTAATTTGTTTTTGTCTCTGTATCAATAAAAGATTAGAATCATCCACGTCGAAAGATATTCTGCATTAAAATTGTAAACAAAAAAAATATATAAATGCGCAGTTCGTTGGAGTGTAAAATATAATGCACACACATTCAATGGAATGAAAGAATGGGAGAACAACAAAGACCGTTTCGCCGAGTACATCAATTTAACGTCGCACAAAAAAATAAATATAAAAAAATAAATACACTGGCGGAAAATAGCGACGGCCTCCACCCCTCAATAGAAATAAAACCCGTGTATTGTTCCAGGGTTTAATTTCAACAGGGCCCGTGCGTATTATTGTATTCAAAACTGCGGTATTTCATAATACATTTATTAATTCATTTGTATTCGTAAAATCCTTGGGCTATTTCATTTTTAGTTCGAGCATAATGAATAATTCGGATAATGAATTTCCTCTTGTAGCCGCATTCAAGTTCTTTGTATGCAATGGAATTCAATGAGAAAAAAGATTAATTTTTAAAATAATCAGAATATTGAAGCTGGATAATATAATTCTTCTTTTAAAAGAAAAATATAAGCACTTACAGTTTCATGGAAACATAATTTTTATTCTAAATAATTTGACCCAAATTGTTACATTTGCAGTAGGTTACTGTATGTAACAGCAAACACTTGTTGTATAATTCAATGTCCGTCGGGGTATTAGCCCGGGAAGTAGTTATTTCAATGAGTGTTTGATATAGTCTTTGTAAGACTAACTTGTTGTAGATTGCGAAAAGAATCGCACTTTTAATGTTTAATAATTTTTATTATTTAGAATCCTTATGTAATATAATATAACGAACATGATTTATAGTAGGCTTTGAATTTTAAATTAGATTCGCACTACTGACTGCTAACACATACTTTACCATAACCTCAAATTTATTCCATCATTCAATAAGTATTCTGGGCAACGGCACAAAAAATGCCGCCTACTCTAAATTAAAATTATTTTTTTTTTAATTCAGACGATTTCCAAATTTTATATTCAGGTAATAAGGGGCGAGAATTGAATTTTAGAGAAGGCCTGGAAATGTTCAAGGCAATAAAACAGGGAAAACACATCGTAAACGAGTACGAAGACATCTGGAACTCCCCAATTCTTAAAGCCCTTATAGGTAATAAGGACCTTAAAAAAAATATGTATATATAACTTGTAAAATATTTTTCTTACTCCTTGAGAATGACGATAAGTCGAAACTAGTCGGAGAGAATAAAAAAATAGTAGTGAAACAAACCAAGTGATTTTTATTTAATTATCAATTTTGCAAACAAGTTTCATCAAGTGATCAATGAGAACCAAATTGAAGATATTCTAAATGATAATTTAAACGATCGCACAATACATATATTCTGTTTGTTTTTGTTGGCAAACAGATTTGGGATTTATTTTTCTTAGGTTTATTGATTATTTGGGTGTCCCTACTGTTTGTCATGTAATGACATTGATATATGAATGCTATGTTGATTAATTTTTTGACAGAAAAGTGGCAGTAAAATGCCAAAAGTAATGCTGCGCCACTTAATTAATCTTTATGATAGGGTAATTAAGCACATGGCAACTATATGGAAACATAACCTCAAATTTAGTTTGAAGGCAAAAGTCAGAAATACAGCCAGAATATCCAACCAAGTATCTAACATCATAAAAAAACCACCAGATCTGGTTGGCCAATAAAAGAAATTAACAGAATATATAATCTGTTTTTTACTTTCCCCCGTATGTAATACAAAGGGAAAGTATTGTTTTCGTGAAAATGTTTTCTTTATTATGACTAAACTTAGGGTGTATTTACTGCGAATAGTTGAATTCCTGTTAGTAGTATTGTAAACTCATTAACAAAATCCGACTTATACCCAATAAGAATCACCTGTTTAAATACAAAACAGAGCACTAACTACTCTAACTTTAGAGAAGTATTGTACAGTGACGTCGCGTGTGATATAAATAGCCTCAAGTGCAATAGAAGCAGAGATATGTATGGCATAAGAGTGGATGTTATCCAAAGGGTAGTTAACTAAATCGTCATGCCTCTGACGCACTAAATAACCACCTCAATAAAGAGCAAAATCTCTTCTGACGCTTTAAAAAAAGCTAAAGTGGTGCCTTACTTAAAAAAAGAGAGATCCGAATTGTGCTGATAACTACCGACCCATTTCCATTCTACCGGCATTCTCCAAAGTATACGAACGAATTTTACAAAATCAATGTGTAGGTTACTTTAAAGATGACAACTTATTCACAAATAAGCAATTTGATTTCCGTCGGGGAAAATCGACAACTACAGCCGTACTAGAATTTACAAAACATACACAGAACACATTTGAAAACGGATCTGCCTGCCTATCAACCTTCCTGGACCTAAAAAAATCCTTCGATTGTGTGTCCCACGACATCCTGATGCGTAAACTTCTATGTTACAACATACATACAGTTGCAGACTGATCTTGTCATATCTCTCGAATAGATCACAAGTTGTCCACTTTAAAGAGACCAAGTCATTCGAGGTCAAGATAGAATTCGGTGTTCCTCAGGGATCAATCTTGGGTCCTATTCTATTTTAGATCTACATAAATGATCTATGGGCTTTTATGAAGAGATCAGAATCATGTCTATATGCGGATGATACGACAATTACTGAAACGGGACACACAATAGAAGAAGCTGATTCAAAAACTATTCTGTCCCGAAGTAAAGTGTCAAATTGGTATTTATGTAACTGCCTTCGAGTCAACGACAATAAAACTGAAACATTACTTTCGTCCGTAGCCAAAACTCATAAACCCTACAAAGACGATATTAAATTCCTCGGTATACACCTGGATGGGCAACTTGGTTTTAAAACCAATGACTTGTGTAAAGATTGTTACTATCTATTAGCACCAATAAAGAACACAGTAGGGTATTTTTAACATAAAATTTTGGATGTTGATAGATGATTATCAATGCGACAAATAAATCATAATTTGTTAAATAAATTGTAGAGATTTTTTTAAAAAGAGATCGCTACAACTTGCAACTTTACAACATACGGGAATTTTTTCTTTTGAGTATTGAATTAGTTCTGATCACATGTTCATTAATTTTACAAATTTTTATATGGAATATGTGAAATTCCATATAAACATTTTTAAAATTAATGAACATGTGATCAGAACTAAGTAGTGTATTTTGAACTTCACATTAAATCAGTATTTTATACGCGTGGCGCATGAAGTAAAATTTCGAGTTTAGAAAAGCCCAGAAAATTTGTCTCGGGTCGCTGCGCGACCCTCTACAAATTTTCACGGGGCTTTTCTAAACTCAAAATTTTACTTCATGCTTAGTCTGGGAGTGGAAAACATTCGTTTAAAGCTTCAAATTGAACTTAAAAAAAAACGAGTAATGTCTGAAGATGTACAGAAACTAGGCTGAATTTGGAATGCGTATACTTCAATGTTCCGATATTCGTTGCTTTTTTAAAGAGTTCAATTTGAAGCTTTATACGAGTGTTTTCCACTCCCAGACTAAGCATGAAGTAAAATTTCGAGTTTAGAAAAGCCCCGTGAAAATTTGTCGAGGGTCGCGCAGCGACCCGAGACAAATTTTCTGGGCTTTTCTAAACTCGAAATTTTACTTCATGCGCCACGCGTATAAAACACTAATTTCAAGTAAGGTTCAAATATAACTAGAGTTTACAAAATTTTAGTGTTCTATACGAGTGGCGCATGAAGTAAAATTTCGAGTTTAGAAAAGCCCAGAAAATTTGTCTCGGGTCGCTGCGCGACCCTCGACAAATTTTCACGGGGCTTTTCTAAACTCAAAATTTTACTTCATACTTAGTCTGGGAGTGGAAAACACTCGTTTAAAGCTTCAAATTGAACTTAAAAAAAAACGAGTAATATCTGAAGATGTACAGAAACTAGGCTGAATTTGGAATGCGTATACTTAAATGTTCCGATATTCGTTGTTTTTTTAAAGAGTTCAATTTGAAGCTTTATACGAGTGTTTTCCACTCCCAGACTAAGCATGAAGTAAAATTTCGAGTTTAGAAAAGCCCCGTGAAAATTTGTCGAGGGTCGCGCAGCGACCCGAGACAAATTTTCTGGGCTTTTCTAAACTCGAAATTTTACTTCATGCGCCACGCGTATAAAACACTAATTTCAAGTAAGGTTCAAATATAACTAGAGTTTACAAAATTTTAGTGTTCTATACGAGTGGCGCATGAAGTAAAATTTCGAGTTTAGAAAAGCCCAGAAAATTTGTCTCGGGTCGCTGCGCGACCCTCGACAAATTTTCACGGGGCTTTTCTAAACTCGAAATTTTACTTCATGCTTAGTCTGGGAGTGGAAAACACTCGTTTAAAGCTTCAAATTGAACTTAAAAAAAAACGAGTAATGTCTGAAGATGTACAGAAACTAGGCTGAATTTGGAATGCGTATACTTAAATGTTCCGATATTCGTTGTTTTTTTAAAGAGTTCAATTTGAAGCTTTATACGAGTGTTTTCCACTCCCAGACTAAGCATGAAGTAAAATTTCGAGTTTAGAAAAGCCCCGTGAAAATTTGTCGAGGGTCGCGCAGCGACCCTCGACAAATTTTCTGGGCTTTTCTAAACTCGAAATTTTACTTCATGCGCCACGCGTATAAAACACTAATTTCAAGTAAGGTTCAAATATAACTAGAGTTTACAAAATTTTAGTGTTCTATACGAGTGGCGCATGAAGTAAAATTTCGAGTTTAGAAAAGCCCAGAAAATTTGTCTCGGGTCGCTGCGCGACCCTCGACAAATTTTCACGGGGCTTTTCTAAACTCGAAATTTTACTTCATGCTTAGTCTGGGAGTGGAAAACACTCGTTTGAATTTTTCAATTGAAAGTGTTTAACAAGATCACGAATGTCTTGAAATTTACATTGAAAAATCGTAACATGTATACCTAAAAGAAACATTCCTTGTATGTAAAACTTTTTAAAAATTTGAACATATAAATGGGCTGATAATAAAGAGCAAGGAATATTACCTGATCCTCCTATCCTACCTGATCCTCAGAGACACTTAATTAAATTGGTAGTAGATACAAATAATTTGAGGCGATGATAGGTAAATACATTTGTAATCCTAATCCTAATCTTTGTGAGATAATTGAATTGTCATATTTATGTCAGATTTCCCTTCACATAAGCTATAAATTAAAAGTTGATTTACAACATAACATGTGATTAATCTTGTCCTAACCTAGAACACACAACCTGCATCACACCACTAAATTCTTAAAATATCAAATTCGATTGGTCATACTAAAAAAAACACTGATCTCTATACAACACTGGATTGGACATAGCCCATATTCTGCTATCTGACAGTGGGCCCATTTTAATAGCAACAAATTGAGGTTTTGTGACACGTTAGAGCGGGAAATTCAAATAACATCAATCGAACATTTATAGTATATATTCATTAAATATTTGTTTACATAAGTTAATGTGCATACATGAACGGTTTATTGATAATATTACAATAATATTATTATCTGAAAATATTTTCAAACTTCCTGGTATCAGTATTTTCACCTTTATTTTAAACATTGTAGTCTTTTATAATTACATCAGTAGACGCAACTGTTTTTGTACTCTTGTTCGAAAATAGTCGGGGCAGCTTTATTTTTCACGGTCGTGTATTAGTTGTTTTGCTTGAGCGCAGATGCAACAAAATGTTTGGAACACAATCTCATTGTTTTGGTTATTTTTGTATTTGGCAAACCCATTTATTCGAGCCATTCTCTGGACAATTCCTTTACGGATAGAAATCTTAGTAGTCACATTATAATATAACAATATAAATAAATGATATTTACTTTGACAGTTTATTTCGATGTACTTACTTGTGCAGCGTTGAATTTCCCGATAAGTCGGCTTTTCTTCCGCAGAAAATGTTCTGAAACACCATGTTAACAACACTGATTGACGAGTTCATTTTAAATGTCGCACCAAATTGGTGTCACAAAACCTCAATTTTGACCAGCATGACTGCGCCCATGTAAAAACGCGCTCTAGAGGTTAAGCCCAATCCTGTGTTGTATAGAGATCAGTGAAAAAACATATTATACATAACCTTATCGTCGCGCGTAAATCACGCGTATTTGTCAGTGGTACCAACTCACATTTAAATGCAAACAAAAGTCATGGCATACTAGAGGATAAAACTGTTCGCTTATATGGTACTTCTTTTTCAATAAGGTTGTTATATATATATAATATAATATAATAATCACATATGTTGTGTGTGAATATTTTGAGAAAAGAGAGTTAATTAACCTGTAGCCATTAAGATACAATAATATATTACTCCAGTATATTACATCAAAATGGCTACAGGTGAATTATCTCTCCTTACTCAAAGTCCAAAGGAGATCAATGGAAACAGTTATCCCCGAAATGGGTTTTATTTACGCGGGTAATCCTGTGAACATC